>CM027673.1:11872207-13072207 GCA_015731905.1 Salix dunnii
ATATTTTTATTTTTAATATTATCATGTTAAAATAAAAAAATAAAAAATATATAATTAAAATATTTTTTAATTTTTTAATTTTTTTAAAATATAGTGTCAGATATTCTTTTAATGTTTGTTTAGAATTGTGGCTGCGGTTATTTTTTATAGTGATTTCTTATTCAGAATTACATTAAAATGATGTTTCTATTTTTTAAAAAAATATCTAAGATCATTATTTTTTAATTTAAAATTAAAATTAAAAATAAAAAAAATCAATTTTTTTTTTTGAAATAGAATTCCAAATGAATTATTATTTGTATCTTTCGTTTGAAGTTTAAGGTTGCATTATAGAAATAAATTTGTGTTTTTGTGTAAATAATATTTTTTTATATTTATAATGATTTGATTAATCTAAATTAACTAATTCAATTTATAGCTAGACCGTAATTAAGTTTAATGACTATCACCATGCAAGTCTAGTAGACTTTTGTTTTGACAAAATCATTGACTTAATTTTAGACGAAGACCGGATCTAAGGGAATTTAGAAGCTATGGCACTGCAAGTCTTGGAAAAGAAAGCAAGTATCAGTTTGGCTTGTACTAGCGTTTTACTAAAATTTGTTTTTTTTTTTTTTAAATGAATTTTTTTAGTATTTTTAAATTATTTTGATATGCTGATGTTAAAAATATTTTTTTTTATAAACGAAATTATTTTTGGTGTTTTAAAATTATTTTAATATATTTATAAACGAAAAATACTTTAAAAAACAATTGCAGCCACACTCCTAAACACCTCTTAAATGTTTAAACCTTCTAGAGTTGAACTAATAGTACGAGTTTGAGATTACGGGGTTTTTTTTATATAATTTTAAAATTGACTTATTTGATTGTTAATATCATAATTATTAAACACTTACATGGTCATTAATTTCAATATCATGATAATAGTCAAGATACACGCAATGTCTGAATATCCACGTTAATAATAATAATAAAAAAAATATCTAAGACAATTTTATTATTATTGTTTTTCTAATATTCCTGCTCCTATCGTGGGTGTCTGTGCTAATCCTATGTATTTATACATGTCTCCATCCAATATTCTAATTCACTCTATAAATTTGAAGTTATTGACCTTAATATTCTTAATATTGACTTGTGCATTAATTATAAATTAATCTTTGAATATCAAGAAATGCCAGCCCTTGAAGCACCGGCAGGCCATGAATTCTGTCACATAATTCAGTGATGCATGTCCAAAAACCCTAATCCGCTGGTGCACATGTTCATCAAATCTCTCTTTATTTTTACATTTGTAAAGGGGGGATCACGTAAGAAATCGAGCAATGCTTTATTTATTTATTTATTGAAGATTAAAAGACTTATTAATGCACCAAAAAGCATGGTTTGATGATGATTTTTTGAATGGACCTTGGCGGAAAGCATGCCGCATGCAATGTATGTTTAATTTATTTTATTTTAAAAAAATATTATTTTAATATATTTTTAAATAAAACATATTTTCAAAAATATTCTCGACACATTTCCATACCTTAAAAAAGTCAAATGACGTTATGACGACAGTAACGCTCGAACAAAAGGAGTCTTTAGCATTACTCGAGCACAGTCGTTGTCCTGCGTAGAGGGTACAAGAATCTTGATTACTGGTAATTTGATTGGATTCCGATGGCTTGTTTAAGAAGATTTACAGGTTTTGTCTTTAAGATTCAAGATATTTGCTTCATTGATTCCTCTGGCCGACAAGCTCAACGTCGACTATAAGAGTTACCGGAGCTGAGCCTTCTACATTGGCGGAAAATGGTAGTCAGAAGCCTCCGCCTCTCGAAGAACTACTATGAAGAATATGATATCAGTGAGAATCCACAGGTGAATCTATTTAGCGTTGAGAACTCTTCCATCCACAAGAATTAGCTCAAAGAAATGTCACAGGAAGAAGCATCAAAGGCAGGACTGCCGGAACCGATGCGGAGGTCCGGGGCCGTTACACCACCGGAAATTTTGGGAGGTCCAAGAAGTTAGTAATGGTTGTAAAAGGTGAAGCTCAGAAGGTTGGCATGGAAAACACAGTAGATATGGAAATGATAGGCCGAGCTCTTCTTGTTGTTGAAGACATAACGGAGGAGGAGATGGTGGGTGGTGTCGGTGAAGGGATGTGTAGCCACCATGCGCCCTGTAGTTAATCGAAGCGGAGGAGAAAAATGAGATCGGGCAGCAAAAACAAAACGCCGTCTGTGGGAATCGAACCCACGACCACATGGTTAAAAGCCATGCGCTCTACCAGCTGAGCTAAGACGGCTACACGTCTAGTTTAGTTAACGCATAGTATTAGCATATAGTGTATTGTTCTTTCATTTTTTTCTCTCAAAAATCAAATATTCAATTATGTATTTTGGAGCCAATTTTAATAAAAACATCTCCTATAAAAAAACTATTCAGAAAAATTAATTTAGTAATATAATTTTTTGAATAATATAAATATAATATTTTTTATATTTGCACTCTAATAAAAAAACTATTTAGAAAAACCAATTTTATTTTAATATATATAATATTAATATAACTATTTATTAATTGTAAATAACTAATACAATTATAATCAAAATTAATTTTCTACATAAAAATATATTAAGCAATATTTTTTCTTTTTGATCAGTATGTGTAAGAATAATTTTTCAATTTAAAAAATATTATTTTAACTCTTTAATATAGCTAGTTTTTTGGAATTATGAAAATTATAAATAAAAACTTAATTTTTTTTTATCCTTTTCTTTTAATTTTTGGACTAAATCTAACATATATGCCTTTTAAGGAGATCTCATACAGGAAAAGGCATTAGAATAGTTATGGAAAACATTGATTAAGGTAATGAACCGATTAATCACAATTAGCACTCAAGTTCGAAGAACGAACTCCCTCTCATCTCTGACTCTGAGAAAAGAAAAATACTACCAGTGGAGCACCAGTCCCAAAGTGACAAGCCAACTTGTCTGCCAGGCTCTAGCTGACCCCCACATTGCCACTACTTTCTTTCTTACCATGTTTCGCGCTTTAACTTGGTTACTTAGCTAATAAGCATAACTGAATATTTCAAGAGAAAAGGAGGAGCTTTGCAAGAAAACACTTTCAGAAGAGGAATGGAGAGCAGTGAAGAAGACGATGATTTCCCTTCTATAGAAAGCATTACTCCGCAGTCCAAGATCGACTCTTTATACCAGTCTAACACTGAAAAGGTTTGTTGTTTTCTTCTTCCAAATGTTACTTGTTATGCTATAATGGTTTAAGTGTGGACCTTAAATTTTGTATTATTTTTTTTTGTGACTATTAGAGAAAAGATTTAATTTTTGAATCTGGGGTTTCTTCATTTTGAGCTCAATTTGCGTCAAGATCTGTTTGTGTCTTCTGGGTTTCTCTCATACTATTACAGAAGGGGTTTCTTGGTGTTTTGCGGTGGTCTAAGTTGTATTCAGTTGATTTGATTCGAATTTCTTAGTGCATTGAATTAGATTTTTAGTGATTGTAATGTTGGGATGTATTGATGCATCTTTCCCTGTTTTGCGCATTCAATACATCCGGGTTTCGATAGGCTGGAGCTACTGGTGTTGATCTTTAGGCATTGAAAATGGTTTTCTATTATGTGATCCTTTTGTGATTTTATGAATGTTACTGTGGTCAGATGGCTGCGTATTTTTTCCACTAACTTAAGTAAGTTTGTGACTCAAGGGAATCAGAAAAGTTTGTTGTGAACTCTTGGATTTGAAGGATGCTGTTGAGAATCTATGCGGCGATATGCAAACAAAGTACTTGGCTTTCTTGAGGTAAAAACTCCATGTGTTTTTGCTTGATAATTAGTCAAATTGAAATGTACCTTATGTTATGTCCGATCTAAGAAAAAAAAAGTAGAGAGATTTTTTATTCTCAGACTTTAGAATCAGATTATCATACTGGAAGCGCTTCAAGGATACGATTGCAAGCCATTTGGAGAAATCTCTTCTCTCTTACTTTCTGCAGGGTATTGCTTCCTCTTCTCCTAGATTTTAAGCACCTCCTCCATTTAAGTTTTGTTCTGAATCCCAGAATTTGGGCCCACAGTTCATAACAATTCGAGCTGATTTACTGAAATACTAGAACTTGCATAATGTTTGCCTCTTCCGTATTTGAATGGCCATCTAAACACTTGTAGTTTGGATAGATGGCCCCTGTATGGACGACCTCTGCAAGCTTAAGCCTTTCCACATCTATCACGATAATGGGAGGTTTTTATAATAGATAAACGATAATGTCTGCAGATATTCTTCTGAACATTTCCTTCCATTGTTTGCTTGTTATCAATTTAGATCTGTACTTTTGATTAACAGTTTTCTGCTGTAAATTACCTTGCATTCCTAATCTTGTTTGCTGCATGTTGTTTTCTGATATTTTTAGAATGTCTGAAGAAGTAGTGGAAATGGAGCACGAGTTGGTGGAATTGAGAAAGCATATTTCTGCACAAGGGATTCTTGTGCAGGATTTGATGACTGGGGTTTGCCGTGAATTGGAAGGGTGGAACTCTGCTAATGGCAACACTGGTGATTGTCAGCAAGATCCTCAAGTTGATGAACTTCAAAGTTCCTTGCTAAGTGATGCAGATAATCGGAAAGCAATATTCTTAGAGAATTTTGATGTTCTCTTGGCTGAACATAAAGTGGAAGAAGCAATCGAAGCTTTGGAAGCTGAAGAGAAAAGCTGTCCAGAGCTGAAAGGTCCTGGAGATACCTCATCTATGGAATTATCCTCATATAGGTCAGAGTTTTTGAAGAGAAGGTCAACGCTTGAGGATCAACTGATTGAGATTACTGAACAGCCTGTGGTTAGCATTCTGGAACTAAAGAAAGCTTTATCTGCTTTGATCAAGCTTGGGAAAGGTCCTTTGGCACATCAACTACTGCTAAAATCATATGGGTCCTGCCTCCAAAAGAGCATTGAGCTTTTCCTTCCTTCATGCTCTGTGTATCCCAAGACATTTCCAGCTACACTATCCAGGCTTGTGTTTTCAATAATTTCCGTGACAACAAAAGAATCGGGTTTGATATTTGGTGATAATCCTGTATATAACAATAGGGTTGTTCAATGGGCGGAGTGGGAAACTGACTACTTTGTACGGCTGGTGAAGGAGAATGCACCCTCTTCTGAGACAGTTTTTGCTTTGGGTGCTGCTAGCAGTTGTGTTCAGGCTAGTCTTACATACTCCTCAATGCTGGAATCACAAGGTCTGAAACTGTCAAAGTTGCTTTTGGTGCTCTTACTACCATACATTGAAGAAGTGTTAGAGATGAATTTTAGATGGGCCAGAAGGGCAATTTTGGATGTGACAGAAATAGATGAAAGTTTGCTTTTGTCAACCCGATCTATGTCTCCATTATCTGCTTTTGCAACTTTGTCAGATAGTGTGCTTGTTGATAGGGGAATGAAATTCATGGACATCATTGAGGTAAGTTGGCTCTCTTCTGTTATTCTGCAGATGAAAAATTCAGTACCTTTATACTCAATTGACATAGGCATGGTGTTCATTTATTTACCCCTTGCTAGGAAATAATATCTTTCTACCGAGCAACTGCACTTCAGAAATTAAAATAACAATTCTTGGCAACTTTAGTTTACACATTTACTTCGAAGTTCAAACAAGTATCTTTAGACCTTGTGTCCTAGTGCTTGTGAATATATCTGCTCACATACATATGCATTTGAGTATGCATGTATATGTGTATGGCACTTTCTTGGTTCACAATGTTTCCTGTTTCAAGTTTACTTATCGATCTAGTAGTTTAGTAGTTTATGATGCTCTAATTATCATTTCATTGAATAGTGTTTGGTTCAAATAATTTTTACAGGATATATTGGCACAGCTAACGCCCATGGCTGTCTTGCATTTTGGAGCCAATATATTAACAAGAATTTCACAGCTGTTTGATAAATATATGGATATGCTGATTAAATCCCTGCCAGGTCCCTCTGACGATGACAATCTCACTGAGCTGAAGGAGGTTATACACTTCAGAGCTGAGACTGATTCGGAGCAGCTTGCACTTTTGGGATTAGCATTTATTATTCTGGATGAACTTTTACCACTTGCTGTAATAAAAGTTTGGAGTCTAAAGAATGAAAGCAAAGAGCTGGAAAGTGAAAATATTGTGCCTAATACGAGCATTACAGCAGAATTGAAGGAATGGAAGCGCAGCCTTCAGCATTCTTTTGACAAGCTTAGAGATCACTTCTGTCGGCAATATGTTTTGACTTTCATCTATTCAAGACAAGGAAAAACACGATTAAATGCACTGATTTATTTAAGCGGGGAAGGGGCAGATTTGTATTGGGGCTCTGATCCTCTTCCGTCATTACCATTTCAGGTTTCTCTTCTTCTCCTACTGCTGTTTCTCCCCTAAAGGTCTGTTAATGCTACTCTTGGATGTTCGTGTGCTTCCATTCTCAATTTCAGGATTTTTTGCAATCCTTGTATCTTCAGGGTACTTCATGAATTCCACTGTTACTGTGATCGCATAAATACTGACTTTTAAACTATCTCCATTTCTTTTTTGAATGCATATTAATTAGATATAAATGCTGATTAGCAACCTATTGTTTCCAACACCAAACTTATTCCCATTCCAAGATATTAGATAAAATTGATATTCATATATACTTACTAGATCTGAGATCTTTTTTTGAATTGCTCATTCAATCCGTATCTTTCACGTCTTGATGAGGACTCAAACCTCCAAGCTCTTTAGCACTTATGTGAGTGCTTATGTCTTGATCTTTTCAGTAGTGCAAATAGTGTGTTAATGCTTTGATCTGACCCTATTTTACTTGCCATTCAATTTAAAACATACACTTGAGAAACCTATTGTCAGGTATCCAACCCCCTTCCTCTCATCCAGCTACTATACAGAAATTGGGCTTACTATGTATTTTGCACCAATATCTTTTTGGTACTTAAGCTATGTTTTTCTGCAGGCATTATTTGCAAAGCTTCAGCAATTAGCTACTGTGGCTGGAGACGTGTTACTTGGGAAAGAGAAAATACAGAAAATCTTGCTTGCTAGGTTAACAGAGACCGTTATGATGTGGCTGTCTGAGGAGCAGGAATTCTGGGATGTGTTTGAGGACGAATCTGTTCCACTTAGTCCACTTGGTTTGCAGCAGGTATTTTGTTAGTGTCCTCTGAGAGGAAGCCAGGGTATTTCAGGGTCTTTATTTTTCCTTTCCTTTTATTTTTCTTGTATGCTTTTTAAGAAGCAGGTCTTTCTTTCCCTTTTTTTTTCTCTATTTTTTTTTTTTTTTTTTTTTTTTGTGTTGGTCATAATACGTTTACCTGCTCTTTCCAAGTTCTTAGAAAAATACTTTCTGCGCGGAATAATGTGTGTTAGCTGTGCTTTTCCAAGTTTAATTTCTGCAAGGAATGATCTTTTATATCACAAGTTAGAGGACAGGACTAACTGAGTAACGTGAAACTCAGAAGTTGAGATGTTATTTGTTTGAGTGAGAGTCAGTGACTTGGTCCCTCAACTGGGTAGATTTGCATTTTGTTATCTCCTCTTATTCTGTATTCATTGACAATCACTTGAATTTTTTTTTTACAGTTAATTTTTGACATGCACTTCACTGTGGAAATTGCTCATTTTGCCGGTTACCCATCTCGAAATGTGCATCAGATTGCATCAGCCATAATAGCTCGAGCAATCAGGACTTTCTCAGCTAGAGGCATAGACCCACAAAGGTAGTCACAGTTCATTTCCACGAAGCACTGCTGTTCTTACTGGCGACTGATTTTGCCAACTTTCTCCTGTGCAGTGCACTACCCGAGGATGAATGGTTCGTTGAAACTGCAAAAACAGCAATCAACAAGCTTTTGTTAGGAATGTCTGGGTCAGACACATCTGAGATTGACGAGGACCATAGTATCATACACGACGAGATAGTTTCAGACTCCGACGAGACAGCTTCTTCCCTTTCGTCAATAGAATCATTCAAATCTTTTGCTTCTGCAAACATGGGTGATCCAGATAGTCCCGTGTATTCCACTAATCCCGAGGTTGAAGAATTGTGAAGTTTAGGACCATGCATGTCTATGGATTTAATGCTCACAAATGTTGTAGCAAAATATATTGTTGTAGTATCTAGTACTAGCTGATAAGTGTAATTCTAGAACTGTTACATGAGCAATGCTTCATGCTGGCCAACTTTTTAGTTGCTAATCCCGGCTGATGTATCTTGTCCAGTGAGGTAATCTATGCAATTTGGAAAGTAGAACTGTCCAGTGAAGGCTAATTTTTACTCAATTCTTGAAGAAGCTGCTGCTGCTGCTGCTATGCAATGCAATCAATGGAAGATTTTGAGCTTGTACAGTAATATTTCATTTGTTTTTCCTCTATTTACCTCTGTAGATTCCAAACATGAAGCATCGGTTCACGTAGTCAACCTGCAAGTAACATTTGCCATTGTAATTGTTTTTCCTTGAGAAATAAGAGGTTTTTCTTTTTTATATGTTTCATTATTTATTTTTTAAAAAAATAATTTTTTTATATATTTTTATATTCTTGTTGTTAAAATATTTTAAAAAAAATAAAAAAAATTATTATTTTAAATATTTTTCTTAAATAACCCTTTGATACACAATATTATTTTATTCTAGATATTTAGTGTCCGGGAATATGACTAATGTTGCTTTTCAAAATGATATTAATTTAGAAATATATTAAAATAAAATGATTTAAAAATATTAAATATTTTTAATTTAAAATAAAAAATAAAAACAATTTTTTTTTTGAAAGACAGTGATACCCTCTTAAACTCAAGAAATTAAAGAAAAAAGGAATTTCCTTGACCATCAATCAAACCCGTAAAGTTAATCAACATAAACTAATTTGATTTATTTTTTTAAAAAAAAAGTTAAAATAGTTCCCAACGGGAGATGCAAATGGATAGTCAAAGTTAAAATTTTAAATTTTTTGGTTATTTTTTATCTTTTAAGGTCTCCAATGAAAGAGTTAAATGGGCAGCCAAAATAGTTTTTTTTGGCATGTAGAGTCATTCCTACATATTTTTATAGAGAGCCAAAAATAAAATATATCCGTTGACATTTTATCGTTGAATTCTCCAAATTAAAACAAAACAACACAAAACAAAGTGATGAATAATGAACTGAATAATTAAAACAATTCTAAAAGGCATGGTAAAGAACAATATTCAAAAGAAGAAGATTCAAAGAAGAGAAAAAGAGAAGAAAAGATTTTGAGTAGTGAAAAGGAGGAAGAAAATAGCGGCGCAACAAAGGAAGATGGCGCGAGAGAAGGGAGTGAACGGACGGGTTTGAGGGCGGCGACTGAAGAGAAGTGGGTGGGTGGAGGGAGAAGAGATAAGGATGGAGATAAAGTTTTTTACTTTGAGAGGAACAAGCAGGGTGGCTTTTTGTTTTTTAACTTTGAGAGGGACAAGTGGGATGCTAATAATTGTTATAATATAATAATAATTATAATAATAATAGTTAGCATAAAAAATTAGAGGTATTAATTTGTAATTAATTTTGATTGAATTATTTATAATAAAATATATTTTAATTAATTATATTTAAACTTATTGGTTATTTGTTAATGTATTCATTTTACTTGTTTAAGTTTTTCTAATACTCAAAGACTAAAAAACATTAATTAACTTCAAATACAACAACCATAAAAAAAATATACAAATTACTTGAAAAACATATATTAAGTAGCTTAAATTTTAATTTTCAAATATTACGGGTCTTTTAATTATATTTAATTTTTTTAATTTAAATATAATTAAAAAAATAATTTTATTGTTGGAGGGTTTTTTAAAAGCAATTATTTAATTATATAACTTACTCCTATGAATTGTATAAATAAACTATAAATAAAATAATTGCACTATATTTTAAATAATATAAAAATAGCTTTTCAAAATAATTTTTATCATTAAAATAGATATCATAAAAAAACCATATATATATTATTTAAAGAAACATTTTAAAAATTTAGTTTTTTAAAATAACTATTGTAATTGAAATTGTACTAACGACGATCGAAATAGTCGTCTTGGGCCGATGACACGTCGTACATGCGTCAATCTAAACAAAGCCTGTCTTGTCTGTTTAGTTAGGGCATTTTGTCTCCATTTCTGGAGCCAAGAGAGCGCGGGAAAACAGAAAACATAGAGAGAGAGAGAGAGACTGCAAGACTAGAAGGGGCAACCAAAAACCCAAATCAAGAAAACAATCAGCATAATGGGTTTGGATGCAAATTCAAATGCAGGAACAATCGGAGCAATAAATCAGAAAATATCAGAAACAGTCCCAAATTTGACAGGCAAGGTCCACTTACTACCTTGCTGCATCAAATATGATGGCCCTTCTGCCGTTTCTCACTACTTCAAACCCAAACCCACTGGTAAGTAAGCTCAACTTCTTCTTTTTTCCCCTTTTGGCCTCTCTCAATTTATGTTCTGTTTATTATAATTTTGTGTGTTTTTTGGGTGCTTTTGTAGGGGTAGAAATGGAGGGGATGAAAGTTGAGGAAGCTTGTTTTAGAGGCAGGAAGTTACAAGGTGCCAGTCTTCCTATTCCAAATGGGTATTCTGGTAAGTTTGTTTGCAAGGAATTGAAACCTTTTATTATTATTATTTTTATTATTTTGGGAAAAAAAAATGTTTTCTTGTTTATTTATTTTGGGAATCAATTTGAGTCTATTTTTATTGTTTTTATTTTTTTTAATATAGAAATGATTCGATAATAGCTTAACTTTTTTAGTTTATTGATTCTGTGATAGATTGCTTAAAAGCCCCTCTAAATGATCAATGAGAAATTGGCAACGCTGCAATGTTGGGTCAAATGATTTTTTGTTTTTGTTTTTTTGTACCTTATTGGGATAGCATGTTTTGGGTTTTAGTAGTAATTGCAATTGGGGTGTGAAGGTTATTTATATAGATACGTTAGTTTTATTTTAGTGTAATAGATTAGGGTATAGAGTGGTTAAATTTTTTGATGAGAACTTTGACTTCATTCATAGACATAAAACATAGATAAGGGCACTGTAAATCTCTTCAGATGCTAGTTTACGCACGCACACCCAGATTTTGAATTTTATGATACCCCCAACTACTTTGTATTGGAATACTTTTGAAGTCTACATCCAAAGAATCCTTTTAGCAATGTACTAATGATGTGGTTGCCCCTTGAGTCTCTAGAATGAACCTTAAAATGAATATATGTATTGAGAGTGGTAATCTAAGTCCACAAGTACATGAGAAATCTTATTTCTTATGAGAGTAATATGGTATGAAAACATTTGTGTTCCGTGGTGCTTCCCTCCATCTTCCCTCCCAGTTTTTTTTCCTAACACTTTGGAGGCTAAATGGTGTTTTCTCACAGAAGTTTTTAAATTAGTCTGGAGGATGGCTGAGGCCTATCCGTGCTTCTCAATATGACGAGAGTTCTTATTTCCAATTGTTGGCTGCAGGCTTTGTCATCAGAAAGCAGAGTCCTGGCAAGAGAAAAGCTTCTGACATGTCTGAAGATAACACTTGGGAGATAGCTGCAAAATTCGAGAATATAACATATTGGAATCATGACAGCCTGCCTTCAAAAGATGATGCTTTTGTGCGTTCCCTCCATTTGTTATCTGTGGCAGAAGCTGTAAGTTTTCTTCCAATGCCCTTTATCATGTAGAAAGTCAATGCATGGATAAGTCTCCCTTTCTCTTTCTGCACTGTAATCTGAGTGAACATGTATGAACTAAATTGCTGATGAATGCATATAACGTTGTTTCTTTTTCGGGCATAAATTTTCAATAATTGCAAATTAACCTGCTAAGAGATGAGAATGGGATTAGTTTATTTTAAGGCTTTCGGTTGACTTAACAGAAATGAGCTATTAAGCTCAAAATATTCATCCTTCTTGCAGTCAGCCCTGTTGGAAACTTGACACTGGCTAGGGGATGTTGTCTCTCAAAATTTTAAACCAGATGTTTCTTTTTTTCTTTTTTTAGGAATAGATAATCCATTGCTCTAGATTTTACCAGCATCTTAAGATATTGAACACATCAACAATTTTTTAACGATTTCAAAGAATATTGGGCCCTTGGCATTATGAGAATTTGTTTTTAATTGCAGCTAAAGAGCTGCTAATCTCAATGCCCTCATTTTTCTTGCAGTTAGCCTAGTTGGAAGATAGGCATTGGCAAGTTGCTGCTTATTTTTTTGTGCGGATGCGTTGTCCTGCAATATTTAAACCAGATTTCTCATATCTTTGTTTGGGCCAATTCTATTTTTTATGCAGCAGTTATTGCATTAAAAAAACATAGCAAATCCATCGTTTAGCTTAAATCGTTGAAAATATGACCCTTTTTTTATGAATAAAAGGATATTGGTCAAGTAACATTTGTTATGTATCTTACGCAAGAATTTGGTTTAATTGCAGCTGCACAAGCCAGTAACAGCTGAAGATTTGGCTTCTGCATCTATTGCTATGGAGAAGAATTGACGACCACTTGTGGAGAGCATCTTGTGAATTTTGCCACTAGCTCAGTTTTACTTCTAATGCTAAACTAACTGTTATGTCAGTAGATTTGCCTATATAGCATGCATGCATCTGCAAAATTACTACTGTATTCATAAGAAGATACGGGATTCCAAGTGGGGTAGCCTCCTACTTGATATATGGGGCAAAAGATCTTCCATTTGTAACTTAGCATCTATGATGGTTGGGGTTCAATCTTCTATGAACGTTCTAGAGAACTACATCAAATTACCAATTGGTTCTGCTGTAAACTTTTCAACCACAACTTAAAAATTCCTCTTACATTCATAATTTGAGGAGAAACTACATCGATAGCTCACAAGGACATGGGCAGATCTAAGCTATCCAATATGGTGTCCACATGCGATGGATTCGCTCACGAGAAGTTCAACTAGTACTTGAAGTAACTGTTTGATGACTTGGCTTGACCTCTACTACCCTTGTTGGACTAGTTGGTAATTTCCGTTTCTACTAAGCACTTGCTTCTACTTTGATCAGTATAGCGAAGCAGTACGACGTCTATGGATGACAGAGTGATTAAATCTGCAATTGATCCAGTTGGACCAACGGAGATGGAAAGAATAAGCTTGGGGACGAAGAAAAAAATAAAAACAAAAAACAAAGTACAGCATGAAAAAAAAAAGGGTTTGAAGAAACATGAAAACAAAATCATCAGTGCTGGTGAAGTCATTAATTATAGGAAAATGGGTTTCCCTATTATGGTCCTTAATACGTTTTCTTTGGAACACTTACAATACAGTACGATCATATTTGTTGCTAGACATTTAGGCGAGTCCAACGCATCAGCTATCAGAAGAGCTATATCTATAAATCTGTTATTTTGGCTTTTTATTTTATTTTATAGCACTCCAACAGAACAACTATTTTAATAGCAAAAATGGTTGTTTCGTGTTTGAGTAGCTATTTGTAGTTGTTTTGAAGAAAAAAAGCCATAGTACATTGAAATACTATTCAACGTAAATACGAGAGTCAAGAAGAATAACTGGTCTTCTTCGCGGCATTTCCTCAATATTCATGCATACAAAAAAAGAATCAACAAACAAATATTCATGCAAAGAACAGAACTAAAGAAACCCAAAGCCTTACAGAGTGGGAGAGTAGAGACAGATGCGAAGAGGATAAAGCTGCCACCGAAGGAAGTTGAACTGATAAAGAAGATGTGTTCAAAAGGGACCCATTAAGATTCTATTTACGGGAAGCAGAGGCGAAATGGAGATGTTTGTGATAAAATTTTGGAGGCGGGTGGAGGAGACGATGTGAGGAGGAAACAGAGGGTAAAGATCGGAGCTTGGTGCATGATCTCTGCTTTTCGAGTAGGAAAATAATGGGCTTTGAATTTATTAGAAAGTAAAACCATAAGAGGTTTTAATAACTGCTCTTTGATGGGTTTTGGTTTTAGGATTTAATCTATGCTCTTTGATGTATTATATTATATATAAACTTATATAATTATATTATATAGAAAATAATTGTACTATATTTATTTAAAATAATATATAAAAAATGGCTCTTCTAAATAGTTTTACTATTGGAGTAGACACAGACAAAAAAATTAAATTTGCATTATTCAAAGAGTCAGTTTAAATATTTGACTTTTCAAAATGACTCTTATAATTGGAATTGCTCTACGGAGCTGCATTTCACTGATTTTGAAAAAAATTGGAATATGGGTAAATTTAAAACATTCTTTAATTTCCTTGTAATTAACAAACAGATATTACTTATAGCTAGGAATAAAGAACTGTATTTCATAAAACTATGGAATGGGGTTACAATTACACAAGAGTAGCAAGCTCACCTTGAACCATTTAATTTCTTCGTGTAGCTCGAGTGCAGGGCAGGGCTTGGTTCTTCCATGATAGTGCTTCATGTGTGCAACCTGGTGCAACAAGGTGTAGCCATTATGGTCGATTGTCGAGCTCATCCGCTGTCGATGCTTCACAGTCAAATGCAAAATGTTCTGCCCCATTTGATTCACAAGCTCAATACTCTGAGGAAATTTATCTAGTATTTCTTGTGCAATCTCTACTACTCCATTACTGGTTGCTATAAACAACGGGCTTGAAGGAGGCTCGTGTCTTGTATTGTCTTCTGTCAATGGTCGAAAATTTTCACTATTTTCTACTTCTCCTCCACTTCCGCCGCCTTCTTTCTCTACCTCTCCCACTCCCACTCCCACTCCCACCTTGTCCTTCACTTTGTGCTCCTCTTCCTCTTCGGTCAAGGGCATTGATATTAGCCTCTGTAGGCTCCGCATTGATAGATTGCAACCAGCAGCGCTGGTTCTTTTTTTATAAGCTCCTCGGCAAGTTTCAATGCAGATTCCCGCTTGTGCTTTTCTTTCCGGATCCTCTCCACCACTGACCATCCTATCACGTTTCCTCATATGTGAGATATACATAGAGTCTTCAAGAGACATGATATGATGATAAAAAATTTATAATCTGCACTACAAGTCTTGAGTTCGAGTTAAGACATGCATCTCTTATAAAAATATAACACAATCTATATTTTGCATAATGATTTTTATGCAAATATGGACAAAGCAGCATGCAGAAAATCATACAAATGTTACACAAATTTCTACTCCTACATCAGTTTTCGTAGATTTCTTTTTTTTTCTCGACAGGTTTATGTCATGAACTCGATCAGTGAATAGTGAAAAGGCAATAAGTGATTTGATTTATCCATAACGATAACTGTATCTAAAAGAGAGAGATATAGATTGGACAAAAACACCTACACTAAAAGTCTTTCATAATTGAAAGCTCGTTTTCTTGGTACTGGGAAAGCTCAGAGGTATACTTCAATCCCTTATAGCTAGCTAATATAGAATTCACTGGCTTCGGAAAGAATTGGACCTGGTACTGCATCACGTAAAGACCTTGTGGTATCGTAAGTCACTGGTTTGTGGGACAAAAGTACCAAAATTTACCATGCTCTTGCAATTGTAAAATGTAAGAAAATCTATGTTGAAAGATCGTGTAGCGGTGTAGATGTTTTAATTTGCTATATCTACGATCATGAAATCATGAAAATTCTCTATATAAAACAAATCGAAATAAATTATAAAAATCAATTCTGATCAATTCAATAATGAATGATGAGATTTTTTATTTGAGATAACCTATTGAACTTAGGTTTTATGTCCTAAAACCAAAATAATCTCATAGAAAATAAATAAAAATATATCATAAAAACCTAATTTAAATCAATTCATCATTGAATGATGAAATTGAAAAAAAAAAACTTGATAAAAAAGAACATAATATTGATTGGAGTCAACTAATATTAACCAGTCAAACTCATTACTTGAATGATGAGACTAGAACAATCACATAAAAAAAATAAAAAAAACAATAGTCAACCAAAGTTGATAAACTTGCAATTTAGCTCATGAAACTGGAGTAATTTTATAAAAAAATAAATTAAAATAAATTATAAAACTCAATTATCAATTAACTTATTATTAAAGAATAAAACTTGATCTATGAAAATAAAATGATAAAACAACTTGAATCTATCTATCTAGATTAATCTATAAATTTTATAATCTAAGTTATAAAACCCTAATAATTTTATAAAAATAAGTACACAATGATTAGACTACTGATCATGACTGAGTTTTGTAATTGAGAGAGTATTGATTAGGTATGGTAATGTCACAAGCGTATGGGAGTTTTTTTTAAAGAAAAGAATTTTCCCATCGTAAATAAATTTAGACTTTGAATAGTAATTCCAACATAAGGGAAAATAAATAAATAAATAAATAAATTCCTGTAATTCTAATAAAGTATACATCTAGCTCAAGGAAAAGTATATATCTGCCCAGCAAAAATTCCTTTTTCTTCTTCATAATTCAACTCTCTCTTGGTGGCAATGTGGTTCTATCATATATGCTCATGGAATGAATCTAGTTATCACATGGAAGAAGGGATCAATTCTTTTCTTGACCATACATGGACCACTAATTGATAACAAAAAAATATTTAGATCCCATTATTTCTGATAAAGCCGAACACGATTCAAACGAATCCTTTGTTTCAAAATTATGCTGGATTTTCCCCTCTTTCTGTGGTGGATTTTCTCTCGTTGTCCTTGTCCTGACAGGAACATGGATGGAACGAGAAAAATTCTTCCGATTTCCCTGGATATAAAAGGCTCAACAAGGATTCATATGCATCAGGCATTGCAGTCTGTCAAAACTAACAACATAATACATAGACTTGATTTGCTCTCAAGATGACTGGGGCAGCTGATCCTGCAGAAGAGAAAGACGGCAAGGTTGGATACATTACTAGCTGCTACTACTTGTTTGTTGTCGTCCCAATTAAAAAAAATAAACAAACTTTGGTTTCAGGTTTACAGTATTTTCTTACATATAATTCCATTTCGATTGTCCATGATATTAGAAGGGTTCTGAGAATGTTCATCTGAAAATTAAGCTGTTAATAATGAGCTGGAGTTATTTTTATGCTTACAGGATAAAGGTAGGTGGACGTTTAAACCAAGGCAATTGGACATCACCTGGGGTGGTGATTCAAAATACTGGAAGATGCCTGAGGAAGGGTACAGGGAATTATCCTTTTAATCAAATTATATCGTTTCAATGCTTCAAGTATTGTAAATAATGAAATGATATAGACACAAACTATCATAAAATAAGAAATTTTCTTGAAATACAGCACATTCAATGCTTATTTTCTACACATAAATTTCAGGACGGATGACCCTGCAGAGTTGCTGGCTGTTGTTTGGCTTGAAATAAAAGGCTCAATTTCGGAACCCCTGTCCAAAGGGAAGAGGTATGCACTGAGCTTCAAAATATCTAAGACATATGACGATCCTGTTTGGGAGACATATCCTGTTTACATGCTGGCTAAGGTAGGGAAGAAAGGAACTTCCAATTGGGAAAAAATCAATTTAGGAGAATTGAGAGTCGGCGACATAATTGAAATTCCTTCTGAGAAGCTTCTGTTTACAGTTCCTGAAAAGGCTAAAGATACCACGCTCTTATTCGGACTCTATGAATTGTGGAGTGGAGAATGGAAGGAAGGTTTACGAATTCATGAGGCTGTAGTTGAAGAAATGCCTTAGATTGATTGTACTATCCTAGATGACTCATGGCTCAATGAAACCTGAAACAGGGTTTTTGTTCTGTGAAATATTTATGAACCCTAGGAAAACTCTGTAGCACCAGAATAAAATGGCAGTACTCGTGATAGAGTTTCGGTCTTATTTTACGTTATTAAAACTAAATTTAGTTTGTTTTTTATAATGTAAATTTTATTTGATACAAAGATAAATAACAATAAAAATTAAAAATTAAAACTAAGAGTATAAATATAAATTAAAAATTAAAAATTATCCCAAAAGAATTGAAAGAAAATAAAGGGGTTAAAAAAATAAGGACTATTGTACATAATTCACCCTCAATTCTATCTAGAATATCGAATTTCACTCTAGGGATTAAAATGTAATTTTTCAAAGTTCAAGGACTAATGTAATTGTTCAAAGTTTGGGGACTAAACTGTAATTTTCATAAAAAGACTAAAATAAAATTTCGTCATCTTCAACCTCCAGCCTAAAATTTTGTTTTTCATAATTTTTCAATATTTTCTTACATCAAACACATCAAATAACTTTAAAATCATCTACAATCAAACCCATTAGACAATTACTCAACATATTAAACCCTTAATATCTCAATATATTCATTAATCAAATCCAAATAAAATCTACAAACCCTAATCACCAATACAAATAAAAAGCTTAACTAATAAGCAATATTTTTACATAATAATACATACACATTACCTTAATACTTATTTCTCCTCCGTCCTTTCTCTCCTTTTATTTTTTTTTCTCTTTTTCTTCTCCTTTCTCCTCTCTTTTCGTTCACTCTCAAAATTTTTAGCTTTACTTCTCTTCTCTTCTCTTTCCATTTATATTTCTACAAGTTACTACTATACTCTTAACTCATTTATATCTAATTTTAAGCCATTAAGAGCATCAATGCCTTTACCTATTCAATTTCTTTTCAAAACCCTGCGAAGTTTTTCTATTAAAATGGATATTTTTCTTATTTTTATTTTCTTTTTCAGTATTATTAGGCTTTTTTAGTTTTTCTATTTAAATAAAATATTTTTTTATTTTATTTTTTCTATTCAATATTTTTAGAGTTTTCTAGTTTTTTTTTTTTTTTTTCTATTTGTAGAACTGTATTGTGAAGTAGATTTAGATGAATACAAATTAAATATTGTAGAAGTCTATTTATAATTATGATGTTTCCAGAGGGTTTTTTTTTTCCCCTTATAACAATACCCCTCGTTCTTCATTTTATTTATTTATTATTATGTTAGTTGATATCAAAGCTCAACTTTTCACATGTTTTTTGTTGAGCTCTTTGATTACTATGGCTGGAGGTCAGAGAGAAACGTGTTCAAACGTGTTCATGATGGAATAAAACGTGTTCATGATGGAATAGCAATCCCCCTCATCCTTCATTTTCTACTATGCCAGTCAAAGCTCGACTTTTCATATTTTTATTTTTGATGAGCCTGTAATTGCTATGGCTAGTAAAAAATAGACGTGTTCATGACAAAATTGTTAATATTATTTCGGTTGGTGATTTGTTTTTCAATTAAAATGAAATATTTCGGTTTTAAAATATTTTGTTATGCTGTTTCAAGATTCTACTATTTATGCATATATATAATTAAATATGTTAATTAAAAATAAAATAATTCAAATTCAAAAATAAAATTATTTAGAATTGTGAAATTTAATCTAAAAAAACACAATAAAATAATATTTTTGAATAAAATTATGAACATATATAATATTACGAGAATAACACCATTAATCTCACAAAATCATTATCATTATTGTCAAAATCACGAGTTAAGTCATAACAAATTTAATAAAATCGAGTAAAAAAATTAAACACTTTTAAAATTGAGGTAAAATTGTTAAACTCATATATTCGTAAAATTAGGCCGGTCAGATTTTACAATTCTGGCATATCCTCATCTTATTAAGTGTTACACGACTTAATTAAAGTTCCTTTTTCAGTTTCCCCTGATTCTTCTTTAGTTCTTCTCATCCTCTCAAGTCATCTCCTCTCATCTCTCAAATCTCCTCTCATCTCAGCTCGTCACCGTCATGGTCTCTTAGCTATCTTCAATTCGTCACCTCTGAAGGTTTTTTAAAAATGAAAGAGCATGAAATTGAAAGGGACTAGAGGAAAACACATGTTCTTTGCTTGCGGGGTTCCTTTTTGGGTTATGGTGGCCGCAAAGCAACCTTTATTGCAGCATCATACACCATCTTCACATTCTAAAAAGCAAGGATCAAGAAGGAATTGCCCTCTTGAACACTTGAAGAGATCTTTTCCTTTAATGATTCATTGTGAATTGTATCAAACTCAAAACAGAATTGACTTAAGATAATGGTCACCTCATTTGAACGTAGTTCTGAACCTGGAGGTTGATTTTAGTTTGAGAAAAGGGAGATGAAAATGAGCTTGATTTTAGTTTATATTGCACATCACTGAAGATTTGTTTTAAATTTGTCAGTTTTTATCTAATAAAATTTTATGGATATAATTGTTTTGTAATTTTTTAAGTTATTTTAAATCACGTATGAACCTTAACGAATAAAATTTTATCATCATAATAATGTTGTATTGTGTTTAAAAATATTTTACTTATGATTTTTCTACCTTCACAATTTTAGATGCGATTTTACAATTTTTATAATGAAAAATTTCAGATATGATTTTACGATCCGATTTTAGAAGCGACTCCGTGTCGTGTAAAAATTATGATTTTGATAACCTTGGTCATTATATTCTCTGGTTGCTATGAATTTTTAACATAGTATATATAAAAATATCAAGAGAGTCTTTATAAAATTTCATCTTAATCTAACAGTCAAATTAAGAGATATGATTGATATTGTAAAATTATTCATTATTTAAAAAAAAAATACTATTTGTCCAAAATGGAACGGGTGAAATGAAACAAGTACATTTTGGCCGGTATTTGGTCAAGAAATACGAAATGGGCTCAAATTTAAACTGAGAACAAAACGATGTCGTTTTGTCTAACTTTTTTAGCTGGTACAAAACATTTCAGCTGAAACGAAACAAAATTAACAACTATGGTTCATGATAGGAAATAATTTCAACCGATAAGGTTATGTTCTAAAAATACGATGTTGGATATGTTTATGCTGTAGGATGGTTTTTAAATTGGGATCATCTGCTATAAAAATGTTACGTTGGATGTGTTCATGGTGGATTGTCCAGGAGAATGATGGGTTTCGACTGACTGCCTACTGTTTGTCAAAAATATTATTTTAAAAATAATAAAAATATTATTTTAATATATTCATAAATAAAAATTACTTTTAAAAAGAAATTCAACAATATTCTCAAACAGAGACGTAGTCTGAACTCGAGAATGAGATTCTGTACCGAAGAGACGGCAACCACGCACGCAGAGTGCAAAAGCATTTTGACATCGAAATGTTGGAATCCATTGATTCTCTTACTTTCCATCTTTTCCTGATAGAGATCACCGGAGCGATTCAAAGCATGAAAACTTCGGCGGCCAATAATTTTGATCTCTCTTAGAAACTCCATCGTCTCTTCCATATTCCCAAGTGTGAGAATCTGCATGGTTTCACAATGCTCATACTCAGCCGTCCATTGAAAGAGCTTGAAAAGCTGGGAATGGTGGGCGTCGCTTTTATTCATGGAATGTATCCTTGTCACGATAAGGTTATTGATACTGGACCGCAGGATTCCTCTTCAACTTTTTCCTACGCAGAATTTGCTCAGCTTTTCATCTGTTTACACTGCGTGAGTGATGTATACTGTGGAAAAACAAAAGGGTTTTCAAACTTGAAGATTAAAAAACAAGAGGGAATTCTAATTTTTAAAAAAGTTTATAATTCAATAATCTAATGAACAAAATAATGCACCAGTTGTTTATATAGGGTTGAAGTCCGATCTAACCAAGAACAAAATCCAAACCTAAGTAGAAAAATAGTAAAAATAAAATAAAAACAATTTAATTTGAGGGTTTTCTAGACCTCGATATATTACAGGGAATCAACCCTCCAATGGAAATTGGTTCATAAAATCATATGAAAAAAAATTAAACTCGAACCAACGGTGAGACTTAAAGTTATGGTTGTTCTTATTAAGTTCCGTGCATGATGTGTGAGGGTTTATTAGCAAACTTTATATTATATGTTTAGTGATTGATTGTGTTTGTGGTCGAAGTTGTTTTTTAAAATATTTTTTTATTTATAAATGAATCAAAATGATATCTTTTTTTTTTTAAATATATTTATTTTTGACACCAGCACATGAAAATGATTTAAAAACACTAAAAATATTTAATTTAAAATAAAGAATAAAAATATTTTTTTTGATTTTTTTTCAAAAGTATTTTTAAAACGCAGTACTAAACGAACCCTCGTGTTAATATATTTTTAACACCTAGTTCATCAATATATCTGTGACACGATTCACATCATATAAGTTTGAATTTCATTGTTAGTATATGTATATATGTTTGCACTGTTAGAGAATAATATAAATCATATTCTGGGGCCTTATCTACAAGCTTAAGCTTTTAGGTGAGATGATTCATTAACATGGTATCATAGCGTTATTGAATCAGCGATCACGAGTTTGAATTTCACCACCACCATTCTATTTGATAAAAATCAAACATAAGGTGATCTGAACCTATGCAAGTTTCAAGTCCAAAGAGTTTTCACTAGATGGGGGTGTGAGAGAATAACATAAATTATATTCTGAGACCTTACCTATGAATTTAATTTTTTAGGTGAAATAATTCCTTAACATGAACAACTCTTGCGGCCAAGCGAATCGATTCTTTTCTTGACCAACCATGGAGCATCAATACTTAAAAGATTAGAAAAGGTTGAGGTCCGTTGGTTGTGATAAACTACAGCACATTTACTTGATCCTTTTGCCTTCCCAAGTGTTATTCCATTTTTGTTCGTGTCCCTAGCTTTTTTTGTGCTGCATAGATATAAAAGGCTGTATGTGGATCCACAAATATATCATCTTTTTCTCTCCAAACTAGCTATAGAATTTATCTGCTCTCAAGATGTCGTCTTCAAGTAAACCACATTACGAGGCCGATCCTGAAAAAAATCGTTATGATAAGGTCAGATTACTATTGTCTTTCATCGGTATTTGTTCATAGATTAGGCCTGTCTCCTAATTATAATCCTTCAACTGAACATTTTGTTCACCAACTTGCTAAATTCAAACCAAAATGATAATGGAAAGCGAGTTTTTCAAGCATGTTATTTTGAAATACAAGGCAACTGTACGTATCCAAGACCATCACATTTTTTCAAGTTGAAAGTTTTTTCTCGATGAGTATTCCTCTTCCTGTTTACAGGACAATAACTGCTGGACGTTTAAGCCGCTGGATTTTAACATCATATGGGGCAGTGACAAGCGCTACTGGAACTTGCCTGATCCTGATCAGCAGCAGTCAAGGTAACAATCCATGTTCTCTATATTTAGTTTTAGCAGGAAAATAATCACTGCCGGTTCAAAAATATTTTTGAAAAATAAGTTATTTTTATTTTAAATTATTTTTTTGATATTTTTAAATCATTTTAACGTGATAATATCAAAAATAATTTTTAAAATTAAAAAATATTATTTTAATATATTTCTAAATAAAAATTACTTTTAAAAACAACATTAACTGTGCTGCTAAATACGCAATTAGTTTTGCGGAAACTTTAAGCTTTGCTAAGAAAACACGGACATTTACTATACTATTTGAGCTTCGATATCGCAGCGCGGATGATACAGCACCAGTAGAGCTAGTGCAAGTGTGTTGGCTTGAAGTAACGGGTACAACGGGGAAGACCCCCGTAAAACCAGGGAGGTACAGGATTAAATTCGAAGTATCGATGAAAGGAGATGCATTTGGTTGGAATTGTCCTGTTTATGTGATAGCCAAGTCAGGGAAGAAGGGAAGGTACAGCTGGAAGAAAATCGACCTATCGGAAGTAAAAACAGAGAGCAAATCCGTTCCCCCGGACTTCCAGATTGATGTTAAAGACCAGCCCGATAACACGATCTATTTTGGTTTGTATGAAGTGTGGTCAGGCAAATGGAAGGGAGGTTTGCGAATTCACAAGGCCATAGTTGAAGGACCACTACCGCAAACTTGAGATTTGGTTCAAATCAGCCAGTCTCTTACAATCCTATTTTAGATGTGTCGCAATAATGAGAAGCTTTATCTGTTCATGTGGTGTCCTTAAGATTTATATTTGTGCTGTTGTTCTAACTTCAAATAATTGACGACTACTCTGTCTGGCTCTTCTATCTTCAATGAAACTTACTTTGATGATTGCTTTCTAGCTATATTAACGAGACTTGTTTTTCTCTTCTTTTCTCTTTAATTATGACAACTCACGAAACACCAAGAAGGCCAGAGGCGAGGCAAGGTGACAGAAAAACATGCAAAATTCTGCCAATTTTGCAGAAATGGCTAAAAATTAAAGATTAAAAAAACGTACCTGGGCAATCATATAAAAAGAAATAAACCTGTCAAGATGCTAGAGGGAAGTTCAAGGGTACTGTCCTGATACGGAAAAACAAAATCACAGCTTAAGGGTATTTCCTGTTAATAGAATTTCTATCATCTCTATGATGTAAAATACCGCCAACAGCAGCTCAGGCTCGGTCCCTTTTTCTGTTTCCTTTGATTTCCATCCATATATGTCTCCTCCTAGGTCTAGCATTTTTTTCAAAGCACTGTGATAAAGCGAAAGTATATCCTTCGGTTTCATTATCCAAATAAAAAATTTGTAATCATGCAAAAAAATTGAAAAAATAATGTGCTGCCATGAGTTTTAGAGTAGATCAAAGAAAAACTCATATCGGATGCAATTTTCGAACGATGGGTTGGCTCCCGAGGTCACAAAGCACTGTCGAGCTCTCTTATCATTGGAATTTTGTAAGGATTTACCTTAACAAGACCAAGAATAGGGATTTAGAAAGGTAGAAAGAATACGGGGTAAAGAGAGAGTTCTGCAATTGATTACAGAAATGGCAATTCAATTATTACTTGTCTTCCAAGCTTACACATTAACGCATTTATTTCTCTCTCTCTATAATCTCCGTTGGCAACACCTTTGTCGCACGTCCCTGCGCGGTGTCCAGGAGAGTCTTGTTGCGTTGAGGAGTCATCAGCTAATTGTTGATTATTAGGTGTATCATTTCAAGAGGGAGTGTGTTCGAATATTTTAAGTCTTTAGTAGCAGGAATACGATCGATTGACAAGGCAAGAGGAGAAGCAATATTACAGAATAATATAAATTATATTTTGAGATCTTATCTAATAATTTAAATTTTTAGGTAAGATGATTCTATGACATGGTATTAAAACCTTATTGACCTAGCAGTCACGAATTTGAATTTCACTACTCTCTATTTATTTGATAAAAATCAAGCACATGATAGTGTGGGTCTATGCAAGTTTCAAGTCTAAAGAGTTTTCATTTGAAAGAGTATGTTAGAGAATAATATAAACTATATTCTGTGACCTCACTAATAGCTTAAGCTTTTAGGTTAAATGATTATTTGGTATGGTATCAAAGTCTTGTTGACCTAACGGTGATGATTTTGAATCTCACCATACTCATTCCATTTAATAAAAATTAAACACAAATTAATATGGATTTGTGTGCAGGTTTCAAGCTCAAAAATCTTTTACTTGAGGGACTATAATAAAGAATAATATAAATTATATATTAAAACCTCACTTGACAAGGAACAAATGAGGCAGTAGGCATTGCAGCATAACTAGATGCACTAATGGAGGCTTGATAAACAATATCATGCTTCCTTTCAAGTCAAATAGGACATTCAGAGATGATATGAATTTGTTTCTTGCAGTAGTTACAAAACTTCTCAGAGAAATCCTTATCAATATGAACAAAGACCTTACAACTAAAACACTGGACAACACTCATGTCTCTACCCTTATGCCTCCCTTGTGCTACATAAGCTACAAGAATAGGCATGCTAATAGGAGCCTGATGTGCCATGGAAGCTTGAGTGAGAAGTTTTTGCTCCTCACGAAGAAGTTAACTGAAACAGCTATCCAGAGATGGGACAGGAGAACAATTCACCATATTAGACCTTGCAATTTCAAAGTTTGGTCGTAGCTTCATCAAGAATTGATCTTGCTTGCTGGTTGCATGCACGGCTTGGACAACAAAGAGAGCTTCAGCAGAAACATTAGCAAAAACAATGTCAGAATAATCAGTCCAAAGAGTTTGAAAACCAAAAAGATATTCCTCAATTGAGAGACTTCCTTGTGTTAAATTGGCCAACTCATACTCCAATTGAAAACGCCTAGCAGGTTGTCTTGATTGTAAACCGTATTGAGATAATTCCACATTCCAACAACGATTTTATAAGGCCTCAGATTGAGAACAAGAACTGAGCAAAGAATCCAAGTCATGACAGCATCTTTAATTGTTCTCTTTTTTCTAGTAGCTTCATACAAGGTAAGTTATAATATCCTATACATGGCAAACATCCTAGTTATTCACTAATATTCCACATATCTGTACAGTTGGAGAGGTTCTAATTTGTATAACTTCCTAAATAGTAGGTGTTTAATAATTATATACTCTATATAGCTGTGATTAAGGTATGTAGTTTAACAAGTTTATCATCATATTTAAAGCATAATTTAAGTTTCCTTCTCTGTTTATAAAGCGTATTTGTAGATCTTTACACTTGTATTTAATTCTGCATGAAGTGTTGTGCTAGGTGCTATGTATAGGAAGAGGAGAGACTACAGTACACAGTGGGGATGAAAATTTCTAGACTTAAGGACGGACTCCAAAGACCATCTGCAGATTAGCTGTGGAAATTAAACTCTAATTTTCTTGCTGCAAGTAATTCAGAATCACGAGTTGCACAGGAAACAACTTTAAATGGCGTGTGATTTAGGAAAAGATTTTGTTCCCTCACCTTTAACTTTTCCATTGTATCGTGTCCTTCCTTTACACTGTGATCCTATTCATACATGTTCATATCTTGCACAGCACTACTGAATCAAGGGATTAATTACTTTCCTTGCTCCATTTGTATTCTTCCTCGTACATATTCCGATTTATTGAAGCCATTCTTCAACTTTCTTAGTTGCAAATTCTAGGCTGAACATTATTTGTAATACTATCAAATCCTTGACCTGTTCAAAAGATAACAAAAGGAATCTAGATAACAAAATGGGTAGGCAGAAAAGCAAAAGGGGAAAACAAAGAAGCTGATCAGAGAGAGCTAAGACACAAGTAAAAGTATGGGCCATTAGATGAAGTTCTTCCCTGTCACCAAAGTTAAAATCCGATGTTAGCTTTACGCAACTTGAGGGCAATAAGAATTCTGTTAGCTAGAATGCTAGTGCTTATATATCTACTTTCCTTTTAGTTTTGCAGCGCGAAGAACTTTGAACTACGATATGGAATACGACCAAAGATCAGAGGCTCTCTCTGGCCCTCACTGGAAGGCTGTTAGTGATTTTTTCCTCTTTTTTCTTATATTTTTATACTCTTGTTCATATCTGGTTACTCAAATTCGTCGGAACATGCTCAAGTCATAGTGTAGGAACTTATGCTGGAAATTGTAAAGAACTATTTTATGATCCCGGTGATATATCAAGATTGAGTCTGACATTGTCTTATTTCATTTTCTTAATAAAATTTCTGACTGTCTTAAGTAATGGCTTAAGCTTTTAGTAGTCTTAATTGCCATCCATGAAAAAGGGAGGGAGGGAAGGAAGGTGGTATGATCGAATAAATTGATCTTATTTTCAGGAAACGACAATCATTTTGTTATAGCTAACAGTAATCATGTAGTTAATTAATCTCTTTTATTTTATGATGAATTATTCTTTTTTGATGAAATTAATATTTAATCTATAGGATATCTCTTCAATATCGTCAGATAAAGCATGTCCCGCAACATGCAGAGTGCCAGCCAAGGCTCTGAATATTATATGGGGCAATGATCCCCGGTTTTGGCAAATGATCAAACTTTCAGAAGAGGAAACAAGGTAAGCCATTCAAAATTAGCATTTAATCATGTAGATATCGTAACCTTTCGTTTTCGAGTGAGAGCAGCAGCTATACTTCGTTTTGTAAAGTGTTTGAATTTTTCAGGCCAGATGGTTTCGATGAAGGTGCAAGGCTCATTCAAGTTAACTGGATTAAGGTCACTGGGAAATTGCCTACAACTATGTTCAATGTTGCTTCACCTACAAAATACGAAGCATATTATGTCATGAAATTTCAGGTTGATGCATTTGGTTGGCATTCTGCTCCAATCAAGTTCGAGGTAAGACTCAATGGACAAAAGACGGAGAAAAACTTTGTACTTGAGTCTTACAAGAAGAAACCCGATGTGTGGCATGAGATTTGCGGTGGCGAATTTACAGTTTCAAATGATGCAGCTGGAGATGTAGAATTTGCTATGTCCGAAGTTGAAAGTGAGTGGTGGAAGGGTAGCATGGTTCTTGCAGGTATCAAGATTAGGCCAAAAGAAGGTTAATAGGGGGAAAAAGTTTTTGCTGTAAGAGTTATAGATCTTGAAAATGACTCTTATCGGTGTCAAGTCCTGCGATAAGGACTCGGCAGGTATATTGCATAAAAGCAATCAGGATGCTCCTTTTATTTTCGCAGAAGTCCAGAAACCAATTTGCCTTCAGGGAATATAACTTTAATGGAGCTTTATCACAGAATAACTACCTTTTTCTTTTATATTGTATGCAATATGTATATTTTTACTTTCTTCGACTGATAATGTTGATGAAAACAACATATGCATCATCAACAAGTTGTAATCTCGCACACTTGACAGCTTTCGTCGCAGTCTCTGTGTGTGTGTGTGTGTTTCGCATTCAGATATGCAATAAATATTCTGTCGAGTCATGAGGTCACTGTTCATCTACCAAGAATTCTTACGCGCTCGAATCTTATTTTCCTGAGATGAGGTTTCCTGGCAACACAAAAAAATGGAAAGAAGAAGACGAAGAAGAGACTGGACATTATCAGAGTTGTGGAGACCACACGGCGAGAACAAAAAGTCCATAATCTAATAGCTTTGACCTTAATCAAATAATCTCTTGTGATATCTGGCTGTTTCCGGGTAGCAGTGTGTTTTTCCATGATTTGTGCTTGCCTCCAGCTTGCAACAGCTGTTAAATATATCTGAAAATCGAGATATATAATTGCGTTAAAATATAGTCGTTGCAAAAATATATTAAAATAAATAAAAAAAGTTGAAAATATTAATTTGTATATATTCAATATTGTTTTACTGATTTTTTTAATATTTTTTTACTGGACTTTATATTTGTACCTATGGATTTTATGTTATTATCATTTTAGTGGGCATACAGAATTAATAGCTAGAAAATTAAAATTTTCATATATATTTATTGTGATAACTTATTAAGTATTTATATAATTTTCTTGCAAGCATAATTAAAAATCCAAACAATGTTCTTCGTATCATACTTTTATCTATCTATCTATCTATCTATCTATCTATATATATATATATATATATAATACTTTTCCTTAAACATATAGAAAAATAGAAAGGGAGGAAAAAAATTTATTATTTTTTACAATGCACTTTAAAAACTATTTCAATTAAAAATGAAAAGTATAAGTCATATAGATCTATTTTAATCTAAAATAATTATATTTTAGTTGTTTGCTAAATTTTTATATAATTTAATTATTTTTAAGATTTAATTATACTTGATGGTAAATATTACCAAAAACATATATATAAAGTTAGGTTTTTTTTTCTTATTTTTTAATATTAGTAATATTATTTTTCTTGTTTTTTTTTTATATTTATTTTGACCACTGGTGTTAGCCAATACAATTGAAAGTTCTTGAGAAAGCTCCAAAGAATTAACTAAAAAAGAATTTTTTATATATATTAATGGATATTGTAAAAATCAATTTATTATTTTATGAATAGTTTTTTTTTTTTTTTTTTTTTTTGTAAAAGAGTAAGAAATAACTAAGAATTCATTTACAAAAAGAAAAAAAGAAAAAACATGGTTAGTCCAATTTATAAATTTGGATATAATTTCTTATTGGTCTTAATTGACTAGTTTTAAGGGCTTTATAGTTGTAATAAGATACTGATTTGAAAAGCTTATTTTATATTATTTATGTTTTTATGTGATGCATGGTTTATCCATAATATTAAATTTTAATTAATTTAATTATGTTTCTCTTTTTTCTTATAAATTATTAATATCTCCATTCAATTCCTTTAATTCGTGCATGAGCTCATTCTTCAGGAGCGAGGCTTGGCCAGCTCCTCCTTAAGTGTGCTTCTAGAAGAGAAAAATCCATTACGCGCTCATCTCATTTCTTAGAACTATAGGTTTAAATATAATATTTATTATAAATCCATTACGCGTTCTTCTCATTTCTTAGAACTATAGGTTTAAATATAATATATATTAATTGAAAGAAAAAAAGGCAAATATTTTGACATCGTGGGTCGAACTTTGAGCTTGTGCCTTTGCTTCTTTGAACAAATCGATCAAATTATTCAGAGAAATGCCAGTTGTCACGACATGATAGGTCTTTGAATTTTCCCATGCATGCAAGAAGCCGCCATTGACGAAAAATATTGTAAAAATATGTTCTTGTTTTAACTTTTAACCAACCCTACCTCCTGCTTCATGTCTATATTACAAAGTTTAAGAAGCTAGACAAGTCCTTGGACATAAATTTTCATACACCAAATAAGTTTTTCCGAAGGAATCAGGTTCTGATTTCAGTAATGAGTTACTACAACAATCAGTATCAAGCTCCTGCAGGTAATTCAATTTATGTTCAGCTCTCGAAAATCGGAGCTTTCTCAAGTGAGTAGATCGATTTTATAGTTAATGTATTGATGATTTTGCAGGTATGTATCCACCACCACGACCTGGTTCATATCATCCACCAAACCACCAGGTGTATCCTCCTCCACCACCACCACAATCTTATGCACCACCAGTCCAAGGGTACACTCAAGGTCATTACGTTGCCCCACCTCCGATGGCTTACCCTGTGAAAAACGGTCCGCAATACCCTCAGCCACCACCTCCTCCACAAACTAAGCACAGGGGTGATGGATTTTGCAGAGGATGGTAATTAGAATATATATTTTTTCTCTAAATTAATTTGTATCTAAATAATGATTCACTGTTTATTTATTTATTTATTTATTTTCCTATGTGTCACAGCTGTGCTGCCTTGTGCTGCTGCTGCCTCTTGGACATGTGCTTTTAAGGACGACGAATGATTCTTTGTAGATTTCGTAGCTTTTATTTATCTCCCTTGTGTTTCTTTCTTGTAGGAAATTATATTTCTTTCTTTTTTCTCACTTTATATGTATTTTTATTCACACAATAATATTCATTCATAATTTGTTTCCATTGCTCTTTTATATATATTTTTCTCCGAGTACATTCCAGTCCCAGAACAAATTGTAGGCTTAAAAGGCTAAAAGAAATCTTACAGTAAGCTTCAAATTGATCGAACTGCCTCGAGTTTGTAATAACTCTGAAGCAAACAGAGATGCCATCCTGACTGCCTGTGATATCGATGAAGTATCAATGCAATGAAACATAAGTAATCATCGCGTAAAAATGGTTTAATAAATCAAGGCATGTGTTCAAATTCACGAAGGAAATCCTGTTCCCAAGTTAAGAACAATATAAAGAATTACAGTAGTATAGTTTCTACAACAATGGACGGCGCCTCAGTGATTCTTACAAAGGTGAATTGCTCATAAATAATGCAAGATGGTTTCAGTTCTTAATGGAATCATGCTATTTCCCTTGTTTTTTTGGAACAAAAAAATGAACGCTGCTTCCTATTTGTCAAGCCACTGGAGGAGATCTGTGGTATGCTGGCACCATTACAGGGAAGAACATTTGTCTGACCCCTTCCCCCTTTATTATAGGAAATATGATTCCTGATGCCCCCTGAAGATATACAGATGTTAACCATGTTAGAAAATCATTTTGGCGAGCAGAAATTGGAAGAAATTGTAAGAAAAGAAAGGTCCTTCTGCTGATTTAAAAATCTCACAAGAAACCTACCGAAATCAACCTAGCACTGGTCCACAGCCGCTTAGGTGATGGTAAGGGAAGCATTAAGCGGCTGACTCCATAGATAGCCACTGCAAAGAAATGGAGAACCAAGCTCACAGGCCGAGGGTTTAGTCCAGAGAGTAGAGCTATCGGTCCATTCGAAAACACTCCTCCCAGGCTCAAGTAGTCGAAACATGCTTGGCGCATTTCATTTCTAGCTGGATCAGGTGATGCGCAGAACACCTTGTATAGGGCACCTGCCAGTGTGTTAATGGTAGATGCCACAGGCTGCAAACAAAACCACGAGTCATTAGTTAAAACCAGTCTTTTATGTGATTTTGGCAGGGTTTATTAGGATTTTCTTTGGCTTGTCTTACCTTGCGCAGTGTGTAGAAGGACTCGAGATATTTGCAGAGGGAAGATGCTTCATTGAGATTGTTTAGAGGTCGAAGTAGGTCGCGTACAAGAACAACGTCTGACAGAGCCACCGTCATTCCTCCTCCGGTTAAAGGATGCCTCATGTTGAATGCATCTCCCATTAAAAGCGCACCTGGAGTTGGGTGAGGAGAAGCTGGCATGCTTCGGTTTGCCATTGTCCTTACGCCCCCTTTGTCAATTGCAGAAATGAAAGCGTCATGCAATTCAGGAGGAATCTGAAATTTGCAGGCTGCTTAGTCTTGTTAAGAAATCGCTGGAATGAGAGAGAATTTATTTATTCAAAGAAAGATATGTATACCTGAGGAGCTACTGTATTTTTCAGATAGTGAGACATTTCACCATTAGAAACAGAAGGTACTTTCTGTCCAGGAACATCTACCAAACATCGAATCTCTGTACCACTAATAGGATAAAACAAGATTGGAGATGGATCGGCTACAACAACATGTCCATGATTTGCATATGGAAGGTTGCAGTTCTCCAGCACCAAACCAACAAAACAGGATGGGATTTCAACCTGCAGAATTAACAGGGGGCTCCTAATTTAAACAGGAAATGAACATTGAATAATCCAGGTGCCAAACTTTATAAACCTATTTGGCGAAAACATCTTCTTTGTAGCATAAAGAATTATAAAAGTTGACAAAAGTCATTCATTTTTTAATTCGGTAAAGATTGATTATCACCTTAGGATTGCAAAGAGAGCGCCGCAGATTTGAAAAACAGCCATCACAGACTATTGTTAAGGGAGCATGCGCTGTCAACTCTTGGCCTTTCCTGGTTTTGTACTGAACTCCTTTGATAGTTCCATTTTCTTCCAGCAGAGATGTTACAGTTCCTTGTTCCATTTTGACACTGGACAAAACATTGCAAGAGAAATGAACTTAAATTACTAAAAAAAAAATATTGTTTATGCAAATACCCCAGAAAGATCATGACCGAAGTACTCCTTTGAAGCAAGTAGAGCACAAGTATAATGATTGTGAATGAAAGATTACTTGGAAAGAGTTGCAGCTTTCTCTCGCATTTTATGAATAAAACGGCCATGATGAAAGCTTCTTCCAGCAACATCTGAAGGAAAGTTCTCTAAGGGATATGGTAGTTTGGTACTTTTCCCATCTTTGAAGATTGCATATCCAAACACTCTTTGAGCATCAATGTCACTCACACAGTCTGCAGGTACACAACATTTTCTTAACTCTTACTGCTAAAATTATGAATAGTTTTGACATAGAAAGTTTTATCTGGTTCTACAGATATATTGAGGTTCTGGCTCACCTTCAAGGCCCAATTCAATTAATTTCAGGTAACCTCCAGGTTGTAGGAGTTCTCCGACAATCCTGTCAGGCTCAGTCAAGTCTCTTTCAATTACACGAACTCTGCGTCCATCCTACAATATGCAGAAGAAAAAAATGAGATTGCAGGTCACTCCTGTAATCATTTCAACTGAAGCAATTGTCATGGAACGTCACCTTTCCAAGAGTGTAAGCCAGAGCTGAACCGGCAACACCAGCACCAACAATGATTATATCCGTGATTTCAGGATTGCATGCCCTGCTCCATCCATTTTCAGAGCTCTTCAAAGTTCTGTTACTTGGAAAATTCATTGAAACTCTACCCTTTCTCCTTCCTTTTGCATGAAAAAACAAAAGTAACCCCCCACCCAAAACTGAAGCAATGACCACTCCTAATAGATACTGATATTCCATTACTAGAGACTGATCAGAAAACAAGGGCTGAAAACTGGTGTTCCTACTTGCTAGACTTGGCCTTTCCTTCTTAGTCGATGAGTATGGGAGCACTGATCCTGTGCCCTTTATAGGTCCCGTGAAACAGCTAATCTTTTTGGCATTTTCTTTAAAATTGTTAGATATTAAATACATTGAAATATTCTTCAAGACTTCATTCAAATAAAACCATGGGAGCCAAAACAAGGGGTGATTAGCAGTTTCCCTGTTAAATTATTGTTGACGTATCTTTTGTTGTCCATCTCGGGTAATCTCCCGTGTAATAATGTATACAAAATATAGAATCATTTCATTAACTCTGACTACACTGTTCTGTCGTTGACAGGTCAAAGATGCCTTTTGGGTGGCCATTCAGCTTAAAAAACTTGGATTTTTTATTTTAGTTTTTTATGTCCTAAGCGATGTTTTGCTCGACATAAAACTTGTTAACACTACAAATTTGTAGTGTTAAGAAAATAGTTATTAAATCCGAAATCCAGAGTTGATTTAGATTAAAGTGCAGAGAACCTACAAAAAGAAGGTGATCTCAATTTCATTATCATTACTTGTGCATGACGGTGGTTGCAAGACAAGCACAGTCGCAAGTAGACAACGGTTCTGATCAAGTACTTGACCAGACAAATGCGGTTTTACCGGAACTCGAGTACATTATGAAATTGAAGACTTCTTAATAACGTATGTACATAGATGCATTGCACTTTACCAAATTCCAGGAAGAATATGATTTTATTTGTGGGTTTTATGTACAAACAGATGCAATTTCACATTTACTAACCGGTTTACAATCTGGAGAAGCATAATATACATATGATTTCAATATAGCAGCACCTTATCTTTCTGAAGATCTTTCTATTCAACTTCAGGCATCGACAGATACACTTACGGCACTTAGCTCAACGTGTTGCTTCCCCTCATTCTGAGGATGCACAGTTACAGTAGCACAAGCCTCTGCAGGTGAAGATTGATCATCTCCTGCCTGAGAAATGCAAATTGAACTCACGAAGGATTTTCTATTAGCCATATCATCATGGTCATCTTGTTCTTCTGGAATGATTTCCCACTCCTCTTTAAGTGAGGTAAATTGTAATCCACTCTCTTTGTGCCTTTCCAATTCGAATGCAGTGGGTAAAATGACGTAATCATTTATTGGATTGTAGAACGGGTCAGAATCTGCCTTCAGCCAGTGCTTTAGAATCCTGAATAAATGATGGTCGCTGAGGATTCCACGGTGCTCACCAGGCACTCCAATCCTTGCTTCTGCATTGAGCCCATCGGCCTGGAAGAAAGTAAAAATGAGTAAAAATACGGAAGTTTAGAAATAATCTTGTCCTTCAATAGCTTACCTGAGCTAAAGCAGTGGCCGGTGAAGAAAAGCTTATTCATAGCACAATCACTTTAGTGAATTAATAAATCAGAGGAGTTAGTGAAAAGCAAATCACAAACCTTAGCTGATTCAGCAGGAACTGTACCATCACCGTCAACACAAATGTATTTAGGCTGAAAACACAAGAATACAAATCAGCTTTTCTGACCAATTCAACAATCACAGCAAAGTGTTCATACAAATGGACAGGGATTAAATTTACTAAAAGAACTCTGTTTGCTCCGATATCAACCAGAGAAAGGAGTGAATCAGAGAAATATCTGATCAGGTGTTCCACAATGTCTCAATGATCAGACAGTTCTCTAACCTTAGGGCATTAGACGAGTATGCTTATGAGAATTGTGTAACACAACTCTTTAATATAAAAGAATTAAGATACAAGAGAAGACAAATGCAAGTATTCCATGCCAACTGCACAAGTTACCCATTTGGAAAACAACATCATCTGAATAAGAGAGTGTGAGATAATGACCTCACAAAATCGCAATTCTGGTAGATCAGTGACAGGAACCTCTGCACTTCCATAGCTGCATAACAGTAATTTGTATAAGAGGAAATATACACATAAAATAAAATTGCAAGAAGAGTATGTTATGACATCATCTCATAACACAAAGCTAAGATGTTTAGAGAGTTCGTTAATGAGACCGGGTTTAGAATTTAGGGTTGCAGAATGAAGTTCGGGTTTTTTCTTATTTGAGTGTTTTTTAAGCTTTTTGATAGTTCAAAAGTTTTGGAAAAGGGTACATTGTGAAAGAAACCTCCTTTTCAAGAGGGACAGGTGTGACAGAGGATCATGTTAATCCTTGGCCAAGAGTAGGCGATTAATTGGTACCGAAAAGACTGAGTTATGACAATGATATGGTGGCTGAATCTTAAAATATTCTAAGATATGGAAACCTTAAAATAAGACTTCATATTGACAAGAAAGAACTTGAGGCCCGTGACCAGCTTGCCACTTATAGATGAAACCATAAGTTGATATTCCTTTGATGTTTAGTTTGACCTTTGATGATGCTTTTGATGCTTGCAATTATGCGAGTAAGCTTGCATTCAGATATAATAAAGTGCAAAGCTTTTTCTAAAGACCTCATAGAAGCATTACCAAGCAGAGTGAGGCGTTTCCAAATTGATCCCATAAACATTGTAGAATTTAACTCCAGGAGGAACTTTAGCATTAGACAAAACCTTGTGTGTTTTATCAGCCCATTTCAAGATATCTAAGTTGAAAGGTAATGGAATATCCTCTCCATCATAAATGACCTGGAATGAAAAAATACAGAGTTTACCATCTAAACAAATGATACACGGAGAATCTCACTGATATAACAAAACATGATAGTAAAAGGGCACACTAAGTACATCATTTTCTTTTTAATTAAGAGTGTTAAAAGTTACAAAAAAAAAAAAGGGAGGATAAATCAGATTATCCTCCCCTTTTATAATCAAAACATGATAGTAAAAGGGCACACTAAGCACTTCATTTTCTTTTTAATTTAGAGTGTAGGAAGTTACAAAAAAAAAGGGGAGGATAAATCAGATTTCCAACATCATTTATTTAGCCTTATCAATTATTTAATCTGAAAAGTTAAATATATGAGAGAGAAATGAACAACTAATCATGATGAAAAACATTGGAATGCACTCTAATCAAAAGATGATAAACTTCACCAATATGAATTTACATGATCCATGTTCTAAGCTCACCGTATTACTTGAAAGAGCATCTTTGAAAATTTGGATGCTCTCTTCAGGGGAATATGACTCTAGGATTATCTGAGAATTTCCATCGCTATCTTGCTTCTCTCTCCAGATTTCCAAAACAGGAAGATGTTGCCAATGAAAATGCGGACAAGCCATCAATTCATATATTGATGGGCATTCAATAAGCTGAAAATTCGTTGCACGTAGAATCAGTATACGATACCCAGGAAAACCATTCTAACAGAAATGAGTTTGAAACCATTCATAATTCTCATAATTCAAGATACCCAAAATGGATCAATAAAAAAATAGGAGCTAGTAGAAATGTATTAAATGCCAAAGTACATGGGCTCCTACCAGCTGGTGCATGCTCCATTTTGATATAAAAAGGTTCTGCTCCCACCCTTCAACAAAGGACATTCCATTTAGAAAGGTAGATGTAATGTACCCAGGTGCACCTGTTGGACAAATAACACATATAGCTTTCATTTGAACACTGTTCCAAAATCATATCAGGATAGCCTTCCTTGGAATAGCTGAAATAGCAGCAACAGGAACTAAAAACACAAAGCTGACTGAACAACCTTCTATAATAAAATTTGAATTCTAAAGATTGATTAAATGTGTAAGTTGGAAAAGTTATATTAACTAACAGAATTAGAAGTTTTGATTTGTAACATGTCAATATACACTTGGCAACGGATCTGTATATAAATACAATCGTAAACTGTCAGATATAAAGCCAAAATATTTTCTATATTTTCCTTTTTCATATGGAACAAAGAAATGACTCTTTGTTTCAGGGTATATCAGTTATTCCAATTGTAAGAATAATAATTAATTGAAGATATGCAATTTTTAGTATGCTAATAAAAGCAGAAGTTCTATTTTGGAAAATGTAATTATATCTCTGAAAAACTTGATGATTGGTTCGTATACAACTGCAATCATAAAATGCCAAAAAATAAGGTGCAATTTTTCTAATATTGTTTTTGTCCATACATAACAATGAAATGACTCTTATTTCAGGTTAGTAGCCATTTTTTTGGAAATGTACAATTACTAGAAACATTACTGCTATGAGATGAAATCTAAATAAGGTAAAGTCACGCACTGCCCACAATTCATCAGCATCTAAGCTAAATACAGTTTCTTACATGTGTAGACTTTTACATAGCACTAGAAGATGCAGAACATGGGAAGTACAGATGCCACCTGGTTTCAATAACATACATATAATACAAATCACTTACCCCGGAATGGTGCTGCAATGGCAATCCAATTCTTCACATATTTCTCGAATATCTGCCAAAAAATAGGGATAAAGTTTGAGGTTTTTCATCAAAGAAATACTAAAAGGCATCAGATAGCAACTTAATCATCCAAATATAAGGAAAATAAGAATGCAACATTGATCCAAGAGACGATGTGGGAAATTTACATCACTGTGCAGGGACATGAAGCATTTAACTAGCAGACCCCCCATTGAATGACTTATGATGCTTATCTTTTTCCCTCCTGATGCTTGATACACTGACTCTAACTTGTTAGCAAGGCGCTCTAATGTCTCTGGCAACCTAGAAATTCAGCAAAACAAGAGTGCCCTAAATCATGAACAGTAAGAGGATAAGAAATGCTCTATAAAATGTAAAGCCAGCTCCATTTTTTTTTTATTAAAAAACACTATTTGGGAGCAAGAACTTGCTAATCATAGTAGTATTGGAGATAGCTGGTTGGTTTAAAACATACCTGTTGCTTTGCCGAAAATCATACCCAAACCCGAAAAGAGTTTTTCCCTCTTGGAAACCCCACTTGATCATTTCAACAATCATATCGTGGAAATAATAAACACATTCACGTCCTATTATCTGCATGAAACAAAATAAAGTGTATGAAATCCATCCAAGTTGTACTTAGCTGCCATGCAAATTTAATTGAGAACTAAAAGCCAACCTTTGTTTTATATATTCAATTTTGATAACATTTAATCATCACCTTTTCCACTATAAAACTAATACCTGAAGAAACTTGAGACCAAGTAGCATAACAACCCACATCAGCCATAAATTTGGCGTTTCACAACATAATGGAAAATAGAAAAAGCATCTTATACATGAGACATTAGAAATGAACAAAATATTGGAATGAAGGTCAAGTAATTTGAACGGTGTGCATATACTTAAGAGCCGCTTACTATGAACAAAACTAAAATGAAGTTCTAGTTGAACAAAGCTTGGAAATTAAGTCAGACAACATCCAATATAATGCATTTGAATTTTCCAGTAAAATGAGACTCTTCTTTCTGTAAACTTGTTCTCCAAAACATCTCCTATCTCAAGAGCATTAACAAAACTTTAATTGTGAGCTTATGTTTCAATTTTCAAATTCAAGCTGTCTTTCTCCGTTGCAATTTTTATTGAATAAAGTAGAACTTTCTATTATTAAGTAAATATATCAGAATAAAAGCCCTGTTAAAAGTGGAACATTTTACACCGCAGCAAGGTTTTGAATCTAAACACCATGTAAGATAAGCATAAAAGATGCGAAGATGAAGAACATACCAAGTCAGGATCCAATAAATCAATAGCATGCAATCCATATCTATCCTCTGGAACCACAATATTTGTCTTTGAATCTAAAGTCACAGACTTTCCTGTTCCCCATAAACACATTAATTTAACAACATAAGTAAAAGGCAAACTATTATCCAGCATCACAATTTCTCATCAAACAATTTTTATTTAATTTTTTAAAAAATGTTTCCTGATTCTCAAAAGTATCATAAAATTAACAAATTTTAGAAATTCTCAAACTTTACCCCATTTTCTAACTAAACTAAACTTTGTCCAAAATATAAGGACCTGGCAAGAGAATGAAAGATATACAAACCAAACGCGCATTAAATAATTTAACCCCAGATAAAACATAATTTGTATTTTACAAACACAAATGCATATCAATTTAATAGTTTCCACAAGGCTCATAAACTTAAAACCTCTATAAATCCTCAAACTTACCCCATTTTTTTCCTTCTCCTGTAAATTAAACAAATGTTTCCCCGATTTGTAATCAACCAAGCTAATGCTTAAACTCCTTGACTTTCCTTCAGTTTCTCAAAAACCAAACTCAGTCTTAACTACAATCCCATAAAATCACTCAAAAATCCCAACTCTTCCATTTTAAAAAACAAAACAAATACACCGTAAAACAACTAATTAAAAAAGCAATTGATTAACCACAAAATCACCCAAAAACAAAACCCTTAGAAAAAAATTTAATTTTTTTTTACCAGTTTGAGGATCAAACCGAGACCAGAGCTTAGTTCGACACGTGTAATCAGCAGCGAGAATCCGAATCCAAACCCGTTCTTCTTTATCACCATTCTCTTTATCTACTGCTTTTAGAATCGAACCGGCGATACCCGGAACTAAAAGGACCGGGTCGAGATTCGGGTCAACGTAAGGTTGAGGTTTTTTTATCATGCGTAGCCATAATTCCACCGATCGAACAATGTCTTCAAGTAACATAGCCATAAGGATTGATTGATCAGAAACCCTAATTCCTGCTCTTGTTGAGAATAATTGGGAATTTGTTTTAGGAGGAAATGAAATTTTGTGGATTTGGGTCCTTTCAGAGCTGAGATCTGAAGGCAAAGGGGAGAGGGGAAGGGATTTTGTCCAGTAAGAGACGAAAGTGGATAACTATGTTGCAAGTCAGTCCTCGGGCTAATATATGTTCTCAACTTCTATAATATTTTAATTTTTTGCATTTTTATAATATTTTTTAATTACTTATTAATATGATTAAATAATGTTTCTTTCTTTTGTTAATTTTAACGTACCTTCAAATTTAATATATACTTTTTAAATAAAATATTATAACATGTCATGGAAATAAAGCTATTATGTTAATACAATATTTTATTTTATCACATGCAATAAAGTTCACGAAGCAATATTGGTAATCGAGTTTTAATTATAATAATTTTGTTTAATGGTCTATTCAAACTAATTTTTAGGTATTTAGATTTGGATTTAATTCACATAAATTATTTAATTTTATCAAAATTAGTATGGCAATCCTTTCAAATTAAATGGTAAAATACAATATGAATTAGATGTTGACACAATAATAATTTTAATGAAATAAATATTAAAACATTAGCTTAATATCTTATAAATTTACCAAGATTGTTCTAAATTAACATCTTAAAAAAAATAGACTAAATTATAGGATGATTTAGAATATAAAATAATTAGTGCGCGATAAATTTAATTTACAGAATATATTTTTTTTAAATCAATAAATAATTATAATCTCCATTAAACTATAATAAAAGAAACTCTTACAAAGAATTCGTGGATTTCGTAAACGTAGGAGCAACGTATTTGCTCAACCATCTTATGTGGTGTCGTTTTGTCTTTGATATAAGAAAATAAGATGTCGTTTTCTTGAGTAATGTAATCAACTTCTTTTGTTGACTAATCAAGTTTCTTGAGAGAATAATAATATAGCTCTTAATTCTCGGCTTCTAACACCGTATTTTCCTGGGCAAAAGGCCAATTAATTTGTACATTGAATCCCCCATAAAATAGATCCTATCCAATTTAGTCCCTATTGGTTTATTGTGATCCTAAATTTAGTTTGAATCTTGATAATTTAGTCACCATTAATTATTTACTTAAACTTATGAGATAATATTTGGATATCACCTATTTGAAAATGTGTTTAAAGTTATTTTTAAAAATATTTTTTATTTAAAAATATATCAAAATAATTTTTTTATTTTTATATAATTATTTTTAATATCAACACACATACGAAGCGAAGGTAATCTAAAAATATAAAAAAAAACAAAAAAAAAATATTTTTTTTTTGAAAAATACTTTTTTCATGCATCATTTAATGCAAGAATTTGAGTGCCACTGTATATTTGTGAATGTTAAAATGTTCTTATGAAAAAACATCTCTCCACTGCCTCCGATCAGTAAACGCTATCTTGCCACCGCCAAACCCCAAGATCGATGTGGATTCCATCCGTGATGTCTGGTTGCAGCAATGGGCCTAACTCCCTTATGATAAGGGTATGGATCTATATCTCTCCCTCTTGTTTGCTCACGATTTGCAAGCTTGCTCAGGGTTTTAAATAATGAGGATTTTACGATGGAAGGGAAACGAAGGGCGAGGAGAAAGCCAAAACCCAGTTGCATTGAAGCAAAAGGAAGTGAAGTTTGGTAAAAGCTTGGTTCTGCCTTTAATGGCGGCCATTGTAGCCTTATCTCCCATTGGCAGCAGTACCCCAGGTAACTTACAGCCATACAAAGAATATCTTCTTATCTACTCCTAATACTTTTATCACCCAATTAAGTATTGTATTTTTTATGCATTGCTTTTCAACTTAGAAAAATGAAGCCTTGCAACTTGCGAGGAACTCATCGGCTCGTAGTCATCTCATCGTCTAACATTTACAGCAAAATTAAATTTTAAACTATAAAAACAATTCTTTAAATAAAATAAATAAATTATAGTAGCTTTTAAGGAAAATATTTGTGTATAAAATTATAATTCAAACAATTGATTCAATATATTCTTCTACTTTGTGATTATTTTGGGAATATGGTTGATGTTGTTTTTAAAATGTTTTTCGTTCAAAAAATATTAGAATAATATTTTTTATTTTTAAAAAATTATTTTTAATATCAATACATCAATTTTTTTAAATGTTTTCAAAAACGTTTTCGAAATGAAGTGTAAAACAATCACTATATGCATATTTAAACATCATCTAAAACTTTAAATAGTATAAAATAAATAAAATAATAAAATAAAATTATTTATCCATTCGACATACTTTTTCTAACCTTATTTAATTTTCTAACAATATAAGGGATTAAATTTTCTGGGTTGTTTTACCAAGATTTTGTTTGTGCAGTGTCACTAGGACAAACCCTAGATATTCAGAAAGGTGCCTCATTGTTTAGCCGCACTTGCATTGGCTGTCATGATGCTGGTGGAAACATAATTCAACCTGTGAGTTTTTTTTTTTTTTTTTTTAAATTACGGTGGATTTTGTTTTTTAATATTTTTTAATTAAAAATTTATTAAAATGGAATCTTTTATTTTCATTATTAACACATTAAATATTTTAAACATTTTAATTAAAAAATAAGCTGAAAAGCAAAAATAAACAGTTCCCATCACCATCTGTCAAATCTCCTTTATATAATTCTTGTCAGTTTCCTATTCATTTCAGGGCGCAACGCTCTTCACAAAGGACCTACAAAGGTACTTGAATTAATTTGATAGTCGGTCCATAACCCTGCTATCATTAGCCAGACTAATCTTAATTAATAAAGAATTTATACAATTCATATACAAACGTAATCACCATCTAAATCTCTGTCTTTTAGGGTTGAAAAACTTGTTTTTTTCTTCTAAAGAAGTAGAAACAAATTGAATGATGCAGAAATGGAGTAGACACTGAAGAAGAAATATATCGCATAACATACTTTGGCAAAGGAAGAATGCCCGTAAGTTTTCCATTGAAATCAAAGTATATATCTGCTTCCATGTTACTTGTTTTTTCTCGATTCCGGCCAAGGAGATTATAGGTGTTGTGATGCTGATAGGGGTTCGGTGAGAACTGTACTCCGAGAGGACAGTGCACATTCGGGCCACGGTTGCAGGATGAAGAGATCAAGCTCTTGGCTCAGTTTGTGAAGTCACAAGCAGATCAAGGCTGGCCGAACGTAGAAATTCGTCAAGAATGATTCTGGGAAAGAAAAAAAATTCTGCCCAACAGCCTGAAACCATCGTGCCTGAGCTATTTCACCCATTTCTTCTCTTTTTTTTCCCTATTAAACAATATGACCTGCCGTCGTGAAACAGGACTATCAGAATGATACGTATTCTGAGAATAATGATTTCTATAATAGCAAAGAGAATTTGATTAAAAAAAAAAACCCTACGAAAAGATGAGCTCTTGGTATAATCAAATGATATTGCTTATGCGGAAGTGATCACTGGGGCTAGAGATGGAAGCAGGGAATTTATAGGTTTTAAGATATTTTTATAAGAGGAGAGCAGAAATCGTTTTTCGATAGCTGTTGATCTTGATAGTCTTCTTCCTCTTTAGGCTGCTATATGTGTGTGGAAATAGATGTTAGTTCGGACAGGATTTCTTTGATTTCTGTACGCTTTAATCAAGATAAAATTTCTTTCTAGAGCACATCCTCCTCACTAGTCTGATCTAGTTAAAGAAATTTACGAAACGTTTTGGATTGTCCTCAAAATTTGAATTCAGAAAATCCAACTGGAAGAACTCTTACAACCTGGAGGTTATCTGAAATAAATTGAAAGTTCTTGGCAGAATTGTTGGAGAACTCCTTCAACCTGGAGCCAGGCTACCTGAGATTAATTGAGTTAGGCCTTGAAGGTGAGCCAGGCTACCTGAGATTAATTGAGTTAGACCTTGAAGGTGATCAGCCAGAACCTCAATATATCTGTGAACCAACTAAAATTTCTGGTGTCAAAACTGAAATTTCTGTGCTTGGATATGCGATCTTTAAAGATGGCAAAAGCGCAAAACCACCATATCCTTAAGAATCCTTAGGAGACGTGACGTGATGGTAAAAAACTTGAGATCTGCATAAGAGGTCTTTAGTTCGACTTAGGACATGCATCTCTTGTAAAAGCCTAGGATAATCAGGGGTTTACTCGCTCACCTGCACTCATAAAATATACTTTATAAGATATCATTTCCTCGAATCCAAAAAAAAAAAATCATATCCGTAAGAGAACTTTCGTTCAGATGTTGCAGGAAGAAGCTTTCATTGGCCCTGCTAATTCTGCAGGTTGATATCCCAACCTGTTTTGTCAGCTTGGTGCTGGAGAATTGCTACCTTCCGTCGGCAGATCATGGACATGTTTTGTACTGAAATTCTCTGCGTGGCAGATGTTCCTTGACAGAAAGTGCCTTCCCTTTCTAATGCTGAAATGGCCGATCACTGTCTGAAGAATTTCAAAGTTTCTCACAGGTGTAAACCACCAGCAGTTCATTAGGCTTTAGCCCATTTATTAGCAATTCGGTACTCAGATCTTTTTGAAGCATGAGTATCTTGGGCTTGGCCGTCAAATGAACTAGGGTAGAAATTAATATTCTGAGAGCAACGTAAAAAAAATAATTATGCACATATTTTACATACCTGTGTATTATATATCTTTAAATAATCTTCTAAGATTGTTTTAATTTTTAAAAAAACTAAAAAATATGGATTTTTGTTGAATTGAAATTTCATTCTTGAAGTTATTTAGTTGTTATTATTTTTATTTATCAAATATTTATATTTTTAATTACGTTGTCTGTTTTATTTAATCAAAAAATTTAGTATTTCCATATAAATAAGGAAAACCTAACTTGGATCGATTATACCTTTCAATTCATCAATTTTCTTTTAACTTCACATTCATTATGCTTCTTTTCTCTTAACCAGTAACAATACATATATTGATAAAAAAAAATTGATTTCTATCTAAATTAAATAAAAAGTTGAATTTCCATAATATTTGATGTATTAAACTTAAATCATATATATATTATATATATATATATATATATATATATATATATATATATATATATATATAGATAGATAGATAGATAGAGAGAGAGAGAGAGAGAGAGAGAGAGATAGTGTTCATACAAAAATTAGCTATTCATGATATATCTAACTCATTCAAGATATTTTTTAAAAATTGAATGGATTGAATTTTTACAATTGATAAAATATCATAAATTAAAATTAATGCCAATTATATCTATAAACATCTCCATACTATTTAGATAAGGAAAACCTATGAAGGTATATTGACCCATAGTTTTTCATACTCTTTTTTTTTTAATAAGTAATTTTTACATCTTTAACGTTTATAAGGAAAAAAGACATTGATTACAATTGATTTATAACTTATTGGCATCTTTAACAATCTCTACAAAATACTTGGTACACATGACACTCATTATAGCACTTGTTTGGAATTGGAATTGTGATTGCTTTTAAAAGTGTTTTTCATTCAGAAATGCATCAAAATAATATTTTTATTTTATTTTTGAGAAATTATTTTGACATTAACATATCAAAATAATATAATAATATTATTTTTTAATTTAAAAATAAAATAAAAATTCAATTTTTTTCAAAACTATCTTTTAAAACGCAGTGTCAAATACCCTGATAATAATAACTTCATCGACACCTAAAGCAGTCACTCTTGTCCATAAATAACCATTAATAAAGTTGGTATGGGTCTATGTAATAATAAAATAGGATGCAAAATGGATTTCTTCTTCTCTTTTGAACCAATACTAATTCTATTATTCTAATAATAAAAAATTATGCTTCTTTTATGGGCCAACCCTATTTATTCTTGATTTATCACATCAATTCAGTCTCTCAAAAATAGATTTTAATTATTTACTTGTTATAAAAAATATGATTTCACTTACACTTTATACTTTAACATTTTCTTATAGTATTTTTTGGGGCTGGATTTATTTATATTTCTTTCGTATTATTAAATCAAACATTTGCCCAAAACAATTGAGAACCGATTGGGAAAGATAGCAAATAATTCCTTTTATGGTTCAACCTCATAGTGATGTGCCTTGACTTGTCAACCCTTGACACATCTTCTTCTCCAAGACTTTGATACTTCTAGAACACTAACATGCATAAAAGAATCTTTAGTCCATTTTTGGTGCTTCAATGACGGTATGGTGACTTCACCTTAATTTGTGAAAAAGAATAAAAAGACACTAAATATTTTCTTTAAATGGGAGCCAATGAAAGGACATGTAAGGGTCAATCTAAAAAATGAAATAAACTAAGGGTTACAAATAAAATAAATAATATTTCGACCAGCCAAGGTATTCAATTTTTTTTTTTGAATTAATCCTTGAACTTAAGGGGCAAATTTGAAAACTTTGAAAGTTTGGAGCCATAAGAGATTCCATCTAAATATTAATAGAACTCATTTAAATTAGCATAGAATAGATTAATTACTACAACATAAAATACATCTTTTAAGGATTGATTTCGGTTTTTCCTATATAAATACGAGGAAAATAATCCGTTTTTATTTTATTTTTAAACATATCACTTGTCACTATGGTTAATGCATCTTAATCATTATCTTACACATAGATTTGAACTAAACATGTTTGCCATGGTCATTATCAAGAGCATCGCTACACATTAATATAATTATTTCATGATCAGCATAGGAAACATAGAAACATAATCACATTGCCTTGGACCCCACAAGTGGCTTAATTGGACAAAAAAATCCAATTTAATTAAGTAGTCTCTCCAAGAGACACGTCTGTACTTCTTTTTAGAACAGTGTCCCAATATGTATTTACAATTTGACACAAAAAAATTACAATATTTATATACATACACCATTTACAATGCTTCATGTTTTTGACTACCAAGTTACCTAGCCTAGCATACTATATATATCCATACATATATATAAATATAATTTTCTCGAACAGGAGTTTTGACTTGGATGGTGTCCTTGTTAGATATATTAATAGCATTTAATTATGGTAGATTTGAGTCTGGATTTATTTATTTTTCTTGTATTTTTTTTTTTTTTTTGTGGATGAGGTGATGGAGGGAAATGATTAGACAATTTATAATATAATATTATCGAGTTAATTTAGATTTTTAATAACGAGGTGTCTAATCATTATATAATTGCCTGAAAATGATTACATGTATGTGTGTTTTTTTATTTTTTCCCCTCCGCATATTAATTAGTGTTTAATTAGTGTTTTTTTCTATAAATTTAATATTGAAAAATGTATTTTCTAAATACTTTTTTTCCCTTTAGGGGAAGTTTTCTCTAGCAATTGTTCATACATATGCAGCACAAAACTTTCCTATTTTTGGTAGATACTAGATAGATGTTCACAGAGACTTTTTTCCACTTCTTGATGGGTCGATCAAACTACAAGAACCAGAAGAAGAAAAAAGGTACGGCTCTGGACTCTCAAGAAGCTGGCCTCTACTCTCAGTCCCAAGCCAATTAATGAAGGACAAGTGACATGAGGTTGGTGAAGCTCCTCCTCCCAACAAACCCTAGATATTTCTCCATGAAACCAAAAAGTTTTCTCCCAAGATTTAGGTCATCGAAATGGCTGAGCAGTTAGCAAGTCATATTAATCAATCAATCTTTTTTAACTGTTCATACTTTACAGAACAGGAAAGGAAAAGATTCCATGAGCAATGGACCTATGCATTTAGCTCAAGGTTAAGCTAAAGTTCAAATTACGCGTGTTATGAGACATATAGGACACTCAATAAATACATTTTCCGAGGAGTGAGAAATGGAAAGAAAGAGAGAAAAACTGTGGAAAGGTCAAAGGAAGACTGGCTCAAAAGCTTCTGGTTGGTACAAGTTGTCACCTCTCTTGATCCCATCTGATGCTACTTGACCTCGATTAATATGAAAAGAACATCAATGGAGGATTTTACTTTTTAGAGTTGATTTTCCTAGGCACTTAATTGCTTCTTCTTCTTCTTCTTCTTTAAAACTTAAAATACTATACATATTGAACCACAAATTACAGGACAAAAACCGATCTTATTTATCTATATATTCCACTAGCTTTTCATGCACTACCCCATTTCAAAGGGAGAAAATAATAATAAAAAAAAGGGTAGGAGAGAGTAAATTATAACACTATAGATTTGTTTTGGCCTGGCAATACAAGTGCTGCCACATGATCAGAGCTTGATTTGGAAAACTCAACAGTCATTTGAATTCTTTAATGCGTATTTCTTTTATGAGAAATTAAAAGAATAGTGAATAGTGATGTTGCATCCCAGCTTTCTGGTTAAGAACTCAGCTTTAATGGTGCTGTCTTTGTCCAACAACTGATGAGCTTTGAGCTTTACCCCAGAAAAATAAAATAATGGTGAAGGATAAGAAGAAATTTGTAATGGAGGGTGGAGCGAAAAGAGAAGAAATTTACTCAGTGGGTTTTATTTATTTATTTTCTTAGAGAATTAATTACGTTCACAAAACCTACTTTAAGAGATAATGGATATGAGAGCAGCTTGGACACATAGAAAATGATAACTGAGGGGCAAACAAAGGGCATCTCCAAACCCTATCTATAAAGGAAGAACAAATGAATAGCCAGGAAAAAGTGGGACCAAAAATACAGGGAAAAGAAGAAAACACCGATGACTTGGTGAGGGATCGAGAGAGAAAAAACCCTAATTAAGCTTGCATTAATGCTTTATTCACAAACCACCACCACACCTACCTTAATCAAAAGAAGACTCATCTCTTCGAGCTAAATTACAAAGCAAAACCATGTGAGGCCTATCCATTTAATCTAAATTTTAAAGAAAAAGGTGTGGTCCTTGCCTTCCATTAGGGCTTGTCTGAATGTCATTGTTTGTCAACCAAAGACAGAAGAACCACCCAAAGCTAAAGACAAAAGCATGCCCTCTACTGATTCCACCACACTTCAAAAAACAAATGAAACAGTATTCATTGTAATGGCGTGGCTGTAGGTCCAACTTGTTCACTAAGCACATGCCAACTGCCAGTTTTTTTAGTTGCTAGATATGTTCATGTTAAGAGAAACCCTAGCTGGTGCCAGGATTTATCACAGGTAGCTTGCAACATACAACATTTTCGATATATAAAAAAACAAAATAAAAAACTCAGGCCATGCAGTCCACTGGGTAAAGGACATACATAATCTATGACGAATCAGGCGTGCACCCTTTTTCTTTCCCATCTTCCAATCACAAATCCACATGCTTTGTGACTGCTTCTTCAATTACAAAAACCTGCCCTTAGAATAGGTCAAAAGGCTAACCCTTACTCTAACCGGTGTCTTTAGGGCATCATTTGATTAATTTCTAACCTTTTTCTTGCTAAAATCATTCAATTTTTGCATAAAATGGCTCTCCACATAGACTATTGGATGCTTGATCAGGACATCTTCCTAAGTTAGATACATCATTTGATGCACAAGTCTTCTTGGAAAAATAAATATTTCCCATCTTTAATGGTTTAATATATATACCACTGCGCTCTTCACCTTCTTTCCAAAAAGTCTTCTTCTCATCACCTAATCCGCTTCTTGAGGGGGTAAAACGATTTATGCCAACTAATATTTCATTATTTAATTTACAAACTTAAGCAGCCCAATATATGTATATATCTATTCATGGAAATTATTATTTACAATATTTGACTTCTATGTTAAAAGTATAATTAATCATGCATGTTACTTTTTTTCCCATTCATCCACTTTTTAGTTTGACCTTAACAGCTTAATTTCCTTGACATGTAGCTTGAAGATTAAATTAAATAAACTTAGTTGAGAGCAGGGTTTCTTTCATTGTTAGAAGGTCCCAGTGGTGGTCCCTTTTCATTGATATATTCATTCATGTAACCTTGTGAGAAGAGAGAAGGAAATTAAGGGAGGCAAGAGGTCAGTGTCAATAGCTGTAAGGAAGGGCCGAGACTCGCCATTAAATACTCCATCTATGACACAGTACACCAGAGCGAGGAAGAAGAGAGAGGTGCATTTATATAAATGGAGAGGGAGAGTCACGAGGATTCCCCTACCTAAATCATGCACAGCTCGTGCTTTCCTTCGTCAATCTTTAGGTGAGAAAGCTTCAGCTTCTTTCCCTTTAAATTAGACCTCTTAGTTTCCCGAATTTCAAAAAAAAGGCCAAACCTTACCCCCTCCCCTTTTTGGTTCTTCCTTCAGTTTGTCTGATATGTTGGTTTGAGAGGTTGAAGCTGCCAGCATGATCTGGTAATGAACGTATTATATATTTCTATATTAAGATTAATCTTATAGCAGTATCTGTAGGTAGGAAAAGAAATTAATGTTATTGTCAAAGATATATATACCGAATCGTGGTAGGTTTGTATTGCTAGTTTAGGATGCATGTTTTTGATCTAATGATGATCAATTGCTTGTGAGTTTTTATGCAATGAAAACAGAATATATTGGTGATTTTCCCTGTAAAATTGTCAAGAAAAGGGAATTGCACTAATGGGGAAGACGCATAGGTGAGCTTATACCTAAATGGTATATGTATTTTTCCAGGAAAAAAGTAGAAACCTAATTAGAAATTAACTAGTTTGAACTTAGAGCTATATAAGTATATGGTTCCATCAGGTCATCTTGCAGCTTCAATCACTCACTCACAAACAGCAAAAGAGATTCTGAAACGTGTTTTTCTGGGGTCTAATTTGCTCTCACAGAGTCACAAGTTCTTCATCCCAGGTGATTAATCCTTTGGTTCTTGCTTCATCTTCCCTTCCATTTCTTCTATTGCTTTATCTCTAGATTAGTTACCATTGAAATTGCAATTTCAGGTTGATTATGCTGTGATTTTGATCTCATTAATCAACACCTCTATTTTCCCTTATTGCAAATACAAGAATTATGCATACACAAGTAGACACAGATCACACATTTGCCTGTCCAATCAGCGTATTGGTGAATTTTTAACCTGTTCAGATCCAGAAATATCTCTTATAACAACTAAAAAATATCAAGAAAGACAATATATTATCCGCATCTCTCCTGTCTGCATGGCTGGATGCTTCCATGTTTGTCTTTACTAGGCTGCAGGTAGTGTCAAGAATCAACATGTAAATTAAATTCACAAAACACAAGAAAGGCAAGGTAATTAGAAAATGTATATATTGTGTACATGGTGGTAAATCCAATGCTCTCATAATTGCATATATTCTTGGTTTCTGCAATCTTTTCATCATGTCTCTCACTATATTAATTTTGGCCTCACCTAACACTTATAATTTTGTACTGATTTCGGGAGTGAAACTGAATAGGAGACAAAAGGAGGTACAAATTTGGTTTCATCCTTAATTGCACACGGTTAGGGGTCCAGCTTGGTGTTGGTGACCCACAATTCTGAACAGACATTGACACTCCAACACAGTACGTTACATTCATCTGTTGAATAATTAGCGTTCTGCGGTTTCCCAGAATATAAATTGTAGTGAGTTTCCTCACATAGTATTAATGAGTACTCCAATAGCACTTCCACATAAGGTGGCAGTTGGGACATTTTTATAGAGTACCTGTGCTTCTTTAGCATTTAGCTGATTCAATCTCTTTTTCAGACATTCAAGCATAACATCAGAAGTTTCTGTGAGATTGTTGTTTTTACTTTTCAATCTTCAATATTCTGTATCTTAAGACTTTCCAATAGATATTCAATCCAAAACAAAACTCATTGGCATGATATTGTATAGCTCATCGCCATGCACACATTTTGTAGTCTCTTATGGAGACAAAAGCTTAGATTTCTTGCTTCAAATAATAGGAATTCGATAACAATTAATTTTGTGACCTAACAAAATAAAATGGAGAATTAAGTTGTTTATATCCAACTCTACATATCTAATTTCAGGCCCAAGATATATGGATAAGCTGCCTGATGAATATTGCACCACCATAAAAGAGTACTTGAAATTTATTAGTAGGTGTTAATTAAAGAGTATACAAGGGATAGGAATACGGGCCTCACAGGGCATATAATAATTATGTAAAAATGGATTGTAATTTTTTTATCAGCCGTCCGAAAAGGTAGTTAATTGCTGATATCAAGTTTTGGTAATCATGGACAGGCGTGTGACTTTTTTCCTTCAAGTTGCTGTCAAGACAGGGAAACCACTTGCTTTTAGTCTCTTCATATCTGCAAAAGATGCTTCCAGTTGTAATTTCTTGGCTTTATTCTTCATGTACTAATTTAAAAGATTTGATTTACCTAATTAAGCAGTGGTAGTGTTTAATTAATTTGTCGAAAAGGGGAAATATTTAGTAGTGTTGGATGGACTTTTCCATGAAAAAACAACTTTGATTGATGTGATTCTAGTGATAACATGGATTAGATTGTTGCCATTTCATTTCCTTCAGTTCTTTTTCCCATTTTTATCATGACTACGGCATTTACAGATCGGATTCATTGTTGTACAACCCTATACACATCTGCTAATTTCTGCCTTGAATACCAAATATTCTAGTTCCAAGTGTATATAAACATTCTTTAATTTCTTGCTCTATCCTTTTTCTACCAGAAAAACAATAGGATATCAGTAATATTTCAATGACAATGAGATTATAGTTTGTGTTAGAGCTTGCTTTCAAGTGTACTTGAGAATAAAACTGTTGTGAAAATACTGTTCTTTTCTCTATTTCTTGTGTTCTTAATCATATAGTGTGACTAGGGACATGTCAGTTTTGATATGAAAGGGAAGATACTGACTTGTTTTGCCCTCATAAAAAGTTAAGGAATTTCAATTACCTTCCTTTGAAGGATTTATTTGTGTGCATATATTTTTCATTAGCCTTCATTTTTCACTTTTATCCTAAAATCCCATCAATATAGTACTTTTGACAGCAGCACAAGAAATTACATCCCATTTTTGTTATCATCTTTAGAGCTGCACTTGATTTCTAAAACTAATTATGAGTGCTACTATACAATTTGATTGATTTGTGAAGTTCACTGCTCGTCTTTTGGAGCTTAGATTAGTGTTATAGTATGCCAGAGGTGACTTGAAGATCTTTATATGGAAGCGCATGCAGGTATAAGTTCCATTTAATGATGATTGTGTGCTACATCCAGACCTTTTCAATCTCGATACCCTTTGTGATGAATTGGATATTTTTATTTATTAATCACCTATTCATTTTGAGAGGGATATTGTATCGATATGAGAGTTCATCAAATTACTAGAAAACATGGATGGTGATAGGAAAGCTTTATTCATTAAATGGGGCGATCTTTAAAGACGTGCGGCAAGCTTGTGTACTGAAGAAATGGACTTAAAATCATGTTTTTCAATTTCAAGCATCCAGTATCATCATGCCTTAAACATGGTGGTGATGATTATATGTTTTTAGGTCCTTTAATTGGTTGGTGCTGTTAGCTACAACTGGGAATTGATTAGGTTTAGATGCAGAGAAAGAACAGCACTCTATCTTGTGAGATGAAGGTCCACAGGCTATAGTTTAGGAGAAATAAGTGATAAGAATTAGATTAGTGTTGTGTGTGAAAGTGAGGGCATACCTTGTATGATTTGATGAGATATTGCAGGCCACTAAACACCAATAATTGATGCTTAAATATTGGTTCAACCATCACAATTATACAGTAAGCTCTTTAATTATTTGAAAATTCCTCACAAATTACACTTTTTTCAAAAAAAACAAACTCTTAAATGAATCCCCTTTAGCAAGGGTAAGACATGAACACGAACCCTTCCCCTCTGAACAAGACACAAATGTGGTTCCAAGAACACACACACATTTGGTAAGGCTCACTACAAAAAAAAGTCACTGTTGATAAAGGATTTCGTTGCTAATATTCATTAGCAATTGAATGGAATTTGCATCAGAAATAATCTGATACAAATCTGTGATTGCAAATTTTAAAAATAATCATGATGATAACAATGATGATCTTAATCATCTTAGTTAAGCATTCAATATGGTTAAAAAATATATAAATGTACCATCATTACAAGGCATGTAAATAAAGGAGAAGCAGGAGTCTTTAATGCTGCAAATCATTGAAGTCTCCCACTGAAGCAGGAAAGAAGAAATTAAAAGAACTTAAAGCTTTGTTTCTTTAAGATCCGTTAGAGATTAATGGCTACAATATCAGCAAAAAGAAGGTCCTGCTAAAAGGCAGCAGTGTTTCTGCAAAAAAAACACACATGCTATTATAGAATCTGCCACTAAAAAAATCCCGCTGCTGCAAACTCCAAATTCCATTGCCACTATGCCCTTTAAGCATGTGGGCGACACATGTATGGCACCTGCAAATGATGAAATCTCTGTATGGAAGATATGGAAATTCTTGTACCTGAATATCTCCAAAATTGATGCTGCATGCTAACCTCTTCTTCTTCTTCCTTTTATTCTTCTTCTTTTTTATAGAAATAATTTTCATGTTTTTTATTTATTTAATAATATAAATGTTAGGACCCGTCTACATGTAATTAGACTAATTTTATAATTCTGAAATTAACTATTATATAAATCTTTAATGATTATCGTATAATTAATCACATGAATTAAACCTAAAACTATTAGAAAAATAATTTTTTTAATTTCAAGTTTTTATTATTAAGGGTGTTGGTGTATATGGCACTATTTCCATGGTTAATTAACTTATTATATTTTCTTCGAGTTATTTTCTAGTCATTAACTACATTTATTTTTTCTTCTTTTTCTCCTTGATGAAAGATGATATATATATATATATATATATATATATATAAAAGCTATGCTATTTATGGTTGATGAAGTAAAATCACACACAAAGGTGATATTTTTTTTATCATTTTTTAAATTCATTTCTCTTTGCGATTTCACCTTCTTCTTTTTTTTCTATCAAAATCCATACATGTTCTTTTATTGTTTAATATTTGGTCAGGACAAGTTTTTATTTAACCTAACAAATTATAGATATTTTGTAGTTTCATCCCCTATGATTTTTTTAATCTTTTAATTTTGTACTCATTTTTTTAGTTAGGTTTTATAGTGTTTTTCTCTCAAATTCTATACTCATTCTTTTAATTAGTTTTTATTAGGTTTTGTTTTTTCCTTTTATTTATTGTTGTTGTTTTTTCATATGATTAAAATTACTATTTAAACTAATGACTAATATTTTTCCCAACACTTTTTTCAAGCGTTCATAACATATCTTTTTCTCCATGATGATTATGAAAGGAGTAGAGGTGAAAGGTTTTGCCCTTATTCGTAGCATATCACCTAATTATCAATGGTAAATTCCATAAAACTTTTTGCAAGATGAGTAAAGAATATTTAACCTAATTTTGTGTGTGTGTGTTTGCCTAACTTTTTTAATCAAGTCTTTGCATACTTAGATACCATAATCAATTAGTTGGTGGGGAGCTTTTCAATGGCCAAATCAAATTATAGATTTGAAACACTACGTGGAATCCATTTTTCTAATTTTCCCTATACATTTTTTTTCTATGTGTGGGAGTGCTTTAGCCTCTAAGATTTTCTTAGATTAGTTTTTCATATATACAACATAATTTTTTAATTCCATCGAGTCTTAATTAATTGATCTATACTTAAATTTGAAGAAGAAAAAAGCTTCATGATCTTTTTTTATATAAATCATAACATAAAAATTAAAACCACTTGATATATATAGGGACGAGGCCAAGAGAGGCAGGTAGGTTACGGACATGTTTAAAAATATAGTAAATATTGTTTTGATTTTAAAATGTTTTTCATTTAAAAATATATTAAAATAATATTTTTACCGTTACCTTTTAGAATTTATATTAAATACTACCACATCAAAACATTCTAAAAAGGAATAAAAATGATTTAAAATTAAAAATAAAATTCAAAAGTATAGTTGAGCCTACCCCTCCAAGCATTATTAGAGATAAATGTGGACATAACACAATCATTTGGATTAAAGGTAGAATTAGCAACTAGCTTGTAATCTCGAGTTGATTTCTTTAATCAATCCACGGTTCATCTTACCAATTAAATCCATTATTAATCATGATTGAAGATTGCTTTATTTAACTTATGAATTGCCTAGTGACCAAGGCAATATGCAATGGCCTGCCTCAAATGGGTGGCCATTATAGACTTAAAAGCATCACGGCATTAGAAAGAAGACGGGGTTAGTGACAAATTGTTCCCTCAAAAGCCTACACCATTAATCAATCATGAAGCTAATAAATTTCTCACAATTTATGGGCCAACAACTCATGCCTACTATTTTATTTCTGTGTTTTACCACTTTATTGATTCAAACCATGGTTGGGTTAAGCTCCCATCCGAGCTGGATTTCAAGTTAACTTGATTTAACTCTGTTGACCTGTTGATCAAAACTTGACTTAATTATTATTAGGATTTTTTTTTTAAAAATAGTAGATTTATTGGTGACCTCATAAACTACAAATGAATCAAACGACACAATAACTTGTTGATGAGATTGTTTTGAATTTAAATTTAGAACAACGAAAATCACATCAACACATGAAAATTATTTAAAAATAATAATTTTTTTTTAATTTTAAAAAAATAATCATAATTTTTTAAAAATATTTTTAAAGCATAAACACTTATTTATTAAACCGCTAGTTTTTGCGTGTATGCACTGATATACCATTACTACGGAGGGAGAGAAAACAGTCTTGGTATCTCCACCAAGCAATCATGGGAGATTGGAAAATGGTAAAGAATGGTCATGTAATGCTACTAGTTATGATTGACTTTGCACATCCACATTCAAAAGCAAATTGCAAAGTACTAACACATGGGGTCATCTGATATTCCCTTTCAAGGAAGCCAAATGAGCACCAACTACTGATAAAACATGATGTGATCAATTCCTCAGCCTTTCTACCGCAGAATTAACACTAGATTGACATCTGGGGTAAGAAGATAATGTTACTGCTTGTTTACCAATAATGGATCTACAAGAAGCTGCCTAAATTAGATGGAACCACCATCTCTTGCCCCTCCTTTATTACAAGCACCCAGCAAACATCCAAAAAAAGTGATGGAATTGTGGGCCTGGATATGTACTCCAATGTTGCCCTTGCATAAGAGTATCCTCAAATTCTTCAATCTTTCTTGTTGCTCTCTCAAATTATTATTTGAATCCAGTTATGATCCTTGAATCCCACTAAACAGGTGAAAGAATGCATACAGCAGGAGTGGTAAGAGTGCCAATTCGGTTAGGAACTCTTTTGTATTGTATTGATTAAAAAGAACCTTATCTTCCATATTGTGTTACTATTTGCAGTGGAAAAGAAAACAAAGCTTATGGTGTAGAGCTGGTAAATTTTATGCCCCAGCAATAATGGGAATGAGATTGGCATGTGGCTGGCTTGGGATGGAAGCGCCGTGGGACAAAATTGAGAGGCTAGTACATTTCTGCAATTTAACAACAGTTTCTAATTTGTATTGACACTACACCATTCTCAGAATTAAATTTGGTACAGTTGAAGTTCCTCGAAAATCATTATAGATATCGCTGGCTATCAAGATCCAGACAAGGGAATTTAACTCTGATGTCCTCAATATACCTCAGCTGGATAACCAGAAGCGATGTTAATTGAAAGGAAACGAAACCGATATCAAATTCATCGAAGAATTTCAGCGTAAATCCCCTTCCCAAAATGATTACACAAAGAAATAGATATTGATCAATATGTAACAGTACATTCTGTAATAAAACATCTGAATAGAAAGACACCGTGCAAAAACATCTGGACAATGTGCTTTGTCTAAAGCAGACAAAAACGGTTCATTATTTGCTCCAACAGGCTACAGTTTACTCAACAAGTTTTATCCGAAGGGGAACTCCTCTGGGGCAATGGATAGAGCCGACATGGTTTGTCAAAATGACATTTTATGTTTAGCTGACTGTTCATGCCCCCATTTTTGGAGTGTTTATGGTACAACAATTTTGAAATAGGTAATACAATTGAAGACATTTAATGAAGTACCTCCACTAACCATTTTTTTACTGGATATTGTATGACTCGCGTTCATAACCTAAAGCTGTAGCCTTAAACAGAACATGGAAAAAAAGAATCATAATTTACCTAGTTGAAGGTATGAACCTTAATATCTCTTTGCAATTTAACATTTCAGGATACTTACAATTCAGAATTTGAAGGTCAACCAGCTGGGGAAGAATGTGAAAACAACCTTGCAACTCCATTTTTCAAGAGTTTTTCCAAGCAGCATTGAACCTTCATTTCGATTCCTCAATGCTAAAAGGCTAATCTGACTGCTTTCTTCTCTTTAGTTCAGGCTCACCTAAATGCAATGAAAAACACATCTCATCAGAGTCGCTTCTTAATGCTGATAGGTTTTCAAGTTCTGGGTTTTCTTGGGGTGTGTTATCATGCATTGGCGACCTCCCCAAGAAACTTGGGATGAATTGATGTTCCACATTTGGAGTAGCTTCTACCGCATCTTCTATATGAAATTCAGGGCCAATGAAGAGTGGGGTCTGTCCTTGCTGCGACTCACCTTCACCTGTCACTTGCTGAATGTTTAAATTTAGAGGCTCGAAGTTTCCTTCAATTTTTTCTTTCGATGGGACTTGGTCTAGAGGGGATGAGTCTCCAACAGTAGAATCTATTCCTGGTGCCAACGCATTTCTTTGATCTTGAATTGCAGCTATATCAATAACTGAAACAAGTCAGCAAGTATCACAAGTTGGGATAACATGCAAAGAATTTTCACTGAAGAGTAAGGTCTACGTCAGGAGGATTTTTTGTTTGTTGTTGTCTCTCTTTGCATCTTCCAATGGATTCACACACCAGGCTTTCATTTTTTCGCATCAGACTATTACAGTGTCAACTTTATCTTCTATCAAAAGTAATGAAAACAAAAGGAAAAAAGAAAAGCTATGGCAGGTTCAATTTTGTCTGAGAGCAATAAAAGGTGAATATCTTGTCCTTGTAGCGAAAATGTTGCCTTCTCAGCTCTTGCATATTTGTACGTGTGCAAAGTCTGACAGTCAAAGATCATTGCTAATGAACTTGCATAGGATGGCATCACCTCTTCAAGAAATACATGTTGGAAACTTAATATCATTGCTATTGGAATTCAGAAACGTTATTCAGAAAGCAATAGCTGTAGTTTTTATTTGGAAGTAATTTCACTTTTCAAAAAGTAATAATGATAATTTCACAAATAAAATAGTGTCATCAGTAAAATAAACACTGACTGATAACAATTTAGTTTATTCAATTCGGAAAGCAAACTCCAAAGTTAAATTCTCTATTCTTTCAGTAATTTATTTTTTGTTAAAAAAATCAGGAATAGTTGATCAAAACACAGCTAAAAGTTTGCATCCAATACAAAGCATGCATATTGTTTGTTACCATGCCATCCTTGATTTTGGCAATATGCCATATACAAGGAGACAAATACAAATGAATTCTGAAAGAAAAGTGGCAATGATGTGGAATGAGAAAAGATGGGTGATTAGTTCAGAAGTACAAACCTTGAAGCCCCTCAGTGGTTGTGATGAGATCAAGCTCAAGGAGGTCAAGAAGGCGACCAAGATCAACTCCACTGGTCCAATTTTCTGGGGGTTGGCCAACTTTAAGTTTCAACCTACCACGATTAGCTGTCCCACCCCAAATGATCCCAACTGGCCGTGGCTTCTCACAATCCTGACCCGTTAAGAGAATCAAGCTTCCACTATCACCTTCAAGATCAAATGTCTGTTGGTTCTCACCAACAACAAGAAAATCGGTAAAGAAACAAATCCCTTTCTCATCATTGTACTCTAGTGCATAGGCCATTATGGTCCCAGTAGTCAAGCCAGAACTCCTTCCAACTTTGACTACTTGCCTTCCAATGAGACTATTAATTGGAGCTTGCAAATCTATAACATGGACATCACCAACCTCACCAACACCTTTGACAGTTATATTTACATTGTTCATGTTAAAATCTTCTGCAAAAGGAATGAAGGCCCCATCTGCTCGGACAAATGTTTCTGCAAGGGTGAAATGTGCAAGTGGTGAGGTCAGCAAATCAAGGAAAAAAACAAGTAGCACAATTATGATTTCATTGTAATCGTACTGTAGCAACATCTCCATATAAGATAGATAAATCTAACTGTTAGGAAACAATACACAAACCCAATATTCCAAAATCTTCAACAAGCTTAGTCTGTGAGACAAATAACTGGCTCAATTGCCTGGATGAACAAGGATCACTCTCTCTCTCTCTCTCTAACATTCACTGAGGAGTGTCTTAGCCTTGGACACGAGCCATAATTTTCAGACAGCAATAGATTTCATCTAAACAATTTCTATCCAGGACATAAATAATTCTTCCCTGCCTCCTGATTTTACAAACTCTGAGAAGCATTCTCATTGAAGATCAGCCCACTTACAATAATTCAAAATTTTCAAGATTTTTATCATGTACTAATGCAACAATAGTATTTACAAACCCAGTCTGGTCTGCCTTGCAGAATGCTAGATCATTTCAAGATTAATAAAAAGCTAACTTCTTTGAATCATGCAAGTCAGGTTTAAAATTCCCATTAAACTGATGTGCTAATATCTTGTATCCATCAATATACTTGGCAAGTGAAATCTGGACAAATTTCAGCTTAAGCTACCTTTTAAAGATGTGTAGACCAATGCTCTAGATACACCCAAGTTAGCTAGACTTTGAGCTGACTCTACCTCAGCTTACTGATTGTATCGCAGACACTTGTTTGATTGAAAAGGGGATGTTTGGGAGCTTGAGGATGCAACAATGTCCAACACTTAATTTGTTAAATCTGTCATGGAAAGTTCCATATGTAGAATGAAAATATCCACTGGTGAAGTCCACAAATAACCAAAAGAGACAATGCCCTCTTAAAATGGATATTTCCAGCCAACAAACACAGACGTCCTCAAAGGAAAAGGCTATTGATTCATCTGTCAAACTATTTCCTAGTTGAACGTTGTATTACACTCGGCAGCATAACCCATCCCTTAACATGACAAGTAGGACATTACATAGAGTCTATTAAGAGGAAGAACACAAACTGCAAAAACTTTAGGTAAACCAAAATATGCAGTGCTGTACAAATTTTAATGCAAAACTACATTACCTGGGTTTGTTCCAGCAAATATGCCATACCAAAGCTCATCAGTGATAAATGAGGTTGCTCTCTCCACAGCACCCAAATACACCCCAGGTCCAAGGCTTGGTGGCAAGGGATGAAACATCTTCTGGTTTGGATAGTCCAAATCAACTGCAACATGCCGATTTGTGAGGAAACCAACCTGGTGATTACCTGTTCGGCTTTTCACAATCGCACCCAGGGTTCCATAGGTCTCTTGATTAGCAACCTAAAGATGTAAAGAAATTTTGTAAACGCCACAAAATGAAAAGAAACAAGTTTTCAAGTGCAGATCACAGTAAAAATCGCCTACGCAAACTAAGATGCAGGACATTTATTTGGACAGCAGACAAAAGAAGGACCAAAGCCATTCCCTTAAAAAATATTATATACTGCTAAAGTAATAGTGAAACAGACCCAACTGTAATTCCATATGACGACATCAATAACACCTTTATTTGCACACAAAGTTCGGATAGAGATTTTCTAACATCTCACCAGATTTTAAAACTCTATTAGTACAAAAGAAAATGCAAAAACCATTCTAGAATGGGAAAATATAATAGACCTAGGCTCCTAGCATAAAGACTTGCACATATCCAACTCAAGAACAGGAAAATTAGTTCAGCCATTTAATGTATTTGTTCATTTATTAAATCTTTCAATCAACCACAAGAACTACGAAACTGTCTATATAGCAGTTAAAAAGCTTATCAAGTACCCAACAAATAGTGCTACTTTATCATTAATGAGTCCCATTCCTACAATTTAATCAGCACAAGAATCAGAATATCACTAAAGTGCCCATACCTGAGATCCAGACCCAATGCATGGGTCACTACCTCCCAAGCCATCTACCAGCTCAGTATACAACTGTTCCTTTGGAGTTGCTGCAGGAGCACCATAATATGAGAATTCTACGACATCTACATCACACCATACACCTCCTGGTCCCTGACACATACAATGAAAAGGCAGCTTAGCTTCCCAAGCAAACAATGAGTTCAGTCAAAGGTCATATAAAATAAAACAGACCAAGTGTCATTAGAAGAAAAATAGAGGCCAAAGTAAAGCTGGAAGCACCCATTTCCGTACCTCAAGGTATGCAGGTAGGCACTGGACAAGGCTGAGCCATTGCCTGTGAACTTTGCGAGCGACAAAAACAAGAATCGCAGGAATACCAGTCAAAACACCTCTCCGGATTCTAAACCCTATTGCTGTGCCAAGACTAAACCGCCGCAATATTTTGCTATGAAATGCCCTAATGGTCATCAACTCAAGCAAGGTGGTAGCTTGCTGACCTGTTGGCAAACCCCCAAGAGTTTCAGGTAGCACTCCCTTCTGGAGGTTTCCAAAATAGTTTGCTCTGTCTTCTGCTGCATCATTTAGTCGACTCAATGTGGGCCAGGAGAAGTAGGCAGCATTACTCTCAGAGTGCTGCCCACCAGAAGCAAAAGGTTGAAGTGGCGACGGACTTGACCACCGAGAATTACGATGAATGCAGTAGTTTCTTTCCAAATCTAAAGCAGATTCCTCTGACTGTGATGATCCAGAGTGATGAATCCTTAAACCTAATCTGTTCCTGTCCATCTATCAGCTCCTACATGAAAACATATTGACTGTATAATCTTGAGAACAAATTGAACAGCTTTAATTCTCAAACCATAAAAAAGAAAAGGGATGATTGCAGGAAAAAAAACGGTGCTTGAAGGGAAAGAATAATTAATGAAACTAAGGAACAATCCCATGTAACACTTCTAAACAATATTTCAGAAAAAAATATATATAGATAGATAGATAAAGGAAATAATAATTAACCAGGCTATAGCTCCTCCAGATATGTATATTTGCAAAAACACCTGTAGTGAATGTCTCTAAATAGGAAATCGTGGATGTTGCAAGAAACAAGAACCAAAACATATGACACAATCATCCTGCCACTTAATGTGAAGCTATAAGCACTAAAATAAATAGATGTTTAACTTACGAGGGAGCCTATGGAATACAGAACAGGCCACCAAAATAATAATAATAATAATAATCTCCTTTCCTGATAAAAGCTCAAAGAGGAAACAAATTCTTCAAAGGATACCAGGAGAAACGAAAGATGAACACAGAAATAAACAAATGTACACATAGGTAGTGGAGTAATGTTATCCTTTTCCATGCAGAAAGCCTTAATAAAACAGAAAGCAATCAAGGACAAACATTACAACCCAGAAGTCTGCAAATAGAGATATAAAACGGCAAGTCAACGCAAGTCTTTGAGAAACCAATACAAAGAAGTTAAACATATCCAATCCATGAAGGCAAAAACTTTGACATGATTTCTTGAAAAACTGAGCACATACTTCACAAAGACTTAACTTTCTGAAAAACTAAGCAAAAATAATCCAAGGAGCTTCTTTTATGAGCTGAAATTGAACAAACCCAGATAGCAAAAACTCCAGATTGATAAAACAACCAACCCCCATATTTAAATTAAGACCAAGACGAAAGGATTAAGCAAAACCCAGATATAATAGACAATTAAAAACAAGATTTTTAAGCAACCCTCACCAAGTAAAACAGGTGGAGCTGTGATGAGGGACTACAAAAATAGTCCCTTGAAACTGTTCATGCCCTAGTACATAATCATTTTCATTTGTAATTGCTACTCTGCATAGTTACGAAAAAATTAAAATCAAAACTTCATGTGACTACTGATGTGTAGGGACTAGGGAGAGAGAAGAAGGCGTAAGCTGTAGTAAATTAAAAAAAGACTCAATATTTTCTAGGCAGACAAGAGAGAACTAGGTAGTAAAATATTTGGAGAGAGAGAGAAGCAGGACAAATATCTATAGTATCTGCTGCTGTTGATTTTGTATTAATGTAATAACAAAACCAGTTTAATAATTAATTAATGGAATTTTTTTCTATTTTCTTACGAACACTTTTTATTGGCTTTCTTCCTTTTTGATGTCTTTATCCTTTCTTTCTCTTTTTTTCCTTTTTCTTTTGGATACATATCATTTATGGAGGGAGTGATTTGAGTGATCACATTTCTTGGTGGAAAATGAAGTGCACCAGGCATCACCATGGATTCTAATGGAGGAGAAAATTTTTCTTTGGATCCCATTTTAATATTTTTAAAGTTCGTGGGGGGAAATTAGGGTCCCATCCATATTTGCTCCCCAAAAGGAGCACATTCTTCACCCAGATAATTCAATTCTCACCTATCCATAGGTTGATAGGCCTGGTTAAGTGATCTTCCCTTGTTATTTTGACTGTTTTGGATGTGAATGGTTTTATTTTTAAAAGTAATTTTTATTTAAAATAATATTTTTTACTTTTTAAAAATTATTTTTTACTCAAGCACATGAAAATAGTATGAAAATATCAAAAATTTATAATTTAAAATAAAAAAAATTCTAAAATATTTTTGAAACACACTCTCAAACACCCTATTGATTTCTTATTCACCTTGGTTATTTTAGTTTATGGGTAAATGTTTTGTACATTTTCTTTATTGTATTTTTTTCTTTTGATTGGATGAAGTGATTAGCATAACTATGCAATAATTATTTATATAACAATTCCAAAATCAATATAATTGGTAAATAAAGTATTTGATTTTTAGAATCTCTAAAAATTTATATACCTTACATAAGAGTTAATAGGTTTGAATCTTGAAGTATAGCTATTTAACTTGGTCCAAGAAGATTTCACATATATATGTTGTTTTGTCCTTTCATATGATGAGCAATAAACCCTAGACACTTTATCGATCTTTCAAAATAAATTTAATAAATATAGGTATCTATGGTTAAAAAAATGTTTAGTCCTTTATCATTTGCTAAATTTCCCCCTCATTTTTTTCCTTTATTTGTGCTTTTATATATATATATATATATATATATATATATATACACACACACACACACCTCCTTACATCATAAAAGAGAGAGAGGGTATTTGATACTGTATTTCAAAAATATTTAAAAAAATAAAAATTTTAAATTATTTTTTTATGTTTTTAGATTATTTATATCAAAAATAATATTTAAAAATAAAAAATATTTTAATATATTTTTAAATAAAAAATATTTTAAAAAATAATGTTAATAGTATATTCTTAAAAGTCAGTCAAGACTTTTTATGATGTGTTAGGGTTAATTATGTGAGATGCTGGCTCTGGCTTTGATAGGGATAGGCCAAGAGAATCTTTACATCATGCTAAGCTTTCTTACAAGGTTGGATTGAAAGTATAATACGAACTGAGTGGTAATTGAAAGTTGAAGAATACTAAGTAAACTAGTTAATGCCTATATTATTATTATTAAAAAAAAATACTTATTTTAAACTATTATTCATGTTATAAACAAATTATTCTCAAAATAAGATTTTGGTATGTCAAAATTAAATTTATTCTCGATTAAGTCATTATTAAAACTGGTATAACTTGAAGGTTTGATTCATAACTCGAGTTTAAAAAAAAAAAAAAACTTATGACTAACCTTAACACATGATAAAAAGGTTTACATCGACTTTGTGACGGCTTGAAATGTGATTAAAATTATTTTTTAAAGTATGTTTGTAGTTTGAAATATATCAAAATGATATTTTTTTAAAAAAAAATATTTTTACATCAGAACATATCAATGATCTAAAAATATGAAAAAAAATGTTTTTTTTTCAAAATTATTTCTAAAACTTAGTGTCAAACATGACCTTAGTCTAAAACAAGTTTGAAAAAAAGACGAGATTTAACTTGGTGAGAATCAGATGACTTGTGATCAACTAAGATGAAGACCCAACTTGAATGACATCGTTTTGATTGATTTGGATCTAGTCTATTTGACAGCGTGATTGAAATTGTTTTTGAAAATATTTTTATTCAGAAATATATTAAAAAATATTTTTTATTTATTAAAAATTATTTTTAATATTAGTACATCAAAATAATTTAAAAAATATTAAAAATATTAATTTTAAGTAAAGATTAAAAATATATTTTTTTAATTTTTTAAAAATACTTTTAAAATATAATATCAAATACATTGGTAACCCATCATAGATTGACCTGAGTTTAATAACTTCATATAGAACATTTTATATATAAATTGGCGTCCTCCACAAAACTTTTATTTTGCCTCGTTGTCTTCTCTTAATTTCCAACACAAATAATATTGAAAATTATTTATTATAGTTCGCTGATAAATTCGAGATATTTTCTTTCATAAATAAACACATACAGGTGTATATAAATTGTGTCGTGGGCCATTCTAGGTTAAAGAAAACGATGGACCCACGAGTCAATCGGGTCAAGCTCAAATCACAAACCCAAACCCATTATTTGGTTTTGGGTCATTTGAATCCAGAACACCCATACATCAAGCCGAGTCGGGTTAAAAACCTTTCAAATAAAACACCCACCAAACCAGGACAAGAATTCGACAAATCTGAGGATCTCTTTCAAGATGGCACGACAGATGGAGTGCGAGAGGCTACACAAGGCGCTTTATGATTGCCATCGCCGTGTCCCGACGGGAACAGGGCGGGAAACGGCGTGTCGGCACCTGAACAGGGCCTTAGCAGAGTGCATGGTAGCGGTGGTTTGTCCTGATGAGTCAGAGGCAGTTCGTAGTTTGTGTTCAAGTGGTGGGACCAAACTAAAACGGTCTCAATGCCAAGAAGCCCAGCTTGCACTTTCTGTCTGTCTCTCTTCACATCAACAGGAATGATATATTTTATGTAGAATGTTCAACAGGAATAGCAATAACAATAATGTTGAAGCAAAACAATTTCTTCTTCTTCTTCTTCTTTTATATCTTTTGGGTTCAATTCAAGGTTCTCTCTTCTTGTGTTGCATATAGGCTTATTAATAACATTTTGTTATGGTTGTTTGATGTATGACCGTGCAGAATGACGCAAAAGGCTATGCTGATACATATAGCCGACTCCAGCTAGGTTGAGATTGATCTTGGTTGTTGTTGTAATGGTGTATTTGGAAATGTATACAGAATTTCAAGAGAAATATTTTCAAGTTCATGAAGATTTTAGGGTTGGATTCAGTTATGCATGTCAGTGTGTATGATCACAATTGCACGAGCTCTACAAAATAATTGAACTTGCGATCTGGCTGCCACATATCGGATACAGTAGAAGACATTGACTTTGCAGCTCCAGAATGGGGAAGAGACACGATAAAACCTGCATAATACTGTTTTGTTGTCACCAACAGTGTTGGTCTGAGGTTTTTCGTGCCTACTCCATACGCACGACTAAGTTAAAAAAAAAAAAAAAAAAAAACAAGAAGAGGGGGAAGGGGTCAAAGTACACCAAGTAATTACAAATGATAAGCAATGCACCATAAACTTTAAAGCACAAAGATCGACACTTTACTGTTATACTCCAAAGTTTGAGAAGAAAAAAACAGTCGCTTAATTCTGAAAGTCGACAGAATAGCACTGTCAACAACTTATATTACAAACATCACTCTGTAAGTTAAAATAAAAGGGAGCGGGGTGACATAAAATCACTCTTAGAAGACATGCCCTCAGTTTTGCAGAACTGTGGTTCGTTTATAATCCGTAGATGTAAAGCATCTATGAAGAAAACCTGTTCCTGTCGTGGGGTGAAGAATAGTCAATGTCAGGGCCGAGAGGAATGATTCCAAAGGGATTGATCGAGGGATGACTTCCATAATAATGCCGCTTAATATGCTGCATGTTAACAGTGCTACTCATGCCAGGAATTTGGAAGATGTCTTTGGTGTAGTTGAACATATTTGGGTAATCTCGTAGCAGCTTTTTGTTGCATTTGAAGTGAACTGCATAAACCTGCAATAAAATGACCATTAAATACTTTTGCTAGATTGAAGAATTTCTTTAAGAAAATGTAAAACGGGAGCGGATTTTGCAACACCCTGAAAAGGCTTTAACTTGACCATACTAACCCAAGCTCCCTGTTATGCTTTTTAAAAAAAGGGCATGATTTTTGTGAAATAATGAAATGCTACCAGTGATTCTCATTTCATTGTCAGAATTCCATTCACTGTCTTTCCTCATGTCCCATTTATGCCTTGGGTCAACAAACATAACTGTTCTACTTCCATTTCCGAATGGGAGAATTTGCTGGAACTTCTACTGGAGAAAGAAACTTTAAAAAGGTTGCCTATAGGTTTCCTTATCTTTTGAACAGAAGGGTAAACATTACTGTTCTACCTGTCATCAGCTTTTCTGGAAAATCAAAAGGCAGACAAATAAAGAAACCTAAAACAGGAGAAAACCATCTGTTCCATATACCTCAATCTTTTGTCCTCCATAACTTGGAAAAGGCAATGCATGAAAGAAATTACAAAACTAAGAAAGGGATATAATATTTACATACAGACTTACAGTTGATAACGCAACTTATTACAAGTAATCTCTATAAAACTGTATCTCTAATCGCTAATGATTCAGTACTTTAGCGTAAAACACAATTCTCTTATGAATCTCTAGAAGGCTAATCAAAGATGTTTTTTTAATGTTTTACTAAAAGCCATTTTTGGCTACTGAGAAGATGAGGGAAAAGGATAACAGTCATATCAGCATAAATTGAACTAAATTTCTTTTTATGGGAAAATCTATTACCTCGTCAAATCTTATAAGGGTGACAAACAACCTAATATCTGCTTCAGAAACAGTGTTTCCACAGATATATCTTTGCCTGCCAAGTATCTCCTCACATTTATCTAAGGCTTCATATAAGTGTATTGCGGCCTGCAAAAGAGAGCACAGAAGATTTCAATTGACATATTAAGATCATAAACACAACAGTCAAACACAAATTAGACAGCAAAAAAATGATCACCTCCTCATAAGGCCCTTGTTTCGTTGCAAAACCACATTTATAAACACCATTATTTATCCCATCATAAACCCATTCATTGGTTTCATCAATATGTGCTCGCAGGTGAGATGGATACAGATCCAAAGCTGCATTTTCAGCTATATCATTGAATTCAGTATTAAACATACGAATAATTTCTGAACTCTCATTACTAACGATTGTCTTGAGCTTCTTATCCCACAACACCTATCATAGACCAAAACATACCATTCAATTAAGATACTGACGCAAAGCATAGATTAAAAACCAAAAAACACGATTTATGTAACCATACATACAGGAACCGTATACTTTCCAGCATAGTTTGTACTTGCAAACTCATAAAGTTCCCTTATACTTCTTGCCCCATTCAAAGGATCAGGCTCAGCACCTGCTTCCTCAGTCTCTGATGCAGGAAATACCCACCCCATATGCTTATCACTCTCTTTTGTTCTTTCCCATATGGGTTTCACAGACTGAACCAAATCCAATAACAAAACATTACTTTGGTCATTAAAAGATTGGATCTTAACGGATTATAGCAAAATATTACCACACACATCAAAAGACTAGAATCTTCAAAGAATCCCTCGAAATTTACCGTGAAAGCTATGGCCTTTTCAAGTCCTTTAATCTTCAAGTATGCAAGACACCTAGAAGCCCAAGGACAAGCATAGGACACATAAAGATGATACCTTCCAGATTCTGGTGGGAATTGAGAACTTGGTTCTTTTGAAATGAAGTTACGAAATGTTGAAGCAGTTCTCTTAAATGCACCAGTATCTGAAGTCTCATCAATTGCAGATCGAGCCATTTGAAGATTGCACTATAAACAATTCACAGAAACTATTGGTACTTACGATAAAAATATGAATCATCAATCACATGTAATCTAAGATACTGAATTTGATAACATAGTTTTATGAAGACGGTCAAGGATGAATTCAAAGGAAATCAAGAAAAGTAACGAAATTTACCTTCAAAGAGAATTGTGGGAGGGTGAAGGAGTTGTTCTTGTTTGGTCCAAGAGCTAATAAGTGAGGTTTGGCGAACACAGAAACCATTGGTTTCTTTCCATTTTGCCGGACTTTAAACTTATTTTAAGTCTTCCGTCTGTTCAGGAATCCAGAACACAGTTGCCGGGTCCATTAAGATTTATTAGATTAGATGAACCCGTAATCATATCTCTTGAGTTTAATACTTTTTTATTAAAATAATGTTTTATTTAAAAAAAATAAGTAAATTTATCCAATTATATTTAAACAGGTTTAGAAAACTTATGGAATCAAATAGGTTTCCTACTAGTCTGCCTATTCTGAAAGTTGAGTCATTTTTTTAATTTAAAAAAAAACAATATTAAAGTCTTGTGGAATAATTTAACATTGTTATTAAATCTAATTTAGCAAATCAACTTTGAATTTCATGATGTGATTTATTGTTTAACCCTTATTTAATTTAATCTATTGAGAAATGTCCTATATAATCTAGTTATCTTTATAAATTTAAAAATAACAGAAAACCAATACAAATATTATTTTGAAGTAAAAAAAAAAAGATTTAAGATAATTTATTTTGTTAATATTAAGACTATAATATATTAGATCGATATGAACTTTTTAACTTAACTCATCAAACCTGCAACCTGAATCATGGTTTCTATTGGGTTTAACCACTTTGTTTTCCTAAGCTATTTTATACTTAATGGTATAATAATAAAAAAAACCTTATAAAATTGAACACTAATAAAATGCCGAGAAGTTTGGTTGAGATTGTTATGGTCTCATGAAAAGCAAATTGAAACAAAATTATATATAAAAAAAAAGTTCAAACAAATTATAAAAAATAATTGAACACTAATATAGTATTGGGATGTTTGTTTGAGATTGTGATAATGCCATAAAAAATAATCTGAGCTAAATTATGAAAAATAATTCAAAATTTATTAAATGTTAAAAAATAAAATTGACAAAAAAATCAATTAAAGGAAAAATAAATCAAAGGATGGAATTAATTTTTTTTATATATTATTATTAAAACGGAGCTAAGCTTGGATTTGAAACTAACTTGTATAAGACTTGATTTACATGATCTAATTTATTTAGTAGATTCAAAGGCAACTTGAACAACTTATAAAACATTATTTGAATTTTTAATGTGATTTTTTTTTAATTTTGAAACATAATATATTGGATTGACTTAGATTTTACAATTTAGCTTGCAAAATCTATGACTTGAATCATATATTCTATTTATTTTATGTTTTCACAATTATCTTTTAAATAATATAGTAATAAAAATAAAATATTGAGATTGTTTTCAGACTACAATAACATTATTAAAAAAAAGTCATGACAATGAAATAAGAATCATTGAAATATTAAAAGAAAAAAATTGGAAGGTAGATTTTTTTTAATAAAAAAAAAAGTGATTTCTTTAATCATCAGGCAGCGTCAAGCCGTCTGTGTTTGGTAAAGGCATACATGAACATTTGACTTTAGAATTTTTATTTTATTTTTTCTTCTACTATCAAGGGTTACTTGAGATGGGCCCCTCTAGTTGCAATTACTAAATGGAGGACTGTTGGAATTGGCGAGGTGGTAAAGCTCCCTGGCTGTAGCATTCACAGCCTCCCTAGCCAAGGTTTAGGATTCGAGCCTCTGCCTTGTAACCAAAATATGTTCCCTAGTCATCTTATGTGTGCCTGCGGGACTTGTAATGTTCAGTGGCGTAACTTGCGTGTAATTTCAGCTTGTTTTGCTTTCTGCAATGCGTCTTCAGCTTCATTTGGATTGTTATATCCAAATGACGAGACTGTGCTTAGCTGAGTATAATCAAGTGTAAAATTAATCATCCATGCATTACGCGGTCAGAGATCTTCGAGTTCAAGCTCACAACAGAGGTCCAGCACTATATCCGCAATGGCAACGGATTACAACTCCAGCAAGCAGCATCGGCTGCTTTGCTGGAAAAAAGCAAGAGAATAAATCTCAATTGGAGTTTGTTCGATATCTTTAACCATCTTGATTGCTATCTCTCAACAAGGGAAACCAGTCCAAACACATGTATTCCATTCCAGGCCTACATCACGTTACAGGTTCAGAAATATAATTTATCAGGTAAAGAAAAGAAAACTATGACAGGTGTGCAAATTATGCTTAATTAGAGATGTAAAGACATAGAAATTGATTACTATGAAAAGAAAGAAACAATTAGCATCATTCTGATTATAGTTTGCCATCTTTAGCAAGTAAAAAAATTCCAAACCCATGTAAAGATGGTGATGGCAACCACTGCGTCAATTGAACTCAGGTGTATCTTGTTTCTCAGTCTTTTCTGAAAAGTAAGAAAGCATATGAAAGAATATAAAACTTTGGGCAGCAGAAAATTGGTCGTATCTGGTATTGTTTAATCATCATAACCATCTCAAGTGGCTCAATGCGTTTCAGTTTCACCTCCATCAGCATCAAGCCCGATAAATTGGTGATCAGTATTTAAAGATGGGAAAAATCATGAGTAACATCAGGCATCTACTCCAACCTTGCAACTCCGCTTCACAGTTCGCTCAACCTTGCCTTGCATAGAAAATGAACGGTGATTCCTAAGTGAGCAGATGATTCACAAAAACTTGAAAGCAAAATCCACATCGGTCAATAACTTGGCCAACTCAGTTGAATTGCTAAATATAGTTATGCACTCTTTCTGTTTATTCCTTATTTTGAGCTGTGAGATGGCAGTCTTAAAGCTTTGAAATGACCAGTGACTGTACCAAATCAAAACTATGCCACTGGTAAGGAAAAGCAGTCTCCTTAAAATCACCAAACAGATATGTTAGAGCAACGAAATTCACTTGCTTTTATTAAACTGAACTGCTAACCAATTCCTTTGGAGATCCTTTCAGACAAGTCAGAAACAAAAGCATATTTGTTGCTGTCGTTGCATGCAGTAGTAAATGCTGTCAAAGTTACACGATCCACATTCTGGTCCTTGTCCACTAATTTATGAAAGAACAATACAGCCATGCCTACTTTCTTCTCACTGCAAAGTTTCCTGATCAATGTGTTAACTGTACGAATCCAGAGTTTTTTGTCTAGCCTCTCCAATATAATCATGGCAGTAGCAGAATCATCTTGCTTGCAATACTCATAAGCTAGTGTTAGCCTAGTAACTTCACGTGGGGTCAGCCCCTTGTCAACCATAGCTTCATATAACTGACATGCCTCATCCAACTTGGATTCTTTGCAAAGACCACTTATCAGAGCCCCATATGTAAGACTATCAGGTGTGCAGGCATGGTCACTCATCCTATTGAAAAACTTTAGAGCCAAACTAACATTTCTATCACGACAGTATCCACATATCATGGATGTGTATGTTTCCTTGGTTGGAACCAAGCCAAGACCAACAGCTTCAGCAAAAAGTTTCTCACTTTCTTCCATTCTTCTTTGTCTTGAGAAGGCAGCAATCAGTGTGTTATATGTATGCATATCAGGTTGTACTCCAGCTTTAAACATCTTACTGAAAAATACAAGGGCCTGCCTTGTATCAGCTCGCCTGCAGAGCTCAGATATGAGAATGGTATATGTTACAGTATCAGCTCGTAATCCAAGTCGAAATCCCTTCTTAAGCAGTTTACAAGCCTCTAGAAACCTTCCCTTTTTACAGAGGCCATCTATAAACGCATTATATGTGAAAATATTGGCATTGAAACCTTCTTTACCCATTAAATCCATCAATTCATATGCCTTTTCAAAACTCCCCGCTTTACTGTGCCCATCAATGAGACAAGTATATGTTTTGGTGTTAGGAACCAATCCTTGTTCTTTCATTCTGCTGAACAGCATCTCTGCTCGATTCAACTTGTCTTCCTTACAATACCCATGAATCATCGAAGTGTATGTATGAACATTCGGTTTGTAATCATCACTCCTAACAAGCTTAAGGAACAGCCTAAATGCCTTTTCAGTCCACCCCTTCTTACACAACCCATCAATCAAGGCTGTGTGCGTATATACATTCGGTTTCCAATCTTTCTTGACCATTTCCTCCAATATCTCAAACGCTTGCTTAATGCTACCCCTCTTGCACAACCCATTAATCAAAGTTGTAAAATTTATCAAATTTGGTTTTAAACCCAATTCCACCCACTTGTCAAAATACCAAAACACTCTACTCGCAAAACCCTTCTCACAAAACGTGCTAATCATCAAAGTACAAGTCGCATTATCAACAACAAAACCTCTACGGACCATATCTTTTAACCACCTATCTGTGTCAGAAATCCTCCCCATCCTACAATAAGCAATAGCCATCAACTTATAGCTTATAGAATTAGGATAGACCCCTCTCACACGCATTTCATCAAATACATTCTCTGCATAATTAACCAACCCCATTTCACCAGCAATACCAATAACACAATTCAAAGTCCTAACAGTCAAAACCAGCCCATGATTTTCCATTTCAATAACCATATTAACAGCCTCCTTAAACCTCCCAATCTCAGCAAAAACCCTCACCATACAATCCATGACTCCATGGGCTCTCTCAAAATTCTCATTACCAATCAAAGAAGTTGCACAAACAATATAAAACCTCATAAAATACCTAAATTTAGGAAACCCAATTGCCCAATTGAAAAAACTCAACGCCACCATTGACCCTGCCTCACTTGCCAGTGAAGCAACAACAGTAATAGCCTGGTCATGGGTTAATGCATCAGGATTTACAGAAAGATTGAGACTTGGAGATTGCAACAGTCTCACATGTGGGGCTTGTTGGGAGTAAGATTCACAGACAAGTGAACAAATTGATCTAACATGAGAATGCTGCTCTAAATGTTGTTTTTGAGGTGGTGGTGAAATGGGGGTGTTACAGCCATTGTTGTTGTTGTCAATGAGGTTATTATCAGTAGTGTCGTGGTAGTAACATAGTATTTTGAGAGGTGTGTAAGATGCAGGATTGACTGAGAGTTTGGCTTTGAATCCATGAGATTTGTGAGTGAAAAAAGACAACATCAAAGGTTTAATGTCAGGTGTGTGCGTGTGAATATCCGGAGAGAAGGTAGTGAAGGAGTACATAAAATTAGTATTCAGGTTAAATTATCTTTTAAACACAGTCCCTCAATTCTGCAAGTTCCTTCGATTTCCCTCTAATTGTTTGAATTACCTCATTCATGTTTCAATTTTATTTTCATTGTTCTGTAAAACAAATTAAACTGGTCAATCTTAATTCGAGATCGACTCAGTAAAATAGTTGTTCAAACTCCATTATAATTTTACATGTACTACAAAGTTTTTATATTTTATTATACTACTGAATAGTTTATTGATGAAACTTAATTTGTTTATAATTTAAAATGTACTTAATACTTGTTCAAACTCCATACCAACTAATGCTCAAAGCTATTCCTTTCTTATTCTTAAGCTCAAACACAAACCCCTTTACATTTATTATTCATTTCTCAAGAAATAATTCACAAAGTAAGTTTTGCTTTTCAGTTTTTTTATTATTACTTTTCATGGAATAACTGGTTTTGGTGTAAACTTTGCATTGTTTATTTGTTACCTTGCTGATCCAATCAAGCATCAATACTATGCTTTTTACAGAAGCGTTGAACTCACTCTCCTCAAAGCCTCAAACCCGACGTTCTGCGACAGGCAGACAACCATTTGTTCAGCTTCTTGTCAATTCTATCAGTCAATATTAACACCAGTCTTTGATCTTCCTGTCTTTCCTTCCTCCGATCAAATATCGAAATCAACAATGGCTGATGCACTTGTATCCACAATCTTGGAGAGGATAATATCAATCGCTCAATATCAGGTACTAGAACGTTTAGTTATGTTTTCATGCATTGCGAAGCTTTTATATTTAAGAACTGTTGTCTGCAGAACTATACGTGCTTTCTCTTGTCTAAGATTCTTAGTTGTATCAGCAATTCGCAAATAGATTTTCTTACTAGTTTTAGCCGCGTCTTTTTTTAGTAAGGTAAGAAAAAGGATGAAGATTCTCGTACCCATTTTTTGTTATTCCTCCAAATTTATTCAAAATAAAACAAAAATACAAAAAAAATATAAAATTTGCACAAAAAATATTTTAAATAAATAAAAAATATTGTTTCGTCCATATAACCAAATTTCAATTTTTTTCAAGAATAATTTTTGAAAAAAAAAAACAAATATAATATATTTCTCATGTTTTAAAACGAAAATTGGATATTGTAACCACTTTATATTATCCTTTGAAATTTAGCCAAAATATCAACAATCTTTCAACAATTTTTTTTCTATTTTTTTAATTGTAAACCTTAATTATTAAGGTGTAAAATTACATTGTAAAATACACCATCAATTTTAAAAACAATGAATGTGGTGTTAAAAAAAATTCAAACTCTAAAATGGTTAGATTCTCAACTCCTAATGAGATAGACACTATCTCACGAAGAGAGATCTATTTTGAGCCTTAAAAAAGAACAAGGATTAAAAAAATCAGATTTAGAAAAAACAATCAAATAACAATGTAGTTTACCCCAGGTAAGGTGCATTGGGGGTGATGCATTTTTTCCTTGTACAACAAGTTTCCTTACCTAGACTCTCGCAGATCAGTAGGTTTCCTAGTGATCTTAATACTAGGTGGCGACTCCTGATATTTATAGCCATAATTTTACGACTATAAAACACCCTCTCACAGCATGTTGTTCCTCTCTCCGGAGATGGCGGGGCGCGAAACTAAAAAAAAATACCCTCGCGACAAAGATAATGGGAGTTTTGTGCTTTGCATATGTCCATAAAGTTGTCTTTGATTAATGTTTCAAGATAAAAATATGTTTGGTTGAATTAACAAGGAAAAAGATATAAAATAAATCCTTTTATAGGATAATTTTATCATTTCTAAAAAAAATTCTCAAATTAAATGTTATCAAACCTTTTCCTAATGTTGCGACAATGATTTTTTCGCACTTTATACCCCGCCATCCCTTGTTGAGGGGACAACAACGTATGGTGAAATGGGGTATATTTTATAGTCATTGAAATTACAACTATAATTATTAGAAGTTGCCACCTAGTATCATGGTTACTAGGAAACCTATTGGTTTACGAGAGTCTGGGTAAGGTGGGCTTGTTGTGCAAGGAAAAAACGCATCACCCCCAGTGCACCCTACCTAAGGCAAGCTGCATTGTTGTTTGATTGTTTTTCTAAGTTTAAATTTTTTTACACTGCATTTCAAAAGAAACATTTTCCCCATTGGTGTACTTTACAATGTAATTTTATACCACAGTTAAAAAACTTTTTTCTTATCTGCGGGTGTACTTTACAATGTAATTTTATGCCCCGATAGTTAAAACAAAATATTTTTTTATTTTTTTGATATTTTAGCCAAATTCCAACAAATAATCATAAACTGATTACGATATCCAATTTTCATTCAAAATATGTGAAAAATACAACATATTTTTTTTATGAAAAATATATTTAGGAAACCTTGGACTTCGGCCATATGCAAAAAATGACACATTTTTTTAAATATTATTTTTTTTGTATATTTTTAAAATAAATAAATAAATAAAAATTCAGGTTGGGCCTTACTTAAATTAATGGGTCAACCCAGCCTAGGTGGGCTAGAGGCCCACATCTGTCGGGCTTAGGCTGGACCAGGCCTAGCCAACTAGGATGGGGCGAGATCAGTCCAACCCAAAAGAAAAAAAAAAGGTATGTTCATGTAGCGTGAATAGTGCAATGAATTTGCACTATTCATGTACGTGAACAGTAATAGACCGACGGTGATGAGAAGATTACCCACTACTTCCACCTGGTAGAAGAGATCGAGGAAGTTGACCCTGAAGTGGCAGAGTCGAAAATTATGGACTATAGTGGCCGGTAGGAGTGACAGAAGGTGGTGGTCTGTTGCTGCCATTGCTACCTCTACAACTGTTGCGTCACCAAAGCTATCTTTGCAACTGCTGGAGTTCACGGTGAGCTTGCCGGTGATGATGGGGTGGTTCTTGGTGATCAGATGGCTGCTGCTTGAGGAGAGAGAGAGAGGATCGTCAGCGCTGTCAAATGGAGAAAGAGCTGACAGTTGTGGCTGACGGTGAAGATGGAGAGGGAGAACTGTCGTCGGCTATGGAGAGAAAGGGTGTTGTTGTCGTCGATAGAGCTCCAATCGTGGGTTGGCTGAAATCCTCTCGTATGCCTATGTTCATCAAAATTTCCCCCGTCAATCCTTGTTGTTTTTTCTACAAGTTTCCCTAGTTTAACAATGATCTCCTCTCACCTGTTAACTATGGGCTCCCCTCAGTTTGACGATCGTTTCCCCTTTAACAATCCTCGGTTTACAATCATCCCCCTCTCGTCTATGTATCTCCCTGTTCTCTGCCAATTTCCCCCCGTGTTATTTCGTCCTCCCCCCATTCTCTATAAATTTGTTCCTCTTTTATAGACAATCTGCAACATGGCAAGGAATGGGAGAGGTGTCCAAGAATAGTGCGTAGGAATGGTGTGTTGTGGTGGTAGGTGGCACGGCATGGCTGCCGGTGATGCCTTGGTAGTTTTTTTTAATAATATAAAATAGACTGATAAAAATGAATTGTTACAAAAAGACTTTTTTGATGGGGAGAACAATGTTTTTATTTTCAATTTTGACTTCTGATTTCATCCAAAAAATTTCATCACCGAAAATTCTGATCTTCTGAATTTAACCCAAATTAGGCTTCTAAACTTAATTTCTCATCAATTAAGCCCTTAATAAATTTAATTTGATCCATTTAAAGTATAATTAAGCCCTTGTGCTTAATAAATCCTTCAATTGGGCTCTCAATTAATCCCTAAACATAATTACACTTTAAATTGGCTGACGATTAAATCAAATTGGCCTATAAAAATAGAATTGTCTTTCGACTTAATTTTTACACACATTTATCCAGTAATAAATTACTTTAGCCTTGAATCCATATTTTTCTTCATTTTCTGTCCAAAAAAAAAGAGGTATGATCGGGCTCTAAAAAACATTCAAAATTTTCACCTTGATTTTTCTACCGGCATCAGCCCCTTTTATTTTATTTTTGTTATGGCAATGAATACAATTAATTTCTGCACTTCATGTCCATCAAACCATGTTACACATGCATTATCTTAGTACTCATTGTTCTCGATATTGATTCATGTAATTTGTTTCTTAAGAAAGTTTATACAATTTTTCCATTTGTGGTGTTTGATTATTTTAAAATGTAAGAAATTCGAAGTAGAAGCTCTTTTTCATTGATTTCTTTTATGATTAATGGATTCGTCCCGTTGAAAGCAATTTTGAATTTTCAAGTAGTTAATTGACAAAGAGAAAAATCTATGCAATTGAGTGAAAAATGAAAAGGCTTCAAAGGTACAAACTGTAATTACATATATAATTAACAATTAATGAAAATAGAAGTATTACTCTATAGGACATTCTGTAAAATAATGTATAGCTTAAAATAGAAAACTTAAAAGAGCAAAATATATATAAACAAACCTTGCATAAAGGAGATCCATTAAAATAGACAGATTTATGTTATAGTTATTTTTGAAAATCTTGGGGATCCAATTGAGAGAAGAATTTTCGAGGACCTTAAATGAGTTTGAGTTATAATATGGGGACTACTGTTGAGATTTTCCAAAAAAAATATTTGTCATGTAAATATATACCTCTTATTTTGCACGCATCATAACTAATACTCAGGCCCACTAAATATCCTGCAAGCCCATTAAACAAGTAAGACAATGCGGGATGATAAACATGCCTGACAAAGTTTGAATCTAGAATGAATGGAAGGGAGAAGCCTTTCTTTACTGCCAGGCCAAAACCCTGTTGGCCACCTACTATTATTTCTATGGGCTAAAGCTGTCTACTCAGAAGCAAGAAAAATTCTTGGCATGATATATGATGAATTAAGAAAAATTCTTTACCGCCATGCCAAGACCCCGCTGGCTACCTCCTATTATTTCTATAGGCTAAAGCTGTCTACTCAGAAGCCAGAGAAATTCTTGGCATGATATATGATGAATTAAGAAGAAACAAAAAAATAGAAGTAACAAATGAAGAATTGTATGATTTATTTGATGTTCAGTTTTAAGATTCAGCGGTAAAAAAGCAACACAGAATAGGCAAGCAATCTGTGTGTGTGTGTGTGAAATACGTACGAAATTAATTCTTAGATCATTCGATTTTGAATTTGTTCTGATGAAACATTACATTGCAGGTAGAACATGAAGTGAAACTTGTTGTTGGTGTGGAGAAAGAAATTGAAGATCTCAAAAACAATCTCCTTGCTACCCGCGATGTCCTTGAAGACGCAGAGAGAAAACAGCTGAAGGATGCTATTGTAAAACATTGGCTTAACGACCTCAAAGATGTGTCTTATGATATGGATGACGTGGTGGATGAGTGGAGCACTGCAGTTCTGAAATGGGAAACGGAGGAAGCAGAAAATGCTTTAGCTCCAAAATCGGTGGCATTTTACTTCCTGAGCTCCTGCTGGTGTTTCCATCGGGTAGCTCGACGTCGTGATATCGCCCATAAGATTAAAGAAGTCGGTGAAAAACTGGAAGATATAGTCGAACGGAAAACTAAGTTTGGTTTTAAATTGTATAGGGCCATCGAAAAAGAACCCGACCGGCAAACGACTTCCTTTGTTGATGTATCTAGGGTTCACGGACGAGAAGATGAGAAAAAACGCGTGATCAGCAAGTTGTTGTGTAGCAGTAGTCAAGAAGGAAGGAAAGTTCAAGTCATCTCCATTGAGGGAATGGGAGGGATAGGTAAAACAACTCTTGCTCAACTAGCCTACAACGCTGATGAGATTAAGACTTATTTTGAGAAGAGAATATGGGTGTGTGTCTCGCATCCTTTTGATGAGAAAACGGTTGCAAAGGCCATCATTGAAGATCTTAGCGGGGCAGCTCCAAATTTAGTAGAGCTGGAACCACTTTGTAAAAGAATTTCTGAATCTATCGAGGGAAAGAAGTTCCTTCTTGTGCTTGATGATGTGTGGGAAGATAACTCAATAAAATGGGAGCCACTGAAAGAATCGCTCAAGTGTGGTGGCCCAGGAAGTCGGATCTTAGTGACTACTCGTAAGAATTCGGTAGTAAAGATGATGGAATCTGCTTACCCTTTGGTCCTTGGGAAGTTGTCGGAAGATGAGTGCTGGTCGGTATTCAGTCAGGTAGCGTTCTATGGGAGAAGCCAGGAAGAGTGTGAAATGTTCACTGAGATTGGCCGGAAAATTGTACATAGGTGCAAGGGTTTGCCTCTAGCTGCGAAGACACTAGGAGGTCTTATGCAATCTAAAAGAACAACAGAAGACTGGGAAAATATTTTATGTAATGAACTATGGGAAATAGAGGAGGTTGAAAAGGGCATATTTCCCCCTTTGCTTCTGAGTTATTATGATTTACCTGTTGCCATAAGAAGCTGTTTCACATACTGTGCCATGTTTCCTAAAGATCATGTGATGGAGAGAGGGAAATTAATTAGGATGTGGATGGCACAAGGATACCTCAAGGCATCAACAAGTAAAGAAATGGAGCTGGTTGGTAAGGGCTACTTCGAAATCTTAGCTACGCGTGCTTTCTTCCAGGATTTTCAAGAAACGGACGAAGACTCTATGAAGTTCAAGATGCATGACATAGTGCATGATTTCGCCCAGTTTTTGATGAAGGATGAATGCTTCACGGTGGAAGCTGATGTTCTGAGGAGACAAAAAAATGATTCTTTCTATGGAAGAGCTCGTCATGCAATTATTACAGTTTCCAATTGGGCACGATTTCCTGAGTCCATCTATAATGCAAGAAAGCTCCGCAGCCTCCTGATAAGGTCTTATAACGATACCGCAATCAGCGAACCGCTGCTTACATTGCTCCGTAACTTGACGTATTTGAGGTTATTTGATCTGAGTTCATCTCCAATTGAAAAAATTCCAAGTGACGTGGGGAAATTGTTGCATCTGAGGTATCTCGATTTCTCTCACTGCGAGTGGTTAAAGGAATTGCCTGAAACAATAAGTGAACTATATAATTTGCAGTCCTTGGATATTACTTGGTGTGTTTCTGTAAAGCAATTACCTCAAAAGATGAGAAAGCTCACCAGATTAATGCATTTGGAGATGCATGGTTCTGGTGTAGCCTTCCTGCCGAGAGGAATAGAGAAATTAATTTTACTTCGAACATTAACAAATTTCGTTGTTGGTGGAGGAGGGGTTCAAAGTGGTGCAGCTAATCTTGGTGAATTGGGAAACTTAAGTGATCTTCGAGGGACTCTTTGGATAGAGAAACTACGAAATGTCAGAGATATGAACGAAGCCTTGAAAGCCGAAATCAAGAAGAAGCACCTGACTGGTCTGTATCTGCTGTTCAATGGAGATGAAACAGAGTTGCAAGTTGACGAGAATGCTTTAATTGAAGCTTTGCAGGCACCATCAAACTTGCAAGTTTTATGCATATCAGAATTCAGAGGGACCCTGTTACCGAAATGGATCATGTCGTTAACCAAATTAAGGCGGCTTGATGTCTCTCATTGTGGAAGCATCGAGGTTCTGCCTCCTTTCGGAAGATTACCTTACCTTGAGAAACTAATAATAGGTGTGAAAACAAGAAAGTTGGATGTTGGATTTTTAGGAATTGAAACTGTTGGCAATGGCAGTGATGGTATATCAAAGAAAGGAGAAAACGGAGAGATGGCAGCGGTTACTGCATTCCCGAAGCTGAAAGAACTATGTATCTGGAAAATGGAAGAGTTGGAAGAGTGGGACGGAATTGGAATGGGCTGGGGAGAAAAAGATACAAAGACAGAAGTAATGCCACAACTTCGAGAATTAGAAGTCAAGGGCTGTACCAAGTTGAAAGCACTGCCAGACTATGTTCTTACAGCACCACTAGTGGAATTGAGGATGAATGAATGCCCCGCTCTGAAAGAACGTTACGAGAAGGAGAAGGGTGAAGACTGGCACAAGATTTCTCACATATCAGAAATCGAAATTAATTATCAGCGTAGTAAGAGACCACCACGGAACTCTTAGGTTCTGCCGATGACAGGGAAACAGGAAAGCTCTTCTACCCCTCACACTCCTCTAGCGTCAAAGATCATTGTCAGGTACTCAACCATCTTCTGTTGTCACTTTTCATAGAGAAAAATTCTGGGAAAAAGATGATGTTGTCACGCGTGTTTTTCTCGAATAAACTTTCTGATTCTCTTAGGAAGTACGTTCCTAAAATTGGCTTTCGCTTATGGCCCGTTTCTGATTTTCTTTTTTGCTTATTTGACAGCCTTACACAATTGGTAGATACTTGATCATTGGCCCTGAGGTGGTTCTCTCGTGATCGAGCTCGATTCTGCTTGCATGATTTGGTTTCTATTGTCGTTTGTCAATTTATTCACAAACTTCTGAATTCAAGTTCTGTGAATTTGTTTGGATCTGTTGTTGGTTTGGACATTACTCATGTATGCTTATTGTCTGATGTGTGTGTGTATTTATTACTATGGTTGGATATTCATTATATTATATTCAAGGATTCGATTGTATACATTCCAGATTTAAGGGCCAGTTTGAAAACTGAGAATAAGTTCAAGTTGAAAAAGACAAACTCACAGAAGTAACAAGACCGTTAGAAGACTCAGGATCAGCGCATCTTTCACTTTTATTTTCATGTTTCAAGGATCGAAATTCTGCTAGTAATTTTTCTGTGCAGCTGATTAGACATTCCCAAGGGATCCGTAGCAGAAATCCCTTTTTCTAGCAGCTTCTCATCGTCTGCAAGAAATAACCTATCTTTCCACGATCTCTCCTAAACTTGCTCTTGTTGGAAACAGCTAGCAATGGCTCGTTGAAGATCGGCAAATATCCCAGTCTGGAACATCATTACCAGGAGGGAATGGTGATGAAATTGAATTTTCTTGAAAGCTCTCGATGCCATTGAGCAACTAGTAAATCTTATACTCTTCAAAGAGGTTTCAATGGTTGGTTTTTTCTAGATTAATTTTATTATTATTTTCTCGATTAAACCAGTTATTCGGTTTTTTTCTCACCACTAATCTCCTTTCTTGGGATGGTGGAATTGGAGAGACTACTCTTGCCCACCTAGCCTCCATTGATAATGAGGTTAAGACTTGTTTTGAAAAGATAATATAGGTGCATGTTTCATATCATTTTGATTTGATATTATATTTTAAAAATATTTCTTTTAATAAAAGTTTAAAATTTTTAGATCATTTTAATAGGTTAATGTTAAAATTAATTTTTAATAAATAAATAAACATTATTTTAATGATTTCTACTACACCGAATTTAGTCGCGAATTGCAATCCCTTCTACAAAGCATTTCTGAATGTATTGAAGGAATGATGTTCAGTCTTGTCCTTGATAATGACTGGGACTCCATGCATTTTGTTTTCCTTTTTTTCTGCTCTGTTCGGGCTCGTCTGCGTCGCATTTAGAATGGGCTCATGGTGCTGAAGATCTTGACTTAATAAGTGGAAGGAGGCCACAAACAGATCTTCCACTACTTTTGTGATCTCACGTTTCTTATATGCAGAGGACAATGACCATGCAATCACTCGAAGACTTTAATTTGTGGCCATTGATTTCCTTCCGTATGGATCAAGATGGTATGAGTATATATCTTTTCTGCAAAGTTTAACAAACCCTATATTTTATTTCCCTGAATTTTTTCTGTCTGAGTGTTCATATTATTGAACTGGACTGGATCTTTGAGAGCTCCAAGAGACTGCAGGATTTTTATCTTGAGCATTTAGTTTAACATGTTATTGAATGAGATATTTTGAACGTCCAGTTATACATTATGGGTTTTATGTATAATATTAAAAACTCTAAAATAATTTCTAGGCATTTTGCTGTTAAAAAGTTTTATAGACTCTCCTCCCAGCACCTCTTTCGCAAACTTTCAATCCAACACCTGTTACTTGTCTCTCTCCAATGTCTAGTATTTCAAGTTGTAAATCACGACAGTTCAGAAGTTACAGTTCAGCAACCTCAAGCAATCAATGCTGCTCCCGATTGTAAACTTACTTTGACATTGTAATGGCCAGATTAGATTAGACTTCCGGGAACAATCTTATGAAGAAGATGGTGTACTCGACCTGAGGGCCGGGTGCAGTATTTATTGAGCAGCTACTAAAGCTGATAACTTCAAAACATGAATGGAGGAAACGGCAGACGTCATAAAAATGAGATGAAATAAGATGGACTGTCATAATCTCGTCAAAATCATTTCTCTGTGTGTCCGGGTTGTGGGAAAGAAATTAAAGCAGCTAATCTTGGAAAAATAAAGAACCTAAACCACCTTGGTGGGACTCTTCGTGTAATGAATCTGCAAAATATAGCAGATGTGAGTGAAAGCAAAAGTCGAAAATAAGAAGCACTTGCTCAGTTCAGGATTGAAGTCCGATGGGAAGAAAACAGAGTTGCAAGTAGATGATTGCTCAAGATTACCTTACCTTAAAGAGACTCCAGGTAGAGACATAGAGTCGGTTGGTGAGTGTTTCGAAATCTTAGCAGCACCTTATTTCTTACAAGATCTTGAAAACTAGGAGTTATCACATAAAGATGTTAAGGTAATCATGATGCATGATTCTGCCCAATTTCTGACACCAAAAAATAAAAAAACTAATGTATAATGGCGGATGTCAATGACCTTGGGGAACCAAAGACGGACAGTACTTCTTACGAAAGAGTTCGTCACTCGACCATGAAGCTTTCAAAGGAACACCATTTTCCACTCTCCATGCACATAGATTTTTACTTTTAGTTTTCATTTGAAAGCTTCTGTTTGGAAGTTATTATTTGATATTGTATTTCAAAAATACTTAAAAGAAAATTGAATTTTTTTTATTTTATTTTTTACTTTAAATTAAAAAAAATAGTGTTTTTAGATCATTTTTATCAAAAATAAATTTTTTTATTATTTTAGTGTACTTTTTAATAAAAAATTATTTTTAAAAACAACATTAACCATATTTCCAAAGAGTCACGAAGATCTTGAAATGTTATTTCTACTTCTTTGAGTGCACATAGCATGTGAAAGGATTGATCTCACCTGTATTTATTATTGGGTTGGATTTTATACACTACCAATATTTCTTGGTTATTAGTATCTACATATGTTTTTATACCATAGTTATATAAAAAATAGATATTAGATATTAATGTCCAAGCATGGTCTATGCTTGGATATTAGGTATTAGATATTTTATTAACTAGAATCACAATTTGATAATAACTTGTGATCCAACTACAACCCATCTATGGTAGAGCTGCTGAACTAGTGTGGTAATTTCAATATCATCGTGAAGGTTGTTACTGATAAATGATATTAATTTTGAATCTCTCATTTATTTATTTTTTCTTTAATCTTTAAGGTTGATGCTCACATGATCTTGAACATAGTTATTTAACTCGATTTAACTTGATAGACCAACCTAAGATCCAATCAGGATATTAGTGTTAAAAGAAATAAACCAGTATAGATTTAATTTGATTTTACTTGATAGGCCCAATAAATCAATTTACTACTTGGTTAAAATCTAAGAAGTTTTTTTTCAAAAGTTTTTCGCAAAATAATGTTTTGGTTTTTTTAAAAAAAAATAAAACATCAATTTAATCAACTGGAGTTAACCCGCTCAATCCGTATATTATATCGGGTTTAATTACATTGGTCTTGAAGCAACCTCCATTCATGCAAATAAATATGAAATCAAGTCCCATTAAGAACAAAACTGATGAAATCAATTAGCTCTCTAGGACAAGTTTTATATTGTACTAATGTTAGTTGAACTAGTTTAAAGGAATAAAATTAATTACTAGATAGAAACCGAAATTGTGGTTTGATAGAGAAAGGATCCTGAAATGGAGGGTTTCATAGTTTAGATTCTGTAATTCTTGAAAAGATAAAGAGCATTTAAAAGTTTAATAATTATACTCTTTATTTGATTTTTTATATAATATATATATTTATTTATCTAGATTAATTTCTTCCTCTCTCTCCATTTTGTATAAAAGAAAACTGTGAAAACTCTCTAGGTTGGTTTGGTGATTAAAGAAGAATGCATTAAATTATAAAATCTTAGATTAATATGGAGTGTAATTTTAAGATTATTTATGAATTTAATCTAAGTTAATATAAAAATTATTCTGCCTCTTTTTTTACTATCGAATAAAAATAAATTAAAGCATGATAGTTGGTTCTGTGCAAAAAATCTATTTATTTGCAAAATCAAAATCAAAATCAAAAACAAAAACAATGGCACGTATAATAGCTTTATTGAACTTTTTGGTCATTTAATTTATGAATATATTGTTTTTTATGCGAGAAAATCTCATTCTCTAAAAATCGTATTTTATAGATCTAGATAAACGAGTAAAACTTCAACTGTTTTAAATTTTTATAAAGAATGAACATTCTGATTTGAATTTGAAACCTACTGTGTGCAGATCGTAAATTTTTCAGTCATTATATCACGCTCCTTGAAGCTCAATTTTTTTATGAGAAGATTTATCCTATATAAGAGGGAAGGTGAGGCCCTGCTGTGATTTTTTTATTATCTGGGATTTTTCACTCTTCCTTGTGTCGATTTCTTTTCGAATTGAATTCCAAAATAATTAATAGAATTTCAATAATTTTTCTGTGGAGTATCATAATGTTCTCTTAAAATAATTAGATGGATTTACTGACAAATCTAAGGACTGAAATGAAATGTGTACATATTGACTTTTGGTAACGAATGTAGATCAAAATCCACTGTGAGAAAAGCACTTTGCCACAAGTCATGAATATTGCAGTTGAAACAATCAATTAGCAAAATAGACGCCTGATTTCTTGGTGATCATTAAAACTCAAATATCTTTCTCTTCAAAAGTAGGTCAGCACATTGGAGAAGTAAACTCTTATCATGATTTCTTCGAGAATTATCATAATTATAAAGTCTATTTTATTTATTGATCTAGGGTTTTATTGCAAAACCATTTCTTTGGTTTATCAAAACTATTTTATATTTTAAATAAAAAAAATCATAACTTAGATTATCATGTTAATCTCAGAGTCGATCCATTCAATTTATTGTCTAAATTTTGACCAAATCAATCATCGAATTGAGTTTTAAAACTATATATTATATAACAAAAATCAAAGCAAATAATATTTTGAACATTTTGGTGAGGTAAAAAACTTTATTAGGGAATCAATTTGCTCCTATCATTAAGGGCAAAAGGTTGAAAATGGTTCAACCATCACATGCACCTTCGACCTTTGCATGATTACAAGAAACTTATTTATATCAGAACCAACTACTACGTCCGATTAACTGTTGCATTAATTCCCTTTTCCTCTTCTTCTTTTTTATAAGCTTTGCATACCAAGAACGAAATCTCTACTTATTCAGTTCATAATCAAATTATTCATAAAAAAACTCACTCCAGGAAAGTATATTTTATAAACATAAATGAGCGAGTAAAATTCTAGTTGTTTCATGCTCTTACAAGAAATTTACATTTTGATTTAAACTTGAAACCTGTTATACAAATCATAAATTTTCTGTCATCAGGCCCTTTGAAACCAAATCATTCATAATATATGTAAGATTGATGCACCAATTAGAAAAGATATTTAATATTGATTAATCATTACCGAGTACTAAGCTCAATTGCCATCCAAACAAAGCCTCCCATGCCCTCAATGAGTTTGAGGACATGGACAACGACAAGCTCAAGATAGATCTGTTCCTTTGTGAACGGCTTGTCTAGACGAGGGCTTGTCTGTTTACTTCCTATTATTGCAAGTCACATATTCCCTCTTTTTTTATATATATTAAAATAGTATTAAGGTTATTTTAGATGTACCACAATTAATTTTACGGATCCTGAAATTAACAATTATATAAATTTTTAATAACTATCATATTAGTGATCACATACTCGAACCTGAAACCATATAAATAACATACCCTTAAATTCCAAATTTATATTACTGAGCCACCTGGCATATTCTCTCTTCTTCCACAGGTTTCCACTTGACCTATCTTCCAAGAAAATTTTATGTAATTACAATATGCTTGCTTGTGTAATTATGTTTCTGATGAATTTTTTTGCATAAATTAATTAACAAAGAGAGTCAAAGATCTTGAAAGAAGGACTGTAGTCTGGAAGGGAGAAAAATGATAAAAGGTATCACATGCTTGCTTTTACTGCAGGGAACAACCATCATTTAATTCCACACTTGATTATCATTTCTTTATCCGACTCCCTTTATGCTACCATCCAAATCAATACTTGGGATCACCACCCAATTGATTCCAAATTGAGTAGACTTGTGGGGTGAGTTTATTTTTTTTAATCCGAATTTATTTCTAAATTCAGTGCATATTGATTTGAGATCTACATCAGTGGATTATAAAAGATAGAAGTGATTTAATATTATCCAAAATAAAATATGATTCAAACTCAATCTTTAATTTATAGATTTTTTATTATAGAAAAATAACAAGGTTGTTTCAGATTTTTATAAGAAATTAAAGTTTGATATGGGTTAATCTTTTCGACTAGCCAGCCGGGTTTTATCTCTAATCTATCTCAAGTTGTATTTTATAAATATGGTATTTCTATTTAAACAAAAAATATTATACACTTGTAGAATATTAATTGTTAAGTGAAGTGAGTTCAAGTAACTCTAAATTTAGCCCTAATGAAATGACTAAGTAAACAAGTCCCTCTGTCTAATCATCATTCATCTCTCCATGTCTAATTTTGCATTTACGAGAAATTTATTTCTTGTGACCTCTCTATATACTCGAACCACAGGAAATTCACTTAATCCTAACTCGAATTAGACCTCTAAATTAAGTTCAATTATTAGGAATTATGGAGCCAATTACGGCAGCAACCTCATCATTAGGCTCTTGATAGTAGAAATAACAGCTCCAGTTATAGCCAGGAAATAAAACAATATTTCATAGGAATCTCTACGGTTTGAACTGGGGAGGGGTGGCAGTCAGAAAGAGAAAGATGGAAAAGAATTAGAAAGTAATTTAACCCTAAGTGACAACTACGCTATGGCAATTAAGAAATGATTTTCTTAGAATGATCCCAAGGTTCTGCTATTTACTTCCTTGGGGAGGGGACAAAATATATCATAAGTTTGATAACCTAACACTTTTATCTATCATAATTCATAGAAAATGGAATAAAGGGTAAGAAACAAAAGGAGAGATGTAGATAGTCATCATCAAAAAGTAGACAAATGATGAAGGGGAATTATGTAAACATGCAGACCACTGTCCACCACAAGGAAATAATAAGAAATGAAGAATCCCACCAAGTCTCCTACCTCTCTTCCTCCCCCTCAGTAGGACCTTCTGATCTTTTATATAAGAACGTTCTTCTTCAACTGTCAAAAACCACAAAACTAGAGACTAGAGAGAGCTGCTGCTGCTGTTTTTTTTTTCAAAGAACAGAATGCATAAGAAGCTTAGGCAAGGCCATGTCCTCTTGCTTTCTCTTTTTTGTTTGTCTTCTTTGGCCTTTTCATGGAGCCAAGACAACCTGTTCAACCAAGCCAAGAACTATGAGGGTTCCTCTGATTTAGTTGACCTTCAGTACCACATGGGGCCTGTTCTGGCTGCACCTGTAAACTTGTACATTATCTGGTATGGTCGATGGAACCAAAACCACCAAGCTACTATTAGAGATTTCATCTATTCCCTCTCTTATTCATCTCCTTACCCTTCTGTTGCTGATTGGTGGAAGACAGTCCGTCTTTATACAGACCAAACAGGATCGAATGTCACTGGAAACATTGTCCTGTCAGGGGAGTTCTATGACTCTAGATACTCTCATGGTGGTTATCTAAGTCGTTTGGCGATGCAATCCATCATCAAATCTGCGGTCAACGCCCATCCAAGACCTTTGCCTCTCAATCCTCACAATGGTCTCTACTTAGTGCTGACTTCTGGTGATGTTCAAGTTCAAGATTTCTGCAGAGCAGTTTGTGGTTTTCACTACTTCACATTTCCAACCATAGTTGGTGTGACTGTGCCTTATGCCTGGGTTGGTTATAGCGGAACGCAATGTCCTGGTATGTGCGCTTATCCATTTGCATGGCCCAAGTATTCAGGGAAGCCACCGCCAAGCACTAACGGCGGCAACAACATAATGAGAGCCCCGAATGGGGATCCTGGGGTAGATGGAATGATCAGCGTGCTTGCTCATGAGTTAGCAGAAGTGTCAAGTAATCCACTTATCAATGCATGGTACGCAGGAGATGACCCTACCTCGCCATCCGAGATAGCAGATTTATGTCTGGGTGTGTATGGGACTGGTGGGGGTGGAGGTTTTGTGGGGAAAGTGTATAAAGATTATTGGGGAGATGGGTATAATGTGAACGGAGTGAAAGGGAGGAGGTTCCTGCTTCAATGGGTATGGAACCCTGTGAAAAGGAGATGCTTTGGGCCCAACGCCATTGATTAGAACTTAGAAGTGTGCTAATGTCCATGAATTCCAATAATTTCCAGCTCTTCCTCTTGCCCTTGACATCTGGAAAGGCATGATAAGGCCTCAGTGAACAGCATGCACGGGAATCTTACAAGCAAGGTAGGCAAGGTGTTGATTAATGGCCTGCTTTGATAGTTGATACTGGCTTATCGGAGAAATGATACTTCGCTTGCTGGGAGCACAGCTATGTCAGTATGTACAAAACAGTGATATAAAAAAAAAAGTATCAATATTTTAAGGTATTGTTTAGCAAACCTAAAATGTAGCCTTGAACGAGGCATAACCCGTTTATTTTTCCTTTTGCCTTTAGAATGTTGACCTCGTTTAAAGGCATCATCTTATGATCAGAAGGTAAATCTACCTCTCAAACAAGTCTGTAACTGTAATGCCTTCTCCACTCATTTGTAATTGGCTTCCTTCAAGATCGAGTGATCTCAGGTTGATTTTAACAGTTTAATAAAGGGCTAAAATCATGAATTCAATCTGCTTACTAATCAGCAACAAAATTTAGTAGAAGCTATCCACTAACCAAATCTATGGAAGGCGCAACCAAAATGTTCTTCATCTCACGTAGGTCAACACTGGAAACAAAACAATTTGGTGATACGACAGTATATGTAGCCTGAGTCCAACAGAGCAAGCATCATCAAGAAGCAAGCTAATTGGTAGTTTTATTTAGTCAGCAAAATTGCGACAAATTGTGTAAAAAATACAGAAGATAAAAAATAAATTTCAATGACATACTTCAAACTATCATTTACAAAACTGTGTATACTACTACTACATTAATAGGATCATTTCTTGAACCTCAAATCTCTGCGGTGGCTAAATGCTGGATATCTTTCTCAGCAGTGATAACAATTTGATATGCTAAATGCTTCTGTAGTCCATCCTAATCAACAAAGTTTGGGGAAAATTGACTTGTACAATTCACAACACGTCATAGCAACGGATACAGGAATGATCAATAAGCCGAGAGACAAGACTTCCTGGCTCTGGAGTGAGAGTAGATGTCAAGCTATTCCAAAAATGAAATGTCAATGACTCACTGAGAATCTTTTCAAAGAGAGCATCTTGGTGAGCTTTTTCATTCTCATTTTCCGGTGTGGTGAAGTAGCTGTTTGCATTTAGAATTAATTAAGACACAAATGAGGTAAGGAATTTTTTTATGCCACAGATCTGTTGAAGATTCTGACACTTTAAAGGCTAAAATATAAGATATCAAGTTTATATAAAGCCATCTTAAACCAGAAAAATAATGGGTACATGCAAATTGCATTTGCAAAAAAAAAGGTGCTGGTGAAGAAAAACTTTAGTTAAACTGTAAAATGAACATTGAGAATCCAGCAGACAGAGTGCATTTTGGGAAGAAGTATTCACTAGGAATTATCTTAAATTTTCTGCAATAAAAGACGAGAATTTCAGCACCAATTTCTCAAACCCCAAACACAAACTCATACTTATCCATCCAAACCAAAAACCTTGGTTTCAGTTGTCTCAAAGACAATGCTGAAACACACCAAATTTTTAATCATAATATGGCTAGACAAATTTGTTCTACTTGAAGCCTCAATTTATCTTGGCGAGAGCACATAGTAGCCAGTGGTGGGAGAGAAACATGTGAAGTTAAACAGCAAGAAACCCTTTGGGGTACCGTGATTACAACTATACTCTGTTTAAAGCAAAATACAAAATAGAACATGGGGAAAATTTTATCACATATAAGATGAGAGTCGGACAAGGTGTTTTAATTTAAATGTAACAGAAAGTCAGCTCACAGAACTGCAACAGAAGTTTCTGCACTTTACAGTCATTACATTTTGCAGATTCAACTTCAAGAGTAATTTCTAAGTTTTTCTATCAACTTTCTAACATGTAAAAAAGTTGTTGTGGGGAAAAGGTGGTTGGAACCAGAACCCTACGTTTTCAACAACACATTGCAATGAACTCATAAAAAGCAACATTTTGAGCAACTTACTAGTGCACGTGTGATTGCCCAAAAAAAAAGCTTATCTAAATGCTAAAAAATGAGTATGCATGTAAAGAAATGAACACAAAATTTGGAGAATACCTGGTAATATTCTGTGAACTGATGGGGAAGAAAATGTTCGAGGGTTGCACTTTCAACTCCTGATTAATGGACTTATTCTCCTTACTCAAAAATTTTCTTGCGACTCTTGTCAAAAGATCAGCTCCATTCCATCTTAAACGGGTATCATCATATGTCATATAGAACTCATTCAAACACTTGGTTATAAATGGACTGCATGCAGAGAAGTAAATCAGTTCCAAAAGGGAGGTAAACGCTATAAAAGGAAAAGAAAGAGAGGGGAAAAAAACACTCTGCATGGCAACTTGATTATGGTTAATGAAACTATAACCAAGACATGTTAACAGTTGGAAGTATTAATAAACCCATTGCATAAAGCAAATAGAACAATCATAGCCAACTGATAATGACACATTCTTATTGTAAGTGGATTGTTTTGGGGATGTGGGGGTCAGATTGGAAAAACTAGGAAAGGCAGCAATGCAGAAAGAGTACTGAGAAGAGGACAAATTTGCACTCATTTTGATCAAATATATTAAAGATTCCTGGTCAGCATATTAAGAATGAGCTAAGCAATTCATGGGAAAGGGGAGCAGAGAACAGACAAAAGACCTCAGCAGTTAAATGACATGGGAAAGGAGGGATTTAGAGAGATAAATGAGAGAGGGAGGAAGAGAGAACTTGGAAGCTAAACCATTCGTCTATAAAAGATAATACCCTTGAATTTATTGGATTAAATCCAAATAAATTTTGACGTCCAAAACTAACCCGAAAAAATTTCAACAATAGATATAATTTACGCCAGTACAACACAAGTGCTACTGGTACCTGTGCTTTCTAAATGCCATCACAGCCCCATTCAAAGAACTTCCAGCTCGTGGATTCTCCAGGCCAACAGTATTATCAAGTGAAGACAATGAATTCAAAACTATGATATCAGAATCAAGATAGATACCACCATATCTGCACAGCCCAACAAAAATATTTAACAAAAAAGTTGATTCTAAACATAATAGCAGTCAGAAATGGTGTGATTCAGTCACTACATTACATAGTAGAACCATCATCTGGAATATAAAATAAAAATACTGCTCAACTCAAGTGAAGAGGATATTAACTAATACGTGGTTTCCACTTTCCAGGTCAAGAGTCACCATCAAAATTTCAACATTATGAGATTTAGCACTTGAAGACATAAGCTATTTATTTTTAACGTCTCAAAGTAGTGTCCTGAATGAGATTCACAAAGGAACCAACAATCTGTTGCATCATTCCAAGGTATTTTTCTAGAAGTGTGCTTACTTGTAGAGAGCAGCAAGGCGGACCAGTTCACTATAATGAGTTGGATAATACTTTGTCTTTCGCCAGTGAAACCAAACTGAAGTGAAAATATGGGTGGGCGTATCCTTCAGCAATTCGTCGAGATTTGGCATGGCAACAGCAACCTTGTAGCTATACAGAAAATAGTTGCATTGATTACCACAAATGATCATTAGACTACAAATCAATGTCTGAATTCAACAAGGCCTAATTATGAGCTTACCCATCTTTCACAAAGCTGTTCTTGAAAAAATCCAGATCAATTGTCTCAGAGAAAATGACAACGCATGCATCTCTATGGTGGGAGAGCAGACTCTCAAGTACCCTTTGGTGTCTAACACCATGCATCCATGGTGGTGAATTCCACACCATGAATACCCTCATTTCACACTTTCCATTCCTAAAAAATGAAACCATGAAATCTGAAAATGACAAATGAGGATGCATATCAGGAAAGTAACCCCATCTTTTCCCATCCGCAAATATATGACTCAACTCCTCAGGCTTCCTCTGATGATCGTTGGACCTCTTATTCTCCATTCCAGTCATCTGCCTTGTTTCACCACCAACACCACTGCTATTATCCACTAAATTTTCATTTGCACTCATATTATTATCCCCCTTATAATCCTTAACTCCCTCCAAGTTTGATACATTACTCAAGCTCTTACCTTTCATCAAATTTCTCCCATCATCCCCATCTGATCCATCACTCAAGCTCTTGTCTTTCATCAAATTTCTCTCATGACCCTCATGCAATGCAATCCCATTTCCGTTAAAGATCACATCCTTGCCAATATTCCCATCACCATCCTTCAAATATTTTCCATTATCTTCATTCAATACTCTCTTAACCTCACCTCCCTTCTCTCCAACTTTCGCATTGCGGATCATCTCCAAACCACTCAAACTTCTCTTCTCACCAAAAGGGTTCCTCTTAAACTCACTCAAAATCATCTTCTGCATAACCTTATCACCCCTAGTTAACCCAGTGATACCAACCCCATCAGGGTCTTGCAACAAAGGATTAGTCAATGGATTCAAAACTTCCAAATTCGACTTAAACATTTTATCCCTTCTCAAAAAATCACTCTTTTTATCAAACCAATCACCCCACCCTTCCCTTAAAGGTGACACTTTTTTACCTATTTTCAACAACAACGCATCTTCAATACTCTTAACTTCACTCAATTTTCTCTTAACTTCCTCGTCGACAACAATATCATCACTTCCAAACGCGGTCTTACTTTTATAATCATCTACATTCAATCCTAGACTAAAACCATTGGAATTATAATCAGAAAAATCATAATCTTCTATCGATTTCTTAGTCAAATACCTTCTAATTGAACCGGTTACATGATCCATGTAATACCCAGAAGAGGAAATCGCCGGCCTTTTTGTGGCTTCTTCGGTGTCGTTTTGGTCTTCATTTATGTCGCTCTGGTGATCTCCTTCTTCTTCTTCTTTAATGGTGTCTTGCTCATCGATCTTGTCACTTGCTATTGAGAATTCACTAGCTTGGGTTTTGAATGAAGAAGGAACTGTGCTGTGTTGGGGGGAGGAAGAGAGGCGAGTGTAAAGGAGAGAGACTGAGAAGAGGAGGAGGAGAGCGGCGATAGCAGCGCATATTTGGGGACTGTAACGGGGACGGCGGCGGTTGCGGAGCATTTTTGGGAAGATGCCGTTGAAAGATGACGGAGGAGGGAGTCACTAGATGCAGATGGTGAAGGAGGGGAGAAGGAGGGCGGGGATAATAGGCTCATGGGCCGACTAACGGTTAAAAAATTGAAAAAGGTTAGGAAGTGAAGTGATTTTACTAACTTACAATTTGTGTACTGTTTGTTAGCTATTTATAAAATTAATTTTTATTTAAAAATATATTAAAATAAATTTTATTTATTTTTAAAAAATTATTTTTGAAATTTATATATTAATATAATTTAAAAACATCAAAAAAAATAATTTGAAATAAAAAAAAATTGTTAAATATTCTATGCATGCACCTCATGCCATGACCTTGATTATGAGTTGATATTTTTTTAACTTATTTATTTTTTATTTCATTATTTGATATTAATTTTTTTTAAATACATTTACAATTTTCTTCAAGTATTTTTTTTTAAAAAAAATATCATAATCTCATAATCACCTATTGCAAATTAATCTAGATTGACACAGCTCTTATTAACTTGATTACTTGTACATGAAATCACATTACCTCAAAGTTGTTTTAAATCTGATATTCCTTCTCTGAAAATCAAAAGAAGAACAAATATAGCAAAATATCAATAAACTACCGAGATCAAAAACCTACGGTAACAAAGGCGTAGGCCACATTCCATATGATTGACAGCAGCTGAAAATCATATTCAAGAAACAGATTCGTTCGACCTAAAGAAAGCTAAAAGCTGAATTCAAGAGCAAGTTTTGTCCACCTAAACAAGTTCAAAACAAAACATGGTGGCATTCAATTGCTAAACCAAACCCATTCAGCCTGGAAAGCAAGTGCGAAGGCAAGCAAAAGGGAGGTCTAAAGCACCATGCCAGAATATATGGTTCTACGAAGTGTTGCGTGGTAATATTGCCTTCAGATTTCAGGAAATTTTACTCACAGCACGTAATGGAGACTATCTTTTGTTCAGTTTAAGATGGTTCAATTTGTTCGCTGCAATGGATGTTCTTGTTGTTTACTTCACCTCATGAATCAAAAACAAAATGCACTATCTTCTCGCTTCAGATCTTTGATTGGCCCATGGTCAAAGCCTGGGACTTTCACGATTTCCATTTCCACTATTTTCTCGCTCAACAACCACTTTACAGTCTTTGCCTGCAGCTGCTGCTTTAACCTCTACACGTTTGTCATCTTGCTCACATAATTCTGGAGACTCTTTCGTATTGGAGTAACTGACGGTTTCAATAGATGCTTTGCACTGCTCCCCAACAGATGGCAAAAATAGCTGCTGCTTACTTTCTTCACCATTTCCAACTTCTTTGAATCCCTTTTCTGATCCACAGTTATAATCCATTCTGCTGCTCACAATAATTTCCAAGGCACTCTCACCAGTTGTTGGGCAAGATCTATTCGCTACTTCAGCATTTTTAGGTAACTTTTCATTACCTCCATCGTGAAAAGATCTATTCTCAGATTTAACATTATCAGATATATTTCCATTACCTCCATCATGATCAAGTCCACACTTGACAATCCCATCAGCCTCAGAATTCATCGAAGGCAAACTATTTTCTTTATTACTATTGTATTCACTAGAAACTGGACCAACATCCTGTAATGCTTCTTTGCTGTCTCCATTAGCATTGCTGGAGGTCGCCACAAAATTTGCTACCTTCTCGTTTCCTTCACAGTCTGAACAGCCTTGAAAACCAGTATTATTGTCTTCAAGGTCAATATGAAATGTCATATCTGGTAACTCAACATTTCGAGTCATCCTACTTGCATTACCCTGACTTCCGATATTAACATTGCCAGACGATCCATTACCACTGAATTTTGGCCTGATCAACTTTCTTCTTTTATGCTGCTGACCTGATAAGCCAGTGTTTTCTGTACTCCCTGTATTGGCATCACTCACAATTTTCTGTGCTTTTCTACGACGCTTGAAATCTATAAAAGGTATCACTTCAGGTATTTGGAGATCATCCCCCTTACCAGCTGAAATATCATTCATGATAATCCCCTTTGAGACCTCCGGCAATTGAACCATTAATAACTGGGAGTTCTTGTTCTGTTTCTTATCCTTGAAATTTGTAACCTCATCATGCCTTTTCATCTGCGGCTTAATTTTTTTTTCCTTCACCCGTTGGATGTGACTTTGGTGCAATATGGTCATGACTTCATCAACTGATGAATCAACATCATGTTCATCTTGCTTACATGCTTCTGAAGGCAAAGCTAAGCGAGAAAAGACACTTTTTCTCTTCTGATGATCAGAGAACATTCTCTCACTGTTTTCACGTGTAACTAGATTTATCAAACCATTTTCATGGTGTTTCAATCTAGGAACACTAATAGAAAATGCTTCATCGTTTTCATCGTTTTCAAGCTGGGACATTTGATGATCAAGTTCCTCTTGTGAAGAGACAGAATACCTACCAGCAGACACAAAGGAGGAAGACCTGTTAAGACTGCAGGAACAAGCAGAGGTGTCCTCCCTTGTCCCTTCAATCCCAGAGGAGTTTCTTTGCACATTCTCAGGATAAGCAGCACCACGGTATAGCATGCTGGTTCTGTTTGCATGGTCATGATGGCCAGGATGTGAAAATGGACTGTCACAGGACAAAAAAGAATTAAGGTTTTGGCATTCGCTTGTACTTTTGGCCTCTATATATGATGGAAATGATTCATTTACAAATGCAGGAAAGATATTGTGAGGGGGGCATTGGGGAACTGAATTACAGAGCTCAAATGATGACAGGCTCCTCTTGTGCCCAGTATTTCCATTCATAGACGAGTTCCTAGCTGCATGACCAGGATAATCAGCACCTGGGAAAAGCATGCCAGGTCTGTTCAGGTGGTCATGTTGGTTGGCATTGGACAGCAGAATGTAGTCAGACAAAGAAGCATTGATGTTTAGGTGACTGTTTGTGCCTTCAGGCTCCACATGGGGATGAAATGATTGATCAAATGAAGGAATGGCAATGCTATGAGATGCTGGGAATTCAGGTGCTGAATTGGAAAGACCACGGGATGAAGAGCACCTATTGCCAAGCCTGGAGACATCTGGGTCATAAGGAATATCAGATGCACCAACTCCATCTCCATAAGATGTTGGATATAAATCATTAGACCTCGGCAATCTATCACCATCCAAAGCAGAAAAAGAAAGCTCAGAATTATGTGGCTCCATCAAGTGCCGTGCAGTAGTAGATGGTCGAAATTTATCCTTAATTGCTTCCAAAATGGGCTGTCTATAATATTGAGAGTTTTGCTGCTCCACCAAGATTGCGGAAGATTGTTGAAAATGATCACTAACTGAGGAATTTTCTTCTAAGATGGGCTTGCTAAAACATTGAGGTAAATTAGACTGAAACCTGTCAGTATACTTAGTTGAGGGCTGCTGAAAACCATTGTCCTCCATCAGTTCTTGTCCTAGCCCATACCTGCTTGCAGAGTTGACATAATCAGAACTTCTTCTTCTTGCAGGAAAAGAATGCCCGTGATGATTAGTTAAAACATCCATCCTGGACTCCATATCCACATCATGGCCATTCCCCGCCATATTGTGTGTCACAACCCGGGCATCCTCAGCCAAGCCTGGATTAGACTGAAACATACCAGTATGCTCAGTTGAGGGCAGCTGAAAACCATTGTCCCCCATCAGTTCCTGTCCTAGCCCATAACTTCTAGCAAAGTTGACATAATCAGAACTTCTTATGCTTGTAGTGATAGAACACCCATGGTGTTCAGTTAAAACATTTGTCCTAGACTCAATGTCCACATCTTGATCATTCTCTACCATATTGCTTCTCACAACCCGGGCATCCTCGGCCAAGCCTCCAACTTCACTCAAGGAGGCCACAAACTGCTCCTTCGAGATAAGCGTTCTGTTGGTTTTATGTCCATTTCTGAAAGGAGGACTTGTGCACCTCTCATACTCTCTTCTGTGCTTGCTAGTAGAGTCCCCAAAGTTCTCTGTGGAAATGGAAGAGCCAAAAGTAGCACCTGCATTTCGCTCATCTTTCTCGGTATCAATCGTTACAAAGCTGCCATCACCAGTGACACTTCTAGCTTCTTTTGCAACATTGTATCGGCTAAATTGCCTCTCAAGCAGCCCGTCTTTTATCTTTCTTTTACTGAACAATAAAAGAAGCTTTTCAACCTGCATAATTTGTGAAGAACAGTCACCAGTTTGAACACCAATTAGAGATTTTCAATCTGTTCAGATTAGATATCATAAGCAAAGAAAGACCTGTCTTTCAGACAACCCAAAGTTGAACTTGTATGGTGAAAAATAATTTTCTATGATTGCATCACGAAATTCATTTTCAGAGAGCGCGTCACACTGCCACAATTGGATGAATTTTACCTGGAATCAACACATAAAAAATCAACATTTATATTTTTTTTCCTCCAGCAAAAAGACAAATAAAATGAGCAATAATGAGGCATAATACCTGCGCGGGGAATTGTTTTCCAGATGAACTGTACGCGTGGGGTACAATGTTCACTGTGCCATCAGAGCAAGCTTGAAATACACCATGAAGCTCTCTCCTCTCAAATTCAAACAGAAATAAAATCATTCCAGCTTTAACCTGTTTCACAAAGTCAGCTTGTCCTGATGGAAGACCTAATAATTTCCTTCTAAAACATTCGTTCCTTGTAGCCCTGTTTGACATAAAGATTGCACCAAACTCGGGATACTTTCCAGGAACGTTATCAGGCTCATAAAACTTCATTGAAGCCCTTGATGTTATCTGTCAATTCAGAGATAATACCACAATATAGCTACTAAATCAGGAGGCATAAAGAGCAGCAATGGAAGAGGAATAACAAATTTCTGCTATTTCAAAAGAGTTAGTTTACTCAAATAAATAAGGATAGAGCACCAACCATACCAGTTAAAAGTAACGAGAGCAAGGAGACAGCACCCAGAGAAACTGAGATAGACAGGAAAAAAAATGAATGAAAAGTTCTGCACATGCAACATTGGAAACATACATAACAAGCAACTCAAATATATCAGCAAGACTGATGCCTTATCCCTTGATAAATGTACAAGGGCTACAGCAAATTATAAGCATGCAAAAGTTGAAAAAAACCCGAATCAAAGGGCCATAATTAAGCAGGGAGCATAAAGGAAAGAGACTTGCTATCAATGTAATTAAAAAAAAAAATCATGCAAACAATCAAACAGTTACAAAAACACCAAACGATAGATAACAAGCAAAACAATCAAGTATCAAATCAGAAAATTAAAACCTGCGCCGCTAGCCAAACAACAGAGAAAGAAAGCTACTGCATTCTGTAAAAAATATTTTTTTTTAAAAAAAAACAGCAATTTTATTAACATAAAAAAAAAATTAAAATTAAAAAAAAAAAAAAAAACTACGATAGAAGATATTATCACGAGAGACAGAGAACCAGAAGAAAAGGATTTTCGTTGCTTTGTTAAATTTTGGCTTCAAAAACGAAAAAATAACGATAATAATCTAAATAAATAAATGGATTGGCGTAATTGATGTCATAATAGCACGAGAGGGAGAGAAGAAAAAAAATTACTATACCAAAAGGAGCCGCAGAGAGGACAAGGAAGGGCGTTCGGTTTGGTTCAGTCAGTGAGGCTATCAATCACAGAGAGAGAGATTGAAATACTCTGCTTTAAGACGTAACCACCGCCTCTCCTCTAGTTTTTGTATGAAGGAAGGTGGCGGTTTTTGTTATGGAACTTGGAACGTGTGAATTTAATGTGTGTTTTCTTAAGTATACTTGCCTTCCCGGCGCGTGACTTTACTCTCGTTTGGTTCAGGACCCCGTATTCAAATCAAAGTTATCGGATCGCTGGCCAAAGGTTGGGTTATATCTTGGATGAATTGATTTGGTTATTTTAAAGCGATAATATTTTAAAATTATTTTTTAAATTAAATGCCGTTGTTTTTAAAACACAAATGAGTTAAATTGAGTCTTTTGGAATTGATTAGGTTGTAATAAGATTAGAATTTTGATTTTTAATTAGGATTAACCTTCTTTTCAATATATATATATTTTTTTATTTCTAGATAAATAATATATGGAAAATATTTGTTTTTTTATGAATTAAAATCATTTCTATTTTTTGAATTCTATTTTTTTTCTTTACAATTTATGTAAAGGTTAGTGGACAACTAAGCTATTCATAATGCTTATGCTATGATTTTTTAATCACTATATTTTAGTTTTATAAAACAAAAAAATAAAATTTTAATAGTGTTTAAAAGTGTAATAGCGATAATTTGATACATGGTAGATTGATGACCTATTTCTAATTGGTTAATATTAGAAGTAGTTTTCTAATAAATTCTAGTGTGATGGGCTAGTGGAGTTCTAATAGAAGTTAGAAGCTTGTCATCTCTCTACCCATAAATAAGTATTCAAATTACACATCAAGGCATTTGAAGAAATATAAGGTGAAAGAGGGATAGGAGAGAGAAATTATTTTCCATCAAGAACAAAAGATTGTTCAACATAAAAATTTAATCATGAAAAAATTATGATTATAGATTTGGGCATGTCATTTAATTTTTGTATTATGTAATTGTACTATATTATGATAGTTGTGATTTTGGGCATGATTGTAGTTCTTAATTTAAATAACAACATGAATATTACATTAATAGCAAAAATTTAATGAAAGTTGAATCATCAAATAGAAAAAAGTTGGAATTTCTTCAATATCTTTTAATGATCTGAATTAGGATAGGGTGGAGGAGTTGATTTCTTATACTCACTTATAAGTACCTGTTTGGGAGTGCAAGTGCAATTGCAATTGTTTTTGAAAATATTTTTTTGTTTAGAAATGTATTAAAATAATATTTTAAAAAATTATTTTTGATATCAACACATCAAAATGATCTAAAAACACTAATTTTTTTAATTTAAAGTAAAAAAATGAAAATAAAAAAATTTTAAATTTTAAATTTTTTCATAAATACTTTTTAATCACAATACCAGACAGCCCGTGAATCTCGTAGCAAAATAATAACAAAACAATGCTTTTCAAGCTTTAAATGACTTAACAAAACAGAAAATCATGAGTATGTTTTGCTATTTAAAATGCTGAAGTATTTCTCTCATACCTCCTTTTATTGCTTTACATATTTTTATCATGTATTATAAGTAGTGTAATGAGCAAGGTTGCCTCCATGAGAATTTAAAAGATAATCATTATTAATATAATTTGGTGTTGTAGCTTTCACATGATAGTATAAGAGTGGAATTTCTACAAGAAACATTAAAAAAATATTTTTTTTATGTGTTAAATTTTATTTTATTTATTCACGAGAGATTAATATTTTCTGCCAGCAAATTAGGTATCCTAGTCTATATGAGTTGAAAAGGAATCTATTTTATATTCTATAAATATCTTGTCTTATTTATTTCATATTAACCCTTTTATTTTCTAATTATCATAAAGAATCCATAACCATTTGTTTTATTGATATATCTAAACTTGGTGTATATATATAAACTTTGTAATATTGAGAAACTATTAGGTGCTCAAACTCGTATAAAAAGGGGATGAAGGGGTTGTTTGGCATTGCCATAGGAAAGTGTTTATGAAAAAATTTGGATTTTTTTATTTTAAATTTAAATTTAAATTTTCTGGTTTTTAGATCATTTTGATGTGCTGATGTCATAAATAATTAAAAAAAAATGAAAAAAAAATCATTTTGATATATTTTTAAATAAAAAATATTTTTAAAAGTAATCACAACTACATTTCCAATCAAGCACGAAACTCGTATGAACATAAGATATAAATGATAATTTCATAGTCCTCCTTTTTTTACAATGAAAAGAATATGAATTACCTTATCCCCTAAGGGCAAGTCCAATGACAAAAGTCATTTTGGAGAGTCAAATCTCTAAAATGGCTATTTGAATAGTGTGTGTATTATTTTTTTGTTGATGTGTGCTCTAATAGTAAAGGTCATTTTGGAGAGCTATTTTTTATATTATTTGAAATATAATACAATTATTTTGTATGCAGTTTAATTATGCAATTAATTATACAATTAACAAGGGTAAGTTATACAATAAAATAATTGCTTATAAACCCTCCAACAATTTATTTTTTATGATGCTTTTAATCCATGTTACTTATTATCGTTAAGTGTTAGAAAAACTTTAAAAAACAAATTGAATTGAAATTAATTTTATAATACAATAAAATATATTTAAAGATAATTAAATATAATTATTTTTTTACAATTAATATAAATAATTTATATAATAAAATAAATATTTTAAAAAAATCATTTTATAATTATTAATTTTAATTATAATTTAATAAACAAATCAGATTTAAAATAAAAAAAACTAATATTAAAATCACCCTAGCACCCAACACCCCACCCCCGCCTCTCTCTCTCATTTGAAATAAAAAAAAAAAAAAAAACTTATAATTTATGACTTTTCATTTCAAAGTTGCTATAAATAGCTTCGGACACAGGGAGCAGTTATTTTAGCACTTAAAATGGCTACTCTGATAAAAAATATTTTAAAAAAATTAGATGGATAATTTTTTACTTCTACCTCTTTAAATATCCAACCGTAAGACTTGCCCTAGCATATTAATTAAGTAATAGCTAAAACAGCTCGGGATTTATTGTTCATCAAGACTAAAAACACTGATCACTGGTCGTTTGTTTCCCTGCTTCGCGCGAGGATGTGCTCTTTTTTTTTTTTTTTTTGCATAGGGCTTCTTTTTCTAATTTATATGATGAAAATAACAAAGAAATAGCTATGGCCGCGTGGTTACCTGCATGCTGGTGGAATCGGCGCACCAGAGTTCGAACCTCGAATTGCAACACAATTGATTTTGTTTTGTTTTTTGTTTGTTTGTTTTTTTTTGCTTTTTTGCTTTTCACTTCCGGTTTACTTTTTTTTATTCATTTTTTTTTCTTATTACTTTTTTTCTATTTTTTTTTCTTTCATGCCTTTTTTTATTATGTTTTTTTCTAATTATTTTTTTCATATTTTCCCATAAAATATTTTTTTCTGGTTATATTTTTTTTTCTTTTTCGACTTATATATATTTATTTGTTATTTATTACAATTATATAAGTTTTGATTTGTTTCAATTTCGTCTTTTAATTCAAAGTAATTAGATAATATAAATTCAGTTCGATCCCTGTGCTTTTAATTTTGTGTTTTGGCCTGAAATCCTTAATATTTTTTATATCAAAATTTTGATTTAAGTCAATTTTATCCTTCCAGGTAAATTTATCATAAATCCTTAATAATTTTGGTGTTAAAGTTTGATTTTTTTCAATTTTATCCTTCTAGGTAAATTTATCATAAATCATTGATAATTACGGTGTTAAAGTTTGATTTCTTTCAATTTTATCTTTCCATGCAAATAAATTATGTATTTGAGTTCTATTTCAGTCCCAATTCTTTTAATTTATGGTTTTAGTTCGGATTATAGAATTTCAATAGAAGGATTTATTTCAATTTTGTCCTGTAAATTAAATTTATTATATATGTTTTTATTTTATTTTATCTATTATACTTTTAATGTGGTATTTTATTTTGGTTCATTTATTTCTTATACATATTTCTTGCATAGTTTCTATTTCTGTTCATATTTATATATATATGCTCTTTATTTTTCTTTTTAATTTTACTTTATTTCCATTATTATTAAATTTTTCTATTTAATTTCTAAATTTTCACATTTACTGTTTGTTCACTATAGGCTAAGTATATATTTTTATATTTATTTAATATTAACATCCTTATATATATATATAAATTTTTACATTTACTGTTTGTTCACCATAGACTAGGTATATATTTTTATATTTGTTTAACGTCCTTATATATATTCTTTGCAAATATAATCGTAGTTGATGATAAATTTTTTCAAATACTTCTAATATAATAATATGACAAATAAATCTTATAAATGAAAAAAATGAATTTTTTTAGCAATTAAATGCCGTTGTTTTTAAAACACAAATTAATTTAATTGAGTCTTATGGAATTGATTGTAATAAGACTAGAATTTTGGTTTTTAATTGGGATTAACCTTCTTTTCAATATATTGTTTTTTCTTTATTTCTAGATTAATAATATATGGCAAATAAATGTTTTTTAATTAATTAAATAATTTCTATTTTTTGAATTCTATTTTTTTCCCTTCCAATTTATGTAAAGGTTAGTGGACAACTAAGCTATTCATAATGCTTATGCTATGATTTTTTAATCACTATATTTTAGTTTTATAAAACAAAAAAATAAAATTTTAATAGTGTTTAAAAGTGTAATAGCGATAATTTGATACATGGTAGATTGATGACGCACAAAAACGATGGTATTGTCTATAATTAGCGGAATAGTCTCTAATTGCAATACATTTACTAGAAAACTATGATATATAAAGCCACAAATTAATGACTTGCTACATGTTTTCATAAATAAGTAACATGTGTATTGTTGCATTACAGTTGAGTTTTTTAGGGTATCTAATAAAGAAATAGGTTGTATTTTATAAATATTAATGGTTAGTCTATGTTTATAGAAAAATAACTAACTTTGTTTAAGAACTCTACAATACAAGTTATTTCTAAAAGAGTTTATTTTAAAATAATATATAAATCCAACTTGGATACATATAAATATTTATGATCTTGTGTAATACATAAGGTAATAAAGCATTTATATATAAAAATATATACTATTAATTATTTGCTTAATATGCAAGAATTTTTTCAATTCCAACTGTATAATCTACCGATACAATACTTATCAAAATAGTTTTGACAACAACAATATTTAATCACTTTTAGGTAGAAAAACAATCTTTCTAACATATTCCAATAATTGTAATTTTTCTGCCTAAATAGTAAATTATAATTATAATTTTGGTGCTTAAATAGTAAACTAACCAGTTACAACGTGTATAAAATCATTTCATTTCCTACATAGAGAAAAACCTACATAAAGTATTCAAAATAATGATAATAATTATTTTTATATTTTTTTCCTTAAAAAATCTGAAAAATATATAGTTATATTTATTTACCTAGGTTATCTGCAATTAAAAAACTATACAAACCACTTCCCGTTTCGATAATTTTGTCAGATAAACATATTCATATCAATATTCTAAAATACATTTAATTTAATAATATGATAAATAAATATGATAAAATAAAAATATTTTTATGTATAATATTTTAGATCTAGTGTTACCATAAATAAATAAATAAAAACTTGAACCAAACTAATACACTTTTATATTTAGACTTGATTTGGCTAAAATGTTTAAGATATAAAATCAATTTAAACAATAAAAATAGTTTTAATATGGTACTTGTTTCCACCATTTTTTACCCACTTTATATTTTTCTAGCTTCTCCATCCCATCACATAATAAAAGCTCATGTTGCATATATATATATATAAAAGATGCATTAGTGAATAATAACAAATCATATGTATATTGTTGCAATGGAGTTGTGCTTTCTAGTATATTTAACATAGAAAATGGTGTATTTTATAAGTATGGTTGATGTTTATAAAAAATATCTAACTTTGTTATTTTGTGTCTAAAAAATCTATAATATAAATATAATTTTATATTAATATTTTTTCTTATATTTATATTGGTTAATATATAAAACGGAATGAATTAATGATGTAAAAATGCCGAATGAGTCCTTTGATTGCAGAACATAAATTTTATATGTAATTAACTTGAATGCAATACTTAAAATTTTATATTAATCTTTATAATCAGTAATAATATTACAACCTTAATTATAAAACTCAACTTAAGATTTAGACTGAATTAAATTTTTTAAAAATAAATTTAAAAGATATGAAAACACTTTTTATTCAAAGCCCAATCTAAACAGGCCCGGCGCACAACAGTTAACAAGCCCTAGTCCAATAAAAGAAACCAGAGAAAAGCCCAGGTTAGAAAAATACCCTTCTTCTCCAACAAGAAAAGCAAAAATAAAACCCCAAGCAAATCTCTCTAGCAGAAACACACCTAATCCCAGTTTTTCCTCTCTGCGTTTTAGTATATTTCCTCAATCAATCAACCATGGGTGACAGCCAGTATTCCTTTTCTCTCACTACTTTCAGTCCTACAGGAAAGCTAGTACAGATCGAGCACGCATTGACTGCCGTTGGATCAGGCCAAACTTCTCTCGGAATCAAAGGTTGTTGCAATTCATTTTTTCCTTTTCCTGTTGGTTTCGAAGATACCATGTTGTTATTGGGTTCTTAGATACGATGTTGATGGGGTTTGTTTGTGTTGTAGCTGCAAATGGTGTTGTTATTGCAACTGAGAAGAAATTGCCTTCTATTTTAGTCGACGAATCATCTGTAAGTAAATTAATCATGATTTTTTTTTAATCTCTATTATATTCTTTTGTTAAAACCTTTATTTTCTTCCTTTTTAATTGTGTTTTCTATAAGAAATTTCCGGGTTTGCAGTTTGGCGTTTTAGCTGTAACATAAATATAGAGACTTGGGCATGTGGCATTTTATATGAAGTGGTTGATGATGGTTTAGGAAGAGTAAGGAGTAACATAAGTTTAGTTCTTGCGAATGAGGCGTTGGTCTAGTAGTAAATGGGTATATATTTTTTTACCTTTAGTAGTAATATAACTTTATTGAAATGGGTTGGTTGCAATCTGTTAGATCTTGGTGTAAATTTGTAATGATTTGGTAAAAAGAAAGATTGAGAATTTGGATCAAGGAGTGTGTAGATTTGAATCCTCTTTAACCCCACATCATATGGAAAGGCGACCTTGGTTGATTTAAATCATGCTGTTTAGCAATTAATTGATTTTGGTGTAGATGGTTTGATTTTGGAGCCACCTAATTGGTTTATTATTCTAATCGTTTAGATGGTACTTTTGTTGGTTATTGATGGTATTCAATTGTTTGTTATCCCAGGTTCAGAAAATACAGAATCTGACACCTAATATTGGGGTTGTCTACAGGTTTGTTTCTTCCTGCTTGTTGGTAACTAGGAACGTTATTTTTTTTTTCTGCTGTTGTTTCAGCTCTGTGATCAGTATGAAATGTGATCCGGAGTGATAGATTGTGATAGAAGCAATGCTACTTGCTGCCTGAACTTCATTAGAACTCCTTGTAGTTCAATTCTTTATTGGTATGGTTATGGACTTGGCTTTGACATATAGCACACATACCCACCAATAGCTGTTTCAACAGGAAAAAAAAAAGTTGGACATATTGTAGTTCCTTAGGAAAAGAAAAATATAGCATGCCTTTTTTCTTGGATTTGTAGATAAGGTATCCTGGCTGCTCAGTGTGTCAGTTCTTACTATATCATGCAACTTATTAGCCTACGTCAAAGGGGGTTTCTCTGTTGTATTTCAATCTTTACAGTCTCTGAATCACCTGTATTTTGCTGTAGTGGAATGGGTCCTGACTTTCGAGTTTTAGTTCGGAAAAGTAGGAAGCAGACAGAACAATATCATAGATTGTACAAGGTACTGATCTTCAAGATTTTCTTCATTGTTTTACTTCGTGTTTGTTGTTCAATTTTGCTTTAATGTTACTGATAACATGGCTAAATTTCCATGGCTTTTCTTATTATGAATGGTATATTTGCATCCTTTTGATGCCTTTAAATTTACATAAATAATTCCTCAAATGCTTGATGATTTGGTCAAGCGAATTTACCCAGAAAGAATTTATTGGGGTTGTCTTAATCAGAGGACTTGATTAGTTGTCTTATTTCCCTGTGAAGAGATTTTAACCCCAAGCCCAGCTGAATTGAGCAATCAAATCCAGGGGTTAAGTATCGGTTTACTATTTTATAACTATTTTTTTCATATATTATTGTTTATCATGAAGTTTGTAACCTGTGAATTGTTCTGAATGTAGGAACCAATTCCTGTCACGCAACTCGTGAGGGAAACTGCTGCTGTCATGCAAGAGTTTACTCAATCTGGGTACTGGCATCTTTAATACAATTGAAATGTTTCTGTGGTTTTAGTTGATTTCTTATGTAATTGAGACCTGAATATCAATTTCCAAATTTCAAAACCTTAGCCCATGTTTTAATAACCCAACAACTCTTCCTATGTTCCTGCATCATCATGTCAACTCTTCCCTCTGTTTCATGAAGTTTGAAACCACTCTTCCTTTGTTTTTCCTCGCAGAGGTGTAAGGCCTTTTGGAGTATCTTTGCTTGTTGCTGGTTTTGATGACAAAGGTCCACAGCTGTACCAGGTATCTGTGCTTCCTCATAATATTATCGGAAGCCATTAACTATTTTTTGTTTATACTGGATTATCCGCTGCAGAGTACATGGTAGCCCAGTATTATAGAAGTTGTATGCCTCTGCAACTATTATGCCCCCTTCTGCATTGCATGGCTCTTTTAATTTGGTTGTAAAACCACTTGGTCCAGGCTAATAACCATGTTTATGAGGAAAATCTGCACCGTGTAAAACAGTATATGTTTCATAATGCGTTCCTTGAAAAGTTACTTGAATGCTTTTCTCATCAGCTGGTTGATAACTTTTTAACCCCATGTTTTTCTTGGTTGAGATTTGGATGCATTATTACTTGCTTGTGTTGCCTTTCTGAACATATGTTACCTCAGGATATACAAGTTAATATTATGTTACTTTAGCACTCAAATCTAAACTACTCTTAATATGTGATATTTTGTACTTGTTTGGCTAGGTTGATCCATCAGGCTCCTACTTCTCATGGAAAGCCTCAGCAATGGGGAAAAATGTTTCAAATGCAAAAACATTTCTTGAGAAGAGGTATTTATTTGTTTTTGGTGGCACAGAATGCTTCAATTCTGCAAATACTTCCAAGCATCCTCACGGGTTTTCCTAGCTACAACAAATGTGTTTCCACCCCACCCCTATTAACTGCCAAGCATATTCTTCATTCAAAGCTGTAGCTACCAGTTTACTTTGTCCTACTCCCCTGTTTCTTTCATCATATATATTTTGCTTCATCTTTCTCACCCAAGAAGAATTGGATTTTATTTTTGAAACTAAAAAAGAAAAGATGAAGAAGATTGAAATGACAATTTTGCTAATACCTCTGTCTTCTTGCGTTTTGTTCCATTGGAAATGTGCTTAATATTGTGGTTTTTATGTTTGCTGATCCTAATTTGATTTGGACAATTTCATTTGCCTTAACTTTAAATGTGCTTTGTAGATACACTGATGATATGGAGCTTGATGATGCTGTTCACACTGCTATCTTGACACTGAAAGAGGGGTATACTACTTCAAATTTCCTCCTTTTTTATTTTTGAGTTTATGTGGGGGTGTTGAGGGATGTATGAAGTTTGATATATAAAAGGAGAAGAAAATTTTTCAGTGGGTTTAACATATATGTGACATTCATGTCATCATTTTACCTTGAGGATTACATAATTGAGTGATATACATATAAATTTAGCCATTTAGGTATTGCTATTTTCTTCCACAAATGCTTAAAGTGATATAGGTAAAATGAAATCAGGGTAGCACTGTTCTAGCTTGGGCCTTCAGCCTTGAGAGCCTAGATTGTCTGCCATCACTTTAGCTAGTAGTTCAGGAGATATAATGATGTGAAATGCTGTTGAAGTGAAAATGAAATGAAAGCTGCTTGACCCAGTGTCAATTAAGTGTATTTACAGGTTCTTTTCTTTCTTCTAGGTTGGTTTTAACAAGTTGTTAATCTGTTGAGTCTCGCTTCTATAATTGGAGTGATGGTGGATTAGTCAGCATCGTATTACTATTTGCAAAGGGATCTAAGAGAGTTTATATAAATGAGCATTCTAATGTTTCGCACAAGTGCTGTGAGTGCTTACCTTGTACCCTTACAAGTTTGTTTTTGTGTTTGCAGATTTGAAGGACAGATCTCTGGGAAAAATATTGAAATTGGGATTATTGGTGCTGACAAGCAATTCAGGCATGCTCTTTAGTGACCCATTTCCTTTTTAAGCTTGGTGATGGTGTCATGTAACTTGGAGTTTAGGATGAGTTTAATAAGTAAATCACCGCAAGCACGTTTCTAACACTGTTCATTAGTAGATAAAAACTGATTTCCATAACTTTTTGGATCTACAGCAACATGTCATAAATGGCTTTCCACTTCTCGTTTCAGTTTTGATTTTCATTCACGCATTCTATAGTGTCTGTCTGACAACTTGCATATGAGACATTTGAAATGGACAATGCAGTCTTTCTTTGGATGTTAAAGCTCCTTTTAGAATGATAGAACCATGGCGTTCTTATCTCTTGTGCCTTCTTTACTGCAGGGTACTAACTCCAGCTGAAATTGATGATTATCTTGCTGAAGTGGAATAGAGACACATCGTATGATTTGGCTGAAGTGGAGTTCTTCCCTGTATGACACCAATCGAGAAACTCATGTCACTTTATTTTGGAATTTGCTTGACTCAGTTGCTTTTAGCCAAAGTGTTTATTGATTCCAAATTTGTAGAACTGTGATTTGGAAACGTTAGGAGACGTATCTCCAATCTTAAGATGCTTCTAAAAGTAGCGCTGTGATTTCCTTTGCTGGAAATTGGTCTTTTCAATGATACCCATCACATTCCAATGCTTGAGCAGATTATATTACTGTTCTTGTTGTTTAATTCCTATTGAGAACTCTGTAGAGGGAAAGAGCATAATTTTATCTAAACTATAAATCATAATAAAGTTTAAGGAAATTGAAGAAGTTTACATTTAGTATTTTTTTTTTTGAAAATTAGTTATTTTTCTAATTTTTTTATATATATTTATCATGTGTTTTTATATTTTTTAAAGAATAATCTTCCCTTTTTTTATTCAATATTTTTCTAGATAGTTTTTATATAAAGGATTGTAATATTGTTTTTAAGAAATATTAATAAAAATATTTTAAATACTTATTTTTATTTTTTAAGGATTGTAATTTATAATAAACTCAATATAAAATTACACGGAGATACTCTAAAAATGATTGGTATACTCTAATTTTTTTTTCTATGGTTTGAGATGAAAAACAAAATAAATATTTTTTCCTAATCTATGAAAAAATATTTATGTATATAAATATAAAAATAATCACCCAAAACCCTACCACCAAAAAAAAAAAAATTACCCTCAAAAGAGAACATCACAGCACAAACCACCCGCATGTGAGGGCCGCCAGTCACTCACACGTGGCAACAGCAAGGAGAGTCGGCACTCACCAACTTTCTGAAATGGGACTCACCAACTTTCTGACCCGCCACCATATCCTCCCTTTTATTTTTATTCAGGGAAAATAGTATATTTGGCCATCCAACCATCATCAAATTCCCAACTCGGTCATAAAAAAAGTTATTTCCAATTAGACCCCCTAATCTAAAAACATTACCCAATTTACCTTAATTTACCTTTTTTTAAATGGTATTTTCAAATAAAAATAGGATTTTTTTTCTGTATTAACTATAAGATTATTTGAGTAATGTCCAATAGATGGGTTATCTAACTAAAGTTTTTATTGATTGGTACCTAATTGGAAAATAGATCACAGTTTGAGAATAGACATGGTCTTTGTAATTTTGTGTATTTCCTCTCTTTCTTGGGTGAAACATTTTTGGATCGTTGCTGTTTTGTCCCATTGTTTTATTTATTTATTTCCAACAATTAAAAATAAATAAAAAAACCTCAACAGCCCCCCCAGCACATTAAAACCAAGATGGTTTTGGTACGAGAAAAGGGAAACTAGAGTGTGGTGTGTTTTGAAAGAGAAGCAGTCTGTCTTAGATTCATCACCTTTTCTATTATTATGGCTTCAAGGTTGTTGTGGGCTTCAAGGGCTGCTTCTTACCTCAGGATCTCTGTTTCTCATAGAGGATTTGCTTCTGGTAAATGATACCACTAATACACTGGTTTCATGATTTCTTGATCTGTTCTTTCATTTTTTAATGATGTATTTGATCATGAGAGAGTAATGATTGCTGATGTAGATACGGATCTTATGTATGCGGTTTGCTGGAATGCTTGTTCTTCGATTGTTTTTTGGCTAAAGAATTGATTTTGGCATCTGGGATGTGCTTGGATTTGGTGTTGGTCTGAATAAATTATAAAGGGTTGGATTATTTTTTTTGAGTGAAGAGATTAGATAGACCAGTCAAGGAAGGGATTGAGACATTGATTCTGATATTTCTGTTTGTATTATGCTTACCATTGAGTTAGATTGATGACTGTATTGTAAAAGCATGAATACTATTTTTGTTCATTGATTTAGTTTATTGTGTTACAGCGACATGAAATCAAAGTTGTTGTCTGATAATAATGGCAGTTATCTATGCAGTAAAAAAAAATGGAAAAAACGTTTTTTTTGCCCTTCTGTTTTTAAATTTGAAAAGTGAAAATCACTTCTCTTAAAGCTTGTAAGTATGCTGGTGATGACGAGGATGGAAAATGGCATGGAGGTTTGCGAAGTAAAATTGTTACCCAGTTTGGCTGTGGTATTCTAATGTTGTTGTGATGGCAATTCTTGTCCGACTCTTCGTTAGTGGCAGCTTTCTTGACTTTCTTTCTATTTATGAGACATATATTTTTATTTTTATTTTTAATTGGAATTTATGGATGCAGAAAAGGCAGTGCTTTGCAAACTAAACTTGGGATCTCATGCATGTAATCAAGATCAAATATTGAGGAAACAGGCATTAGTAATTCTACCAATTTTAAATTTAGTTACGATAAAAAATAAAATAACTGGAACGGCAATTCAATCCAGTTGGTCAACTTCAAAATCACCTATTCAGTTCCTCTATGATCTATCTCCTTGAGTTATCGCCTCCTGATTATATATGGACATCAACAATTAACATTGCTTATCACATGGATAAGGGAAGACAGGGATTCTCTTGGAAATTATAACCCAAATTGTTTGCCAAGATTCCCTGAATTAGGCGAGGCCTCTATTCTGGAACCATTCATTTCAAGTTTTTTGTTGGAACTCGTAGGACCTATGATTTTCTGCTGACTATGTTTGGTTTCTCTGATGTCATATGATCCTAGAACTTTCATTACTGCACGATAAGTTCTAAAGTGATCTTGCATTCAATTTCCATTTAGACTTGTTTCTCTAGAGATGGTGCTGGTTTAAACTGTTTCTCACTTTTTAGGGTTTTGGAGGTTCATTGTTGGATCTCCCACACCTTAAGCTTCCTGACATGCATTTTCTCAAAATTCACCTGCAGTTGTTAAGGACTTGAAGTATGCTGAAAGTCATGAATGGGTGAAGGTCGATGGTAATACTGCTACCGTTGGTATAACAGATCATGCTCAAGATCATTTAGGTGATGTAGTGTTTGTTGAATTACCAGAAGTGGGTGCTACTGTAAGTCAGGGTTCTGGATTTGGTGCAGTTGAAAGTGTCAAGGCTACTAGTGATGTTTATTCTCCTGTTTCGGGAAATGTGGTTGAAGTTAATGAGGAACTGAACAACTCTCCTGGTTTGGTTAGTCTGCTTGCATGGTGTCATTCTTTTTCTTGAGATTGCTTTATGAATCAAAATTTCTGGTCGGATGTTTTTCATATATAGTTTGTTCCTCTAGATTACTGAAACTTCATATCTTTTCAAATGATTACAAATCTGGGATAGCGTAGGATCAGGTTTCTTATTTTATTAATGGGAATGGACTTCCTAAATAAAACAGCTCTCTGAAGCCGTTTATTTAGTTTTCTAAAATCTCCTTAAAACTGAATGTTAAGCACCTCACCTTCCTTTACCAGTGAGTTTCATTTTTATTCCTCTACTCTTCCCTGGAAATATAGTGCAATATTGCTGCTGTATTTATCTATTTGCAACTAAATTTAGTCAGACAATCATTGATAAACATGTCAACACCACAGAACAATGTGTAATTAAATATAACTATTCAAAAGCTGGAGCCAAGCTTAAGGAAGTTCTCTGATTTTCTCTTTCTGTGTTTTCTTCTTACCATTTTGCAGGTCAATTCAAGCCCCTATGAAAAGGGATGGATTATGAAGGTTGAAGTTAAAGATGCCAGTGAACTAGACACCTTGAAGAACTCAGATGACTATGCTAAGTTCTGCGAAGAAGAAGATGCGAAGCACTGAGTCGACTGTTGCCAAAGTAGAACTGGAGGCACTTCTTAAAATGGCTATTTCCTCTTTTTGCTTAACCGGATGATGCCTCCTGAAGGATCTAAAAGTTGCACATTTCTATCTTGTGTTTTCTGATGACGAAATTGGTAGAAACTTTCCCTCAATAGCTTAAATAATCATTCCAGGTATATCCTCTGTTAAAATTGATGTGGCCTGTTAGGCAGTTGAAAACTCTGGTGGAGTTTTGAACTATCTGATAAATCCTGCTTGCTTAAAAGTTCCGCAGTTAAAATTTTCGCTATTTTTTTCGTTGATCAAACTTTTGTATTCACAAGTGGTTATTGCATGGAGGAAAAAAAAGAAATGAGGTGCATTTTTTTTTAATCATTAAGGAAAAAATTATGTTTCCCGTAAGATTTCCCTCGTGTTGTTGATAAATTTTGCTGCATGTTCCGTAATGGTTTATGATGTTGAAATGGAATTTAACCAAGTTCGGACAAGGAAGAACTTGTCAAACTATACAAATTTAGAATTACAGGAGTAAATCTCGAATCCACTCCATAGCTCAAACCAATCCACTTAAAATTTTAAATTAAATAACAGAAAAAAAGAAATCTACATCATTTTGACAGTGAATTAGATCTGCTCATTACTGAAATCAGCAGATGGCAGGTTGTCGCAGTCACAGTCGCGGTTTCGTTTTACATCCTGTTTTCCAGATTGCCAGGGACGGAGGATTATTTCACAAGATTCTTCGTGCCAAGATTTCTAAGAATATTTATCAAACCTTGTTCAAAATATGCTGTCTACTTTGGAGGTTTACAGAGCTTTTGGACTGTACAATGGATTCTCATTTCTTGCTCTTTTAAGTTCACCAACTTGATCACCTGGTTATCTGCACGTCAGGAAGTTGATCCTGCAATTTATTTTATTGTATTATTTTTTTCATTCAGAGACTGGTTAGGCTTTGATCTGCATGACGAGGACTGTTTTGTTTTTTCTTGGAAAACTCATGGCAACTTCTCTGCGAGGATTAGAGGGTTATATATATATATATATATAAACATTTAATACAGTTTTAAATTAAAAAAAAAACAATATGAAACACGAAAAAATAGAAAACATAGACGGGGAGGCCAAGGGATGTGAGAACACCAGAGGGAATTCTCCTGCCCATGGTCCCAAAGCAGGTTGGTACGGTGGGTTCCTTCATTGATATGAGCTAACCATTTATGGACCACACAGGAAAGCAAACTGGAGGGCAGGTAATTATGATGTGGGGGAAATCAAACACACTTTAATTTGAATTATTTTTGCTTTTCAATCTTTCAAACATTACCATTTTTCTTTATTTAACCACAAACAAATTCTTTGAAACTAATTGACCGTTCGAAGTGTGTTTGATCGTTTGAAGAAATGTTTTTTTTTTTTAAATATTTTTTTTAAAAAAAAATTATTTTTGACATCAGCACATGAATATGATTTAAAAATATCAAAAAATTAATTTAATATAATATATATATATATATATATATATATATATATAATATTTTTTTTTCAAAAACGCTTTTAAAACACAATACCAAACAAGGCTTAATTCTCTATTATAATTAAATTTAACTGAAAAAATTTAGTTTAGATTCAATTTATAGATAAATTCAATTTCATTTTGTTTTTCATATTATCCAAAGATCTTTGGTTTCTCAAAATAAAAATTGATAAGTAATTATTTTGAGGTAGCTAGTTTTAACATTAACCTTTATATTTTGATACAGTGAATCATATGGGCTGGTCTCTGAGTTAATTTTGTATATTTCATTTACAATATAATTTTTTATGCTCAAAAGAATTCCAACACATAAGATTTTTTTAAAATCTTTTTTTTATTTGAGAAAACTCATTTCTCCGAAAAATACATTTTGTGAATTCAAATAAGTGAGTAAAACTTCGATTGTCCCAAATTCTTACAAGTTATGCATGTCCTGACTCGAACTCGAGACCCGCTATGCAGATTTCAATCTCTTTGCTATCATGCCATATCTTTTGGAGACTTTAAAATCTTTAGATTGAATTAAATTCAAAGGATCCCAACACATGCCTCCAGATTTAAATCAATTTCCACTTTCTTTATTATCGACAAATTAGAAATATTACCAAATAAAATATATCTTAATCTATGATCTATATTACCATCTATAATGTATTTCTTTTATCCTCATTGATCCACGTGTGTCTATATATGTGCGTGTGGTTTTCTGCTTGCTATTGTTCCTTTTTTTTTTTCTTTTTCCTTTCTATTATAATTCAAATAAAACTAAATTATTTAGTTTATTGGGACTAAATTGTTCTTGTAATGCTGAAATATTTTACTAAGAAAATAAAATATCCAGTTACAATATAAAATCTATACTCGCTAAGAAAAAAATTGCAATTGCTTGCGGCAACTCAGCTAAGCTCAATCTCGGATGTCTTTAATCATCACGAGGAGCAGATAAATATTTAGTTTTTTTTCTCAAAATTAAATTAAATTTAACTAATTTAATTGGCCAGCTAATTAATATGAAGACAATGTTGAGAAAGATGTGGCCGATGATGTTCTTGGCGAGGATGAATTTTGCTTCAGCACCACAGTTGGTAAAATGCTTGTTTTTCTCCTCTCTTGCTCCCTGATTAACTCTCCAGAAAATGTCTCCAATTTGTCATAATTTGTGCTCTCAACGATCTTCTTCCCTTCAAATAACACAGACTCCACATTTTTCTGTGTCAACATCTCTACAGTCATGGCCAGTAAATCTGCCTTCTTGTTGGATTTCGTTGACTTTTCCACAGCTCCATGGTTTTTAGCTATGATCCCATTTGCCTGAGAAAAAATATATCACATTTAATAATTTTAATTTTAATTTTAGAGAATTGGTGTTGCTTTACTTGTAATAAATTGGTAGAATCTAATACCTGAATACGGACATAATTGCTGGTCCGACAGGGACCGAACGCCATGGAAACAGCTTGATCAACCTAATTAAAGAGACGAAATCAATTAGCTTACCTACCGCAAAATAAAAAATCTCAAAAACAGAAGAAATAAAAAATAATGGAATACCATATCAGATGCGCCTTCTCCGGCGATCCTGACAAATCTTGCCGGTGTAGAGTTCTGATTCTGAACACCGAAATCTGACTCTCCATTTCCGAGTGACACCACCAAGAGATTCTCCACCCCATTACAGAGTGGAAACTCTTGCTTGTTGTTCAACACATGAGTGATTGCTGCAGCTGTTGGATTGTTCATTGCGATCCCACCATCAATAGCCATAATTTTAGTCCTCTTGTCGACCGACCGCATGTCCACGGCCCCAGCCATAGTTGGATCAGCCGAGGTTGCGCGGCAGACATCGCTCATTTTAAAGTCATAGCCATCCATTTCCAATGCATCAGCACGAGAAAACAAGAATGGTGCGTGTGTTGAAAGATCATAACAAGTTATCAGAGCAGATTTGATGGTATCTTTCAAAGTTAGTTCTCCGAAAGTTTTTGAGAAAACTTTCTCGGCTTTTGCAGAACCAAATACTTTTCCAAAAAACCCTTGTGCTCTGTTCATCTTTTTATTGATTCTCACAAGAAAATTCAGAGCTTCTTCAGCTGTAAACATAGGACGACCATTTTTGCCACGAGTAAAAAGCAAGGCGGCTAAAATGCCTCCAGAACCAGAGCCAGCAACAACATCGAAGTAATCAGAAATAGAGGCATCAGGATTGCCTGATTTTCGACGAAGGCAGGACTCGAGATGTGTCAAAGACTTGGCAGCAAGAATGCCATTAGTGGCACCTCCTCCATCAATGGAGAGGATCCTGACCTTACCGCCATTAAACTGTTTGGTGGGCTTAAGTTGTTCTTGAATTGGGACCTGGTGAGTGTTTTTGGAGAGCTTAGGATCATCATATCCACCAAAAAGAAACTTGTTTTCTAGGACGGAAAAGATTTCATAAGTGAGTTTGTCTACATCAAAAGAAGAGTCATCGAGCATGGTAGATGTGTGCACTTCTGCCATTGGATTGAACTTCTTGATGATCTTTCAGTTGGTTTCGGTGATGTCGAGCTTTGACTGCGAAGCTTTTTGAAAGAGAAAAGAAGTGAAAGTGGTGATGGAGGTGAAGAGGGTCATAGGGAGTATTTATATAGCTAGGACTTGAAATACTGATGTAGCCATCGAGGAACATTCCTGTCTAGGCGATTAATCGGCACGTCGAGTTTTGTAATTTGTTTATTTTTAATTCCTGGTCTTTTTTCCCTTTTTCTTTTTCTTTTTATTTTGAATGGGGTAGATGGTTTTTGGAGCGAAGTAAATAAAAAAAAAGGAGGAAATTGTACTTGTATTTAAAATGATGGAGTGAATGTAGATTCCTTTTAATAAAGGAATAGAAAAAAGAAAAGAAAAGGTATTGTGCATTCTTTTTGTGAGCATAAATAATAGTAAGACTAAAGGAGGATGCTAATTAATTTAATATATTTTTTTTAGAACTTAGGAGTTGGTCTTAAATTTAATCGATTGATAGTGATAGTTAAATTTCTCAATGAACAATTTAATAAAATATTTCGCCTAATTCTTTAAGGATGTGAAACTTAATTTTTATCCTAGTTATTTTGAGAGATAATCTATCATATATGTGACCTATTATGAAGATGAAAGCAATTTGTGTTATTGGAAATTGGATACTTTAACTCTTAAATTCTAGATTTTTTTTTATGTTAAAGTATTTTTGGATTAATTTCATGTACTGATATTAAATCTATTTGAGAATATAGTTATGGTTGCTTTTGAAAAAAAAATTCATTCATAAATACATCAAAATAATATATTTTTTAAAAAAATTATTTTTGATATCAGTATATGAAAATGATATAAAAACACCAAGAAAATTTAATTTAAAATAAAAAGAAATTAATTTTTTTTAAATATTTTTGAAACGAGTATGAAATTGGACCTAAATTTAATATGATTACAGACAACTTATTAAAGGATGTATATTGAAGTAAAATCAAGCAATTATAGTTACAAATCGTGATGTAATGCTTAATTATTCAAAAAAATACATTTTATTTTCATGTGATATTTGATTTCTTTTTCCATAATTGTGATATTCCTTACTTGTCTCAATCCAAAATATATTTTGTTGATTTATTTACTCATTCTTAAAATGGAATTCCTTCAATCCCTGAATATTGGGATAATTCGTTCCTTGATTTGAACACACAATGATATCGAGAGGATACTAATTTAAATCGGATTTGATGGATATTCACCATAATAGATTAATTAGTTTTATCAAATAGTTAATATCTCATTTCGAATATAAACATTAAAAATGTTTATATATAAGGTGATAAATAAAATATAAATATTATCAAATCTAATTCACTTCCAAGCCAAACACATACACACATATTTGTGTGTGTGTAAAAAGTATTTATTATAAAATATAACATATAGATACATCAATATTAATATTATTTTCCGGTATATGTACAACATTTATAATTTTTTTTATTTAATTAATGTTTACTTATCTTAATAATATATATTAGCATTTTATATTATATTGAATAAAAAACAAATAACATATATTTAAAACTTACGAGTTAGAAATGAATATCTTTATCTCTTTTTCCCAATAAATTTATAAGAAACTCGATCCATAAGTTTCAACATCTCAGCCCGCCAAAGAGAGGGAATTAAAGCTTTTCTTTGTGTTCCTATTGGATTAAATCTCTCTCTCTCTCTCTCTCTCTCTCTCTCTATATATATATATATATATATAAAAGTTACAGGGAGAAATTTAAGAAAGACTTCAATGATCTTTATGCTGTTAAACTTATCCATCAAGAGAAAAAAAAAATAAAAAAAAAAGCTTCCAGCCATTAAAATATATATAATAATGACTGCCACCATTACTTAAAACTCCTCCCGCCCACGGGCACCACGTTGACTATTAACTAGCTTAATGCCCGCGTCCATAGCGGGTTGCTGTCTAGCCCTGTAATGAATCACGAATAAATGTTGATGGTCGAGTAAATGTTTTCTTAGAAAAGCCTAATCGACTATGGTTCGGAATGCAGGTTAAGACGCCGAGAAAGCATGAATTAACATGGGATAAGCATTTTGATACAAATAGAGAAACAAAAAGCAGCCAAAATCAACATCAGATATAAGGACTAGCTAGCAGGGTTCCATTGAGAAGATCTAGCTCCAAAAAACATTAACAATGGTGGTTGAATAACATGGAATGTTTTAACATTGGAAATTGTTTTGTATAAATCAGTATAATTTGATATTTGCGTGTAGCTAACGAAGACATCATTCACATATGGAAGGCCCCACACCAGTAGGGCTATCGCAGGAACGAAACAGGCCCTGCCAGACGTCATGACAGTTCACAGAGCTGAAACCAAAATGAATGCAAGAACAGAAAATCATTAGCATATGAGCAGGCGGTCTTAGCTCGAGGGAAGGTATCCAACAAGCGCGCATGCTCCCACCATACAGCCTGTTATGGAAATCAATCTTAGAAAAACAACAGTAAACAGGGAATGGAAGACAAATACCCAGATGTGAGAATCAGATAAGTTTTAGACAGTCAGAATCATTATCAAGGGTATAGTATCTTTCGTAATATATTTCACTTTATTTTAAGAACGGATTCATTTTGTTGAATAAAAACCAAGGAGTTTGCAGTAAAATGTACCATGGATATTGAATTAAATAAATAAATTAAGCTTCGATGATGTCAATCACAGTTGTCCGTGGTTCGGATCAAATAGACACGTGTGCCGACTTTTCAAGAGTGGCAGAAGCAGACTTTGGAGCCAAAAAGTATTCACAGAGGAGAGTTCAAGCAGACGTGATCGATGGAGCTGAGGAAAGGCAGCCAGTGAATCCGTTTGTTTTGAATTTGAATTCAATTATTTGTTTTCCTCTTTAATTCGGTCAGAAATCAGTGGAAGCTGATAACAACTTTGCAAGTAAAAGAAGGAAAGTGTGACCGAAACTTTTCCATATCGCTTTAGAAGCATGGATTTTCTGAGGTCCCCTGAGAAGCATGCATGGCATTTTGTCGTCGTCCAAGATTTATTTTTGTTACTACAACGCACCGCAGGTCACCTCTGTATTTACAATCGAGTAGAGAAGACGTAAAGTTACATATTAACTAGCTCGGAATGTCGAGTGCCTTTTCTTAAAATCTATCATCTTTTTTGGGATTGAAGAAGAAGTTAAAGGGATTAATTTATTTTTTGTTCGAATTCCTAATACAAAATAATCTTTTGTATTCAATTGTCTCTTTTCTCTTTACATTGCAGGTTAACTTATAGCAAAAACACTATACAAAAATAGCAAATACAGGACCACCTTTCTTCCTACTTTACAAGACTCCTATTTCAGGAAATTAACGGCCATATTAGTTTTGTGTATTTTAACACTCCCCCTCAAGTTGGAGCGTAGATATTTATCATGCCCAACTTGTCAATTGCGTTATAGAATGCCCGTCCGGAAACTGCCTTTGTGAGGATATCGGCTAGTTGATCTTCAGACCGAACAAACGGAAGTTGTATGATTTTCCGATCAAGATTTTCTTTAATGAAGTGTCTGTCGACTTCAACATGTTTGGTACGATCATGCTGAACCGGATTATGAGCAATTTCGATAGCTGCTTTATTGTCACAATGTAATTCCATAGATGTTCCATAATCAATTCCCAGGTCTTGTAATACCTGTTTAACCCATAGTAATTCACACACACCATGAGCCATACCTCGATATTCTGCCTCTGCACTTGACCTTGCGACTACTTTCTGTTTCTTACTTCTCCAAGTGACAAGGTTGCCTTCTACGAACGTAAAGTATCCTGATGTCGATCTCCTATCAGTCTGATTTCCTGCCCAATCCGAGTCTGTATATCCTTTAATATCTTGGACCTCCCCTTTTGAAAATAGAAGTCCTCTTCCTGGTGCACTTTTCAAATACCTCAAAATCCTGTATACTGCTTCCATATGCTCTTCTCCTAGTGAATGCATGAACTGACTTACCACACTTACTGCATAGGCGATGTCTGGTTGAGTATGTGACAAATAAATTAATTTTCCCACTAGCCGTTGATAACAACCTTTGTCTGCTGGCGTCTGATCTTCTGCTTGCCCCAGTTTGTGATTCATCTCCATAGGTGTATCTACCGGTTTGCATGCAATCATTCCAGTTTCTGCTAATAAATCTAACACATATTTTCGCTGTGAAAGATATATCCCCGTTTTTGACCTCGAGACCTCAATCCCTAAGAAGTACTTCAGTCGTCCGAGATCTTTCATTTCGAATTTCGATGACAGAAACTGTTGTAGAGCCTTTCTTTCTTCTGGATCATCTCCTGTTAAGACCATATCATCCACATATACTATCAATGCCGTTACCTTCCCTCATTTGTGCTTTATAAACAAAGTATGATCTGAATTGCTTTGTTTATAGCCAAACTCTTTCATCGTGGATGAGAATCTTCCGAACCATGCCCGGGGTGACTGTTTTAACCCATATAAAGCCTTCTTTAACTTGCACACTTCCGTTTCTCGTGAGCACCTGGTTTTCACTCCCGGTGGCAATTCCATATAAACTTCTTCTTCAAGATCTCCGTTCAGGAAGGCATTCTTGACATCGAATTGTTGTAGGGCCCAGTCTCGATTCACTACTATCGATATGATAATCCGGATTGTGTTCATTTTTGCAACCGGAGCAAAAGTTTCTTGGTAGTCCACCCCATACTTCTGTGTATATCCCTTTGCTACTAACCTTGCTTTATATCTATCAATGCTTCCATCTGCTTGCAACTTTACTGTGAACACCCATTTACACCCAACTTTTTTTTTTCCTTTTGGTAATTGGCATAGCTCCCAAGTATTATTCTTCTGCAGTGCCTCCATCTCCTCATTCATCGCTTTGGTCCATCTTGGGTCTGCTAATGCATCCTGTACATTACTAGGAATAGACACATTGAATAATTGATTAACAGTAAATGCATATGATTCCGATAATCTATGGTTAGAGATATAGTTGCTGATAGGATATTTAGTGTTTTGTTTTAGATCAGGTTCATACTGTTTCTTTGGGACTCCTTGGTTCAGTCTGTTTGGGTATCTATTAGTCTCATTATTTTCTAAGATAGGAATTTCAGTTATCTCATGTGGTATAGGATTTAGGGTTACCTGAGGGGACTGAAGAGAGACATTCTCGGTTGATTCTTCGGTTAATGGTGTAGTCGTTGGTAATTCCGGAGACATGGGGGGGTCATTACTGAGATCATTTAGGTCTAAGCTGACTTCAATGTTATTATCCCGGCTTGGTCTCATTTCTTCTAATTCAAATATATTTTCATTCTCTTCATTGTTACTCTCCCCCTGAAGAGAAGGACCAGGAACTCCCCCTGAATAGTAGGGTTCAGATTCGTGAAATGAGGCATCCAAGGTCACATGGAGCTTACGGTGATGAGGATCATAACACCGATATCCCTTCTGAAACTCCGAGTAACCGACAAACACACACCGTTTTGCACACGGATCGAGTTTGCTTCGCAAAACTTTAGGGATGTGAACATATACCGTGCACCCAAATACCCGAGGCTCTAAGTTTGGAAAGTGAGGAACCGAGAGCAGAGATTCCATTTTTTGTTGAGGAGACTGAAACCCGATGGCACTGGATGGTGTTCGATTTATGACATATGCAGCGGATTTGACTACCTCACCCCAATAATATTTTGGCAGATTCATGCCAAAGAACGAAGCGCGAATGATTTCCATAATTTGCCTGTTCTTTCTTTCAGCTAGGCCATTTTGTTGTGGGGTATATGTGCAAGATGTCTGATGCCGAATTCCATGATGCTGTAAAAAATCACCTAGTATGTGATCCATAAATTCCGTACCATTGTCTGATTGGAGTGTACGAATGTGCCGTTGGTATTGCGTTAGCACCATTTTATGAAATTTCTGAAATGCCGTACTGACTTCATTTTTATTTCGGAGGAGAGATATCCAGGTCATCCGAGTACACTCATCAATAAAGGTAACAAAATACCGTGCATTAGAAAAAGATGAGACCTTTGCAGGACCCCACACATCAGAATGAATAACAGCAAATGGTTCTACACTTTTATTCAAACTTGGCAAATAGGAAATACGATGGCTTTTCGCCAGTTCACAGATATCACACTTAAAATCCAAAATACTTAAGCTTGAAAATAAATGCGGTTGTAACTTCTTAAGGTACCCAAATGAAAGGTGTCCGAGACGTCGATGCCATAACCAAACGAGAGCCTGAGCTTGATCCGTACTTCCGGTCTGATGTGCATGACCCAGTTTTAACCCCCCTTGTTTCGTTAATTCCAAGTAATACAGGTTGCCCCGTTTAACACCATAACCAAGAATCTTCCGGGTCAGAATGTCCTGAAAAACACAGAACAGAGGCCAAAAAGTTACCGTGCACTCAAGGGTAGTCGTGATTTGACTAACTGACAGGAGATTATACGTCAAAGATGGAACAATAAGAACAGTATCTAGTGTAATGATGTCAGTTAAAACAAGAGATCCTTCCCCCGTAATAGGGGAGGTACCGCCATTAGCAGTGTATATATCTGTCCGTAAAGAGGGTTTATGGCATATTAAATTATCGGAATCTCTAGTCATATGATGAGATGCACCTGTATCAATAATCCAAGTACTATTCTTTGTAATAACAGAATGTGCAAATTCGTTTTCGATGATACCTGGATGGGCCACACTTACTGTGGGTTGTGCCATATCTGCTTCTGCCAGATGGGCCAGAGGTTTTCGGAAATTTTTCCGAGGTTTTTTCGTGAAGTCCCACCAGTCCGGGTAGCCAATAATTTCGTAACATCTCTGTTTCGAATGTCCTTTTTCACCGCAATGAGAGCATATTAGTCCACCAATATTTTTATATTTTTGGTCAGCCCGGTTAGCCCGGTCAACCCGGGCAGCAGACATCCTCACCCAGTCACGCCCCCCTGCCACGTCAGCCTTAATATTTTCTTCCCGTCCCCCTGCCCCGTCAGCTCCAAATCCAACAAAATCACGCCCCCCTGCCCCGTCAGCCCTAAAAACCATTTCACGCCCAAATCTTTCCTTCCTCTCACCACGAGCCGCCCTCTGATTGTCTACACTACCTGGCTCCCCCATCGGCCGATAGGGCCTTGTCACCATTACCGAGTGCTCAGGGAACCACAGGGAACCTCCGTTTCCATCCATGATTTGTTTCTGAGAGTATTCTCTCCGAACATAGGCGTAGGCTTCCTCGAGATTTAGCTGGGGATCCTTGCGTAGAATCTCACCACGAATTTGCTCGAACCCAGGGTCAAGACCACTGAGAAAGATGTGGACCCTGAGTTGAGCCATGGCCAAGTGGTGGTGGAGCACGTCGTCGACTGTATTGGCCTGAGTTGCAGTCCGGCCATCTATTTCTTGAAAGATGGCCACGAGTTCGGTGTAGTAAATGGACAGTGGTCGTCCATTTTGACGGGTATTAAACGATCGTTGATTCAATTCGAAGATACACGTGGCGTCGGAGCCGTCGTAGAAGGTCCTGCCGACGGCTTCCCATATTTCTTTGGCCGTCGGGAGGCAAAGGAACCGTTCCATCAGGGATGGGGTCATGGAGTCAATTAACCAGCATTTGACCCGATGATTTTCTGTAACCCATGATTCCAATCGCGGGTCGCCTAGTTCAGGCTTCTTGGTGTCTCCGATAAGGTAGCCCAACTTATTTCGAGCACCTATTCGCATTTCGATGAGTTTTGACCATAACCTAAAATTGTTTTCATTTAGGATAACATTGGCCGTGAATGCAGAGGTGTCTGGAGGAAGAACAATTTGTGGTGACGGGTTTGAGGTCAGTGGGTTTGTGGAATTGATTTCCATTGCACTGTGATTTGGTTTTTGTTTTTTTTTTTTGAAGAGAATTGATTTCTGGGTGGGTGTTTGGTGTTTTTCTATTGATTAGATGGGGTTTGTGTTTGGTGTGACAAAGCGGGAATACTAGGGTTCTTGGGATTCTGGGTTTGTGTTTGTTTCACGGTGGTTGGGGTTTGTTTTCGGATTTGAACAGTAGTTGTTCGTAAGAAAAAAAAAGGTGAAGAACTGATTCGAGAAAAACAGAAAAAAAATTCGTAAAAAAAAGTTCAGAACTGCTCTGATACCATGTTCGAATTCGTAATACAAAATAATCTTTTGTATTCAATTGTCTCTTTTCTCTTTACATTGCAGGTTAACTTATAGCAAAAACACTATACAAAAATAGCAAATACAGGACCACCTTTCTTCCTACTTTACAAGACTCCTATTTCAGGAAATTAACGGCCATATTAGTTTTGTGTATTTTAACATTTTTGTTACTACAACGCACGCAGGTCACCTCTGTATCCAGTAGTAATCGAGTAGAGAAGACGTCAAGTTGCATATTAACTAGCTCGGAATGTCGAGTGCCTTTTCTTAAAATCTTCGGGCTATTTTCCTCACTAAATTGCCCCCCCCTCCCCCCTCATTTAACATGATTGAGAGAATACTTTTTCCTTTAACTCAACTCCCACCACTCTAGATCGTGCATGATTAGACATTACTAATCATTTAATCATGTAGATTGATCATAATTAAGGGTGACTGTATCATCTTTTTTGGGATTGAAGAAGAAGTTAAAGGGATTAATTATGTATCTTTATAGAAAATGTTGTTAATTTCCCTTTCGAGCATGGATGTTTTAGGTTCTATCTTGATGAGATAGGAGCTGCGGAAAAAAACAAGCGTGATAACAAAATATGAGACTAAAACATAATTTTGAAAAAATGATTTTTGGGTGTTTAGCACTGCATTTCAAAAATATTTTTGAAAAAAAATGATTTTTTTTATTTTTTATTTTAAATTAATTTTTTTTTATGTTTGTAAATCATTTTGATGTAATGATATCAAATAATTTTAAAAAATAAAAAAATATAATTTTAATGCATTTATTAACAAAAATATATTTTTAAAAGTAACCGCAACCACACTTATAAACATGTATTAACTATTCACTAATTATTCATGTGGAGATTTTACCATCTTTACTGGTGTTGAGCATCAAGGCAAAAGATCATCTTGCTAACAAAAAGAAAATTGTTTTCTTGTTATGAAATGTCCTAGTTAGTATAGAAGTTTTAGGTACCACTACTCAAAAAGATTTAATTAATGTGTAACAAGATTTTAGACTGCTTATTTATAAATTTAAGACTTAAGTTTATTTTATTGCAATTATTTAATATAAAATACATTTTGATATGCAAAAACTAGTTGAAAATATTTAAATCTTGAAAATAATCAATTTATAAAAACATGTCTCTATAAAATAATTTATCGTATTTTATTCAGGTTTAGTCAAAACAACTAGGTTGTAAAATGATTTATATTATAATTTAATTTATTTATTTATTTTTTAATATGATATAAAAACAAACTAAAACTAGATTAAATTTTTAGTCATCGAGTCTCAAAATCGAATCCAATCCTATCCGTAAATCTTATCATATCAATATGACTCCTTTGAAAGAGTTCATAACCGGATAACCAGCTGTTTAAATTTACAATATTTTTTCAAGACATAATTATTATTCTCGTAAACAAAATTATAACAGATCGCCGATTTTAGTAGCAAAACAGAACTCGCAATCTCTTTGGCATTTCCTCGCAGATCACCGACGCCAATGTTCATGCTCCACAATGTAATAGCCCTCCCAAAAAAATATTGGCCAGACGAATCATCAGCAGATATTTGTCACCAGAGAGTGTTGGGCCACGTAGGGACACCGCCATATTATGTGGCAGGTGAAGAAGAAAGATTAACAGGTCAACATTTTAAGATTATTGTTAAACTTAGAATCCGGTTGATTTTTTGTTCCTAGAATGGGCATCAAGCAACATCAACTCGAAGTTAATCCAAAGAGTTAACTCTGATTTATTCATCTTATAAGAATTTAATTTATTTATTAATTCAAAATAATTTTAATTTTTTATCGATAAAATCAACCGGGATTATGCTAAGTCGACCCCGGATTACGTTGAAGTGGAGGTATGATTAAAACAAGTACAAGGAAACTTAGAAGGTAGACACAGCTAGGGCTGTGGGATCAAGAAAACAACAAGGTCATAGTTAATGATGATTAATGCTAATGATGTGTTTGATTATTAATTAATCGTGATTTACGGCTTGACATTCTTTTGTGTGTTTTTTCACCATCCGACAACAAAATGGTTTTATAATCATGTGTTTAGGGCTTTAATCATTAAGTTAGTTAGACATGGTTTGTGTGATGTGTATGTAAACAGAGCCCATGGTATGATTTGAATAGCAGAAATTGGTTTGGTAAACGTGTCACTTTCGGACAAAGGAGAATAATCTCAAAGCTAAGTTTCTACTCGTTAGCTTGGAGTGTGTCCACCACCAACATAATTACTATATAATTTCCCCCCCTCTCCTTGGGAAGACGTAATCACAAGACAACCCCTTTTTTTATCTTCAAATTTTAATGGTTTAGATATCTAATTTGGTGTATGTTTCACATTGTATTTTTAAAAAAAAATTAATTTTTATTTTATTTTAAATTATATTTTTAGATATTTTAATATGTTGATATAAAAAATAATATTTAAAAAATAAAAAAAACTTTTTGATATATTTTTTAATAAAAAAATATTTTAAAAATAACTTCAATCACAGTCATAAATATTCAAGAAAATCGTTTTGGTTTTTTTCACATAATTCATAATCAAGTATCGATTTATTTATAAAAAAGAAATTTCCTTTTATGGACTTTTTAAATTCGAGTGAGTAACACAAAAAACAAACTTACATGCATCTAAACCGTTCAAATTCGACCATGTTTGATTGATTGAAATGTTTTCTTATATAAATTTTTAAAATTTAAATCCAAATCAATTAAAATTAACAGGTGAAGATGAAGATTTAATCTAAATTAGTATTTATTCAGGTTGATCTATACCATGTGTTTTTCTCCGACCACTTTGATCACGAGTATATTTAATAATGTAATATATATATATATATATATATATATATATATATATATATATATGTTTTTTATTTAAAAATATATTAAAATAATATAAAATAGTACTAAATATAACACTTAAAACCCAATATCGGCAAGGAATGTGAAACGGTAACACAAAGAAACTATCTTGTTAATTTATTAGGAAAAGAGTAACACGTGTGGAAAAAGGAGGATAGGAAGTCCGGAAGAAACTACGAAGACAAGAATGGTGTTTCAGGCAAGGCCAGCAGGGAGGTGGGAGGCCAGCTGTCAAGGATCACCATCCGGACAGAGTGTAATAAACTAGTGTGAGGCTTGTAGCCGACAGAGCTACAGGATCATCTGTGATTCTATATTTGCCTTCTGATTCTTCTCTCTGGTGCTTCGAATTTGCCCATTCTTCCATTAATCTATTGCTTATGTATTTATTTTTGTTGGATTTTGCTGGATTTTTTTTTTCTTAAAAAATAAAATTAAAAAGTCTTTGTCCGAGTCACGCTAATTTAATTTTGTCTTTTTTATAGGTTTGATAATAATGGCTTGAGTGGAAATTTTTGCTGAGAGGCCTGGCTTGCTAAGTTATGGGCTGAAGAGCATGGAATTGCAAAGAAGCAAAGGGTCCTGTTTTGAGAATGGGCTGAAAAGCTTTTGTTGTGAGCCAGTTAAAGGTTATATTTGTTAGTGGATAATTGTATTTAGAATCATGACTTGTTTTTAACTCAACCTTAAATATACAAGAAATAAAAGGTTATAGGTATTTATTTGACTCTACTTGGAATTTATTTGGCCTAAATATTTTACATAAATGAAATAATTGTAGATGAGCAAAGTTGATTTAGTCGTCTTCAGAGAGCGAGGCGTGGTGACAAAAGATTTGAGATCTACATAACAGGTTTTAAGTTTGAATCAGTACATGTATCTTTTGTAAGAGATTGAGATAATGAGGATTTTACTCGCTCACTTGGACCCATAAAATATGTTTTTCAAGGGGTGGAGTTTCCTCCAATAAAAAAAATTGATTTAGTCATACCATATTAGATTAATTTTTTTTAAAATTAAAAATCAATTATTAGATTAAACATTTTTTTTTTATTTCAAATAATTATATAGATAAGTTTTTTGTTTTAAATAAATATATTGCTATATTTCTTATTTGGTTCTTACAGAATTAGACAAAGGTTTCTGATTTTCTATTTTGTTTTTAATTTTTTCAAGGAATTATTGGATTTTTTTTATTCTTTGTTTTTTTAAATCTTTTTTTGGATATACTTAAATTTTTTAGAGAATAAAATTGCAAATTTTCATCTATTTTTTTTTCTTGTTAAAATTTCCATGTTTTATAATCTATTTATGAACATGGAAGGATTTATTAAAATTAACTTCAGAAAGCAATTTGTCTAGGATTTTAAAATTTATCAGAAAATTTTATAACATGAAAGAAAAACACAAGAGATATATATAAACGACTAGTAGTCTGAAGGGTCGCCGTGACATGTCTCCTAAATCCACATCTCCGAACAGAACCGGCCAGATGTTGTGCTCTAAAACCCCTCTAAATTCTTTTAACCCAACAACGTGCTCAATCAACAAACGAGCAGAAAAAATGTCCTTCTCCTTCTCTATCTCCAAACCCCTTGCCTTTCCTCAACAACCCCTCTTCTCTGTAAGTATCTCTCCCTGTCACCATCTATCTCTATGTCTGTATGTGTTTCTGAGTTCGTGGACATGTGGGTGTGAGTGTTTTGATTTTGATGCGTAAACATGGAATACCGTTGCAGAGTATTGGTGGGAACAAAAGGGAATGCGGGATATGGAGAAACCACCATGTAGTGAAGAAATTAGTGGTAAGAGCAGGTCCAAAGAAGATATCTTTTGGTAAAGATTGTAGAGAAGCCTTACAGGCAGGAATTGATAAGCTTGCTGATGCTGTTTCTATCACTTTAGGACCTAAAGGTAAACTGGCTTCTGCTTCTTTTCCATGTTCTGTATGGTTCTTTTTTCTTTTATTTTTTTTAAATTTTGGTTCTTCAAGCTTAAGTTTGACAAGACGACACAATTTGTAATTGTTTTTGTTCAGATATTAGAACTATTACGTAAATAATTCCTTGTGCTACCTTAAGAGGGACTGATTCTGAGATAAAAATATTATTTTTTGTTTTATTGTATAGTAAATTGTCAGTCTTTATTGATAGTGATGTTGTTAAGACAGTAAGATGTGAAACTTTGCAGGGCGTAATGTTGTTCTTTCGGATTCAAAGACGCTAAAAGTAGTAAATGATGGTGTTACAATAGCTCGTGCTATAGAGCTTCCGGATTCAATGGAGAATATTGGAGCAATTTTAATCCAAGAGGTCATTCATGGTTGCTACGTTACCCTTTCCTTAATATTTTCTTGATGTGTTATTTGATGTTGATCGATGAGAAATATGTAATATTGAAGTGATTTATTGCAGGTTGCTATTAAAATGAATGATATGGCTGGAGATGGCACTACTACTGCTATTATTTTGGCTCGTGAAATGATCAAAACAGGGATGTTGGCAGTCACTTTTGGGGCTAACCCTGTTTTAGTAAAGAAAGGAATGGATATGACTGTCAAAGAGTTGATCAAAGTCTTGAAGAAGAACAGTTTTCCAGTAAAAGGGACGGATGATATAAAAGGTCTCTATGTCATCTTTATTTAAATCTTGTTCAGAACCATCATTTTGACTTGGAAACTAAAATCTAAAATTTGTTCTCCTTGCAGCGGTTGCTTCAATTTCTGCTGGAAATGATGAATTTGTTGGGAACTTAATTGCTGAAACTATAGAGAAAATCGGCTCTGATGGAGTAATCTCGCTTGAATCATCTTCAACTTCTGATACATCTGTGATAATAGAAGAAGGAATGAAGGTGATTGAGCTGATACTAGCTCTCATGATTCTAGCTTTCAATTTGGTTTGAAAAATCTTGTTTAATAAATCACTGGAAAATTGGCATAACGTAGAAGTTTATGATTGTATGATATCATCAGTCATAGTCTGAATGGCTATACCATTCATCTATCTATAAATATTTAGGATGGTTGAGCTTCTGCTTTTCACACTTTCCAGGTTAACTCTTTTGTTTTCTCAGTAACAGGGTAGCAATATTTATGCAAACGCTCTACCTCCTATGAGTGGATAAATTTTAAACTTTTTCTGTGTTTACAAAGTATAATTTTTCATTGCGAGCTAAGTTTTGTGTTCTTTCTCTGCAGTTTGACAAGGGCTATATGTCTCCCCAATTCATCACAAACCAGGAAAGGTCTTTGGTGGAGTTTGACAAGGCCAAAGTCCTAGTAACGGATCAGAAGATTGCAAATGTCCAAGAAATAGTTCCCTTGTTGGAGAAGACTACCCAACTCAGTGTCCCGCTGTTAATCATTGCTGAGGACATCTCAAAGCCGGTTTTGGAAACACTAGTGGTGAACAAAATGAAAGGTTTGCTCAATGTTGCTGTTGTCAAATGCCCTGGATTTGGAGACCGAAAGAAAGCTTTGTTGCAAGACATTGCTCTTATGACAGGTGAACTTGCATCTCTCTTTCCTGCTTAAATTGGTTATTCTAAGCTGTAATATATTGACATCAGTTATTGAATTATTTATCTTCATTGCGAGTTGGGTTTGTGTTACATATGTGAGCTGTCGTAAGTGTGCACATTTGTGTTCCACGGGATTTTCTTATACGTGTGTCTATGACCCATGCATGTGCATAAACTTGTGAGCATGTCATGTTAATAAGAAATCCTTTGATAATTGCCTGGGTCTCAATTATAAGAATCATCACCCTTCTCAATTCAAAGAACTATTACTCTTTTTCATGCACTAGAAATAATAAATTCTTGGATGCTTTGTTAAGATTGTAAAATCCTTTGGCGATTACCTATGTCTCAATTAAAAATAATTGTACCCACTTTCTATGCACTGGAAATAAAAAAATTGTTAACTTGGATGCTTTTGAAGATTGTTTTCTGTTCTCATATGACTATCATAGGAAGGTCATTGCATCTGATATGCTGAGTAATTCATGCCATACCAAACTCATCAGGTGCTGATTTTCTGTCTGGTGATTTTGGGCTGACACTCGGAAGTGTAACCTCTGATCAACTTGGCATTGCACGAAAAGTTACCATTACAAGTAATTCAACAACCATAGTTGCTGACCCAGCTACTAAAGCTGAAATTCAGGCAAGAATTCTGCAGATAAAAAAGGATCTTACTGAAACAGATAATGCTGCCCTTTCAAGAAAGCTCTCAGAAAGAATTGCTAAATTATCTGGTGGTGTGGCTGTAATCAAGGTTTGTGATCAAGCTCTCAGAAAGAATTGCTAAACTTGTATGCAATATTATTTCAGGAAACATAGATGGGCATCTTGACAAATCTGGCTTCAAGTGTGAAGAATTAATGCTAAGGACATAGGATCCTTGAGTGACATTAGTTCAGTAGCAGGGATGAATTTTCTGCCCTGTTTTCATTAAGAAACATAAAGACAAATGAGAGGACTCTTATCTTTTGTTTGGTCTTGTTTTATTTTAAAGTTGCCTTTATATTTAACTTGTATAGCATGCAACGTGCATAAATTTAGGTAGGAGCACACACTGAGACAGAACTTGAAGATAGGAAACTGAGAATTGAAGATGCAAAAAATGCTACATTTGCTGCCATGGATGAAGGGATAGTACCTGGTGGTGGTGCAACATATATACATCTCTTGGAGCAGATTTCCTCAATAAAAAATTCCATGGAAGATGAAAATGAGAAGATTGGTGCTGATATTGTTGCAAAGGTCTGTTCTCGGTTCTTTTCTTTTGCCAAAAGTTATTTTCTTCACACTTTTGTCTCACTGGGATTTGATCTAAGGTGATTTTAATTCCTTTTTGTGTGATGTTCGTTTTATGCTCATTTCTATATTTGGATTGGTGAATTTTGTGTCTCAAATAGAAATAAGCAGCTTTTGTGAAAGAGTAACCATGCACAAGTGCTATAGGGGCTGGTACTAAAGCAGATTCTTGCACAGGGCTTGTAAACATACCAAGCTTCCTTTCATAATTATTGATAAAGTGGGATATTGTTCTGAAATGGTTATATATGCAGTGCATAGCATGGAGAAACCCTACAAGTAGTAGTTTTTAAATGACTATAGAGAAATTTCTTCTCCCATGTTGTAACACATACCCTTGATGCAACAGGCACTTCTTGCACCTGCAAAAACAATTGCAACTAATGCAGGGGTTGATGGAGCAGTTGTGGTGGAGAATATTCGATCTCGTGACTGGAGAACTGGTTACAACGCAATGACTGGTAGATATGAAGATCTTCTCAATGCTGGTGTGATAGATCCTTGTAGAGTTTCTAGGTGTGCACTTCAAAGTGCTGTCTCAATTGCTGGGATAGTTCTAACAACTCAAGCAGTACTGGTTGAAAAAATAAAGAAGCCCAGGCCCGCTGTCCCTTATGTTCCTGGAATTACACCTTGAGAAAAATGGAAAAGAGTTGTTAAAATTGTAGAAGGAAGCTGAAAAAAAATGGAAAAGGTTTTGAGCTGGCTGGTCTGAATGAAACTTGAAGTTGAAAGTAAGCCTCCTCAACAAGCCTTTACAACTTCTGGGATCGCCTGATGGATCATGCTTGAGACCACAAAAGCATCAAATGCCATAATGAAAGACTGAATTTGTGATCTATTAATGCTTGGCTCTCCCTGCTGATACATCTTCGCCTAAATTCTGTGTTTGGTCTCTGTTTGTTTGGTTTTCTGGTTGGTGTCCTGTCAAGAAACTCACTAATATTCCAGTAACTCAGCAACTATAGGAGAGTAATCCCCATATCTAGATGTCCTCTTTAAAATCTTCAACTGAAGTTGGTCACTGGCAACTTTTGCAGAAAATCACCTTTATTCTAAAAAATACATTGTTCCTTGACTAATATATGATGCATCGGTCAATTATATTTGAACGAGTTTTTGGTCTATTACCATCAAATTTTATTTATTCCAAGACTGCAACTGGATTGAACGAGGTAGAGTGATAGAATGTGTTATGCTGTTTGACAAGCCTGGTCCATTCTTTATTGAGTTTTCAATTGTTTGATATTCAACATATTTTCATTTTGTTTCGATTTTGAAGCACGTGTATCATTTTCATGGAAATGGACATCTTTTCCTTTTCTTTCTTACATTCTCTTCTCCTTTCTTAGATTCTCTGCATCCATGTCATGACCATCACCCTTTTTCCTCGCTTTATGTTTAATTTGCTCACTGCTGTCTGCTTCATTGTCGTCTCTCCTCAGTTGTACCCAATGAACCTTCTAATTTCAGCTCATGACTATTACTAGTACTTCACGAACTCTTTTCCTTTGGACACACTAACTATTCTTTTCTAAGATCAGAGTCTTAAGTTAATTAGTTTGAATTTTGATTTTAAGTTAAATAGTTTGAATTTAGAAGTTCTAAGTTAACTGGTTCAAACTCATTCAATTCTAGTTACTCATGTAATTCTGATTGCATTAGTATTTTTGATTTATTGAATTGAAATCTAAAACCGATTACAAATAAAACTGCAAGTCTACTGTTCCGTCACTCGTAGAGCCATCACCTACTGGTTTGAGATTTAAAATTTCAGATTTTAAGGTCATGAGAAATTGATAAAATTGCAATGATCTGAGTTTGGATTGTTGTTGTTGTTTCCTTATCTATTTCTTAAATATTTTTTTTAATTATTTAGTCATCACATAATTAACTTATGGTATAACAACAGTTCACCAATTTTAAGTGCAAATTAAAGGCTGCAACCCAGTCCACTTCGTGGGAAGATTCTCCACAATAACATTTACTTCTCCCATAACATTCTCCAATATCTCCTCTCTCGCCATCCAAATCACAAAGACGATCTGTTTATCAAAGAAGCAGGACTAGTTTTTCTGAAGCCCATTGGGAAAGATACAGAGACGCTCTGTTTTTGTTTGGTAATCGTAGACTTTTTTTTGGCTGTAGGTTTGGTCTTTGCTTTATTCTGGAAACCCCACTTATAATTCTGCATAATCGCGTAAACCACTGAAAACTGTTGAAAATTACAAATTGTTTTGGTGCCAAAGGGCTGTTGGCCTTCCAGGTACAAAATTACGCTGAACCTAATTCTACAATAGATTAAGCAGTATTCCTTATCACAGGGCTGGGAAATAAATCACGGATAGGGGGGGAAGTGAAAGGATAACAATTCAGAGATCAGCAGAAACAAAATGATTGGCTAAATGTTCAGCCTGTGCCACTTCTGTCAACCAAAACATTTGTCAATTCGATCCAAGCGAATGGCTTTTACGAATTATGAGCTCCGAAGCAACTTGTTTCATTGTTGGTCGAGGCTGAGCATCAGCATCCAATAACGCAAATGCTAGTCTTGCAATATAACCACAGCTGATGCAACTCGATTTTCAGGAGGCGGGATGCACTGGTCTAAAACATTCTTCAAGAGTGTATGCTGATTCGTTGGCTGTGATGGTGAGGAGGATGATGACAACAGAGCTGAGATGAAATCGCCCGGATGCCTTCCCAGGATTATTTCCAATGCCAGCACTCCGAAGCTGCAAACATCTCATTTCCCATCCACTTTCGTCGCGTAGGCTAACTACGCGAATTAAAGTCTCCGGTCATGTTTTTCTATCAATACCAAAATAAAGATTTTATCATACATAATGCATCAGATTTTATCATACTATTTCTGTCTAGTTTTAAAAGTTACTTTTGAATAGATACACAGAAGGAATAATCAATTGCTTGTACCCAGCCATTCTTGGACAAGTTTGGTCTGATTGTGGTTTTTATTAAATCATCAAGATTTTTAGATGTTGCTCACGAAAACTAAAAATATGTGAAATATTTCACCTGGCGAATTTTAGTTCAATACCAGAAAACTCTGTTTCTTTTTTCGGCATTCAATATACACAAGCAATAGGCGAAGAAATAGACGGAGTGTAAGGAGATTTGGACTGAATATATAAGACAGACAATAACAACTCTTGAGGGGAGGGGGGACTTATTGCCAAACAATTTAATACTACATTTTGTCAAACATGTTTTTCACAAGACAGGAAAGAAGACAGTTAAACTTCAACCAGCAACATTTCTGTGAACAAGTTCAACTTCCAATTCTATCGTGGAGAATAGCTTTGGCAATGGTGGCCAACGAGTTGTAAGCTCTGTAGAAACTTGTCGCATTGTTGGCCGATAACGGGGATCGGTCTGCAAGCAAGCAAACACTAGTTTTGCAACATGTGCCACGCCGTCCGCAAGGTCATTTTCAGGAGGCGGGAGGCGCTGGTCTAAAACATCCTTCAAGAGTGTATTGTGACCAATCGGTGATGATGAGGAGGTGGAAGCCGATAACATCAGGGATGAGATGAAATCGCCAGGATGCTTTCCCATCATCACTTCCAAAGCTACTACTCCGAAGCTATACACATCCTTTGAAATCAAAGAAATCCTTTGATAATTGCCTGGGTCTCAATAATAAGAATCATCACCCTTCTCAATTCAAAGAACTATTACTCCTTTTCATGCACTAGAAATAATAAATTCTTGGATGCTTTGTTAAGATTGTAAAATCCTTTGGTTATTACCTGGGTCTCAATTAAAAATAATTGTACCTACTTTCTATGCACTGGAAATAAAAAAATTGTTAACTTGGATGCTTTTGAAGATTGTTTTCTGTTCTCATATGACTATCATAGGAAGGTCATTGCATCTGATATGCTGAGTAATTCATGCCATACCAAACTCATCAGGTGCTGATTTTCTGTCTGGTGATTTTGGGCTGACACTCGGTAGTGTAACCTCTGATCAACTTGGCATTGCACGAAAAGTTACCATTACAAGTAATTCAACAACCATAGTTGCTGACCCAACTACTAAAGCTGAAATTCAGGCAAGAATTCTGCAGATAAAAAAGGATCTTACTGAAACAGATAATACTGCCCTTTCAAGAAAGCTCTCAGAAAGAATTGCTAAATTATCTGGTGGTGTGGCTGTAATCAAGGTTTGTGATCAAGCTCTCAGAAAGAATTGCTAAACTTGTATGCAATATTATTTCAGAAAACATAGATGGGCATCTTGACAAATCTGGCTTCAAGTGTGAAGAGTTAATGCTAAGGACATAGGATCCTTGAGTGACATTAGTTCAGTGGCAGGGATGAATTTTCTGCCCTGTTTTCATTAAGAAACATAAAGACAAACGAGAGGACTCTTATCTTTTGTTTGGTCTTGTTTTATTTTAAAGTTGCCTTTATATTTAACCTGTTTAGCATGCAACGTGCCTAAATTTAGGTAGGAGCACACACTGAGACAGAACTTGAAGATAGGAAACTGAGAATTGAAGATGCAAAAAATGCTACATTTGCTGCCATGGATGAAGGGATAGTACTTGGTGGTTGTGCAACGTATATACATCTCTTGGAGCAGATTTCCTCAATAAAAAATTCCATGGAAGATGAAAATAAGAAGAGTGGTGCTGATATTGTTGCAAAGGTCTGTTCTCGGTTCTTTTCCTTTGCCAAAAGTTATTTTCTTCACCCTTTTGTCTCACTGGGATTTTGATGTAGAACAGGTTGCGGAAGCATACATGCTCAAAAGGGATCACCCGAAATTCAAAGGCAACTGAATTTTGGCAGCCGGGTCGTCGAAGTCGGAATGACGCGAAACTCACCCAGTCAATGCGTTTCGCCTTTGTCAGAAGAAATCAGGGCTATGCCCCTGAAGTCCACCGGTTTTTGGCCAAATTCCATCATTTCAGCCCCGAAATCGGCATTTTTGCTATTTTAGAAAAGTTTCGTTTTAGCCATAACTTTTGATTTAAGAGTCCGAATTGACTTTCATCAATTGGTACCCTCTCAGAATTTATAGGCCTTTCACATTCTGCATTTATCTCAAATTTGCCATTTATGACAAATTTAATGTTTTATGTCATTTCCTTTTCTGTCTTGAATTAGGCTAGGGTTTTTACTTTAAGTATCAATGTAAAACCTGCAGCCAACTTAGCTATCACTTTATTGAATAAACGTTGAGTTTGATTGAGGTTTTTTTTCATTATCTCTGATTTACGGAATATTGACATTGGTCATATTCCTTGTGATTTTCTGCTACGTCACTGGGATTTGCTCTAAGGTGATTTTTAATTCCTTCTTGTGGGATGTTCGTTTTATGCTCATTTCTTTATTTGGATTGGTGAATTTTGTGTCTCAAATAGAAATAAGCAGCTTTTGTGAAAGAGTAACCATGCACAAGTGCTATAGGGGCTGGTACTAAAGCAGATTCTTGCACAGGGCTTGTAAAACAGACCAAGGTTCCTTTCATAATTAGTGATAAAGTGGGACTTTGTTCTGAAATGGTTATAAATGCAGTGCATAGCATGGAGAAACCCTACAAGTAGTAGTTTTTAAATGACTGGAGAGAAATTTCTTCTCCCATGTTGTAACACATACCCGTGATGCAACAGGCACTTCTTGCACCTGCAAAAACAATTGCAACTAATGCAGGGGTTGATGGACTAGTTGTGGTGGAGAATATTCGATCTCGTGACTGGAGAACTGGTTACAGCGCAATGACTGGTAGATATGAAGATCTTCTCAATGCTGGGGTGATCGATCCTTGTAGAGTTTCTAGGTGTGCACTTCAAAGTGCTGTCTCAATTGCTGGGATAGTTCTAACAACTCAAGCAGTGCTGGTTGAAAAGATAAAGAAGCCCAGGCCCGCTGTCCCTTATGTTCCTGGAATTACACCTTAAGAAAAATGGAAAAGAGTTGTTGAAATTGTAGAAGGGAAGCTGAAAAAAAATGGAAAAGGTTTTGAGTTGGCTGGTCTGAATGAAACTTGAAGTTGAAAGTAAGCCTCCTCAACAAGCCTTTACAACTTCTGGGATCGCCTGATGGATCATGCCTGAGACCACAAAAGCATAAAATGCCATAATGAAAGACTGGATTTGTCTATTTATGCTTGGCTCTCCCTGCTGAATCATCGACGACAATTTGCCTAAATTCTGTGTTTGGTCTTTGTTATGTTTGATTTTCTGGTTGGTTTCCTATCAAGAAACTAATATATGATGCATCGGTCAATTTTATTTGAACGAGGTTTTGGTCTATTACCATCAAATTTATATGAATTTTGTTTGCTATTGACTGATTGCCTTGACAAACTGCCTGCTCCATTCTTTTATGAGTTTTCAATTGTTTGATTTTTCAACATGTTTTCATTTTGTTTCGATTTTGAAGCACAGGTGTATCATTTTCATGGAAATGGACATCTTTTCCTTTTCTGTCGACCCATTTTCTTCTCCTTTATTACATTCTCTTCTTTCTCCTCAGTTGTACCCACTATTACTAGTACTTCACGAACTCTTTTCCTTTGGACACACTAACTATTCTTTCTTGCCTTCAATTCTTTTCTTTTTCTTTGCCTCCTCCCGCTTAACTATTTCAAAGTTCCCCTCCCAATCCGGCTTTGCTTGAAAAATGAGCAACGCATTGAGGGTGTTTGATGTAGGTTTTTTTGTGTTTACCTCAACTAAGTGTACTTTGCAACTTAAAATTAGAGTTTTAAGTTAATTAGTTTGAATTTTGAATTTTAAGTTAATTAGTTTGAATTTAGAAGTTCTAAGTTAACTGGTTCTAACTCATTTAATTCTAGTTACTCATGTAATTCTGATTGCATTAGTATTTTTATGATGAATTCTTAAAATATGATGAATTCTTCGATTGTTGCTCATAAAAACTAAAAATATGTGAAATATTTCACCTGGCGAATTTAAGTTCAAAACAGACGGAGTGTAAGGATTTAGACTAAATATCTAAGACAACCAATAACAACTCTTGACGGGAGGGGGGACTTATTGCCAGAATAACAATTTAATATTACATTTTCTCAAACAAGTTGTTTTTCACAAGACAGGAAAGCAGCAGACAGTAAAACTTCAACTAGTAACATTTCTGTGAACCAGTTCATCTTCCAATTCTATCGTGGAGAATAGCTTTGGGAATGGTGGCCAACGAGTTGTAAGCTCTGTAGAAACTTGTTGCATTGTTGGCCGATAATGGGGGTCGGTCTGCAAGCAAGCAAACACTAGTTTTGCAACATGTGCCACGCCGTCCGCAAGGTCATTTTCAGGAGGCGGGAGGCGTTGATCTAAAACATCCTTCAAGAGTGTATTGTGACCAATCGGTGATGATGAGGAGGTGGAAGCCAATAACATCAGGGATGAGATGAAATCGCCAGGATGCTTTCCCATCATCACTTCCAAAGCTACTACTACGAAGCTATACACATCACATTTTGCATCCACTTTCATTGTATATGCCAACTCTACAAAAGAGACTGGTCATGCTATATTTTGCAAAAATATTTATTGCACCTGTATACAGTGTTGTGGTTCTTAATTGCTTTTATGCTAAGTTAAGAACTAGCTATCAGTATTGTGGTATTTTAGTCGGAAATCTAGTTAATATGAACCAAAAAATTTCTTCAAATTAAACTGCTATATAACTTGCGAAACTGAGGGTGCACTAAAATTTATTTAAAACCTATGAATAAGGGCATGCTTCTAAGTGTGAGATATTATAGACTACTGTTTAGGAATTAATACAATTTAAATATTCTAAATATGGTATTTGTAATTTACAGCTTCTGTTAACACTCCCCCTCAAGTTGGTGAGTAGATATCATCAACTCCCAACTTGTCAAGTGAGTTGTGGAATGTCTTGCTTGACACTGTTTTTGTCAAAATATCTGCTAGTTGGTCTTCGGTTTTCACAAATGGAATCTGAATTATTTTGGCCTCTAGTTTTTCCTTAATGAAGTGACGATCTACTTCCACATGTTTTGTTCGATCATGTTGTACTGGTTTGTGTGCTAGTGCTATAGCTGCTTTGTTGTCACAAAATAGTCTTATTGCATCAGTAGGAGGATAGCTAACTTCAATGAGCAATTCTCTTAGCCATAGTATTTCACATATTCCTTTGGTTATGCCTCAAAATTCAGCCTCTGCATTGGATAATGCTACCACCTTTTGTTCCTTGCTCCTCCATGAAACCAGATTTCCCCCAACAACTGTAAAGTAGCTCGAAGTGGATCTTCTTTCAGTAATGTTTCCTGCCCAATCAATATCTATATATCCTTCAATGTTCAAATGTTAATTTTTTGAAAGCATGAGGCCTTTTCCAGGAGATGATTTCAGATACCTAAGGATTTGGATTACTGCATTCATATGATCCTCTCTCGGATTGTGCATAAACTGACTTACCACATTTACTGCATAAGTTATATCTGGTCGTGTATGAGACAGGTAGATTAGTTTCCCAACTAATCGTTGATATCTCTACTTGTTGGTAGGAATTTGATCTGCACAGTCTTTTAAGTGGTGATTCTGCACTATTGGAGTGTCAATTGGTTTACAATCTATCATACCAGTTTTTGATAGTAGATCCAATACATATTTCCTTTGTGAAAGGAAAATGTTTCCTATTGATCTTGCCACCTCAATTCCAAAAAAATATTTCAGCCCCCCAAGATCCTTCATTTCAAATATAGATGCCAAATTCTTTTAGAGCCTAGAAATCTCTTCTGTATCATCTCTTGTAATTATCATATCATCCACATAAATTATTAGTGCAGTTACATACCCTTGTCTATGTTTCAGGAACAAGGTATGATCCGAGTTGCACTGTCTGAATCCATAATTCTTCATTGCTGAAGTAAATCGCCTAAACCATGATCTTGGTGACTATTTTAGTCCATATAATGCTTTTTGTAGCTTGCACACTATCTTTTTGCAGAGTTCGTGTTGTATCCAGGTGGAATATCCATGTAAACTTCTTCCTCAAGATCTCCATGAAGAAATGCATTCTTCACATCAAGTTGGTATAGCGACCAATCTTGATTAACTACTAGAGATAGTAGAACTTGAACCATTGTCAATTTGGCTACTGGAGAGAGTCTCTTGGTAGTCTATACCATATGTTTGAGTAAATCCTTTTGCCACCAATCGTGCCTTGTATCTTTCAATAGTCACATTTTCTTTATGTTTAATAGAGAACACCCATCTGCATCCCACAGTTCGTTTTCCTTTCGGCAATGGAACTAGATTCCATGTGTGATTTTTTTCAATGCCTCCAATTTCTGTCATTATTGCTTGAGACCATTCTGGTGAGGATAATGCTTCTCGTATATCTCCAGGAATATGTGTAAAAGAGAGTTGATGGGCAAAAGCTTGCAAAGGTTCCGATAACTTGTGGGATGAAACATTATTAGCAATAGGATATCTTGAATTTTCTGCCACATACTCTGGGGAGTACCGTTTTGAAGGTTTCCCTAGATTGTGCCTAAAAGGGAGTTTATATCCAACAGAAGCATTTATTTCATTAGAAGATAGGATTGGTTGTCTTACCTTAGATATATTCTCGAAAGGAGTTTGGTCTTCAGGTACTGTCAAAGAGGGAGGGTCTTGACGATGTATTGCTGGCTGAATTGGTGGCTCCACAGATATTGTTGACTAAACTGGTGGCTCTATAGATGCTTTTATTGTTTCAAATTCCAGATTTATCCATTTCTCACTTTCTAGAGATGGCTCCCCCTAAGAGGGAGAAGTGGATAACTGTCCAGAAAAGTAGTAGTCCGACTCTAAAAAAGTGACATCCATGGTAACATACATGCGCCAAGTGGGTGGATGATAACATCGATAACCTTTTTGGCGTGTTCCATATCCTAAGAACACACATCGGATGGCACATGGGTCCAGCTTAGTGTGCTGATTGTTATGAATGTGGACAAATGCAACACTCCCGAAGACCCGTGGGGCGAGCATCAATATAGATGGAAGAGGTCAGTATGTGGATAAAGCTTGTAGTGAAGTTCGGAAGTTTAGTGCCCTTGAAGGCATTCTATTCATATGATATACAGCAGTAACAACAGCTTCATTATAAAGGTAACGAGGCATATTTGCACTAATAAGAAGTGCCCGAGCAGTTTCCAAAATGTGTCGATTTTTTTGTTCAGCAATGCCATTTTGTTGAGGTGTTTGGACACAAGAGGTTTCATGAAGTAGACCATATATTTGCAAGTACTGGTGGAAGAGATGATTATCATATTCCCTACCATTATCTGTGCGGAGAATCTGAATCTTACATGCAAATTGAGTTTGAACCATGGCATGAAATTCCTTAAATATATTGAATGTCTCATATTTATTTTTTAGCAAATAAAGCCAAGTCATTTGAGTACAATCATCAATGAAAGTGACAAATCAACGAATTCCATATGGGGTAGAAATTGGTGAAGGTCCCCAAATATCAGAATGTATAATAGCAAATGGTGTAGTACTCCAAGGAGGACTAGGGGGATATGGAACATGATGGTTTTTAGCAAAAATGCATGTAGCACACTTAAAATATAAATAATCCACATATTGAAATAAATTCAGAAATAAATACTTTAGATAACTGAATGATGGATGCCCTAACCAAACATGCCATAGCCAAATCTGTTGTTGTCGAGTATCTAACACTCCTTACATACTGTTCGCTTTACCGACACTCATATCATCAACATAGTAGAGCCTCCCTTTTTTAGTACCACGACCAATTATTTCCTTGGTGAGAATATCCTGAAAAATACAAAAAGTAAGATACATTAGTACACAACAGTTTAACTCCTCAATGACTTGTCCAACTGACAACAGTCTATTGGATAATGATGGGATAAGTAATGTGCTGGATAGCGAAATAGATGGAGAGATATCAATTGTTCCTGCTCCAGTTCCTGGGAATGTCACCCCATTAACATTAGCAATACAAGAGCGTTTAGGTATGGAAGTGATAATTAGGTTTTTCTCATCATAGGTCATATGATCTGTGGCGCTAGAGTCAATGATCCAATCATTGCAGTTATTGTGATCTGTACTCAGAAGGGCTATAACACAGTTACCTGAATCTTTGAGAGTAGAGGGACCCTCAAATAGAAGGTTTAGAGAGTCTACCATTGGCTGAGCAGTAAGTGCAGGTTCAATATTCACCAAGGCTGCTTGACCTGTTTTGTTGCTTTTGTCATTTTGTTTTTATTATTCTAAGACTCTCCCACCAGTCCGGATACCCATGTAATTTAAAGCATGTATCACGAGTATGCTTAGAATTATTACAGTGGGTGCATCCAATTTGGGTCTTGGACTGATTGTAGTCTTGCTGAATTTTTTTACTTGGGCCAGATTGATCCAGCCACAACCCATTTCTATTCAGCCCATTAATTCTATATTGGCCTGGTCCCGTGACCAGCCCATATGCACTCTCAGCCTCCAGCCCATTTCTATTCAGCCCATCTCTACCATTTTTAGCCCCCATCCCACTTATATCTCCCGTCAGCCCTTCCCCAAAATATTCAGCATGCTTTCTTCCTTTGCTACTGTCATCCCAAACTCTGGTTGGGATGTCAGAACGGTGCCCTCCTCGTCGTGCGACGAGATCCACTCCAGCGTGTCCAAGCATCACCGATTGCCTGGATCTTCCTTCCGGACAAGAGCAAATGCTTGCTCCGCCGTGGGTAGAGGCTGTAACTGGAGGACGTCGGCTCTCACATTGTCCAGCCGATCATCCAACCGTCTAAAAAGTTATACACCCTGTTTTCTTGTTGCATTCGGTTGAATTGTGCTATGTCTTGTGCACATTTCATTGGGTCTCCGAAAATCGATTTCTCTCCACAGTCCTTGGAGACTGTTATAGTAGTTTTCTAGGGTTCCTCCGTGTTGATTCAATTGGGTGATTTTCTTCTTGAATTCGTAGATTTGAGAAGTGTCTGAGCCATCAAAATATGTAGTAGTAATAGACTCCCACATTGATTGGGCAGTAGGGAATCTAATGAAGTTGTCAATCAAATGGGGTTCAATGGAATTGATTAACCAACCTTTAACAATGGAGTTTTCGGTTCTCCATTGTCTGAAAGTTAGGTCTGTGGGTGTGGGTTGGGATAAATCCCCATTGATATAACCCAATTTATGTTTCACGGAGATATACGTCTCCATGATCTGATACCATATAGCATAATTGGTACCATTTAGTTTGATACCTATCTGGGCAGCTGGGTATTCGGTTTGGGGTGGAACTTGGGGAAGAATGAGTGTTGTCGGCTCTGTAATCTCCATTGTACAGGAGAATAAGAAGAAGAAAAAATAAAAAAATTAGGGTTTACAGTAGGATCTCTGCTCTGATACCATGTCACAAATAGATCAATTGAGGCTTAAAAGCATAATTATTTATTGAAACTTTGCAGAATATATACAAGAAAAAACATATCTCAGTATTTAAGTGTGTGAGATATTATAGGCTATTGTTTAGGAATTAATACAATTTAAATATTCTAAATATGGTATTTGCTAATTTACAGCTTCTGTTAACAATATATACAAGCAGTAGGCGAAGAAACAGAGGAGTGTAAGGATTTGGACTAAATATCTAAGACAGACAATAACAACTCTTGAGGGGAGGGGGAACTTATTGCTAGAATAGCAATTTAATGTTACATTTTGTCAAACAAGTTGTTTTTCACAAGACAGGAAAGAAGACAGTAAAACTTCAACCAGTAACATTTCTATGAACAAGTTCATCTTCCAATTCTATCATGGAGAATAGCTTTGGCAATGGTGGCCAACGAGTTGTAAGCTCTGTAGAAACTTGTAGCATTGTTGGCCGATAATGGGGATCGGTCTGCAAGCAAGCAAACACTATTTTTGTAACATGTGCCACGCCATCCGCAAGCTTGTTTTCGGGAGGTGGGAGGCGCTGGTCTAAAACATCCTTCAAGAGTGTATTATGACCGATTGGTGATGATGAGGAGGTGGAAGCCGATAACATCAGGGATGAGATGAAATTGCCAGGATGCTTTCCCATCATCACTTCCAAAGCTACTACTCCGAAGCTATACACATCACATTTTACATCCACTTTCATTGTGTATGCCAGCTCTGCAAAAGATACAGGTCATGCTATATTTTGCAAAAAACAATTACTGCACTTGTATACAGTGTTGCATTTCTTAATTGCTTTTATGCTACAATAAAAACCAGCTACAGAATTATCGCATTTTAGTTGGATATCTAGTTAATATGAATAAAAAAATTCTTCAAAACTGCAATATAAATTGCGAAACTGAGGGTGCACTCAATTTTATTTACAGCCTATGACAGAGCCATGCTTCTGGTTTCATTTTTAGTCTAGAATAGAACATTAGAAAGATTACCAAAGCATTTCCATTATGCTAACAATTCCAGCAGGCAAGAACAAAAACTTCTGACAAGGAAAACATATTTTACTTGCGGAGCATGCTGCAACTGATCATATGTTTTCAAGTTATTTCGTTTCAGCATAATGTCACAGAATTAGCAGGCAAGAGCAAAAGCTTCTGACAAGGAAAACATATTTTACTTGCGGAACATGCTGCAACTGATCATATGTTTTCAAGTCATTTTGTTTTAGCATAATGTCATAGAATTAGCATATTAACGACCTCAGGACCAGTTTCAGGTTAATCATCCAAAAATAAATATTCTTTTTGATTGGTTAAGAATTTTCAGAAAGTAAACTAACCTATTACAGAAGGTGATATTGAAACAACGCAACATACCTGGAGCTGTGTATCCAATGGTGCCAGCAAAAGATGTCCAATTAGATGAGTCAGGCATTAAGAGCCTAGCTGTGCCAAAATCAGAGACATGAGCCTCATATTCTGAATCCAAAAGAACATTGTTGCTGGAAATGTCTCTATGAATAATTGGAGGTGAGCAGTCATGGTGCATGTATGATAAAGCATTGGCTACCCCTTTGATAAGATTTAGCCTTTTATCCCAATCCATCTTTACTGCTTGTTCCTCCTCGTTCAATACCTTTCTCAGGCTTCCCCTTTCCACAAATTCATATACCAAAAATGAGTGTTTAGCATGAGAGCAAAAACCATACAGCTTGACAATGTTTCGATGTCGTATACCCATTAAGACATTAATCTCGCTTCTGAAAGCTCTTAAGCTGGTCATCTCAACCTCTGGTGTTTGGTGAAATTTCTTCACAGCAAGGACTTGTTCTGATGGAAGCACAACTTTGTAAACAACTCCATACCCTCCTGTACCAATGCAATATCTAGAGTTGAATTCTTCAGTAGCCTCAATGATGTCCGCGTAGCGTAGTTCCCCATCAGGGCTCCATCTCGCAGAAACATCTATTTGTGGTGTTGCCATTAACCTTTTCTTTTTTTGGTTTAGGAAAAAGATAAGAAAACCTATAATCAAGCCCAACAAACTACCCAACAAAGGAATTACAGTTAAAATGACAACTTTGGGGCCTTTCTTGTGGACAGTTTTGTTTTTCATGAGCGCTGCACAAGCCTCCAATCCAGAAGCATTGCCACACAGGTTGCTGTTGTTGCGAATTGCTTCAAATGGTGCCTCTCGAAAGGCTTTGATATCAGGAATTGGCCCCTCTAACTTGTTATAGGATATATCCACTTTAGTGAGGCCTTTCAGTCTACTAAAACTGATTGGGATGAGACCGGACAACATATTATGGGAGAGGTCTAAAACCTCTAGCTGTTGCAGCTGTCCAAGCTTCGGTGCTATACCTCCTGTCAGGGAATTCCAACTGAGATCAAGACTTTGAAGAGACTGTAAGGACCCCATCTCAGCAGGAATACTCCCTGCGAATCTATTCTTGCTCATATTCAAGAATATCAATTTTGAGCACTTGCTAAGCTGTTTAAGAATTGTTGCACTAAAATGGTTCGCTGCTAGACCAAGTATTTGGAGATCAGATAGTGATGCAACATCAAAAGGAATGTAACCTGAAAGTTTGTTGTCATTTAGTGCAAGTTCAATCAACTTTAAGTTTCCCAATTCTTTGGGAATTCTCCCATCTAGTTGATTTGAGGAGAGGTCAAGAGCTTGTAGATGAGTTGCCTTTCCGAGGGTAGCTGGTATTTCTCCAGAGATTTTGTTTCCAGAAATTTTTAAGGCCGACAGATTGTTAAACTGCTCCCATGTCCATGAAAGCTCACCATGCAATTCATTATCACTCAAATCCATGTAGTTCAAATGGGGATGTGTGCCAAAAGCATCAGATATGCTTCCACTAAGCTGGTTTCTCTCAAGTTTGAGTCTCAACAAGCTGCTGCAATTTTTCAAGCTTTTAGGGATGGGTCCTGTGAAATAATTGTCGGACCCAGAAAAATATGCAAGTAATCCACCAAGGCACACGTCTTGCGGTAGATTCCCAGACAATCTATTAGAACTTATTTGTAAGGAATACAAATGTGTAAGGTTGTTCATTTGTGGAGGAATGGGACCAGAAAGATTGTTATCCGTAAGGTAAAGTTCAGATAAGCTTGTTAAATTTCCTAAAAATGCCGGTATAGTGCCGGTTAGATTATTATTTGACAAATACAAATTAGTGAGAGATCTCAAGTTTCCGATGGAAGCGGGGATTGAACCAGTTAGATTATTATGAAACAAAGACAAACTAGTGAGAGATTTCATGTTTCCGATGGAAGCAGGGATTGAACCAGTTAGATTATTATTAAACAAATACAAACTAGTGAGAGATCTCATGTTTCCGATGGAAGCTGGGATTGTACTTTCAAAATTATTTAGTTGCAATTGAAGGGTATATAGATGTTCAAGCATTCCAATTTCACTAGGTATGAAACCAGAGAGTTTGTTTCTGTAAAGGTAAAGATAAGACAGGCTGCTTAGGTTTCCAATGGACGCAGGAAGAACACCACTAAGGTTGTTATTTGACAAATCAAGCAATCTAAGAGATCCCAATGTTCCAACTTCTGGTGGTATTCCACCAGAAAGTTCATTTTGATTGAGATAAAGATCAGTTAAGTGGGTCAAATTGCTTATAGAAGCAGGGACTAATCCTCTGAGATCATTCAGATGCCAAAATATTTGAGAAAGTGAACTCAACATTCCTATTTCTTTAGGGATGGTTCCACTGATATGATTTACAGCCAGGGAAAACAATCTGAGGCTTTTCAGTTTTCTTATTTCTGATGGAATGTCGCCAGAAATGCTATTGTAAGACAAGTCAAGGGTGGTGAGTTTAGAAAGGTTACCTATATGTGAAGGAAGGGACCCGTAGAGCGAGTTGTTGCGTAGGATAAGCTCAATCAATCTAGGAAAGGAAGAGAATTTGAGACTGTTAAGGGTACCTGTCAAACTAGAATTAGGCAGACTTATATTGGTGACACTACCAGACTTGTCGCAACTGATTCCGAACCAGTTGCAAGGGCTGTCTCCAGCCCAAGAAGACAGGAGAGGCTGGCTTTGGCTGTCAAGACTGACTTTCCATTCTAGAAGAGCTTCCGCTTCCTTCCTTCCATTTGCTACTTCAGCTCCAGTACTAGCCGAGTAAGCAAAAGAAGAAAGGAAGGAAGCATGAGCAAGCAAGGAAAAAATCAAGAACGGTGAGGATAAGAGCAGGATCTGGGAAGCCATGGCCTTAATTGGTGGTTTGATTTCTTAAAGGGATGCATAAAATGATTCGCCCTGCACACGTATATATAGGGCAAAAAAATGATAGATTTGGTGTGATGGATGAAAGGAAGGTGCACGACAAGACAGGGTAATCTTTGGTTGGGAGTATTACAATTATTTTTTAAAATGATTTTTATTTAGAAATGAATCATAATTATATTTATTTTATTTTTAAAAAATTATTTTTTATATAAATATATAAAAATAATCTAAAAATATTAAAAAATTTAATTTAAAATAATAATAAAAATTAAATATTTTTAAAACACAGTATTGAACACTCTCACAATCTTGACCGGAAATGAAGATTTCATTCTTAAAATTATTTTGTTTTGTTTTTAAATATTTTAATGTGTTAATATCCATTATAATTATTTTTTTTAAAATTATTTTTTAATATATTTTTAAATAAAAAATATTTTAAAAAATAACTTTAATTTTTCTAACAACCGGGTCCTCTTGGAAGATTGATGCGTTAAATTTGTCTAGCTACATGATGACCTCAACTTCTTACGTCATGCTTGTTTTGAAACTGAGTCCAGTGGACAGAAGTAGAGCTTCATTTTCCCTGTAGAAATACTAGGATTATAGTTATACAGGTATCAAAACTATTAATTGGATCACACGCTCATAATTTAATGTCGTTTTGCACAATAAATTTACTGTTCTACCCCAGCCACACAATAACGTTTCGCTTTGATAGAGGATTAGTAACATTTGCTCTCAATATTTTTATTTCTAGGTTTGATTCTTAGCTCTTTTATTAGATTCTAATTTGTTTTAAATTTTATCATTAGATTCATAATCTTGATTTTTATTTTTTTAAATTCAGTTTTTATTCTTTTGATTTTTATTTTATTTTGGATTTTAAAAAGTCTAAATTTTAAAAATAATTAGAATCTAATAGGTTTTAAACATCCATGTACATGAGAAATTAAAATAAGAAAGTAAAATAAACACACTCATCCAAATATTACAAAAAGTGAAATAAAAATTCCCTACACATTATTTACATCACAAGTTAGTATTTAAGTTAAAGCCTACTCCTCCTAAAAGTTAAAAGAAACGATGATATCGTTGTAGTAATTATCTTGAGATGACCCATTAACTTTTAATATGAAAGTTAACTAAATTATTACCATATATTTCAACTTTAAACTAGAAATTTTGATGTTGTCCAAAACACTCCCGATTTCCAATGGATACATTTTTAAAATTAACATAACTCATATATGCATTATCACCCATAAATTCATGTACTTCAATGTTAACTTGCCAATTTGATGCCAACAGAATCGGACCGAGACTATCGCAGCAGCAGGAAAGTCTACGGAAAGAGCTCTTAAGCCAATTCGTGAAAAAAAGACCAAAAGTTTCAGCAAAAATCTAGTATTCAATTACCGGCGCAAGCGATGGAATAATAGCTTGGGCCCGAAACTATTGGAAACGCGGTTTCAACATTGCTTGGTTACGTGGGGAAGAGGTTACATGTTCGCGACTTATCAATGGACATAATTGGAATTGAAATTAGGAGCATTCTTGGCACCTCTTTGAACTGATTTTATTTTGTTTGTAGAGATTATTTCTCTCTATTAGGCTCTATTTAACATGATCTGTGGAAAATAGTCGTAATTCTAAAATTATTTTCTTATAAATGACTTGAATGCAAAGTCATGACAAGAGAAATTTTATTTAATCTTCCTACAAGAAACTGAGATAAATAAAATTAAATGGGGAATTTCAGTAAAAAATAAAAGAATTGAAATTATAAAAATAAAAATAATAAACTGATATGTCATTACTTCAGTTCAAAATTGCTAGAAAATCAACACAAAACAAGAGAGAAAAGAATGTTACAGAGAGGTAAGAGAGATTAGTTATTTATATTATGATTTGTCTCCTCTGTTCCCTCCCCTAATTGTTGTCTTTCATTAGGATTCTACTCTTGATTATAAAGTTCTTAATGTTACTCAATGTTTTTTTTTATCTGGTCATTAAAGTTGATAAAATCTCTTGGAATTTGTGTTCAATACTAACCATGTTGTTGTCACAAATTTATTGTAATTTAGATTTTGTTGTAATTTAAACTTTGTTTTTGACTTAGTCTCTTGAAATATTCGGCCACTCCAACTATATTCTTTAATTCATGAGATGTTATAAGATTGATTTACACCTTTTTTGGATTCTAAAGATTGTTATCGAAAAGGTAAAGTTTAGATAAGCTTCGTAAGTTTCTTCGTTATAAATGCATGAATTAAAAACTTAGGTCCAGTCTTAGTCCTTGTTGGTGGGTAAATGTCAAATTCTGGTGGGGTTTTCCTTAGCATCATCGTTATAAAGTGTTATAAAGTATCATGGAAAATTAAGATATTGCAACTTTGGTGGAGTAGTTTCCTCCTTCTTTGGTATGTCTATTCCATATTTAATGCATCGCATCGGTATCTCAGTTATTATGAGTGGAGTGGAAGAAGTCAAGAAAACAAATTGATGTATGCGAAAGCTAAGGATAACAACAAAGCACACAACACCCAAAAATTGATGAGTGAAAGGGGCTAAATATATGTCTATTCCATATTTAATGAATCTCAGTTACGATGAGTGGGTGTGGAAGTGGTTGTCTTTTCACTTGACATAGAAAATTTGCAACAACTCATGGGTATTTGGAAATCATTTTAAAAATGTTTTTGAAAAAAAAAAGTGTTTTCCATTAAATTAATTTTTTATTTATAAATTATTTTGATGTGATAGTGTAAAAATAATTTTTTAAAAATAACATATTATTATTTTAATATATTTTTTAATTAAAAAACAAATTTGTACTCCCATGTAAACACTTTGTACTTTTTAATTAAAAAAAAAATTTGTACTCCCATGTAAACACTTTGTACTGTAAGAACCGAGTCTTCTTGGAAGATTCAAGAGGGCATCGTACATTTTGTTAAAAAAATTGTTTTTCACAAGACAGGAAAGCAGACCGTAAAGCTTCAACCAGTAATATTTTAAAAACCAGTTCATCTTTCAATTTTATCGTCTAGAATGACTTTGGCAATGGTGGCCAACGAGTAGTAATCTTTGTAGAAACTTAATTGCGTCTTTTCATGTTTTGTGTTATTTAAAAAAGAAAAAAAATCACAGAAGGGGATTTTCTTATGATATATATATATATATATAAATAAAAAATCTCATTGTAAGTTATCAAGTGGCAAGTGGCAGCGATATTATAGTTTAACGTGTTTGATAATAGTACTTTATTAAAAAGATATTTATTTTTTATCTTTTAAATATTATTATATTAAAACCATTAAAATAAATTAAAAAATATCAATTCAATATTTTTTTCAACTTAAATACACCCAGACACAAGTTACGCAACAACACTCGTCTAAAGTTTGAGTTTTGCCTCGGATATTCATGCCTGCAAAACAGAATCAGACCAAGACTATCCCAGCAGCAGGAAAGTCTATGGAAAAAGCTCTTAGCCAATTCGTGAAAAAAATCTAGTAATATTTTCTTCAGTTACCGGCGCATGGTTACTATTTTTCTTCGAAGTAAACGGTCCGAGATGGAATAATAGCTTGGGCCCGAAACTGTTGGAAACGCGGTTTCAACATTGCTTGGTTACGTGGGGCAGCGGTTACATGTTCGCGACTTTCAGAGTATTTGTTGTTATCCTCTTTTCACTTCTTTTGTCAGTTCATTTTGATCGATCAAATCAACACAGCTTGCTGGAAATGGAGGATCAGGTAGCAGTTCTAAAAACTAACAGAGTTTAAAGAAAATTATTAGAGCAATTTGCTTTTATTTAAGAATCGCTATTGTAGAAATCATGCCAAAAAGAATTATAATCTCAGTGTTGAGATTATTGTATAATTTTTCATTTTTATTTGCTCGACATTTTGTGTGACAATCAACATTAGTCAAGATGGAATATTCAAATGCGTGTAGAATAATTTAAATTGCCATTGTGGAAGGGAAATGAAGTTTTTGTCACGATTATTTGAATACTTGTCTTTGGGTTTCAGCTATGGACCCATCGTGACCATTTTTTTTTATGAAACACGGGAGATATTTTATTTTTCACCGTTATGTGTTTAATAAAATGATTATATTCCATGGTAAAAAAACAAAACAAAACAAAATACGAGACTCTGCATCGGGTGATCATCCTTCAAGAATTTTCATAGTATTTTCTTGTTTTTTCCCCTAGCTATTCATTGCTTGTGTTTAAACAAAAAGCAACCACTATCACACTATCAAAAATCTCTTTCCGTCCTGAACTCTTGGCTTGTAGAACCATTAACTAGGATAGCAAGTTTTGAGCCTGAGGTGCATTCGTGGATTAGCTATCTCCATTTGCTCTCTCAGTTCATATAATTCATCGCATCATCTAAATAATCCCAAAACATTGAGTCGAAAGCCTTAGGGAAGTCAACTTTCAACATGATTCCATGAATCCCTTTCTTCTTTACACCATGGACAGCCTCATTCACTATCACGAAACCATCTAAGATCAGTATTCCTGCTATAAAAGCTGTCTTATTAGAACTAATAATGCAAGGGATAACTTTTTTCAACTTGGATGATAGGACTTTAGAAACAATTTTGTATATAACATGCACCAGACTAACTGGGATGTTTTCAGCTTTTATCCACAAAAAAGGAATCCTAAGTGTTTCATAACATCTGCTCTACTTCAAGTTGTCCATCATTAGACTTCCGTTCTTAAAACCCAAGCAGTTCACTAACTGGGATGTTTTCAGCTTTTATATTCATTCAGGGCTCTGATAGAGTATGCTAGAGGGCTAAGGTAAGGAATACGAAAACATCTGTCTTTAATTGCTTCAAAGGGTTTTGGATGTTCTTTATTTTGGAGTTTCTTGATATTGGAAGGATACTACTGGATTTTCCCAGAGAAGCAGGATTAGGTTTTTTGCCCATTGGGAAAGCTACAGAGACGCTCTGTTTTTGTTTGGTAATCGTAGACATTTTTTTGGCTGTAGGTTTGGTCTTTGCTTTATTCAGGAAACCCAACTTTTAATTCTGCATAATCGCGTAAACCACTGAAAACTGTTGAAAATTACAAATTGTTTTGGTGCCAAGGGCTGTTGGCCTTCCAGGTACAAAATTACGCTGAACGTTAAGAGAAATTATGCCTATAATTCTACAATAGATTAAGCAGTATTCCTTATCACAGTGCTGGGAAGTAGACCACGAATAGGGGGAAAGTGAAAGGATAATAATACAGAGATCAGTAGAAACAAAATGATTGGCTAAATCTTCAGCCCGTGCCCCTTCTGTGAACCAAAACATCTGTCAATTCGATCCAAGCTAATGGCTTTTACAATGGACCCCATCGAATTATGAGCTCCGAAGCAACTTGTTTCATTGCTGGTCGAGGCTGAGCATCAGAGTGCAATAACGCAAATGCTAGTCTTGCAATAAAGACCACAGCTGACGCAACTCGATTTTCAGGAGGCGGGATGCACTGGTCTAAAACATCCTTCAAGAGTGTATGCTGATTAGTTGGCTGTGATGGTTGTTGGCATGAGCTGTACAAATCTTTATATAATAGGAAATTAGAGCTGTCATATTTCTTGTTTATAAGCATCCCGATTGTTATGGGATACTAATTTGGCAATATTGAAAGAAGCTTATTATCATTACCAATTAAAAAAAATCAAGAGCTTAATAGAAAACCAAAAAAAGAGAGTCCGTTGTTGCTCATGAAAACTAAAAATATGTGAAATATTTCACCTGGCGAATTTAAGTTCAAAACGAGAAAACGTTGTTTCTTGTTTAGGCATTCAATAAACACAAGCAGTAGGCGAAGAAACAGACGTAGTGTAAGGATTATCTAAGACAGACAATAACAACTCTTGAGGGGAGGGAGGACGTCCTTATTGCCTGAATAATAATTTAATATTACATTTTGTCAAACAAGTTGTTTTTCACAGGACAGGAAAGCAGCAGACAGTAAAAATGGTTCCAGTTTTAGCATCTTCGTTATAAAATATCATGGAAAATTAAGAAATTGCAACTTTGGATTCGTTTCGTTCTTCTTTGGTATGTCTATTCCATATTTACTGCATTGGTTGCAGCAGTATCTCAGTTATGATGAGTGGTGTGAAGAAGTCAAGAAAACAATTGATGTATGGGAAAGCTAAAGATAACAACAAAACACACTATTTGGCAGAAACAGAATGGGAAATGAAACCGGAATATTTTATCCGATATTAGGCCGAAAAATCCAGAACGAGACGGAATTTAAACCGAGGTGAGTTGGATAGATACCTTTGTCCCGTCTTCTTCGTATTCTTGTCTCTCCAGAGAACAAATCTCAATTTCTGGCACAAGCTTCCCCATCATCTCCTGTATACTACAGCAGCACATGGGCGTTGTCAACAACACATCGATCTTGTTCTATCTTTCTCGCTTCGTTTTTCTCTAATTGTTTTAGACCCTTATATGCAGACATTAATGGAGACGTTATCACACCATTAAACCCACCTCTGCCACCACCTCCACCTCTCGCGCAGCCAAATATTAGCAGACCAAATGAGACACTATTCCGGACAAGCATAGCCGTGACTGTAGCCGTTTTAACCACCAAATATTACACTTGGCTTGATGCTCATTCAACATGCCCTCTTTGTCGCTACCGAGTGGATCCAGAGGATATTCTGCTGATTGGGAATGATGCTAATCGATTTTCAGGAGGCGGGATGGACTGGTCTATAACATCCTTCAAGAGTGTATGCTTATTCGTTGGCTGTGATGATGACAACAAAGCTGAGATGAAATCGCCTGGATGCCTTCCCATGATTATTTCCAATGCCAGCACTCCGAAGCTGCAGACATCTCATTTCCCATCCACTTTCGTTGTGTAGGCTAACTCTGCGAATTAAAGTCTCCGGTCATGTTTTGCGGTTAATACCAAAATAAAGATTTATCATACATAATTAATGTTGTCAAAACAAATTAAACAACGTAGTTTCCTGCAATTTTTTTCTTTGTTTTTTCAGTTCTTTGGCATTAGTTTGGGTGCATGGCAGTCTCTTCCTCTCAGGCATCCCAAAAAGCTAACGGACACACCCCTCACTCCCTAGAGTTCCTCCGAACTTGTTTTATCTCCAGAAATTTTATTCTTCAATATTAACCACTCATTCCAAAAATCGAAGAGTCAAGACACTGATATTGTGTGTTGATTTTTAAATTTTTTAACTTTTAAAAAATAATTTATTAAATTTTTGAGTTAATTATTTTTAATGAGTATAAAAAATATTACTATTTCTGTCGAGTTTTAAAATTTACTTTTGAATAGATACAGAGAAGGAATAACCTATTGCTTGTAGTTAGCCATTCTTGGAGTGGAGCGACGTTTCTTTTGAAAAAAAACGTTGACTATTAATGGTGACATTAACTATGAAATTTCAAATTTCGAGATTTTGTCAATAATTTAAGAAATTAGAAAGCATTGGCCTCATCTTTAAGGACAAGTCTGGTTTGAATGTGGAAATTAATGGAAGTGGTTTTTATGAAATCATCAATATTTTTAATTGTATTACTAATTTGGCAATATTGAAAGAAGTTTATTATCATTGCCAATTACAAAAAACCAAGAGCTTAATATAATTTTTTTTGTATTACTACACCTGTATGCAGTGTTGCATTTCTTAATAGCTTTTGTGCTAAATAAAACCAGCTACCAATATTAAAGCATTTTAGTAGGAAATGTAGTCAATATGAACTGCTATATAACTTGCAAAACTGAGGGTAAACTAAAATTTATTTAAACCTATGAATAGCGTCATGCTTCTGGTTTCCTTTCCAACTAGAAAAAGAACTTTAGAAAGATTATCAAAGCATTTCCATTATGCTAACAATGTCAGCAGGCAAGAACAAAAACTTGTAGCCGACAGAGCTACAGGATTATCTGTGATTGTATATTTGCCTTCTGATTCTTCTCTCTGGTGCTTCGAATTTGCCCATTCTTGCATTAATCTATTGCTTATATATTTATTTTTGTTGGATTTCGCAGGTCTTGGACACATTCAGTAGATGGTTATTAATACTGGTATGTTTTTAGATTTAATTATTAATAGAATGAACCTAATTGTTGAGTATATTATTGATCGATAAACTAATTTCAGATAAATATATAGTTATTAAATCTCAACGTTGGCAGAGGCCGAGTTTTGAGTTACAAGCTGAGTATATTGACTTAGTTTCACTTAAATATAAATATATATATATATATATATATATATATATATATATATATATATATATATATATTTTTCTCAAAAAATAAAATTAAAAAGTCTTTGTCCCAGTCACGCTAATTTAATTTTGTCTTTTTTTTTTTAGGTTTGATAATAATGGCTTGAGTGGAGAATTTTGCTGAGAGGCCTGGGTTGCTAAGCTATGGGCTGAAGAGCATGCAATTGCAAAGAAGCAAAGGGTCCTGTTTTGAGAATGGGCTGAAAAGCTTTTGTTGTGAGCCAGTTAAAGGTTATATTTGTTAGTGGATAATTGTATTTAGAATCATGCTTTGTTTTTAAATCAATCTTAGATATACAAGAAATTAAAGGTTATAGGTATTTAAGTGAGAATTTGACTCTACTTGGAATTTATTTGACCCAAATATTTATATAAATGAAATAATATATATAGATGAGCAAAATTGATATAGTCACACCATATTAGATTAAAACTTTAAAAATAAAATAAAATAAAAATTCAATTATTAGATTAAAATCAAGTTTTTTTTCAAATAATTGTATAGATAAGTTTTTTTTTTAAATATGTTGCTATATCACTTATTTGTTTCTTACAGAATTAGACAAAGGTCTCTGATTTTCTATTTTGTTTTTAATTTTTCTAGGAATGTTTTGGATTTTTTTTAAATCTTTTTTTGGATATACTTAAATTTAAATTGCAAATTTTCATCTATTTTTTTTTATCATTAAAATTTCCATGTGTTTATATTGCAAATTTTAGAGAATAAAATTGCAAATTTTCACATATATTTTTTTATATTTATGAACATGGAAGGATTTCTTAAAATTAACTTCAGAAAGCATTTTGTCTAGGATTTTACAATTTATCAGAAAAATTTATAACATGAAAGAAAAACACAAGAGATATATATATAAACGACTAGTAGTCTGAAGGGTCACCGTGACATGTCTACTAAATCCACATGTCCGAACAGAACCGGCCCGATGTTGTGCTCTAAAACCCCTCTAAATTCTTTTAACCCAACATCGTGCTCAATCAACAAACGAGCAGAAAAATGTCCTCCTTCTCTATCTCCAAACCCCTCGCCTTTCCTCAACAACCCTTCTTCTCTGTGAGTATCTCTCTCTGTCACCATCTATCTCTATGTCTGTATGTGTGTCTGAGTTCGTGGACATGTGGTTTTGATTTTGATGCGTAAACATGGAATACCGTTGCAGAGTCTTGGTGGGAACAAAAGGGAAAGTGGGATATGGAGAAACCATCAAGTAGTGAAGAAATTAGTGGTAAGAGCAGGTCCAAAGAAGATATCTTTTGGTAAAGATTGTAGAGAAGCCTTACAGGCAGGAATTGATAAGCTTGCCGATGCTGTTTCTATCACTTTAGGACCTAAAGGTTGTTAAACCATAGAAAACTATAATAGGCAGTCAATCAACTCAATTATTGTAAATATTATCATTATGTATACTTTCCTTTTCTATGTAACATTAAGCACAATTGTAGGCAATAGATTAGGATTCTAAACTATTTTATCCTTGTATAAAACACAGAATACATGTACAAAACTAATTCATTCAATACATATGAAATTCTATTCAATTGTCTGTTTTATTCAATTCTAGTTATTGAATTTCTTCATGGTATCAAAGCTGCAACATTAATATCAAAATGACAACACAAATCAAACCCTAGCTGACTCCTATGGCAACCACAGACCAAGGAAGCACGGCCAGAGGAGCAGAATGGGACTACCCCAATCATCAACTATACCTCAACCATTCAGACCAGCTTTGCGCCATTCTTGTGCCACAACCATTGGTGGAAGACAATTACAGCACATGGAGCCAATCCATGGTCATGGCTTTAACAGTCAAAAATAAAATTGGGTTTATCAATGGGTCAATTACTGACCCTGGAAATGGAAAGAAAGAAGAACAGCAACAGTGGAATCGATGCAATAACCTGGTGAAGACATGGCTGCTGGGATCAATGTCCAAAGAAATTGCAGGCAGTGTCATCAATTGCAAGGATGCAAGGCAGATGTGGGTCGATCTGCAAGAACGGTTCTCACATGTGAATGTTGTTCAATTATTCAACATTGAAAGTGAAATCCATAACTGTATTCAAGAAAACACGATAGTAGGGTCCTATTTTACGAAATTGAAAGGATTGTGGGATGAACGAGATGTACTCTGTAATCTCCCAACATGCACATGTGGATCAATTAAAGAAATACAAGCATACCTGGACATTCAGAAAACCATGAAATTTCTCATGGGGTTGAATGATTCGTTCGCAGGTGTTCGTAGCAACACACTTCTCCAAGACCCATTACCCACAGTGAACAAAGCTTACTCACTAGTTCTTCGTCATGAGAAACAGATGGAAGTTGTCGCTGGGAAAAGCCATGGACAACCAGATGCCGCTGCATTCGTTGTGAGAGACTTCAATAATCATGAAATCGAAAGGGGGATGAGGTGTATCAAATGTAACAAAACGAACCATAACACCAGAGATTGCCGTGCACATCTCCGATGTACTTTTTGACGATGGAAGGGACACACGGCTGAGCACTGCCGTAAGAAGAAGGCAATGGTTGAGGGTGATTCTAGCAGGATGATTCCTAAAGGAAATCAAGCCGCGTCGAACAGAAGAGAAACGGGTTTTGGTTTTGAAAACAGAAAAGAAATGAGCATTGAGAACAGAAGAGAAATGGGTTTCCCCGAGAGAAGGGAGATGAACTTTGAGAGAAAGGGAATTAATTTTCCCGAGAAAAGGGAAATTAATTTTCCTTTTACTGCAGATGAATGCAAGCAGATATTAAATATGCTAAAGACCAAAAATTCTCTGCCAATCAAGTCGGTAATTGCACAATTCATGAAGAATTATCAGGTAAGGCTTTTTCACTTAATTTTGATGGGAATAAATATATATGGATATTAGATAGTGGATGCACAGATCATATGGTTTGCGATCAAAATCTGCTTACATATTCAAAACCTGTCATTGGCCGCACCGTAGAACTACCGAATGGCTCAATTACACAAGTAACTCATATTGGCAAAGTACATTTATCTCCTGATTTAATTCTTGAAAATGTTTTATGCGTCCCATATTTTCGTTTAAATTTAATTTCAATTAGCAAATTAGCCTATGATTCATTATGCATAACCATCTTTCTTAGTAAATTTTGTGTAATTCAGGACCTACATTCGGGGAAGATGATTGGGACGGGAATTGAATGGGAGGGTCTTTATCATCTCCAACAAACCAAGAAAAGATCGTGCAACCATGCTCAAATAACCAATCCAAACCTTTGGCACCAACGTCTTGGTCATCCCTCCGACAAAGTTTCACAGTTATTTTCTTTCCCACATTTTAAGAATAAATCTTGCTATAAAGATGCATGCTTAATTTTTCTGTTAGCTAAACAAACAAGACTTTCATTTCTTTTTAAGTTCAACTACTACAATTTTTCCTTTTGAATTAATTCACGTTGACATTTGGGGAGGATATAAAGTTTCATCCATTTCAGGTGCAAACTATTTTCTCACCATAGTGGATGATCACACTAGATGCACATGGATTTATCTTATGAAACACAAATCACAAGCTAGGGATCTTCTAGTCAATTTCATCAACATGGTCGAAAATCAATTTAATTCTAAGATAAGAATAATTCATAGTGATAATGGCATTGAATTTAAAATTCATAATTTTTATGCAACTAAAGGAATTATTCATCAAGCTAGTTGTGTTAACACTCCACAACAAAATGGAGTTGCCGAACGCAAGCATCGCCACTTGTTAAACATGGCACGTGCTTTGCTCATTCAGGCTAGTCTCCCTAAATATTTTTGGGGAGATGCCATCCTTGCTTCCGCTTATCTCATAAATCGAACACCAACCCCCATCCTTAAAGGAAAATCACCATACGAAAAATTATTCAACAAAATCCCAACATACTCACATTTACGAGTTTTTGGATGTTTATGTTGTTTTGTTTCTACTCACTCACAAAATCGATCAAAATTTGACCCTCGAGCATCACGGTGTATTTTTATCGAGTATCCATATGGACAGAAAGGGTATCGTGTTTTTGATCTTTCCAAGAGACAAATAATTGTTTCTAGAGATGTCATTTTCTTTGAAAATATTTTTCCGTTTCCCAATAATAATTCACATGACCAAAACCATAAGTCATTTTTTTGGGACACCACCCATACTCCTTCAATATGACAATAATCTTGATTTTCCAAATAGACCACATCCACAAATTGATCCACATTTAATTACTGAACCTACCTCACCAACACCTTCCCTACCTACAAATTCCCCAACCCAAACTATTGTTCCATGCCCCACCAAAACTAACCCACCACCTCGTCAAAGCAGCCGACCCATAAACACACCCCAATATTTGCAGGACTTCCACCTCAACATAACCCTTCCGTCAAGACCTGACCCGACATCATCTACGAACTCGGTGTTCTCCCCAGGTACTGCTCATCCTCTTTCTTCTTATTTATCTTATACTAATCTTTCTACCAATCATAAAGCATTTACTACTAACCTCACTTTGCTTAAAGAGCCGTCAAGTTTTTCACAGGCTATCCATCTTCCGCAATGGTGTCAAGCCATGGAACACGAACTTGCTACTTTACAAGAGAATAAAACTTGGAGTTTGGTACCCTTACCACCCAATAAAAGACCTATTGGTTGCAAATGGGTTTATAAAGTCAAAATGAAGGCAGATGGACAAATTGAACATTATAAGGCCCGATTGGTGGCTAAAGGCTACAATCAAATTGAAGGGCTTGATTACCAGGAAACTTTTGCCCCGGTAGCTAAATTGGTCACCGTCCGATTACTACTAAGCGTGGCAGCATTGCGTGGTTGGCATTTATACCAACTCGATGTCAACAATGCTTTTTTAAATGGGGATCTCATTGAGGATGTGTACATGTCCTTGCCTCCAGGATTTGGACGAAAGGGGGAGACACGTGTTTGCAAGCTTCATAAATCCCTATACGGCTTAAAACAAGCTTCTAGACAATGGTTTATCAAACTATCCACCGCACTCAAGACTGCAGGATTTCATCAATCCCTATCCGATTATTCATTATTCGTCCAAAGTCATCAAGGTAATTTTCTAGCCTTACTTATATATGTTGATGATGTGATATTGGCTGGGAATAATTTGCAGGATATTGAAGATACTAAACTCCTCTTGTCCAAGCAATTCAAGCTTAAAGACTTGGGAAAACTCAAATACTTCCTTGGAATTGAAGTTGCAAGATCACAACATGGAATTAGCTTGTCACAACGAAAATATGCACTGGAGATCTTGGAAGACTCTGGATTCTTGGGTGTCAAACCATCTCAATCTCCATTAGAACAAAACATATCACTCACACAATCCGATGGAGCACTCCTAGAAGATGGGTCAATATACAGAAGATTAGTTGGGAGATTGATCTACTTAACCATAACCAAACCAGACTTGACATACGCTGTACACATACTAAGTCAATTCATGGACAAGCCTCGACAACCACACCTAGAAGCAGCTCACAAAGTGCTAAAATACATCAAACGGACTCCTGGACAAGGAATCTTGCTACCATCCATGGGTTCACTCCAACTACAAGCATTTTGTGACGCTGATTGGGCTCGGTGCAGAGACACAAGGAGATCAGTCACAGGTTACTGCATTTTACTTGGAAATGCCCAGTTTCAACTTCTGATACATCTGTGATAATAGAAGAAGGAATGAAGGTGATTGAGCTGATACTAGTTCTCATGATTCTAGCTCTCAATTTGGTTTGAAAAATCTTGTTTGATAAATCACTGGAAAATTGGCATAATGTAGAAGTTTATGATTGTATGACATCATCAGTCATACGCTGAATGGCCATACCATTCATCTATCTATAAATCTTTAGGATGGTTGAGCTTCTGCTTTTCGCACTTTCCAGGTTAACTATTTTGTTTTCTCAGCAACAAGGTAGCAATATTTATGCAAACGCTCTACCTCCTATGAGTGGATAACTTTTAAACTTTTTCTGTGTTTACAAAGTGTATTTTTTCATTGCGAGTTAAGATTTGTGTTCTTTCTTTGTAGTTTGACAAGGGCTATATGTCTCCCCAATTCATCACACCAGGAAAGGTCTTTGGTGGAGTTCGACAAGGCCAAAGTCCTAGTAATGGATCAGAAGATTGCAAATGTCCACGAAATAGTTCCCTTGTTGGAGAAGACTACCCATCTCAGTGTCCCGCTGTTAATCATTGCTGAGGACATCTCAAAGCCGGTTTTGGAAACACTAGTGGTGAACAAAATGAAAGGTTTGCTCACTGTTGCTGTTGTCAAATGCCTTGGATTTGGAGACCGAAAGAAAGCTTTGTTGCAAGACATTGCTCTTATGACAGGTGAACTTGCATCTTTCTTTCCTGCTTAAATTGGTTATTCTAAGCTGTAATATATTGACAGCAGTTATTGAATTATTTATCTTCATTGCGAGTTGGGTTTGTGTTACATATGTGAGCCATCCTAAGTGTGCACATTTGTGTTCCACTGGATTTTCTTATATGTGTGTGTATGACCCATGCATGTGCATAAACTTGTGAGTATGTCATGTTAATAAAGAAATCCTTTGATAATTACCTGTTAATAAAGAACTCCTTTGATAATTGCCTAGGTCTCAATTATAAGAATCATCACTCTTCTCAATTCAAAGAACTATTACTCTTTTTTGTTGGAAGTTAAGTTGCTGAGCTGGTTTAACAATAAACAACTGCAGAAGATTGAATGGAAAAGTTGACAGTAAAGGAGGAAAAGAAGAAGCTGAAGAATGATGTTATTGTTAGTTAGTTACATTTCTGTTTTTGTAACAAACTAAGAAAAGAAAAAAGAATTAAATACCTTTCTGTAGGCCTAGCTGTTACAGGCTGGAAAAGAGCACACACAACGTGTGTTCTCCCCAAAACAGAGTATATAAGGGGCTGTTTATCAAACATGTAGTATGCATGAAAATATATATATGAATTACCTTCTTCTACAACTCTCTCTCTCTTTGTTCTTCAACCTTCTGTGCAAATCCTTTTTCTTCATCTAAAACCAACAATCAACCTGCAAAATCAAAACCAAAAACACAAAATCAACATGGTATCAGAGCAGTAACTTGATCAACAAGGGACTGAAAACACAAAATTTCAGAAAAGATGGTGTCCAGTGGAGATTTACGAACACCCCAGTTCAATGGTGTGAACTATGACTTTTGGGCAGTAAAGATGGAGACAATTCTCATAGCATTTGATCTATGGGATGTAGTTGAGTTTGGCATAGAATCAAACTCCTTGTTGACAGAAAAATCTGAAAAAAAAAGATAAGAAAGATGATGAAACCGAGAGCAAAGATGATGACACTGAAAGCATACCTGAAGAAACAGTTTGCAGGGAGAGCAAAATCAAAAATGCCAAGGCATTAAGCCTCATACAAGGAGCCTTAACTGATGAACTTTTTCCTAGAATCAGGAATGAGAAGACTGCATAAGGAGCATGGAATGTGCTGAAAAGAGAGTATAGAGGTGATAAGAAAGTGAGGTCTGTGAAATTGCAAGCTGTGAGGGCAGAATTCGAATATATGAGAATGTCAGAAGGAGAAGGCTTAGAACACTATCTTTCTAAGTTTTTTGAGACAATAAACAGTCTGAAATCTCTAGGAGAAGATGTACCTGAGATTAGGATTGTGTAGAAGCTCCTAATGAGTTTAAATAGGAGATACAAGTCCATAGTCTCTACAAATGAAGAGACAAGGGACCTTGATGTGCTGAAGGTGGAAGAAGTTATAGCCTCTGTCAAAGTGTTTGACAAGAGGGAAGACCTGCATGATGAACAAGACAGGTTTGCAAGAACTGAAAAGGCATTCAGTAGTCTCAAAATTGGCTATAATCATGCTGCAAACAAGTCCATGCAGGGGAGATCCAGTCCAAGATGGCAGGGACATGATCAAAGGCATGGAGGCTGGTCTCAAGGAAGAAATGTGAATAATCATCACAATCCCAGTCACAACTCAAACTGGAATAACAGAAATGGAAGTATCAACAGTGGTTACAGCTCACAGCACAGAGGTGGAGGTAATCAAACAAACACAAAGCCTCAATGTTCTGTATGTCAAAAATTCCATTTCAGAATATGTAGATATAAGGGGAAGCCTAAGTGTGGAAAATGCAGTCGGTTTGGACATTATTCCAAGGACTGTGACAGCAACAATCAGCTAGCCAATAGTGCAAAGGAGGAAGATGTGTGCACAAGCACTATGTTTTATGCATGCCATGCTGCCAGCATAAAGAATGAAAATGTGTGGTTTGTTGACAGTGCATACAGCAACCACATGACTTCACAAGAGTCAATGTTGATCAACATTGACAGGACCATTACTTGCAAAGTGAAGATGGGGTCAGGGGATCTTGTACATGCTACTGGAAAGGGCACATTGATGGTGGAGACAAAGCATGGAATCAGATATATTGAGGAAGTGCTACTGGTGCCAGGCCTAGATGAGAACTTGCTGAGTGTTGGTCAAATGATTGAGCATGGTCAAATGATTGAGCATGGGTACTACATCTTGTTTGGAGGTAATAAGGCTACAATATTTGATGATGAGTCACTTACAAATGTTATAGCAAGAGTCATTATGAGAGGAAATAGATGTTTTCCTCTATCCTTGGAATCCATAGCACCTGCAGCCTTTAAAGCATCTATGATTGAGGATTTCTGGACATGGCACAAGAGGCTGGGTCATTTGAATCCTGTCAGTATGAAGAAAATGCAGAAATCAGAGATGGTCACAGGATTGCCTAGACTAACAAAAGTGAAGGAAATCTGTGAGAGCTGTGTCAAGGGCAAGTTGCATAGAGAACCTTTTGATAAAGAAGGAGCATGGAGAGCCAAGCATCCACTAGAGCTGGTGCATACAAACCTATGTGGACCTATGCAAACAGAATCAGTTGGAGGAAATAGGTATTTCATTACTTTTATTGATGATTTCTCTAGGATGTGTTGGATATACCTACTTCGAAATAAATCTGATGCATTATATGTGTTCAAGAAGTTTAAATTGCTTGTTGAAACACAAAGTGGACATAAACTGAAAGTATTAAGAAGTGACAGGGGTGGAGAGTTTACCTCTCAAGAATTTCAGTTGTTTTGTGCTAGTCAAGGCATGGAGAGGCAGCTCACAGTAGCTTATTCTCCTCAGCAGAATGGAGTGGCTGAGAGGAGAAATAGAACCATAGGAGAAATGCCAAGATCAATACTGATTGAGAAAGGAACTCCCACTGAATTCTGGGGAGAGGCAGTGAATACTGCTGTGTATCTTCAAAATAGGTGTATTACATCAGCTGTGGAGGGTAAGACACCATTTGAAGCCTTCACGGGAAGGAAGCCTGGAATCAAGCACTTAAGAGTGTTTGGGTGTGTATGTTACACACACATTCCAGCAGCACTAAGACAGAAACTTGACAGTAAGGCAGAGAAGGGAGTGTTTATGGGTTATGGAAGTTGTGAGAAAGGATATAGGGTGTATATTCTGGATTCAAAGAAGATAGTGCTGTCAAGGAGTGTTGTTTTTGCTGAAAATCAAGTCTGGAATTGGAAGGAAAATCAGTTGAATTCAGTATTACCATTACAAGTGGTTGAAGATAGTGAAGAAAGCCATATGGAGAGGCTACAACAGACTGAAGGAGAAGCTCAGCATACACATTTAAACTCTGAAACTAACTCAGTTTTTGAACATGTAGATAATGACAGCAGTAATACCTCTACACCTAGTTCAACACCAGTAAAGATGAGAAGCCTTGAAGACATTTATAATAGATGTCACATGAGCATAATTGAGCCAGAAAATTACTCAGAGGCAGCAAAGAGTAAGAACTGGCAGGATGCAATGAAGACTGAATTGGAGATGATAGAGAAGAACCATACCTGGGAGCTGATTGAAAGACCTGTTGATAAACCTGTGATAGGTGTGAAATGGGTTTTCAAGACAAAGCTTAATCTTGATGGGTCCATACATAAGCATAAGGCTAGGCTTGTAGCCAAAGGATATGCTCAAAAACCAGGGGTGGACTACAACGAGACTTTTGCTCCCGTAGCAAGGTTGGATACTATAAGGACTCTCATTGCTTTGGCAGCTCAAAAGGGTTGGAAATTATTCCAACTAGATGTTAAGTCAGCGTTTCTAAATGGAATGTTTGACGAGGAGGTGTATGTGGAGCAACCCGAGGGGTTTGAAGTGAAGGGGTCTAGCCACAAGGTGTATAAACTATACAAGGCTCTATATGGACTTAAACAAGCCCCTAGAGCCTGGTATAGTGAAATCGATGCTTATCTTATAAGTTGCAAATTTAAAAGGAGTGCAAGTGAAGCAACTTTGTACACAAGAAGTGATAGTGAAGGAGGCCAAATCATTATATCAATTTATGTTGATGATATAGTGTATACTGGAAGTAGTGAAAGGATGATGACTGAGTTCAAGAGGGAGATGATGCAGAGGTATGAAATGTCAGACCTAGGGCTTCTTCATCATTTTCTAAGGATTGGTGTGCTGCAGACCAATCAAGGAGTTTTTATTCATCAAAGCAAGTATGCTAAGTCTCTACTTACTAAGTTCGGACTTGAGGACTGCAATCCAGTTGCAATTCCTCTAATAGTGGGTGAAAGATTGAAGAAGGAAGATGGCAGTGAACCTGCAGATGAAAGGTTGTATAGAAGAATAGTGGGAAGCTTGCTGTATTTGACAGCAACAAGGCCAGACCTAATGTATTCAGCAAGCTTACTATCAAGATTCATGAGTTGCCCTACAAAGAAACATATGGGGATAGCAAAAAGGGTATTGAGATATGTTCAAGGTACCCCAGACTATGGGAGTACACAAGAGGTAGATCAGCTACTCTAATCGGTTATTGTGATGCTGATTGGGGGGGCAGTGAGGATGATAGCAGGAGTACCTCAGGCTATGCTTTTAGCTTTGGAGGTGGTGTTTTTTCTTGGGCTTCAGTAAAGCAGAGCACGGTGGCTCTGTCAACAGCAGAAGCTGAGTATGTCTCAGCTTCTGAAGCCACAGCACAAGCCATTTGGCTTAGGTTTGTGCTTGAAGACTTTGGGGAGATGCAGACTGAGGCAACTCCATTGTATTGTGACATGTCAGCATTATCGATGGCTAAAAATCCTGTTTTTCATCAGAAAACAAGACACATAAACAGGAGATATCACTTTATCAGAGAATCCTTGAAAGAAGGATTGATTGACATGCAATTTTGTAGGGGTGAGGACCAGTTGGCAGATATATTCACCAAGGCTCTACCTAAAGATAGATTCAACTATCTAAGGTTGAATCTTGGGGTTAAATCAGTCAGCAACTTAGGAGAGGTTGTTGGAAGTTAAGTTGCTGTGCTGGTTTAACAATAAATAACTGCAGAAGATTGAATGGAAAAGTTGACAGTAAAGGAGTAAAAGAAGAAGCTGAAGAATGATGTTATTGTTAGTTAGTTACATTTCTGTTTTTGTAACAAACTAAGAAAAGAAAAAAGAATTAAATACCTTTCTGTAGGCCTAGCTGTTACAGGCTGGAAAAGAGCACACACAACGTGTGTTCTCCCCAAAATAGAGTATATAAGGGGTTGTTTATCAAACATGTAGTATGCATGAAAATATATATATGAATTACCTTCTTATGCAACTCTCTCTCTCTCTGTTCTTCAACCTTCTGTGCAAATCCTTTTTCTTCATCTAAAACCAACAATCAACCTGCAAAATCAAAACCAAAAACACTAAATCAACATCACAAAATCAACATTTTTCATGTACTGGAAATAATAAATTCTTGGATGCTTTGTTAAGATTGTAAAATCCTTTGATGATTACCTAGGTCTCAATTAAAAATAATTGTAACTACTTTCTATGCACTGGAAATAAAAAAAATTGTTTACTTGGATGCTTTTGAAGATTGTTTTCTGTTCTCATATGACTATCATAGGAAGGTCATTGCATCTGATATGCTGAGTAATTCATGCCATACCAAACTCATCAGGTGCTGATTTTCTGTCTGGTGATTTTGGGCTGACACTCGGAAGTGTAACCTCTGATCAACTTGGCATTGCACGAAAAGTTACCATTACAAGTAATTCAACAACCATAGTTGCTGACCCAGCTACTAAAGTTGAAATTCAGGCAAGAATTCTGCAGATAAAAAAGGATCTTACTGAAACAGATAATGTTGCCCTTTCAAGAAAGCTCTCAGAAAGAATTGCTAAATTATCTGGTGGTGTGGCTTTAATCAAGGTTTGTGATCAAGCTCTCAGAAAGAATTGCTAAACTTGTATACAATATTATTTCAGAAAACATAGATGGGCATCTTGACAAATCTGGCTTCAAGTGTGAAGAATTAATGCTAAGGACATAGGATCATTGAGTGACATTAGTTCAGTAGCAGGGATGAATTTTCTGCCCTGTTTTCCTTAAGAAACATAAAGACAAACGAGAGGACTCTTATCTTTTGTTTGGTCTTGTTTTATTTTAAAGTTGCCTTTATATTTAACTTGTTTAGCATGCAACGTGCATAAATTTAGGTAGGAGCACACACTGAGACAGAACTTGAAGATAGGAAACTCAGAATTGAAGATGCAAAAAATGCTACATTTGCTGCCATGGATGAAGGGATAGTACCTGGTGGTGGTGCAACATATATACATCTCTTGGAGCAAATTTCCTCAATAAAAAATTCCATGGAAGATGAAAATGAGAAGATTGGTGCTGATATTGTTGCAAAGGTCTGTTCTCGGTTCCTTTCTTTTGCCAAAAGTTATTTTCTTCACACTTTTGTCTCACTGGGATTTGATCTAAGGTGATTTTAATTCCTTTTTGTGGGATGTTCGTTTTATGCTCATTTCTTTATTTGGATCGGTGAATTTTGTGTCTCAAATAGAAATAGGGAGCTTTTGTGAGAGAGTAACCATGCACAAGTGGTATAGGGGCTGGTACCAAAGCAGATTCTTGCACAAGGCTTGTAAAACAGACCAAGGTTCCTTTCATAATTAGTGATAAGTGGGACTTTGTTCTGAAATGGTTATAAATGCAGTGCATAGCATGGAGAAACCCTACAAGTAGTAGTTTTTAAATGACTGGAGAGAAATTTCTTCTCCCATGTTGTAACACATACCCGTGATGCAACAGGCACTTCTTGGACCTGCAAAAACAATTGCAACTAATGCAGGGGTTGATGGAGCAGTTGTGGTGGAGAATATTCGATCTCGTGACTGGAGAACAGGTTACAACGCAATGACCTGTAGATATGAAGATCTTCTCAAGGCTGGGGTGATCGATCCTTGTAGAGTTTCTAGGTGTGCACTTCAAAGTGCTGTCTCAATTGCTGGGATAGTTCTAACAACTCAAGCAGTGCTGGTTGAAAAAATAAAGAAGCCCAGGCCCGCTGTCCCTTATGTTCCTGGAATTACAACTTGAGAAAAATGGAAAAGAGTTGTTAAAATTGTAGAAAGAAGCTTAAGAAAATGGAAAAGGTTTTGAGCTGGCTGGTCTGAATGAAACTTGAAGTTGAAAGTAAAGCCTCCTCAACAAGCCTTTACAACTTCTGGGATCGCCTGATGGATCATGCATGAGACCATAAAAGCTGAATTTTTGTTTGCTGTTGGCTGATTGCCTTGTAGAGTGATAAAATGTGTTATGCTGTTTGACAAACAGCCTGCTCCATTCTTTTATGAGCTTTCAATTGTTTGCTTTTTCAACATATTTTCATTTCATGGACAATTTTTCCTTTTCTGCCGACCCATGTTCTTCTCCTTTCTTACATCCTCTTCTTTCTCAGCATCCATGTCATGACCATCTCCCTTTTTCCTCGTTTTATGTTTAACTTGCTCATTGTTGTCTGCTTCATCGTCGACTCTCCTCAGCTGTACCCAATGCTCCTTCTAATTTCAGCTCATGACTATTACTAGTACTTCACGAACTGTTTTCCTTTGGACACACTAACTATTCTTTCTTACTTTCAATTCTTTTCTCTTTCTGTGCCTCCTTCCGTTTAACTATTTCAAAGTTCCCCTCCCAATCTAGCTGTGCTTGAAAAATGAGCAACGCATTGAGTCTGTTTTATGTAAGTTTTTTTGTGCTTACCTCAGTTAAGTGTACGTTGCAACTTAAAATGAGAGTTTTTTAAATAGTTTGAATTTTAAGTTAATTAGTTTGAATATAGAAGTTCTAAGTTAACTGGTTCAAACTCATTTAATTCTAGTTACTCATGTAATTCTGATTGCATTAGTATTTTTATGTGGTTCTATCACTCGTAGAGCCATCACCTACTGGTTTGAGATTTAAAATATCAGATATGAAGGTCATGAGAAATTGATAAAATTGCAATGATTTATGTTTCAAATTCACTGCACAGTGTGTCCCAATCCGTCCTGAAAATTCCCTTTACTAGGGGAACAACCTTTTTATCCACAAAAAAGGCATCCTGTGTGTTTTTTTAACATCTGCTTTACTTCAAGTTGTCCATCATTAGACTTCCGTTCTTAAAACCCAAGCAGTTCACTAACTTATTAAAGTTTTCAGCTTTAAAAAATAATTTATTAATGTTTTGAGTCAATTATTTTTAATGAGTATAAAAGATAATTTCTATTTCTGTCAAGTTTTAAAATTTACTATTTTTAAAGTTTGGTTTGATTGTGGAAATTAATGGAAGTGGTTATTTTTTAAAATAATCAAGATTTTTAGTTGTATTACTAATTTGGCAATATTGAAAGAAGCTTATTATCAATACCAATTAAGAAAAAAAAATCAAGAGCTTAATAGAAAACGAAAAAATAGAGGAGAAAATATGATGAATTCTTCCGTTGTTGCTCATGAAAACTAAAAATATGTGAAATATTTCACCTGCCGAATTTAAGTTCGAAACAGACGGAGTGTAAGGATTTGGACTAAATATCTAAGACAAACAATAACAACTCTTGAGGGGAGGGGGCACTTATTGCCAGAATAACAATTTAATATTACATTTTGTCAAACAAGTTGTTTTTCACAAGACAAGAAAGCAACAGACAGTAAAACTTCAACCAGTAACATTTCTATGAACCAGTTCATCTTCCAATTCTATCGTGGAGAATAGCTTTGGCAATGGTGGCCAACAAGTTGTAAGCTTTGTAGAAACTTGTAGCATTGTTGGCCGATAATGGGGATCGGTCTGCAAGCAAGCAAACACTACTTTTGCAACATGTGCCACGCCGTCCGCAAGCTTGTTTTTGGGAGGTGGGAGGCGCTGGTCTAAAAAATCCTTCAAGAGTGTATTGTGACTGATCGGTGATGAGGAGGAGGTGGAAGCCGATAACATCAGGGATGAGATGAAATCGCCAGGATGCTTTCCCATCATCACTTCCAAAGCTACTACTCCGAAGCTATACACATCACATTTTGCATCCACTTTCATTGTGTATGCCAACTCTGCAAAAGAGACAGATCATGCTATATTTTGCTAAAATAATTTACTGCACCTGTATGCAGTGTTACATTTCTTAATTGCTTTCGTGCTAAAATAAAAACCAGCTACCAGTATTATGGCATTTTTGTTGGATATATAGTTAATATGAACCAAAAAGTTCAAAACTGCTATATAAATTACGAAATCGAGGGTGCACTCAATTTTATTTACAGCCAATGAATAGACTCATGCTTCTGGTTTCCTTTGCAATCTAGAAAAAAAAACTTTAGAAAGATTACCAAAGCATTTCCATTATGCAAACAATGTTAGCATGCAAGAAAATAATCTGCTGTCAAGGAAAACATATTTTACCTGTGGAGCATGCTGCGGCTGATCATATGTTTTCAAGTCATTTTGTTTCAGCATAATGTCAAAGAATTAGCATATTAACGACCTCAGGACCAATTTAAGGTTAATCAATCATAAATGCACATTGTTCGTGATAGGTTAATAAGTTTCAGAAAATAAACTCACCTCTTGGAGAAGGTGATATTGAATCAACACAACATACCTGGAGCTGTGTACCCAAAGGTGCCAGCAAATGATGTCCAATTGGACGAGTCAGGCATTAAGAGCCTAGCTGTGCCAAAATCAGAGACATGAGCCTCATACTCAGAATCCAAAAGAACATTGTTGCTGGAAATGTCTCTATGAATAATTGGAGGTGAGCAGTCATGGTGCATGTATGATAAAGCATTGGCTACCCCTTTGATAAGATTTAGCCTTTTATCCCAATCCATCTTTACTGCTTGTTCCTCGTCGTTCAATACCTTTCTCAAGCTTCCCCTTTCCACAAATTCATATACCAAAAATGAGTGTTTAGCATGAGAGCAGAAACCATACAGCTTGACAATGTTTCGATGCCGTATACCCATTAAGACATCAATCTCGCTTCTAAAAGCTTTCAAGCTGGTCATCTCAACCTTTGGTGTTTGGTGAAATTTCTTCACAGCAAGGACTTGTTTTGATGGAAGCACAGCTTTGTAAACAACTCCATACCCTCCTGTACCAATGCAATATCTGGAGTTGAATTCTTCAGTAGCCTCAATGATGTCCGCGTAGCGCAGTTCCCCATCAGGGCACCATCTCACGGAAACATCTGTTTGTGGTGTTTCCATTAACCTTTTCTTTCTTCGGTTTTGGAAAAAGATAAGAAAACCTACAATCAAGCCCAACAAACTACCCAATAGAGGAATTACAGTGAAAATAACAACTTTAGGGCTCTTCTTGTGCTCAGTTTTATTTTTCATGAGCGCTGCACAAGCCTCCAAACCAGTAGCATTGCCACACAGATTGCTATTGTTACGAATTGCTTCAAATGGTACCTCACGAAAGGCTTTAATGTCAGGAATGGGACCCTCTAACTTGTTATAGGATACATCCACTTTAGTGAGTCCTTTTAGTCTACTAAAACTGGTTGGGATGAGACCGGACAACATATTATGGGAGAGGTTTAAAACCTCTAGCTGCTGCAGTTGTCCAAGCTCTGGCGCTATACCTCCAGTAAGGGAATTCCAACTGAGATCAAGACTTTGAAGAGACTGTAAAGACCCCATCTCAGCAGGAATACTCCCTGCGAATCTATTTTTGCTCATATTCAAGAATATCAGTTTTGAGCACTTGCCAAGCTGTTTAAGAATTGTTGTACTAAAATTGTTCGCGGCCAGGCCAAGTTTTTGGAGATTAGATAGCGATGCGACATCGAAAGGAATATCACCTGAAAGTTTGTTGTCATTTAGTGCAAGTTCAATCAACTTTAAATTTCCCAATTCTTTGGGAATTCCTCCAACTAGTTGATTTGACGAGAGGTCAAGAACTTGGAGATGAGTTGCCTTTCCGAGAGCAGTTGGTATTTCTCCAGAGATTTTGTTTCCAGAAATTTTGAAGGCCGACAGATTGTTAAACTGCTCCCATGTCCATGAAAGCTCACCATGCAATTCATTATCACTCAAATCCATGTAGCTCAAATGGGGATGTGTGCCAAAAGCATCAGATATGTTTCCACTAAGTTGGTTTCTCTCAAGTCTGAGTCTCAACAAGCTGCTGCAATTTTTGAAGCTTTTCGGGATGGGTCCCGTGATATGATTGTCGAATGCTGAAAAATGTGCAAGTAATCCACCAAGGCACATGTCTTGTGGTAGGTTCCCAGACAATCTATTATAACTTATTTGTAAGGAATACAAATGTGTAAGGTTGTTCATTTCTGGAGGAATGGGACCAAAAAGATTGTTGTCCTTAAGGTAAAGTTCAGATAAGCTTCTTAAGTTTCCTACAGATGCTGGTATTGTACCGGTTAGGTTATTAGATTTCAAAGCTAGTATAGTGAGAGATGTCGTCAGGTTCCCGATAGAAGTAATGGGACCAGAAAGACTGTTATATGCAAGGTAAAGTTCAGATAAGCTTCTTAAGTTTCCTAAAGATGCTGGTATTGTACCGGTTAACTTATTTGATGACAAAGCTAATTTAGTGAGAGATGACGTCAAGTTCCCGATAGAAGTAATGGGACCAAAAAGATTGTTATCGGAAAGGTCAAGTTCAGATAAGCTTCTTAAGTTTCGTAAAGACGCCGGTATTGTACCCGTTAGCTTATTAGATAACAAATATAATTTAGTGAGAGATGTCGTCAGGTTCCCGATAGAAGTAATGGGACCAACAAGACTGTTATCCCAAAGGTAAAGTTTAGATAAGCTTCTTAAGTTTCCTAAAGACGCCGGTATTGTACCGGATAGCTTATTTGATGATAAATATAATTCAGTGAGAGATCCTAATTTTCCAATTTCTGGTGGTATGCCACCAGAAAGTTCATTCAAATAGAGAGAGAGATTAGTTAAGTGGCTTAAATTGCCTATGGAAGCCGGGATCAATCCTCCGAGATAATTCTCATGCAAAAATAGTTGAGAAAGTGAACTCAGCATTCCAATTTCCTTAGGGATGGAGCCACTGATATGGTTAATAGCTAGGGAAAAGAATCCAAGGCTTTTCAATGAGCTTATTTCTGATGGAATGAAACCAGAAATGTTATTCAAAGACAAGTCAAGAATGGTGAGGTTAGAAAGGATACCTATATGCGAAGGAATGGACCCGTAGAGGGAGTTGTTGAGAAGGTTAAGCCCGATCAAGCTAGGAAAGGAAGAGAATCTGAGACTATTAAGCGTACCTCTCAAACTAGAATTGGGCAGACTTATGTTGATGACACTACCAGACCTGTCGCAACTGATTCCGAACCAGTTGCAAGGGCTGTCTCCAGCCCAAGAAGACAGGAGAGACTGGCTCTGGCTGTCGAGACTGACTTTCCATTGTAGAAGAGCTTCCGCTTCCTTCCTTCCATTTGCTACTTCAGCTCCAGTACTAGCCGAGTAAGCAAAAGATGCAAAGAAGGAAGCATAAACGAGCAAGGTAAAAATCACCAAAGGTATGGATAAGAGCAGGATTTGGGAAGCCATGGCCTTGATTGGTGGTTTTATTTCTTAAGGAGGATATATAAAATAACTTGCCCTGCATACGTATACATATGGGAAAGAAATGATAAATTTTTTGAGAAGAAGGTGAAAGACAGGGTCAAGTTAGTGATGATAACATTCAATTACTGATAATTAGGAGGTGTATACTATTTGCATTGCCAATCTTGACCGGAACTGAAGCCTTCATTATAAATGCATGAATTAAAAACTTAGTTCCAGTTTTAGTCCTTGTTGGTGGGTAAATGTCAAATTCTGGCGGGGTTTCCCTTGGCATCTTCGTTATAAAGTATCTTGGAAAATTAAGAAATTGCAACTTTGATGGAGTAGTTTAAAAAAATCAAAATAACGTTCAATCCTTTATTCAAATACTAGAATCATCTTTTCCTTGTCTCCTTAAGTATTTCAACTATTTCTCCTGTTACAAACCACGACCCAAGTTCTTGTGTCTATCCTCTCTGCCACCACAACCTGTGGAACTGCTATTAATTTGAGATTATAATTAATAAATAAAAATGATGTTAAAATAACTCTTGTTTCAATTATGGATTTGAAGTTTGGTGATTTATGGCTTCGTTTAGTCTTTGGCTGTGATGATTTAAATATGACTTTAATATTTATGGATGGGGTGTCTTTTAGGATCTTGACTAGAAATTTTCCATGGAAAATTGTCTGAATTGAGGTAATGACTTTAATCATCTCTAGTGAAATTTTCCAGCACTCCGAAGCTGCAGACATCTCATTTCCCATCCATTTTCGTTGTGTAGGCTAACTCTGCGAATTAAAGTCTCCGGTCATGTTTTGCTGTTAATACCAAAATAAAGATTTATCATACATAATGTTGTCAAAACAAATTAAACAACTTAGTTTTGTGAATGCATAAGGATTGTCTTCTTCCCCTGAGGCATGCTGCCTGCAATTCTTCACTCTCTTTCTCTCAGGCATCCCATAAAAGCTAACGGACACACCCCTCACTACCTAGAGTTCCTCCGAGCCACCACTTCTTTAGACCAATCAGTTTGTTTTATCTTCAGAAAATTTATTCTTCCATATTAACCACTCATTCTAAAAATCTAAGATTTGAGACACTGATATTGTGTGTTGTTTTTTAAAGTTTTTAAGTTTTAAAAAATATTTTATTAAAGTATGAAGTTAATTATTTTTAATGAGTATAAAAGATATTACTATTTCTGTCGAGTTTTAAAATTTACTTTTGAATAGATACAGAGAAGTTATAACCAATTGCTTGTAGTCAGCCATTCTTGGAGTGGAGCGAAGTTTCTTTTGAAAAAAAATGTTGGCTATCAATGGTGACATTAGCTATGAAATTTCAAATTTGGAGATTTTGTCAATAATTTAAGAAAATAGAGAGCATTGGCCTCATCTTTAAGGACAAGTTTGGTTTGATTGTGGAAATTAATGGAAGTGGTTATTTTTAACAAGTTCCATTTGTTACTTCAGCTCCAGTACTAGCCGAGTAAGCAAAAGAAGCAAAGAAGGAAGCATAAACGAGCAAGGGAAAAATCAAGAAAGGTGTGGATAAAAGCAAGATCTGGGAAGCCATGGCCCTGCATACGTATATATATATGGGAAAGAAATGATAGATTTGGTTTGATGATCGAGAAGAAGGTGAAAGACAGGATCAAGATTAGTGATTAGAACATTCAATTACTGATAATTAGGAGGTGTATACTTTTTGCATTGCCAATCTTGACCGGAACTGAAGCCTTCATTATAAATGCATGAATTAAAAACTTAGTTCCAGTTTTAGTCTTTGTTGGTGGGTAAATGTCAAATTCTTGCGGGGTTTCCCTTGGCATCCTCGTTATAAAGTTCATGGAAAATTAAGAAATTGCAACTTTGGTGAAGTAGTTTCCTTCTTCTTTGGTATGTCTATTCCATATTTAATGCATGCATTGGTTGCATCAGTATCTCAGTTATGATGAGTGGTGTGGAAGAAGTCAAGAAAACAAATTGATGTATGTGAATGCTAAGGATAACAACAAATTAAGCACACAACAATAAAAATTGATGAATGAAAGGGGCTAAATATATGAATCTTAAATTTATAGTTTTATTCTCTGTGAAATAATAATAATAATAATAATAATAATAATAATAATAATAATAATAATAATAATAATAATAAAGTCTTTCTTTTAAGAAGATTTGCAAACATGAATTAGGTCATAAACCCTATATCTATTTTGAAATAAAAACAAAAATTCAAAATTGATAAAGAAACAACCATAGAAGTTGAAATAAAACATGAAATCTGAAGGTAATCATAAAACTGCTAAAACTAGTGTTCCAAAATGAGATCTTTTATATTTGAAGTTGCCAAGTATGCCCTCTCTCATGTACTGCACAGAAAACTACAATGTCATAGCAGAATCCCAACATTTTGATATTGTTTGAGTTGACACACTTAGACCATGCTATTGCACAGCATATGGATTAAAAAGAAGTAAATCACACCCCTTCTTGTTCATCATAGCTCGAAAAAAGCACTACACTTCTTAATTATATATTTTTTTTTTAAAATGCAGTGTGAAACATAGACCAAGTGATTTATTAGTACGGATAGCTAGAGAAAGAAATTGAGTAGTCACCAAGTTGTTCAATACAAAAGATGCTAGTAAACTTGCCCCATAAACTAACAAAAAAATAATTATAATAACCTGAAGCCATGGTTAGTAATGAAGGGGGGCGCTTAGTTAACATGGTAAATTTTTAGTAATTTAGTTGATCCGAGTGACTTAACTAAACCTTATCTAGACCAATCCAGTAAAAATTATTTTTTTAAAATAAATAAATAAAATGATATTATTTTAATGAAAATATAATTAATTTCTAGTCATGATTTGATCCAATATTGTTTGAAAGTATTGTTGAAGTTGATTTCCAAAATATTTTTCATTTAGAAATGCATTAAAATAATATTTTATTATTTTTTAAAAAATCCTTTTAATATCAGCACATCAAAATAATTTAAAAACATTTAAAAATATTATTTAAAGCAAAAAAAATCTTTTTTTTTTCAAAAAAACACTTTTACAATGTTTCCCAAACACCCCGTAATGGTGAAATTTTAAGTATGGTATATATCCCTTATTTTCCTTGAAAATCGAAAATATCTATTGACTTCTAATTAATTGAGACATTAAAATGATTGTATATTACTCATGGGGAGGCCTTGATTTCATCCTCAATTCCATGGGATCTCTATTTTAGAATTGTCTCTCAAATCTCACCCTTGATTTCATCCTCAATTCCATGGAATCTCTATTTTAGAATTGTCTCTCAAATCTCACCCTTGATCGAGTTCAGCGATCCCATTGACCGTGCATGGTGGAGGAAGCAAGAGGCTTTAGGTTCCTTGAGAAATACTCATGCTAAAGCCTGCATCTATGAGCTCCAGCCTTTTCCATCCTTTCCATGGAGGGTGTCTCTACCAGTAAGGAGAGTGCATGTCGAGACTACAGCAGAGAGCTTCAGATTTGATGAAAAGTGGGCGATGAACATGAGTTTGGACTCGCAGATGTAAGGGGAGAGATTTTCTATTTCTTTTTTCGACATTAGAGATAGGCTCACTTGTTCTTCGAGCAAGGGCAAGTTACTTGTGTTGAGAAAAAAAAAATACTGGCCATCAGGTAAAGATAAATTGAATTTAAACAAGGCCGCGTTGTTGGCTTCTATTGTCCTTTCAACTGCAACAACAAATTTATGAGATTAGGGTCATCAGTTTTGTTTTGTTTCAACTAGAACAACTAAAATATTCATATCAGTTAAAAATAAGATAAAATAGTATTGTTTTTATCTATGTTTAAATTTCAGTTCATTCTGGATTTTTCAACTAAATATTGGCCGAAATGTTCTGGTTTTGTTCTGCCTGTTCTGTTTTGGCCAAGTAGTGTTTTATTTTAAATAATGAATAATTTTATAATATCAATCATATCTTTTAATCTAACTATTAGATTGAGATGAAATTTTACGGGGAGTCTCTTGATATATTTATATATATTATGTTAAAATTTAAGAGCAATCAGAGAATGTAACAACTTTGCGAGATGGATAATGACATTCTCATAATATTATACATGTTCATAATTTTGTTCGGAAAAATCATTTTATTGTGTTTTTTTAGATGAAATTGAACAATTCAAAATAATTTTATTTTTGGATTTGAACTAAAAAAATTGAATTAATATATTTAATTATATATATATATATATATATATATATATATATATATATATATATATATATATATATATATATATATATATAAAATACAATCCTGAAACTAACATGCTAAAATGCTCCAAAATCAAAAGATTTCATTCCAATTAAAAAAAACAAATCACCAACGAATCAGATTGACAACCTCGGAAGAGACACATCTGTCCATTGGCTTACATTGTTACGTGAAACAACAGTAAGCAAGAAACATGTGAAGAGAACAATTACTGAAAGCTCAGACACAGAAGGTTATAAATGAGGAGTGAATCAGGTGAAAAGGCTCCATTGCTTATTCATCATGTACGTGAGTGTAGGAGGGGAATCGATCAGTTTTCCAAGCACTGGAATTTGGCGACTGGAGTGAAGAGACATCTTTTCCAGGTTTTGCATCAAATCCCTGTTCACAGATTACAAAACACTTGCCAACAAGAACATGGTTTAGGACATCCAAGAAAATGACAAAACATGAAGCCATTTTTCTCACATTATTGCTATCAACAGTCGAGGATAATAGCGATATCCAAACTAGGTTACATATTGGTCTCTTTGAAAAGACAACATGCCAAGACTCAGAGGAGGTGATGATGCCTGCAAAATAAAATGGAAAAGGCAAGATAGGTTACTTATTATGAGAGTGTGATGAAGATCAGTAAGAATTCACAAGAGATCGATGAAAACCTTGGTGTTTCTTTTGTTCTACGTCGAGTTTGTAATGAAACGTTGGGACCCCAAGGCGCTGGTGAGTTTCATAACGATGGCAACCCGGGAATCCTAAGATTATAATAGGACTCGTTGAAGATTAAGAAACACTAATGAACACATGCCACAGTGAACTACATCAACCTCGAGCACATCAATCTGCAGTAATTATCAAGGTCGATGGTGAGAAACAACGAGTTTGAAATTAAGGAAACAAATCTTCTTTAGAACACTACTTGCATGCCATTCGAATTGAGAACATATCAGATTCAGTTTATGAATTTCTGAAACTATCGAAAACAGTCAGAATTAGAAAGTTGAGGGAAGAGAAGTGAGATTAAAGGAAGCAGGTCCAATGAACAATCGAAAAGTGATGAGATAACCAATGAAGCATATAGGATGCAGCTCAATATTATCCTCGTCTTCAATGGAAGGACACAGCTGTACCAAGAACATATCAGTAGGCCACCATTTTCGTACTCTTATCTACCTCAAAATTCATTTTAATGCCTAAAAACATGCAATCTGTGATTTGGCACCACATGGTCTTAAGTATGCCGAAAGGTATGAACAATCAAGATCTCCCAAGTCTCAATCTGTGAATTGAGTGTCTTGTTTTGACAAAGTCAGCGATTTGATGGTCCAGAAAAGTCAAGAGTTCAAGAACATTAGTGACGGTTTATACATAACTGGAAGTAGTCTTTTAAGAGCTTCACACATTCCTTTCATAACCACTTCAACGTTCATGGAATGAAGTCTCGGACAACGGTACCATCCTAAAAGTTTAACTAGTTTATGAGGTTTCAAATATAATTTTTTAAAGTGAAATATTTTTTGGATTCTAAACTCGCACAAATAATAATATCCCGTGTTTAGATTAATAAAGCTCTAATATTATGTTAAAATAATTATATTAATTTAAAATTTTAAACTAAAAAATAATCCTTTCATATCTAGTTTAGCATTCTTAGAAAATAGTATCAAATCTCATTCTAAAAACTTAAATTATTAGGTGATGTCTTAATATATAATTTATATAATTCTCTAACATATCTTTTTAAGTGAAAATTCTTTGAATTTAAAACTTGCATACACTTATACTATTTTATATTTATTTTTTATAAAATAAAATATAATTAATAAAGTTATGATAAAATATTAAATAATTATCTCAACTTACAAATTTAAATAATTAGATAAGTTCTCCAAAATAATTTTATATTATTTTCTAATATAGTATGTTAATGGTGAGATATGAATTAAAAAAAGGATTGGCCCACAGAGACTCTGGGATTTTATAACATTGAAGAAAGGGTTGAATTTGAATAATTGTAAAATAGAGAATAATAACTAATAAGGGATGATATTAGAATGAATAGAAGTTAGAAGACCAAATTGATAATAGAAGGAGTAAAAGCTCCTTTAAATTTTGGTGGCTTTAGGCGTCAGGTTTCCAACTTTATAACAACCGTTGGTCAAAATATCAATCGGGTTGGGCCAGAGACTTTTGACGGTCCAGATTATACTGTCAGGTAAGTACTACTTGCCTACATTAGCTACTCCCTCAAGGACTAAGCACTAACCGTTAACCATGGCTGCAATTGAATCATTCAGCCTGCTCAGGTACTCTCCCTCTACATACCCCTTTTGTACTTTTCATTGCCATGGAGTTTGTGGGTTGTGCTTAATGTTTTTATATGAACAGGAATTGTGCAGTAACTACAAGGGCATTCTCAAATGTGAGAGTCTCACCAAGGGCAACCTCCAGTTTCAATTCCATTAAGTTCCTTCATCCTAACCATTCTCGAAGGTATTTTGAATGACCTTTTGCTTTTCTTTTTGTATTATATTGGGTAAATATCACTGCTTGCTTTCTATGATCTATGTATTGATGGTACTTGTCAATTCATGGCCTAAAAAGTATTGATTTTTTTTGTTATTCATGGTAAACTCTGTAGTGGGTCGTAATTATTATGTTCTGCTTAAGATTTTATGTTACTTCATTGTTTGAATTTGAGGGATGATACCCGTTATTAAAAATCAGGCAGAGTTGCTCTTCTTTTTTATTGCATGATTGTGGAAGTTGTTTAAGGGTTTGGTCGATAAGTTTGTTCCTTCACTTACAGTTATATCATCATGCAGTTATGTTTTTGTGTGTTTTTTAGTGAGTTTTCTGTTTATGATTTGGGGACGAAGTTTAACGTATGAAAATAAACTCTGGAATTTCAAGGTTCCAGTGACCTCCTTTTTGCACGCGGCGGCAATATTTAGGATTGAATTTCAAGATGTCCTTCAATTTAGTAAAATTATACTTTAAATACATATTAAGAAATATAACTGCTTCCTGGTCATGGCCATAGCCCCCCTCTTAACTACCCATTACTGGCAATAGTTCTAATTAACCCGAAACAAATAACATAACTGAAATACACGTAATTGAATGCTGAATTTAATTAATTAACTATGGTTAATAAGTAAATTATGGTTGCCGTCCGCCACGCATCAATCATCCCGTTAGCTTGTCTGTGTACTGCCGTCCGCCACGCGTCGCCCATCCCGTGCCCAGCTGGCTGCCACATGTCTTTAATCAGGCTCGTAACACATGCTCCCTCAAATTTGGCTGCGATCGAAATTGTGGTTATTGAATGTGAAAATGTACAGCTTGCAATTTATGAAACAAGTGTGAACACTTGGTTTGGTCTGAGAAAAGATTCATGCTTTGAAAGTGTCATTTCAGTGAAAACCTAATTATTGGGATGATTGAATGCTTTATTTCTAGAACTTGAATCTTCTGAAGCTTGCATCATATCTAGATTATGAAAAGAACTTCTTTAGAGCAGGCAGTTTTGTAGGTTGTAGCTCAGTATCCTTGTGTCGTACTTTCAGTTTGGGTGAACAGTAATCTCCCTCACTCATTTGAATGATGCTGCAAAGATCCTTTAGCTATTCCCTCTTCTTTTATAGTCAGTTTATTCTTGATTGGGCTTATGATGTTTTAATTATTGTTTATTCCGTTAGATTTTCAGAGAAAAGTTTAACTTTCACTTTGAATCTTTTGCTGATTTCTTGATTTCTTCTGATTCTATTATTTAGATCTCTGTTTTGCACTAATGCTACACACGATGAAGAGGCTTCTGCAAAAGCAGCAGCAGCCAGTGCCGACAGTGGAGCTCCAACAATGTATCATTACTTGTGACATACCTGGTTTGATCTCTTGTTTTTAAAAATAGTCTGACAACCTCTTACATTGATGTTTTAGATATTCCCTATGAGGTGTCCAGCAACCTTATTTTTTATCACAAGGTTTCAAAAACACTTGAGCATTTGATAATCATGGTCAATACTTGCTAGTTCCTTATAGAGACTCCTTGTCAAAATAAAATTCTGAAAAGAGGTATCCAATTACTTCAAAATTGGCAGTTTCAAAATAGCGAAGTTTTATTGGGTGAGAATCTTTGTTTGAGACGCTGAGAAATGAATGGTAATCTTCACCTGTGTAGATTCAGGAAACAAGTGACGATATCTGAAACTTGAAGTTTGTATCTGTCTGTAGGGGAAGGGAGGGGAGCCTGGGAGGTTTATGTTGTGTTTGGTTGAGAGGAAGACAGAGTCATCTTTCCTGTGTGACATGTTGGAGAGATAATTCTAGAAGATTATTCATTGAAATGTGACATGTTGGATTGATAGTTCTAGAAGATTATTGCACTGCTTTCATGCTGATGACAGTTTTACCTTTCCTGTCTAGTTTTGACAAGATCATAACAAAGGAAATTCCTTCATCCATTGTATACGAGGATGAAAAGGTCCTAGCTTTCAGGGACATCAATCCTCAGGCTCCTGTTCATGTTCTGGTCATTCCAAAGGCCAGGGATGGATTGACACACCTTGGGAAGGTTAGTAATGGTCATGTATCTTTCATTGAATGCATGGACACGTGCTCGAACACATTACATTGATGCAAAATTTTGAATTTTCACTGAGCATACTTAACCTAATGGATGGACATGAGAACACAGAGAAATTTATCATGGTATCTAACTATATATTTCAAAATGTTTATGTATGTTTTCTCTCCTTCGCATGGAATACCATTGACTTGACTTGTAGATTTCCCTTCTGCGTGCTTTATTTTGCACCAAAATGATCCCGTTATTCCCTCTCTTTTTTCTACTATAAGGCATCTGTAATACCGTATCCTGCAGAAAAATTATAAACCTATAGAATAGAAACAATTTCTCAACATATAATCTGTATATTCTATGAGTGTGTTGTAAATCGGTATTTAATTGAAATGACTTGATCCAGCTTTGTAAATTAAAATGGTAGTTACCTTGTGTATATCCTTTTTACCAGGCAGAAGCCAGACATGGAGAGGTGTTGGGCCAACTTTTATATGCTGCGAGAATAGTGGCTGAAAGGGAAGGCATCCTCGATGGATTTCGTGTTGTTATCAACAATGGCCCCGGTGCCTGTAAGCTCTCACCTCATTTCTGTAACTTTTAGTCTGTGTTAGTGTTATTTCCATCCATTACTGTGCTGATGGCCTGGTCTCTCTGTTCAGGTCAATCTGTCTATCATCTCCACTTGCATGTCCTGGGTGGAAGACAAATGAAATGGCCGCCTGGTTAAAGATTTGAATAAATTCATCTTGAAGCATGATTGCACCGTCTTGTTCCCCATGCCCTCACTTTCTTGAATTCTTTTTTTATATTTGATCTGAATCTTTGTTTTAGCTGTATCCTGGGATTTATGAACACCTTACAAATGGAGATTTTTATCCATCCTCTGTAATCTCTAAGACTGCAACTGTGGTTATTTGAGAATTGTGTAATAAAACTACATGGTATGTTTTTAGATGATCTACAAACCATATTAAACATGGTAAACCATTGCATATTCTGCAGATGAATCACAGAATGTCACAAAAGCACTAATAACTTTGAATAGCTGCTAGAATAACTCCGTGGGTATTACTCCTATGCATGTTCCTGCTAGATTCGAAATATAATTATAAGCTCATATTTTAAATTTTGCTTATTACCTCATGATTTTGCTTTCAACCAATACTAAATGCTTGTTTATTTTTGCATTTCAAAAACATTTTGGAAAATATTTAAGAATTTTTATTTTTATTGTGTTTTCATATCCTTTTAAGGTGTTAATATAAAAATATATATTATTTTAATATATTTCAATATAAAAAATATTTTAAAAAATAACAGTTAATATACTATCAAATACTCTATAAAAAAAAACACTTATCCAAGTGAGTGAGAGGGGTTGGATTAAGGAAGCAAATGACTAGGAAAGGAAATGAAACGGAAAGAGAATTATTTCACTTGGATTTTCTTCCATTTTCTAAAAAGAATTATTTTTTAATTTTTCAAAACAAAACCTCAACGAAAAGTATAGAATATAATATAGGAATCAAGTAATTCTTACTTTCATCCAACACGCCAGTTCCTAAAGCTAATATGTATTGGGAAAAAATACTTTTCTTTTCATTTTTGTCAAATAAAATATTTTGTATCATCACTCAATTTTCTCTCTTATGAGAAAACTTAATTTCTAAATATAAATTAGTAATTGACATTTACAATATATTTGTAAATTGTTAAATAAGAGTGAACATATTTAATTTAATTTAGAAAAAAAATAATCAGTGAACATATTTAATTTAGAACTTTACACTTCCCTCCCCCCTTCCCATCCCAACCCATTTCATTTTCAACGTTAGCCTCTAAAATTAATATATTGGCTTTCTCACCTCTAAGCAACTAGATTGTCATTTACCAGTTGCATTGGCTGCTAAATTCTGAAATTCTGGAAATATTTCCCATTTATAGCTATAAATTAAATATTTATTATCTATTGAGAATGGAATAATTCTCATTAACATCTTCAAGATGTCTAATCTTCATTTATCTAAATAAATGCAATATTAATCTAAGAAATTACAAAATGTAATGGCAGTGTATAAAATATTTACAGCATGTTGTCAGCAACAGACAAACAATATTTTTGTCTCAGTTTTTTCTATCAAACACATGCATGTTCTCATTAATTCCGGTCTTTTCTACCCCAAAACAAAAACAAAACACTATACAAGTGTAAGAACAGTATCGCTAATTTACCAGCAGAAATTTAGTTAACAAAGCAAGCAGCAAGGATAAAGCTGGTATGAAAAAATCAAAGAAGATTATGGTACTTTTATTTTCAACATGTACACAACTATTACAATCACAACTGTGAGTCCAATATCGAGGCTGATCAAATTCTACGACATAGCATGAGCTGTGAACTTATGAAAAATTATATAAAGAATAGGAAAAAGAAATCTTCAACCATGTTTGCTGAGAAAACACTTTCACAACCTTGGTGCACTGTTTCAGATAGTTTCAACCAACCTATCCCAGGGCAATTCTCTCTTAACAAGATGGTTTCCTCACCTATGTGCACTGTTAAAACAAACGTGTTCAAGGAGAGCAGGGGGCTCGCTCCTTCTACTTCAGCCAACGAATGCCATGCACTAACATTTTTCATCCTTCTGGACCTAGGAAAGAGCCTTTCTGTGAGGACATCTGGCTGCATCTAACTAAGCTTTTGCATCTGTTTCAGGACGAACTCAGTATCACAAGGACGTGATAAGTGCACTCTGGTTTGTACACAGACAAGAACAGTCTGGTTCAGTAGAATCCTTCTTAACAAGCCGTTTGTCACGATTAATCATCAGTTGAATAAGAGGCAGTTTTTGTGCTACTTCACGCCATATTTCATTAACAGTTCCATTTGAATCGCCATATACAAAATATCGCCTCACCTGAATCATAAAATTCAAAATAGCAACCTTTAAAATATATGCTATTGATGGTGCAACAAGTTTTGATCACTAAGGAAATGACTTCAACACTAAAATAAAAGATGAAGGAATAAATGGAATGTACGTATATAACTGCAGATACTTGTAAAGGTTTTTTTTTTTTTTTATTCCATCTTTGTTCAGCATGCAAGTAATTGTACTTATTATGCTCATCCCTATAAAAAAATGTTTAAGATCATGCTTTTTAATTAGTTAAATACTTTTAAAGCTATTTTTTTATTGAATCCTTGTCCAGCATACAAGGAATGATACTTATTATGGTATTCCATATAAAAAAATGTTTAAAATCAAATTAGCTTTCCTGATGCAGACAAAAACACGACAGGTAAAACAATAAGCACAAAGCAACACAGAATTTTGCCAAATAGGATCACCACCCAAAAATCCTAATTTGAAATTTTATCACTCAATATTTGCTCTTCTACTGGTCTTTTTTCTCAGGTTTACAGCTTAAAAGACCCGAAAGCTGGTCTAAACAAACTAGGAAACCTGAAAATAAAGGAAAGGGAATAAAGGTCCTAAACAAAATAGGGGAAAAATTATCAATCATAATATTTAATTTCCTAGACCAAATAGTAAAAAATAAAAATAACTAAGGAAAAATTATTTTCAAACCTCTTGCATCATTTCTTCAGCCAAGAAAAAGAAGCTTCAGTTTTTACAAGTATAACGCTCCCTCATCCCACTTCTATTTAATTTAGACAGGAATTACAAATCCCTACTTCTAACAAAAGAGTCGTCATTTCTTTCCAAGAATACCCAAAATCAATAACTGTGACAGCTACAGAACAATGACAATACAATAAAAGATTAAGAAGAGAGCAACAAATAATGGCAACACCTTCAGCAATATAGATGGATGGATTATAAGATAAGGCATGTAGAATTTACCGCTCTCATCTCTTTCTGATATTCCAGAATTTTCTCAGTGGATACTGCTCTCAGCATTCTAACTAAATATCCTGGCTGCAGAGAAGACTCAGTATCCACAAAAATTGCAATCTTTCTGTAATCTATCACATCTTCAAAAGGTAATTCAATGCTATCACTGACTATCAATGGAACACACAAACTAACAATGGAATCAAAAAGTCGGCAAGCTGAAGGAGTATCACCGGCAGGATTCAAACAGAACTTTGAAGTATGCATGCCACGTGTAGCTGTACGACGATTCTCCCTAGATTGTGTGCCATGCCTTATTACAACATCCTCTTCTTTCTCAAGCATTTGAAAAAGCAGATCACGAATTTTTCCACCCTGTAAACACAAAGCATTCAAAGAAATCATGAATAACATTGACCTAAATATCAGTATAGGTGATATTTTTCTTTCAATGTAACATCTTCATGTGCCATGCCACATATCACATTTATCCATTTGGGGCAGTACTAAGGATAGTCACTTCAAACAAAACTATGTATTGGTATCTCTACCTACCATGACAAGTAATTCTTAAGGGAACAGGCCACTAGTGACATATAAGCACCTATTTTAGTCTATGGAATTAGATTGCATGAATCTCACAACTGGTTAGCAGATCCTTAAAGCAACAACCCTTAGTGCTACTTCACAATACACCCATAACAATGTTATCTTTCAATTTCTCAAAATCATAATTAAAAGTTCTCCAACAATGAATCTCACTACTGGTTAGCAGATCCTTAAAGCAACAACCCTTAGTGCTACTTCACAATACACCCATAACAATGTTATCTTTCAATTTCTCAAAATCATAATTAAAAGTTCTCCAACAAGTTTCTACAATCTTTAAAAACAATCATCTTTCCTATACACCCATGAATAACGAAAAACGTTTTAACAATTATCCACACCTATACCCTTCTTTCAACCAAACGAGGGCATAAACACATTAATTCTCAAATTGATAGCACGACTAAAGCTAAGAACAATGTCTTAATGAAACTATCATCAATAATTTTATCCTTCAACTTCTCACACACCATAAATATTTTCTTTCAGCAACTTCTCACATAGACATTAAGAAAATAAACTTACATCTTTCCGGTACCGATTGCCCATGAAAAACAAGAGCGTTTTCCTCTCCTCCACGCCAATATCGCCATTATAAACATTAATCCTATGCGAGTAAGGCACGATGACATCCTTAATCAAGGACCCCTGGTCATTTCTAACCCGCCCGAAATCTGACAATAACAAAACCGCATTCTTGACACGGTCCAAGACCCGATAAAGTGCATTCGGATCCCCAGCAAAAACTACATGATCCCTCCCATTATTCCTCCTCCAATACTCCTGCTCCTCCAACCACTCCACCAGCTTGTCTTGCATCTTCTCATCACTATAAACCGGATCCGACCCGGGTACTGTCCCGACCCGACCTGTATTCACTATCAAGCTGAGAGAAGAGAAGACCGGAACATAAAACAGGTCAGCCTCCTCCGGGTCATTGACTTTCACCACAGGTGACCCAACCCGGTCCAAATCGGGCCTGGAAAGATCCACATACATGTACCATTCACCCATGTGCTGGTGACCCGGGTAAGTCACCTTGGACAAGTCAGAAGAGCCACGCGCCAACGCGTGACTCTCGATGATTCCAGTAGTGAACATCTTGGGCATATCATACATGAAAACTCTAACTTTCTTCTCATTTCCCGTCACTTTCACGGGAAATTCTTCGAGATTTTCTCGAGAAATTTGCTCGGCGAAGAGAGATGAAGTTTTGGCGGAAATACCGGCAGTGGCGGCGGCGGTGGAGGAGCTGAGGAAGGTGTTGAAGAAGGCGTAGATGATGAGGATCGTGCATGCAGAGAAAATAAGGGTTTGTTTTACTAGAGAGGATTTTCGAGCCATACTGTGGGGAAGTTTGCTGGAATCTGAGGATTTGGGGGGTCTGGTTTTCAATCTCTCGCTCATAACTTTTGCTAGCGGTGGTGGAGGAGGGCTAGCTGAGTGTCGGGGCACGGTTATAATGTGCTGCTGGTGCGTCAGAAGCCGCCACGTCTTTTGATGTTCTGAAGTAGCTTAACGTGATTTTGAGAAGGAGAGTCAACGTATTTAGGGGGGTTTTGTTTTTTAGATTTTTTTTATTTAGAAATATATTAAAATAATATTATATATATATATATATATATATATATATATATATATATATATATATATATATATATATATTAAAATACACACAAAACTCTTTATTAGAAATTAAAAAAAAATCTTTAATTATTCTTACAACACAAAAATAAATAAATTCTTAAAATTAAAATAAAAACATGGTGGTCAGAAATATGATTTTTTTTAACGTAAATCTTTTAAAGCATGAGTTACATCTTATTAATAAAAAAAAATGTTTTGTTTTTATTTTTTTATATTTACTATAAAACCTCAACTACATCTCGCTATTTCTATGTCTCTAAAACGCCCTAATCCAATCATTTTCTAAATTCTTGTTATCTTTTAATTCAAGAAAATGATGTGAAGATTTGTCTTGATCTAATCAAGTTGTCCAAATTAATCATTACTTTTTGTTAACAATATGCTTTAGAATTATGATCGATAATTTTCGATCTAATTTTCTTGTAATAATATTAATTCAAATGTATCAAAACTATATTTAATCTAGAAAAAAATAATTTATTTTTTAAAATACTTAAGAAATTAATTTAAAGTTAAAAAAAAATTCAAAAATATAATTTAACTGTGATATCAAAAACCACTTAAGTGTGTTTGATATTGTGATGCAAGATATTTAAAAAAATATTAAAATAGTATTATTAGATTTATTTTTATTTTGAACATCAATAGAATAAAATTATATAAACATATATAAAAGAATGAGATAATGCTATTTTAGTTTCTTTAAAAAAAAACAAATAAATCAAGTTAACATGATGAGTCATTAATTGATTTGGTGATTATTTTTTTAGTCATATCCTAACTAAATCAGACAACAATGATCAATATCAAGGGGTTGGTTGGGATTGTAATGGGAAAGTGTTAATAAAAAAATTTAAAATTTTTTATTTTAAATTAAAAAAAAATTAGATGTTTTTAGATTATTTTGATATGTTGATGTCAAAAATAATTTTAAAAAAATAAAAAAATACTTTCAAAAATAACTACAACCACTCCATCAAACAAGCACTTAAATAGAATCATGAGAATGTCCATCTAAAACTTCATATGAAATTTAATTAAATATATTAGTTTATTTTGTAGTACAGTGTATTGCAATAAATATTATTATAGTGGATAAATATGATCAAGGAATAATGATTAAAAAAAGAATAAGTTTTAAATCTAGTGCTTGTGTGGAAGCGTGATTGTAATTATTTTTTTAAGTATTTTTTATTCAAAAATATATTAAAATAATATATTTTTATTTTAAAAAACTTATTTTTAACAAAATCATTTAAAATAAAAAATAATAATTTTGAAAAGGTGCCAAACAATAGCTTAAACGGAATGTCCATCGGGTCGATGATTGAAATTGTTGATAGAAATATGTAGAGTATTTTCTTCCTGGAGATAATGATAGGGGGAGAATTCAGAACGTTGCTTAACGATTTGATAAAGAAAATAACATCAAGAGGTGCTAATGACATTCTTGAAATAATCAAATCAACTTTTTTATTTGTTTTTTTAAACCAATAACACATAATAATGTGTTCAACAAGTTTAATAATTATTATTATTTTTTCCATTCAAGAAAAATATATGAACTGAAGTGCAAGATAAGGTTACAGATTGACTTGTTCATCACAATTTCTAGTTCATCCAGCCGAAAAGATGGCTGCCAAATCCGTAGTGAATCTAACTTGGAGATATGAGTTACGTGGTTTTATGGATTCAAATCAATATTCATTTCATTTCTTAATTATTTTTTTCTTACATGATGTAAGCCGAGAACTTGAAACTAAAGTTTTTAAATATAATATGATCGTGAATTTAATTTATTTTCTGAATAAAATCGGGTCAATTTATTTATTTTTATTTTATAAAAATAAAAAAATATATTATTATTTTTTTAAAAAAAAAAAGAAAGTCGAGGAGTTTTTAGACTGTTATTAAGTGAAGATTAATCTAAGTATTTGATCGTATCAAAAAAAAAAATTATAAAAAACCGGCCCGGTTTAAACTCCGGGTTACCTAGGTAATGGTCAGCCCGCAAACTTGGAATCTTAAAATTGGAACAATATAGAAAAAGACTTAGGCCCCGTTTGTTTGCTGGAAAGTGATTTCCTTTTGGAAAGTGAATTCCGGGGAAAATGAATTCCTGGAAAGTGAATTCCTAGAAAGTGAATTCCGATGTTTGACAGTGTTATGGAAAATGAACTGGAAAACACTTTCCAGTGTTTGTTTATGTTATGGAAAATGATCTGGAAAATAATTTATTAATAAATTAATTTTTTTTCAAGTTTATTAAAATAATGAGGAACAAATCTTATAAATTAAAAAGTTGAATGAGAATGAAATTGAAAAAAAATATAATTTCATAAATTATCTCAAATAAAATAAATAATAATCAAAATAATAGAGATCAAATCTAAAAATTTTTTAAAAAAATAAAAGGTGAATAAATTAAAATAATAATAATTAACATTTCATAAATTATTTCAAATAAAATAAGTAACAATAAAAAAAATGAGGACCAAATTTGATAGATAAAAAATTTCAATAAAAAAATGATAAGAAAAAAGCAAATAGCAATTATAAAAATAAAAACCAAAATTAATATAAAAATTAAATTTTAAGAGATAGAATTGAAAAATAAATATTCAAAACAAATTATATATAGCAATCAAAAGTTTGAGGATCAAATTTGATATAATCAGCAAATAATGACATTTCTAAATTTTTCACAATTTCCGGAAAGTGTTTTCCGCCCAAATTTTCCGGAAAACACTTTCCTGAAAACCAAGTCAAATTCTTCTTTGACTGGAAAGAATTTTCCGTTGACCGGAAAATGTTTTCCGTTGACCAACTTTCCAGAAGACAAACAAACACAGGAAAGTTTGGAAAGTAGTTTCCCGGAAAGTGAATTCCGGGAAACAAACGGGGCCTTAACCACTAAGCTAATAGTTTCCCTGTCCACAGTTCCTGTATGGTTTAGATGAATTGCTGGTTTGGTAGTACGTTGGTTTGCTTTTTAATTTTTTTTTTCGGAAAAAAATAAAGATAAGTTTTCTTTAAAAAAAAAATATTTTTAACATTAATATAATACATGAAAATAATATAAAAATATAAAAAAAAATAATAAATAAATAAATGAAAATATATTTTTTTTCAAAAATATTTTTGAAACATATTGCTAAACACCCTCAAAATAATTATTAATTATTTAAAATTATGATTACAATTATTTTTTAAAATATTTAAAAAAATATTTTTGAAAAGAGTTCTACTGATTTTAATGGGAAGAAGGGCTTTATGCAATCCTCAAATTATAATTTATAAAAACATGTTTTTTTAAAAAAAAAATCTTTGAAAACATAGAAACGAACACTCTTAATGGAAGAAGGCCTTTATGCAATCCTCCTCATCAGAATCTCATCCATCAGTTGTTAGCTTTACTTGAAAGCACAACCCTCACCCCGGTCTCTAATCCTTGAAAAGGTCATGACTCAAAGAGGTTAGCAGCTTCACAATTTCTTCCTCCACCATTAAAATCTTGCAAGAAATGAACTAGGTTGAGGGTGTTAGGCAACTCAAACATGAAGGTGATGCTGGGATTTCTCACGAACAACCATGAAGATCACGAAGATCATGCTGGGACATCTCATGATCCTGAGGATCATGCTAGGATTAGACAGCATTTATATATTTCAAGTTTTTGTTGCAATTTAGATTCAATTATCATTTAATTGTATTTTTTATTCGACGGGATATCATTTTCATAAAGTGTATTTTGTGAGAATAAGTGATCGAGTAAAATCCTAGTTGTCCTAATCTCTTATAAAAGAGACGCATCCTTACTTAAATTCGAGACCTGCTATGCAGATTTTCAATTTTTTATCATAACATAACACCCTTGAATATGTTGAGAAGAAGAAGAACATGTAAATTGCTTTTATTTACTTTACAGTTATATTGTACATGCTCTATATTATGCTGCCTATTGTTATGGAATAACAGCTCACATAAAAGACTAGTTAGTTAGGAAGTTTGTTGCTCTTCTTGTATAAAGACCCGATAAATCATCAATGAAAATACAACACACTATTCAGTATTCTTTTCATCTTTTCATGTTATCAGAGCTGGTTTAAATTTTGTTCTCATTTTTCTCTAAACATTGTCTAGCATTCCTCTCCTTCCAGTCATCATGTCTCAGGAAAACACAACACCCATTCCATCTGTTCACGGCAAAGAAGTTGTCAATACCAGCACGGATTTTTCGAGATTAAATATCTCAAGTCCATACTCCTCTCATCACTCAGACCATCCAGGACTGGTCTTGATTTCAAAACCCTTAAATGGGAACAAATTCTCTACTTGGAAACGAGCCATGACCTTGGCTTTGAATTCCAAAAACAAACTGGGGTTTGTTGATGGTTCAATCAGTCCACCTTCACAATTAACAGACCCAGAAAATTATGCATCCTGGTCTCGGTGTAACGATATGGTCCATTCTTGGATCATCAATGTCCTCAATCCAGAAATATCAGACAGTGTCATCTATTATACTACCGCTAATGAAGTTTGGAAGGACCTTCATGAGCGATTCTCTCAGTGTAATGCACCTCGCATTTTCGAAATACAGAGAGACATTGCCTATTTCAGACAAGAACAACTCTCTGTCTCGGCATACTATACAAGACTCAAGGGGCTTTGGGATGAATTGAGCTCCTACAATGATGCAGTGCATGAAACGCAGCATGAACAACAGAAATTGATGCAATTTCTAATGGGTCTAAATGAATCTTATGGTGGAATTCGTGGGCAGATACTCTTGATGAGCCCTCTCCCTTCGATTCGCCAGGCGTACTTCTTTGTCTCTCAAGAAGAGAAACAGTGCCTCCTGAGCTCGACCCATATTGCAGACGGGTTGGGTAACAGCGCTGCCATGGCCGTCCAAGGAACCCCATCGACTGGGACAAGAAGGAATGACAGGCCACACGGCTCACAAGACACCTTCACAAGGAGAGATGGGTCTGGTATTTTCGGTGGTGGAGGACGAAGAACGGAAGCCTTTAATGGTGGTTTTGGGGGACGAAGGCCAGAGTAGTTTAATGGGGGGCGACGGGTTGGAGAAGAAAGGAGAAGGCCTGTCTTTAATAAAGGCCGGCCTCACTGTGCACATTGTGGCCAAATGGGCCATTGGGCGCAAACATGCTTTGAATTGCATGGTTACCCGACAACCCATCAAAGATACAAATCCATGGGCCCAAATGGCCCAAATCGGTTTAACAGGCCAGCTGCAAACCAGGTTGCTGAAGGCTTTTCCAGTGAAAACAACAGTAACTCAGTTAATGGATTTTCAGAGGAACAGATAAAGCAGCTCTTGTCACCACTGGACCACAAAAATGAGGGATCAAGTTCTCAAACAAATATTGTCACCAAACCAGGTTTGTCTAAAATCACCTCCCGTAATTGGATCATCGACAGCGGGGCAACGGACCATATTACTTCATCGTCAAAATTATTTGTTCACACAAATAAAAATTCCACATTGCCCCCTGTGTTATTGTCGAGCGGAGACAAAGCACAGATTTTTGCCAAAGGAATAATGCCTATTAATTCAATTTATTATCTGAAAAATGTGTTGTGTGTGCCTACTTTCAAAGTAGATTTGATGTCAGTCAGCCGACTAACGAGGGGATTAAATTGTTCAATAACCTTTTTTCCTTACTAGTGTATCTTGCAGGATCTGGCTACGAGGAGGATGATTGGTTTGGGTAAACAATGTGACGGGCTATACTATTTGGTGGGATTGGAAACACAGAAACCCGACACAAAAAGCTCACCTACACATCGCTCGGCTTGCAATCTTATCATCCCATCCACTGATCTCTGGCATAATCGTTTAGGTCATGTCTCCTCATCTCGTTTGAGTTTTATTGCTAAGAAATTTTTAAATTTTTCAGTTCAGTCAAATCACACTTGTCCCATTTGTCCTTTGGCAAAGCAGAGTCGTCTTCCTTTTTTGTCTAGTGTCCCTTCCTCTGTAAGACCTTTTGAATTAATCCATTGTGATATTTGGGGTCGCTATCGACATCCTGCAATTTCGGGTGCTTATTATTTCCTTACTATTGTTGATGATTTTTCCAGTTTTACATGGATATTTTTAATGAGGCATAAAAATGAGACCCAGTCACTTCTCCGTAATTTTTTTAATCATGTCCAGACCCAATTTGAAACTCACATTAAAATTTTTCGAAGTGACAATGGTGGAGAATTTATCTCTCTCCGTCCTTTTTTTGACACTCATGGTGTCATTTTTCAACATTCTTGTGTCTACACGCCTCAACAAAACGGCGTTGTAGAACGCAAGCATCGTCACATCTTACAAGTGGCACGAGCTTTAAAATTTCAAGCTCATCTCCCCATCCATTTTTGGGGCGAATGTGCCCTTATTGCTGTGCATCTCATCAATCGTATTCCCTCTCCATTACATTCTTTTAAAACATCCTTCGAACTCCTTTATTCAAAATTACCTATTTTTTCTCATTTATGAGTTTTTGGTTGTTTAGCATATGCTACCAATGTCCATCCATCACATAAATTTGACTATCGTTCCATCCCTACTATTTTTATAGGATATCCTATTGGTCAAAAAGCTTACAAATTATTTAATTTATCCACAAAAAAAAAATTTACGAGTCACGATGTCAAATTTCACGAGTCTGTCTTCCCTTATGCCTCAATCAGTCCAACTGACCAGAACCAATCCTTAGCCCATTCCTTCAACCCAGCCCTTTACTTATTTCGGCCCATGACCCACCCGACTGCCCATTACCCAGCCCACCCCAACCTACCAACAGCCCATTACCCCACCCACCTCAGCCTTCACTTCCCCCCCGTCCACACACACCAGACCCCTCTCCTCACCCGAACCTTCCTTCTCCGATTCCATCACTGCCAAACACCATCAACACCTCATCGGAGCTAGAACCCGTTTTAGCCTCCCAGAATAATCCCTCTCCTTATCCTTGTCCCTCTCCCACAGATACCACAGATAACACCTCCCCTGCCCTAATCCCTCCCCGGCGCTCTACTCGTGCCACCATCCCACCAATCAAGCTTCGTGATTACATTTGTCCCACAGTTTCCTCTGCCCAATCTTCCTCTTTAATGCCAGGTTCAAATAAAGGTACGCGATATCCCCTCACCAACTTTGTCTCTTATCATCGTTACACCTCTGCTCTCAACAGTTTTATTGCTCAGATTTCTTCAGTCACAGAACCGAGCAATTACTCAGAAGCTGCTTCTAATCCTGCTTGGCAAGAGGCCATGGATTCTGAATTAAAGGCTCTCCAAGCCAATGGCACATGGTCACTTGTTCCTCTACCAGCCGGAAAATCCCCTATTGGATGCCGATGGGTATTCAAAATCAAGCACCATTCTGATGGTTCCATCGAGTGCTACAAGGCCCGTTTGGTGGCCAAAGGGTTCACTCAACTGGAAGGTGTTGATTACCACGACACCTTCTCCCCCACTGCAAAGATTATCTCCGTTCGGTGCCTCCTAGCTTTGGTCGCATCTCACCGTTGGCCTGTTCATCAACTGGATGTGAACAACGCCTTCCTCCACAGTGATTTAACCGAAGAAATATACATGTCTCCACCACCCGGACTTCGGCGACAGGGGGAGGATAACTTGGTATGTCGCCTTCACAAATCTCTATACGGGCTGAAACAAGCTTCTCGGCAGTGGTTCGCCAAGTTTTCAGAGGCCATTTGTTCTGCTGGGTATGAGCAATCACGGGCAGATTATTCCTTGTTCACCAGGAAAATAGGCAAGTCCTTTACTGCTCTTCTAATTTATGTTGATGATATTTTAATTACTGGGAATGATCCTGTTAGCATTGAAACAACTAAGAAATTCCTGCATAGTAATTTTCGTATCAAAGAACTTGGCAGCCTAAAGTATTTTTTGGGCATTGAGGTTTCTAATTCTGTAAATGAAATTTTTATTTCTCAACGGAAGTATGCATTAGAGATAATTGTGGATGCTGGATTGTTGGGGGCAGCTCCCGTTGATACTCCTATGGAAAAAGGATTAAAGCTATCAGATAACAGTGATTTAATTAGAAATTCTAGTCAATACAGAAGGTTGGTAGGGAGGCTGATTTACTTGACAGTTTCTAAGCCTGATATCACATATGATGTGCACGTTCTGAGTAGATTTATACATCAGCCCCGTAAATTGCATATGGAGGCAGCCCTTCGGGTTGTTAAATACTTGAAAGGGGCTCCTGGTAAAGGTTTATTCTTCTCATCAAATAGTGATTCCAAGTTGAGAACCTACTGTGACTCAGATTGGGCAGGTTGTCCACTTACTAGGCGGTCTACTACGGGTTATTGTGTATTCCTTGGACCTTCATTAATATCTTGGAGGTCAAAGCGACAAAAAAATAGTTTCACTTTCTTCGGCTGAAGCCGAGTATCGAGCAATGACAGGAGCCTGCTGTGAGTTGACATGGCTTCGACATCTTTTGAAAGATTTGGGTCTTTCTCACAAAGACCCTGCTTTATTATATTGTGATAATAGAGCTGCTCTACATATTGCAGCTAACCCAGTTTTTCATGAACGAACTAGACACATAGAAATGGATTGTCACTACATCAGAGATAAGATCCAAGATGGTTTGATAGCAACAAGATATGTAAATTCTGCACATCAACTAGCAAACGTCCTGACAAAGCCTTTGGGAAAAGATTTTTTGTCCTCATGATTCGCAAGTTGGGAGTGCAAGATATTCACTCTCCAACTTGAGGGGGAGTGTTGAGAAGAAGAAGAACATGTAAATTGCTTTTATTTATTTTACAGTTATATTGTACATGCTCTATATTGTGCTGCCTATTGTTATGGAATAACAGCTCACATAAAGGACTAGTTAGTTAGGAAGTTTGTTGCTCTTCTTGTATAAGGACCCGATAAATCATTAATGAAAATACAACACACTATTCAGTATTCTTTTCATCTTTTCAGAATACACTATTGAATTGTTGCTTACATGAATGGATCAACATAACATTGCCGAGTTTCATCTGAGCCAGCTCATTCATTTCTTTGTTTCAACCAAGGAAACCAAAAGAAAGCTGAAATGGCTTCTGAAATTCAACTTCTCTTTGCACATAATTTCCAGGGTCTAAATCGAGAGCTCAGATGCTAGTCAAATGTCACAAGAATGTTCTGTTGTTAAACTATTATTGGTATAGCATATCTGCACTTTTTCGGGCGAAAATACCAGCCCCATATAAAGAATGGATCATATCAACAAAAAGTGGAAATTGTAAAAACGCAAATAAAGTTACAGGGACGGAGGAACCTAGAGAAACAGGGACAACAATCCATGTTAATCGATGGTCAAGCACAATGCAAAAGGTAGCAGCAAATGCTACAAGCATGGCTGCTATGGAGCAAAATAGTGTTGCCAGACCTACAACCAATCTTTTCGGCAGGGACTCTACGAAATCTTCTTCTGCGTAACGAGAAGTAAGTATGGAAAGGAACATTAAGATAGAAGTAACTGACGAGAATAGTGCAAACGCATCGGCTACGGCAAAGACTATGAAAGATGTAGACGCCAAAACAATTGGGGTGCCTCTGTTATTGTCATTGCCTCCTGGTACTGTGAAAATTGCAGCAAACATCACTGTAGTAATTAGTGTAGCAAGAAGCATGCACGATGAAGCAGTATTCTTCATCCATTTCTCTCCTTCTTTGACCAGGCCTCTGTGTTCTTCGGTAAATATCATTCGAGGTGTTCTACCATTCTTGTCTCTCATCTCCCTTAATGAAGGCTGGACATTCTTCTCAACTTCCTAAAGATATTGCATAGAAAACCAGATTAAGAAAATAAATAATCCTGTAGATTCGAAATAGAAGTATGACAAAGTTGTGGGTTTGGAAAGAACCTTGAACCACAATAATTCTCTCTGCATCTGAAGGGCCGCGCCAGAGATAACATTAAGTTTATCCCGAGGTGCAATCATTCCAGCCAAATGCAATATGTTGGCATTGTTAATATCTTTATAAGCAGTAATCATGTCCTTGTGCGCTCCGATATCATTAATGAGGCTGAAGACCTTTTCTTGGCGATGTGCGACGGCGATGTGGAAAATGGTTCGGCTTTGCTCATTAACTTTCCATATTAAATCAGGATAAGAGCGTAAAAGTGCAGTTATAAACTCCACAATTCCGAACTCTGCCGCAACGAAGAGTGGCTGTGAAGGGCTTGCAAGTAACTCTGCAATTTGTGAGTCATCCAATAACAGAACTTGTTCCCACAACAGCTTGACCAGCTCAAGAACTTGTGTGTGCATCAACTTTTTGTCATAAACTGCCTTGATTCCTGGGACTGTAAAATAAAATAACTCAGAAAATGAACTTATTAATGAGAACTCAATGGACTCATTGCTATATACTTCAGCATACCATTCATTTGTATTGCACGGAAAAGTTGCCCCGCCAAGCTGAGAGGTTCTGTCATGATTCAAGAACCCAAATTGCTAAGTATTTCCAAGTCAAATTTCACTGCTATGAAAGTATTAATTTAATCATTGATGTAACTGAAAAAATCTCTACCGATATAAACTGATATGATTGAGACTCTACAAGTTTATCTTTTAAACAGACGAGGTAAAGATCCATATGCCTGTATGTTGATGAAATCATATGACTAAAATGCGTTGAAAAGTGGTCATAAGTTTAAATATAATCGACAGACCTTCATTACTCCTGTGCCTATGGATTTGGAAGATGATAGATGGGGAGCCACATTTGGTAGGCACTTCCACAAAGATCCCTAAGAAGTATTTAAACTCCAACAGTTAATATGTAAGAAAATAACATCAATTGAAGTCTGAAGATTCAAGATGCAAGAAATATGCGTGGTCTATTACAAACCAGTGGAAAGAATCCCTTCATGATTTGATGCTGATGTAAGGGGCAACATAAAATACTCACATGGATAAAGAACTCTATGCCAAATTCCAAGCCCACTTTTGCTAGCAAATGCTGATGACTTTCGAGCTAAGACATGAAGTGCTGTGTCCCCATTTAGATCTCGCTGAATTGCTAATCCTGGCTGGTGCTGAATGATGCTCAAAGCTACATCTATGAATACAGAAAAAGGTTTAGTTAGGCCAGGCCCTAATCAATATGCTATTCATTGAGTAACAGGAGATATTTCTTACCAAACAAATCTGTGCTGATGGTGGCAATAAGCAGATGGATGTAGTCATCTCGTGTTAAATATTCATCCGAAGTGACAGAGTAGAGATACCAGACCATGTCTTTGTGTCCGAATAACGCAGCTATATGAAGAGGTGTCACTCCTCTGTTGTTCCTCATCATTGGCAAGTTGCCATTCTTGCTCACCATCATTTCTGCTATTTTGGTGACTCCTGAGGCAGCTGCATAACATAGAGCTGTATTGTTGTACTTGTTCCGTAAGGCTAAATCGGTTTGCGTCATCGACTTGATCACCTCCTCAACAAAATTGTTATGTTTAGCCGCTGCTGCGATATGGAGAATCGTGTCCATCTCCTTAGTGATCCTAACATTTATAGCACCTGGATGGGATTTGATGAACTCGTCAGCCTTTTCCCAGTCACCCTTCATTGCAGCTTGGTATAAAGGTGCGTATAAGGTAAGCCCAGTGGTTCTTCTATTTCCTGTCATGAAATAAATCAATCATTAATTCTCATATGCTTACCTCAACTCCTCAGGATGCATAAGACAAAAACTGGCAACAAATTATACAATCTATGCTTTCTTTCTACTGACCTTTCACAACACCTTGTGAAATCATCGGAGGAGCTGGGAGAGGTGAAGCTGCAGATTTGCTATGAAGGTCAATGCTAGCAGGTGCCGAAACAGGTTGTTGCTTGGTCAACTCAATTGTCACAGTCCGCTCTGAGCAAAGAGTTGCAGGTGCTGAATTGGGGAATGTGCTGAAAAGTGATTGGAGCCTCCGAAGAGACCCGATTGCATTTTCTTCATGAAGCTGAGCAGCAGCCGGTGATGGAACAGAACTCTCATGATCAGGAATGTCAATTGAAACAGAATGTGGTGAGTTCAGGGATGCAACTCCATGGGCTGCTGAGCTGGGAAGAACCTTAAGCAACTCCTGCTTTTCCATTACAAGATGCTTATCAACTGCAGTTTCTGGAAGAGAAGGCATGAACCGAGGGACTTGATGTGAATACGAAGTTGTTGGATACCATCTCCCAGATGCTGAAGTACTAATTTCCGGACTCGGACCAGAAAACCTTTCTGGGAAGCATGAAGAGATTGAAGGAGATCTTTCCAACTTGATACGACTCATAATGTCTTACAAATCTTCGAATTGCAAATAATGCAAGAGAAGTACGCCACAACAAACAATCGATTCTCTCTCTCACACAATATACACACATATATATATCATCATAAAGACTCAAGTAAGTACACATTGGATAGGAAAATGCATGTAATAATTCCAAAAAAGGTAGCTTCATTACATTGCAAGAAGGGTCCGCGTCTGCCTTTCAATATTGTAATGTCCACGGAACATTCCTGGAATCATACTATTGACCTACAAGGTTGCCCCACTTAGAGAAAATCTGTGTCAGGTAGTTTCTGACAACATAATTTAAAATTATCTTATCACTTCTAGAATCCTGATGAGTCCATACTTGACCTTTCTGTCTGACAGTAAATGTCAAAGGCGTTCACATAAAGGAAGTGGAGGTTGTTTTTGAAACATTTTTTTTTGTTCTTAATTATATTAAAATGATATTTTGTATTATTTAAAAATTATTTTTAATATCATTACAGCAAAATTATCTAAAAACATATAAAAAAAATTTAAAGTAAAAAATATAAAAAATCAATTCTTTCAAAAGAGTTTTTAAAATGCATAGTCAAACACCCCTTACACTACTAAAAATAAGGCAATTAGCAATTGCTCAATCCATTGCTGATAAAATAAAAATTTGTTGCAAAAAAATATTAGTAATGAAATTTGCATTGGAAAATATCATATGCAAATTTGTAATTGTTAATTTATCTATGATGGATAATCCGTTAATGATAATTTGTAATAGAAAAACCATTACTATTATCAACTATAGATTTTCCGTTGCTAATAAAATAACAACAAAAAATATGTTGCTAATTTTCATTATTGAGTTATAATAAGCAACATAATTTTCATTGCTGAGAATTTGAATTACCTAACAGCAACAACAATTTATTGCTGATTTTTTTTATCAAAAATTATTTTCCTGATTTATTCATTTTTTTATTAATAATGTATGGATATTTTGAAAGTAGTGGAACACATTTAAATAACATTGTCCTGGCGTTGTGGCAAAGAACTTGAGATCTACATAGCAGATTTTGAGTTCGAGTTAGGACGTGTATTTTTTATAAAAATATGGGATAATCGAGGTTTTACTCTTTCACCTTGAATCCAACTTTTTTTTTAATGGTATTAATATTTAAAACTAAATATGGTGAAAATAAAAATAAAATCCATAATATCGCTATCTTTCAGTAGTGTGCTCCAAGCTTGTAGTTACTAATACTGAAATGACTTCAGAGATGAAGATTCATGGGGGGTACCTAGTGCAGATCAATTCCACCTTAAACTTCCTTCCTTGTGCCAGACTTTGGAGCTCACATCATTGACTTTAGATCATACATGAAGCAATTTCAGTCTCTAAATCGAGGAATTGTTTTTTAATAGCCGACGTGATTCATTCGATTGCTTCACAAGCACGCATACAACAAATCACGTTGCTAGATAGAGCAAAACTCTCAGCATTCATTTTGTCAACTTGTTAAATAATCCAATAAAATTAGCTAACCAGAAAATCTCTTTTTTCCGTACTTTGATGGTGAAATTAATTAAATTAAATTAAAACACAAACTATAGCTGATGGGAGAATCACTATTATCCTTCCCTGTCTGTATTGTGGATTTCAAATCTCAGTATCCAAGTTAATAAATATAACTAGTTTCGCTTACTTCCAATCATTTCTTGAATTAAAATATATTAAAATAATATTTTATTTATTTTCAATATTAGCATGTTAAGAACATATATAAAAAATAAATCAATTTGATGTTTTTCAAACCAAAATTATTTTTAAAAGGCATATAAAATAGAAAGAAAATGATATCAAATAACTCTAAAAGCATACGAGAGTATACTAGCGGTTGATTTTTAAAGTATTTTTCACATGAAAATTTATTTATATATGTTTTAAAATTATTTTTAATATTAAAATATTGAGAATAATTTATTTTAAAAAAAGAAATAATTTTTTAAAAAACACCATATCCAAAGATACTCCCAAACTGCTTATACTTATCTCCCGTATCTCTATTATTTGGAAGTGGACGGTACTCCAACGGGGTCCTACCCTATTTATCTTCTCTCATGTGATTCAACAACTCACACCATATGAAAAAGAAAAAGAAAATAAAATTGTGTTGTAGTTTGAGAATAGTAAGGAGCTTTAAAAGTCAGCCCTAACGTATACAGCATCTAGAAGTCAATGCAAAAGGAGAATGACACTGGTAAGGGGAGCAGAAATTTCTGGGTAAAAATGGAATGAAATTGACAGCTGGAAGGTTTCTCCCTGATCCGATCTTGTATGACTTTTGGGGTAGGCAAAAACGCGTCCCTCTCTGTGGAAGGAAATCAAGTAGAGACAATTGAGAGGAAACAAATGAGAAAAAAGTCGAGCACAGGGAAACGAAGGGCCCGCAGCCTGACTTTGCATGGCCGGCGTCTCACATAAGGAAAAATCCTACTTTAGTCCTCCATATATACTAAATTTTCATTTTGGTACCTTCAAAATTAAGATAGATTCAATTTTATCCTAAACCTATCCTTGGCTGTACAATATTGGCTATTTTCGTTTGATCAAGCCATTTTTAATGTTAGTTTAAGTTATTAATTGGACAAGATTATACACAATTCATTACCAAAATCCCAAAAGTTCCCAATACATAAAGTAATTTGGGTAGATCTAGAACTAGAGTTCATTCACATTAACATTGGTGTGATGAAAGGATCATATTGTAAAATAGAGGATAGAATTGGAATGAAATTTAAATTTATTTTATCACACACAAAGTTGAGAAAACTATAGTTTTGGAACTACTTTGGCTCAACGGGTTGACTTGCTAATTGACGTTGACTTCCTTTGCTTCTTATACCCAAATCTATATCATTTTTGGTTTTATTTTTAAAAAGTAAAAAAACATTGTCTTACATAAATATTAAAATAAAAAACAAGTCAATCCATTGATGTACAAGTTAACCTACTCAAGTTTAAAGGGATGTTAAGGAGTGATTTTTAAAATAAAAAAAATGCTAAGAAAATATATTAAAATAATTATTTTTGATATTAACATATTAAATTAATAAATAAATAATTAATTATAAAATAAAATGAATATAAATTTTAGCAAACCTCGACGGGAGCTTAACCACGGAGAAAACTAACTTGGGATTATAAATGCATGTTTTCTCCTCAATAGAGTTCAGGGGTTCGTGGACAGGGCTGGGCAGGTTTTGGGCCCTAATCCTTAATTAAGGCTTCTATGATTCTAAACTCTAATGAAGCCCAGGACTAAGCCTGTTTTTGAAGCCTGGCCTTATTTCTTGAAATCAGTTGGGCTGAGCATACACTTCTTTATAAACCAAGCTCAATATAATGTTGAACATCACAATCTTGTCTGGTCCAAATTCAATCTTATCTACCCTTACGATGCTTGGATTGAGAATCCATGTCTTGCACATCCTATATATGGAATTTTAAGTATTCAAGTGTTAAAATAAATAAATAGATAAAATATTTAAATATCATAATGTATTCAATCTAAATTATAATTGTCAAATTCAATTAAAAAAATATACTATTGTGACATATTTTAAAATAAAAAATATTTTAAAAAATAATTATATAATATATGTAAAGGAGTTGAGCAATGGGTTATTTGAAAAGGGAAGAAATAATTAACAAGAAAAGGACGAACAGGAGGTTGGTGGAAAAGGGTGGTGGTCAACTCGTATGGCAGTAGGTAAGCTTTATGAACAAAGTGGGAACAATAGGTAAGCCAAAACCAAGCAAAAACGAAAAAATATTGAGGGGAATTCAAGAGATGGGCCTCTACGCAACTGCAATGGATACCATCGAAGCATACACTGGCCTATCACCGGCAGCTTTTTTCACGATTTCCGCCGCTATGGTGGTGGTTTACAAGATAGTTTGCAGCATGTTTGTGGACCCAGAAGAGCTTGACAAGAAGCCCATCGATGCTAGAAGTAGCATCGCCACCAACCAACCAGCACCACAACCGCAACCACCAACAATTCAGGACCCGGTTCAGTTAGGAGATGTTACTGAAGAAGAGTTGAGAGCTTATAATGGTTCTGATCCTAATAAGCCTCTTCTTATGGCTATCAAAGGCAAGATCTATGATGTCTCTCGCTCCAGGTAACTCCTCTCTTTCTCTCTGCTCCTCGTGTAGAATAAACATTTCCGGTCGAATTAGCAGAGAAACTTCAAATCAGCACCGAATGTATCAAACTATCAATCGAGTCCCAAAATAGATTTTTTATCGATTAGGTCCGAAGTGTCTTAAGCATTTCTCAATTGAGTGCTTTTATCAATTCTTATAAAATTATTTGCCATGCCTGAAAAAAATTTCTGAAATTTAACTTCGTGTGCACTGTGCAGGATGTTTTATGGTCCTGGTGGTCCATATGCATTGTTTGCTGGAAGGGAAGCTAGCAGAGCCTTAGCACTCATGTCTTTCGACCCCCGAGACCTTAATGGGAACCTTGAAGGTTTAAGTGAACATGAGCTCGAAGTTTTACAGGACTGGGAATATAAATTCGTGGAAAAATACGTGAAGGTTGGGCAGCTTGTGGGCACTGATCATGCTGTTAATGGGGGTAAAGTCCAAGAGAGTAAGAAACATGATTGAAATCAGGAGCAATCAGGTTTTTTTTTATGGTCACCAAGTATATAGAAGCGTATGCAATGCATTATGTAGCAGAGTTATGATATTTGCATAGATGAAGAACTACTTGCTGAACATAGATCGCAAGTTTAAACTGAAAAGTAGCTTCTAATTTGAACCTACTGGTCATGAAAAAATAATTGATTATTTGGCTTTGCCTGATTCACTTAGTTTCTTTATCTATTTGATTTTCTTACAACCAAGAGTGATTCAAACGAGTAGTTGGAGGTTGTGAACCCAGAAGTGGAATGGTTAATATCTTAAGAACTGTGTGTGGTCCTTATTTGGTTCCCAGTTTCTTTCTGCATAGGAAAATTCCAGGTAGCTTTTCTGCTAGCAGGTTTGAAACAAGTGTTCCTTGTCCTTCTCTTGATCTTATTGTTCATTAATCAAGGGAAGTTTCAGCACAAACATATGATATCTTGATTGAAAATTGTTGGAAGTGGAACTCACAGGACTGGTTCAATTCAGTGTGCTAGTTTGTTTAGGTTAGAAGTCAAAAGTCAGTCATGTCCATTATCTTTGGAGCATGAATAGTGAAACAAATCCAACACATAAAACTATACAACATAGCTTATAAGGATGAAAATAATAATAATAATAATAAAAATAAAAAAAATCTAATGACATAAGCACAAAGAACAAAACCTTTAGAAGCATATAAAGGAAAAAAAAAGTAGTGGATGGGGAGGTGAATAGTGAAATGTTTTAAAACAAGATTTTACAGTTTTTTTTTTGTTTTTTTTATATAATTCATGTAATTCTAATAGCTTGGATTAGACCCCAATTCAAGACATCCTTCAGAAACAAAGCTGGATTCTTCAGGTAATTTCCAGAGAGATAATGTTTTAAATAAAGGTAATTGAGGTCGTAATGACAGCATAGTTAATCACATAAGCAGGGTTAAATCTAAAGATTATGCAAGATCAGGAAATTAAGAGGTTTAATTAAGAACATATTTGGGTCTGCTTATTTTGATTTAGCAGGAATCTTTATAAATCTTGAAGGTGGAATTGTATTTGAAAACAAAATACCTTCTCAAACTACTGTTGAAAAGAAATATATGGAAAAGAGGATCGATCTTTTGGAGCACCTCCATGGATAGAACTCATTACGTCTAAATAATTAAAAAAAAAAAAACCATATCAGAAAAATAAATAAGAAAGGATGGATGGCTTTTATAACTCAAGCTTACTTAGCACTTGCAATTTCCCCTAGACTATATATATATATATATGGTATTACATCGTCTATATTATTATTAATAGGTAATATATAATAACAAACTTTGATGATATTTCAAAAACTCCAACTAGTTTAACAAAAAGATTTATATCTTGTATAATTGATTAATCTCTTGATTTTAATAATCTGTATTTTATTCTCATTGACCGTAATAATCGGTAATTTGTACCTACAAAAGGTCTTTTTGATGGATTTAGAGATCCTTTAATATTTAATTAAGCTTTTTTTCAGATAATTCGATGATATTATAGAAATAAACTCTGAAATCATGGTTAATGAGAAATATTTGAAACTTAAAGAATTCATAAGATATTTATAACTTATTAGTCTTTTTTTTTTTTTTTTTGTTGAGAGGAGGGTCTACAAAGTAATTTTGCATTGATAGTTTTTACAATGTATAAATATCTAATGCACAAGCATTAAAAAACTGCTCGAGACATGATCTCTCTCTCTGTTCCGATCCCGACAAACACATATCCTGGACTCAAATAAAAAATAATCTAATGTTTTAATCAATTTGTTTAATGAGATTAGCCAAATTTGCTCTTCTTGATGCAATTTTTCTGAGGGTGTGCTGCTGCAATCTCTTCATTTTTCTCGCCTGGAAACCTACCAAGAATACAATCTCTTTCAAATGTCACGAACCCTAAAATCACCAACTTAATTTTCCATTGCCTCTATTGCATCACAAAATTTCCTTATTATCGAAGCCACCATCTTTCCAATGCCACTTTCTATCAAACCCACATAAATGTAACTTCACCAGGCCAGCCCTTCTCGATCCCAATCAATAAGCCACAATTTTTTTTTCCCAATCATGAATGCACAGTAAAACTCAAAAGAAGTTTAGAAGTGACAACTACAATGGCAGGATTAAATTCCCGATGGGTCAACGTTAAAAAGGCATTACAGCATACCCCAAGGATATATGTGTAGCCACAAAAAAAAAAAGAAGAAGAAGAAGAAGCTGTCACTCTAGAAGAGAAAGATTTATGCCTTTGGAATTGAAAATTCCAGATGGGTCTCCATCTCATGTGTGAAAATTGTCAATACAATAAAAAATTCCATATGGAAAAAGTAAAAATACGACCAGTGAGATTTTAGCAACTTTGAATCATTCACTAGGAATGGACATGGTTACAAAAGAAGGGTGCATGATTATAAAAACATTTGTAATGTACGTGAATAACAAGTCTCGAGTCCAAATTATAATATACAGTGACCGTGGACAACTAGTTCTGCTCTAAGTTTTTCTAAGAAGGGTGCTTGATTATAAAATAATTTATAATTTACGTGTATAATAAATTTCAAGTCTAAATCAAAATATATATTTTTTATAAAAATACAGAACAAATAAAATTTTATTTATTTATTTAAATTCATAAAATATACTTTTCAAATATATAGTTTCCTCGCATTCAACAAAACAAGTTGACAGCTATGGGTTTTTTTAACTAGTGAGTCCATCATTTTACCCGATGGGAGAAAATGTCTTTGTTTTTAACTTTATACAGATCATTAAGAGAAAACAACGATCAAGTGATTCTCTTGACCTCGTACAAATGTCAGTTAATTATCTGGACATGGTCAATACGTATGCCTGGTCCATTCGATTTCGTGACATATAAGTTGAGGCTTTTAATTTTCCTAACACGGTGTGACGAAAATTTCCACAGATATGCAAGTATATATTGATTTGTTCATCTATGATCGCGGAAAAAAGTATATATAGGAGTATCCGAGTGGTTCTCTCAACAACATTATCAAAACTAAAAAAAAAAAAAGTGGTTTTCTCACCCATCCGGCTTGAAAAACACAAACCCTGGATAGTTGATTGCTTTTATCCACGAGTTTGCTTGCTTCGAGATTCAGGAGTAATTGATATCGTTCCACACAACCAGTGATCATATACAGACAGCAGTTTCAATCTCTTATAGAATCCAATGAAGATTATTCAATGGATTAAAAGGATGGTCCGGAAGTTGCTGAATAAAAAGGTTAGTGTGTAATGAATTGCTTTAATGCATGGTTACTTATTTAGTTTTTCATCTAAGAGTTGGGACTAGTTTATTAAACCTGGCTTGACCCGGTGGGTTGATCCAAGACTCGGTTAATCCTTTCCTATTCCAAGTTGGGTGTCCAAATCTCATTTGACCCGATTAACTCAATACCTTTCTTTTTTTTTTTAGAATTGAGAAAATCTCACTCTCTGGAAAGCACACTTTGTGGGTCCAAGTGAGCGAGTAAACCCCCGATTATCCCAAACTCTTATAAAAAATACGTTCACTGACTTGAATTCGAGACTTGTTAAACAGATCTCAAACCATCTACCATCATACCATGTCCCTTGGAGACCCAATTAACTCAATACGTTAACATATAATAAGTAAAAACTCAACTCTTTTTTTTTAAAAAAAAATCAAAACTATATATTTTTTTTATTAACCTAGTAATTCAACCAAAATATGACCCTAGCCTAGTATTAGATGGATTTCGTTGGTGTTTGGTAGAGTGGTTTAAACTGGATTTACAAAAAAAAATTGATGTTTTTGAAAAATTAGTGTGAGTTTTACATAAAAAAAAAAACCCATTAGAACTCCGTTTTGTAATAAGCAGCTAACACCTGCTTTTTATTGTGTCTCGTACTATCCTATTTCCTTGACCAGATAAAAAAAAAATCACAATCCCACTGCACTTTCAAAATTCAAACGCATTAGTAATTGAGAGCTATGAAAGAAAAATAAAACGTGGGCATGAAGGCAGGGATGCTTTGAACAATTCAAACGTGGCATTGCATATAATCTTTTTTATAATAAAAAAAAATTATTCAATTCACTTGAATTATTAATTACATTATGTTATTATTATTATTAAATATATTATATTTAAAAAATAATATATATATATATATATGTGTGTGTGTGTGTGTGTGTGTGTGTGAACCGTAACTAAAAATATTTTTAATGAAACTGTTTTTTAAATTTCAACTACAGCAACAATCATAATACCAAACAAACCCTTCATTTGGTTTTCCAAAATTATCTACAGAATTAGTGAGTAGAGCCCAAAAGGAGGTGCTTTCCAAAAGCTCAAATTTGAAGATCGTACAACTTTTGAATGAAGAGAGGTTTGGATGAATTACAAACTATCTTCAAAATCCTACCTGAAACTATTATACATGAATTATAGCCATCGCAGAGGACCAATCCAACTATGACTTTTGTTATCGTTTAAACCATTGAATGTTGCCGAATTGCTTCTTACAAGTTCATACATTGTTTTTCCAGGTTGTTGAACGACAAAATCGGGCTGATGATTTGTCGAGAGAGGATCAAGAAGCTTTACTAGAAACAAATCCCCATAGAGACCTGCCATGCCAATGTTGTAAGAAGGAGATTACTGGCCTTGAGGATGAAGTAGCTCGCAAAGATAACGAAATACATTACTTAAACAACCTCCTAAGGTCTAAAGATCAGGAAATTCGAAGGCTTAAAGATATGAAGACGCCACAACAGTCCCCACAGAGAAGTCCATGGTATGCAGAGCAGGACCTACTCGGAGCACAATCATCTATGTAGCCTAAACCTTGCTGGATCTTCAATGGAACCAATTTAGCAACTCGTGTAAAGTCACTTGTGCTCATCTATATACTTGTAAACAAATATATTTTGGGTTATGAGTTTACGAAAATTGTGATCAAATATTATCTGTAATAAAATTTAACACCCTGATTACTGTCATCAAATGATAATTTTCTAGTGACTATGACGCAGCAGAAAATCAAAAGGGAATACGACCAACGTCAATATTCCGTAAATTAACAATAACGAGATTAAATCTCAACAAAACTCAAAGTTTAGTCAATAGAATGCAAGATAAATCGGCTGCAGGGTTTACATGGGTACTTAAAGCATAAAACCCTAGCCTAAATCAAAACAGAAAAGGAAAGGACATAAAACATTAAATTTGCCATAAATGGCAAATTTGGGATAAATGCAGAATATGAAATGTCTATGAATTCTAAGGGAGTACCAATTGACCAAAGTCAATTCGGACTCTTAAATCAAAAGTTATTACGAAAACGAAACTTTCCTAAAATGGAAAAATTGGCGATTTCGGGGTCGAAACGATGGAATTTGGCTAAAATCCGGTCGAGGTCAGCAGCAAAGCTCTGATTTCTTCCGCAAACGACGAAACGCATTGACTGGGTGAGTTTCGCGACATTCCGACTCCGACCACCCGGTTGCCGAAATTCAGTTGCCTTTGAATTTCGGGTGATCCCTCTTTAGCATGTAGTAGGATTCCGCAACCTGTTCTACATCAGACTCCTCTACTTGAGAAGAACTCGACCTCGAGTTATGTTCTGGATCGGAATCAGGATACAATGGCTCCTCCGCGTGAAACTGAAACAAATCTGCAACATTGAAAGTCTTGGAAATGCCCATTGTTTCGGGAAGATCAATCACATAGGCATTATTGTTGATCTTCTTCAAAACCTTATACGGACCATACTTCTTGGGCTTCAGCTTGTTGTAAGTCCCTACGGGAAACCTTTCTTTGCGCAAGAACACCATCACTGAATCACCCTCTTCAAACACCTTACGACGCCGGTGCTTATCCGCCGCAGCCTTATACTTAGCATTTGTTGCTTCCAGCCTCTGCCTCACCTCTTCCTGGACGGCCTGCCCTTGTGTAGCCATGTTCTCAGCAGCCACACTAAATCCTGGACCTCCCTTGGGTAGACGAACTAAGTCCACTGTGTGTCTCGGTGGTGTCACATAAATCATGGCAAAAGGAGTCCTCCCTGTCGCGCTATGAACGGCACTGTTATAAGCAAACTCAGCCTGTGGCAACGCATGATCCCACTGCTTCGGTTTATCTCCACAAATGCTGCGAACCAAATTCCCCAAAGTCCGGTTTGTCACCTCTGTTTGCCCATCAGTTTGCGGGTGCGCGGTTGTGCTCCGGTTCAGCGAAGTCTGAAACATCTTCCATAACGTCACCCAAAAGTGACTAAGGAACTTCGTGTCACGGTCAGAAGTAATTGATTGTGGCACCCCATGAAGTCGGACCACCTCTCTGAAAAATAATCTCGCTATGTGTGACGCATCTGAGGTTTTTCGGCAGGGTATAAAATGGGCCATCTTCGAAAACCTGTCAACAACCACAAAAACAGAATCCACTCCTCGCTGGGTACGAGGCAACCCTAACACAAAATCCATGGACAAATCCTCCCAAATATCATTAGGAATGGGCAAAGGTGTATAAAGACCAGTATTTTATGACTGACCTTTAGATACTTGACATACATAGCACCTTTGCACGAAATTGCCGACATCTCTTTTCAGTTGTGGCCAGAAATACCGCTCCTCCAAGCTAGCCACAGTTTTGTCCCTGCCCAAGTGGCCACTCAATCCACCCCCATGAAGGTCACGGATCAATTTCTCGCGCAGCGACATCCGGGGTATACACAAACGATTTCCGCGAAACAGAAAACCTCCGCTCTCATGAAAATCGCTGACTGGCTGTTTCTCAATGCACTTCACCCAGATTTGTTTAAAGTCATCATCCTCTTGATACAACTCCTTCAAGCACTCAAACCCCACTATTTCATGAGCTAATGTCACCAACAAATTCGCACGACGACTCAGCGCATCGGCAACCCGGTTCAACGTACCAGACTTGTGTCGAATAGCAAAAGGGAACTTTTGAAGGAAAGTTGCCCATCTGACATGCATGTTATCCAAGTGCTTCTGGCTATTAATAAACTTCAGAGCTTGGTGATCAGTGTACAAAACAAACTCCCGTTGCACTAGGTAGTGCTCCCAATGCTTCAAAGCTCGGACCACCGCGTAAAATTCCTGGTTATAAGTACTCCACTTCTGACGAGCCTCACTCAATTTCTCACTGAAGAAGGCTACTGGTCGCTTCTCCTGGGATAGCACAGCCCCAATTCCCACGCCACTCGCGTCACATTCAACCTCAAAAATCTTCTCAAAACTGGGAAGGGCCAATACTGGTGCGGTGCATAGCTTTTCTTTTATTAAAACAAAGCTCGTTTCTGCCTCCTCCCCCCACAGAAATTTTCCCTTCTTCATGCACTCGGTGATCGGTGCCATGACAGTACTGAAATTCCGAATAAATCGGCGGTAGAAGGTGGCTAAACCGTGGAAACTCCGTACCTCACTCACTGTCTTCGGAGCAGGCCATTCCCAGATTGCGCGGACCTTCTCTTCATCCACATGAATCCCTTCTGAACTTACTACATATCCCAAGAATAACAGGCTATCCGTCATGAAGCTGCACTTTTTCAAATTAAGGAACAACTGATTTGCCTGTAGTACTGACAGCACCTCTCTCAACTGCTCCACATGTTCATCCTCGTTTTTATTGTAGATAAGGATGTCGTCGAAATAAACAACAACAAACTTCCCCATAAAAGGTCTCAAAACCTGGTTCATTACGTGCATAAACGTGCTGGGCGCGTTTGACAACCCGAATGGCATAACTAGCCACTCAAACAACCCATCTTTGCTCTTGAAAGCTGTCTTCCATTCGTCCCCTGGCCTGACCCGAATCTGGTGATACCCGCTGCGGAGATCAATCTTTGAAAACAACTTCGAACCCTCAAGTTGGTCCAACATGTCATCTAGGCGGGGAATTGGAAAACGATATTTCACTGTTATTTTGTTGATGGCGCGGCTGTCCACACACATACGCCAACTCCCATCTTTTTTTGGCGTCAACAATGCAGGAACCGCGCATGGACTCATGCTCTCGCGGATAAAACCCTTCCGCAACAATTCTTCAATTTTCTCTCGCAACACCTCGTTCTCTTTCGGACTCATCCGATAATGAGGTAGATTCGGCAAGCTGGCCCCTGGTATGAGATCTATGTGATGCTGAACATCTCTTAATGGCGGTAGGTTGTTCGGTAACTCGTCCGAAGTAATATCCCTGAATTCATCTATTACCGGTTTCAGCCGGTCAGGAACTACCACCGAAGTCTCAACTTCCCCTTCCACCACAAGGGCCTTCACTACTAGCGCATAAAATTCTGGCGCACCCTTAATATCTGCCACAAACTCCGTATCTGAACTGGACACTGTCAAAAACGACTGCTTCTCCACTTCAGTAGCCTTACCGGAAAACACCTTCTTTTTATAAGGAGCCATAGCAATTTTATGTGATCCCCATGTGAACAAATATGTATTATCCCGCCCCTTGTAAGTAATATCAACATCATACTGCCATGGACGACCCAATAATACATGACTAGCATCCATATCAATCACATCGCAAACTACATCATCCTTATATATTTTTCCAATGGAAATAGGAACGCGACAGATTTCAGTTACCTTCACCGTGGGTCCTTTCTTAATCCAGCCGATTGTGTAAGGGGTCGGGTGCTTCTCGGTTGGCAGCTTGAGGTGCTCAACTAAACCCCTTGCAACGAAGTTCTCACAACTCCCGCTGTCGACAATTAAATCGCACACCTTTTGACTCACGGTGCAAAATGAACGGAATATGTTATTCCGCTGCCCGGTCTCCTCCTGCCTTGGGGTGTAAAGTATGCGCTGCACCACAAAATTCACTCGCTCCCCATCTTCTTCAGCGAACTCAGCCCCTTCATAACAGTCATCCTCTCCTGCGTCATCCTCCGCAGCACCTGAACCCTCTTCTTCCCCCTCAATCCAGTTGACAGGCCTGCGCCTATCTGGGCAAGCATTAGACATATGCCCTGGTTTTCGGCAGCGATAACAGACCCCAGGTGCAGGTCTAGCATATGGGTTGGAGTTCAAGTTTGTGTTCTGGTTCGTGTTTCGGGGCACACTCCTGTTTACTTGGGTTGGGGGGTTGCTGCTGCTGCTGCCTCCTTCTTTGCCCTGATTCAACACCCCTGCCGTGCTGTTGCTGCTGCTGCCACCCTTGTCTCTATGACTAAATGATGGTTCTGGATTGTTTCGACGAAAACCCGAAAATCCTCCTCTTCGCTCCATCAATTCAGCCTTCAACGCAAGGTTGTGAGCCTCCTCCACAGTCCACACCACCTGCAGACCAATTTTGTCGCGCAATGAGGGTTTCAGCCCATTCATGTACCTGGATACACGCTGCCCCTCTGTCTCATTCAGGTTGTTTCGTTCTAAGAGTCGCGAAAATTCCGCGGTATAATCAAACACAGATCTGGACCCTTGTGAGCAGTCCTGGAGTGACTGAAACAGGTATTGCTCGTAATCTGGAGGCAGAAACCTCCCGATCATTAACTGCTTCATCCGACGCCATGTCCGCACAAGCGCCTTTCCTTGCCGCTGTCGATTTTTCTGCAATTGATCCCACCAAACCGCAGCCCCTCCTTTCAATCTGAACGCTACAAACCTCACCATCTTCTCCTCTGGTATCTCCATCATCTCAAAGAACCTCTCCACTTCGGTGACCCAATCAAGGAAATCCTCAATTCGCAGATTCCCATTGAAACTGGGTAGATCTGCTTTCAGCCTATAATCATCCTGCTCCCTTGGTCTCCTTGCAGGTGGAGGTAAACCGTACCCCCTAGCATCCTCCTCGTCAGACTCATCCTCGCTGTCGGGTTGTATGCGAGGTGCTGGATTGCGTCTCCTATCAACAGGGTGGCCTCGGGCAATTCCCTCAGCGCGATCCCTATCAATCGGTGGCCTGTTATTGGCGTTGAGATTAACCCCAGCAACAAGCATCTCGCGAATCTGCGCCACTTGTTGCCGTGTCTCCTCTACTACCGCCCACAAGGCCTCTACTCCATGGTCTCCGCCAATAGAGTTTTCGTCTCCTGCTTCGTTATTCGCCATCGAGTTCGGCAACTTCGTGCTCTGATACCAATTGACGCAGCAGAAAATCAAAAGGGAATACGACCAACGTCAATATTCCGTAAATTAACAATAACGAGATTAAATCTCAACAAAACTCAAAGTTTAGTCAATAGAATGCAAGATAAGTCGGCTGCAGGGTTTACATGGGTACTTAAAGCATAAAACCCTAGCCTAAATCAAAACAGAAAAGGAAAGGACATAAAACATTAAATTTGCCATAAATGGCAAATTTGGGATAAATGCAGAATATGAAATGTCTATGAATTCTAAGGGAGTACCAATTGACCAAAGTCAATTCGGACTCTTAAATCAAAAGTTATTACGAAAACGAAACTTTCCTAAAATGGAAAAATTGGCGATTTCGGGGTCGAAACGATGGAATTTGGCTAAAATCCGGTCGAGGTCAGCAGCGAAGCTTTGATTTCTTCCGCAAACGACGAAACGCATTGACTGGGTGAGTTTCGCGACATTCCGACTCCGACGACCCGGTTGCCGAAATTCAGTTGCCTTTGAATTTCGGGTGATCCCTCTTTAGCATGTAGGATTCCGCAACCTGTTCTACATCAGACTACTATAAACTTCAACATTTGAGTGAGAAGTGCATGTGGAGTGTTGTATTTTTCCTTTTTCATTTAGGATAATAAAGAGCACTAATTTCATCCAAAAGAAAATTATGTATATAAATATGAGACTGAGTCACGCTAAGAATTCTGCTTTTCTTTCTAGAAAGCTTGTCGTTTTCATAAATCTAGACAAAATTGAGAATGAGTTGAAAGTACTCGATGGTCTGCTAGCAATACTGTCACAAAGGCAGAGCTGATAGCAATAGTAGAATCCATCTGAAAAATTCAATCTTTTCTTGAATTGGAAGCACTTCCGTCTCATCTGAAAAAAATTGAGGCCTGACCCTCCCAACCCTTGTCCAAATTAGGTTAATTACGAAAGACATAAATCAAACGATTAATTGATCTGGAGGCATGAGACAGTTTTTGAAGTGTTTACTTATTATTCTATACTATAACAATGTGTGTGAGTGAGTTTCAATGAAAATTTGAAAACATTGTGGAGAGTCTATATCAATAAATAATAGAATATGTTTTATATGCATGGGTTTACAGGAGACTTATGTTCTGTCAACTGGAATGAAGCAGGAGGCAAGACAGTAGCGTGTGAGGCAATCATCGAGGTTGATTTGGTGAGGAAGGTCTGAGGAGTAAGGTGGAGGCCTTGGGAGAGCTTAATATGCTGGTGAACCTTACTGCTGGTTCTGCCATCGCGGGAGCTTTAGGTGGCTTCAACGCTTATGCTAGGTTTTTTGTCACTGCTATTTACATCGCCACTGGTCAAGATTCTCACAAAACGTCGAGGATTTTCATGTCTTGGTCACGATGCCTTCCACTGAGGTAGGTCACATCGAACTGTCCTAGCTTACTTGTTTGTGCTCTGTAAATTGGATAGCAATTGGAATTGTTAGATGGTTGTCGGATGTTTTGGTTATTATCTAATTTGGCTACATGAGGTATCATTTCAGGTTGGTACAGTTGGAGAAGGCGTTCAGCTTGCATTTGAACCTGCGCGGGATGACGGTGCTAGTAAATGGACACAGATTAAGCTAAAACTAGTTTTATAAGGGCATATCTTTAACGGATTCAAAATCTAGCATGAATATGCTGATGAAACGTTGCTGGAATGACACATTGTACAATGTTAGCTAGCAGTAAAATTCAGTAATGAGGATAGTGTCAGCTGATTCGATAACTAAGATAGTGTCAACAGAATTCGTCAGTGTACATTGGTTCATGCAAGTCATGCGTACTAACTTGGCATGAACATGTGAGACTTGGATAATAGACTTTCCAAGTTGGCAGCATGCACCACAAAACTGACAATTGAGACATGCAGTGTAGTGAATTGTTGCAACAGTTATGATCACGGTTTCACAGGGGAAATGGATGTCCATATCATGAGGTCATGGTCGATGAACATAAAAGCATGGTTGGGAATGCTTCTTAATGACACCAAGATCACGGGATCATGAGTCAAAATCACTCACTAAGACATGGGAACATGCTCCACTACTTTCAAAAATGTAGGGGTGGTCGTTTATGCTTGTAACTGTGCTTGTTTATAAATAGACTAGGGAGCCTTAGTTGTGTAGCATGCAGAGTTTTGATGCATAGAATAAAAAGTTTTGCGAGCTTGTGCATAGCACCCAAAAGTTTTGTATCTACTATGTTTACAAGATTAATAGAAGTTGAAAGTTTTCTCTAGTATGTGTTTACTTTGCATCAGTGTTGTTAATTTTATTTTATTTCGGCTAAAACGATCAAAACATTTCTTACCAGTTAAAAAAATAAGATAAAATGACTCAGTTTTCATCTCGCTTAAAATTTCGACCCGTTTCGGAAATTTTAACCAAATTTCACCCGAAATGTTCCGGTTTCATTATGCCCGTTCTGTTTCGACCAAATAGTATTTTTTTTAAATAATGAATAATTTTACATATCAATCATATTTCTTAATATAACCGTTAGATTAAGATGAAATTTTACGATGAATCTCTTGAGATATTTATATATATTATGTTAAATTTTCAGTGCAATCAGAGAATATAATGACCTTGCAAGATTGATAAAGACATTCTCGTAATAATAAACGTGTTCATAATTTTGTTCATAAAAATCCTTTTATTGTCTTTTTTAGATGAAATTGTAAAATTCTAAATAATTTTATTTTTGGATTTGAAATAATTTTTTTAATTAATATACTTAATTATATATATAAACATAAACAATACAATCCCTAAAAAACACGTCGAAACACTCCAAAATTGAAACATTCTGTTCCTATTGAAAGCACCAACTAAAACGGAAAAGAGAGCCTTGCTTTGCATCCCTTTTATACTTGTGTTTTTCGCTTGTCTAGCAACAACAACAAAAATGTGAAGAAACCTCTAGGGTGAAAGAAAACATTTAGATATGTAGACAAACACAAGTGAAAGGTAAGAAAAAGATGGGTCTAGTTCAATATGAGAGTTTGAGAAGATCATTAGTTCTCCATTCATTTAAGCTTGGTGAGGTGTCAAACCCAATAGTATTGAGTTTGATAATTCATCATATTCATATTTATTTAGCTTCACGCGTAACTAAATTTTATTATTGATATTATTGTGTCTGGCAGTTCACCTGAACCTCATGTACTTGAACCGAGCGCATGGCTAAATCCAAAAATATCAAACCATCACCTTGCTTAATCATGTAATTTAGACATATATATATATATATATATATATATATATATATATATATATATATATATATATATATATAAACTGTGGATAGAGCAGGTGTTTAAAGATTTATGATCACAGGAAAAGCCAAGATAGAAGAAGAGAGAACAGAGGGAAATACGGGATGTAGAAAATGGAAAACTATCTTCTTGTGTATATTGCTTTACAGGTTACAGCAGATATATAATACAAGGGAAAGGTACAAGATCCGAAGATCAATACTAAAATATCTGCTAATGAACCCTAAACTATTTCCAAAATATATTTCCTAATGACTGTACAATCAAGTATATATGGAATGTTGCCGTTAATAGCAGGACTCCATATTGTAGACGTTGAACTAGACATTTATATTAATTATCCCATTTTGTCACTGGATTGGATGTTACAATCATATATATCGTTTTTCCAGGTTGTTGAAAGGCAACTTATGCCTGATGATCCTCACAATGAAGTTTCAGCAGAAAGGGATTCCAATGCGAGCCTGGTCTCTCATCAAGCTGACGTTGAGGAAGTGAAAGGAATGGATGAGGACGATGTAGCCATAGCAGCATTGAAAGATGAGGAAATATAGCATCTCAAAGAGCAGCTATACATCTCAAGTCGAGAAGGAAATGAGTGGCCTTAAAAACCAGGTAGCTTCGCAAGATTTGGTATCATAAATCCTGAACCAACAGCTATCTCGAGGCGACAACGAAATTAGTAGACTTAAGCACCATATAGCTGAGGGGGACAATGAAATTCCGAGGCTTAGGGGGATCGTTGAGTCTATGCGTGGTGATTAAAAAAGGGCTTTTACAGCTTCTGCAGATGCTTGTCCACATGAATTCACCCATGGATTTGGAAAAGGTTATGGAGAAGAAAACATTATTGGTGCAATGCCGTCCCAGTGAAGACTCGATACATCAAAAGCATATAAATGTTAGCTAGTGTGACAGTTTTCAGATAAATACAAATTAGTTGATGCAATCATGATTTAAGTAAAATTAGACAAATCTTAAATATGTGGCCATCATGAGGCTGTGTAAGGACATGAAATAAGCAAATAATATTTAATACCAATATCTTTGATGGCCATTTAAAGTTTGGAGTCATGTTTGTCTAATGTACAATACTACCTTTTATTTTATTTTTTTTCTAAATATTTAGTCATTTAGTTATTATCTTGAGATAAAAATAAAAAAAAAAACTAAAATAATAATAAAATATATTTAGTTAAAGAAATATATATTTAAAATACAAAAAAAAAAAAAATCAAAACATGTCTCTTTTGTTGCCACACATCTCTTCTATCTTACACTGTTTTCAAAATATTCTCGTAATATGTTAAACTATCTGACAAATATTAGAGGGAGGATTACTTGTCGTTCATCTGATTGGTCCTTGTCTTTGCATTATCAAGCACAAAAAGGAGTTGAAAACATATAAATTCACGAAAAGGATTTTTATTTTTTTGCCAAGCTAGGTATGCATAGACATTATATATAATATATAAGAAAAATCATCTTGATTCTTTTATAATTTATTCGTTATTACAGTTTTATTTTTATATTTTTAAATATTATAGTTTATATATTGCATTAATAAAATTTATAAATTTGAAGAAAAAAAAAACTTTTATAGTAATTATTTGAGTGTATAGTTTTGATTAATTTTAAAGTGTTTTTTATTTAAAAATATATTAAAATAATTATTTATTTTATAAAATTATAATTAATATTAGCACATGAAAATGATATAAAATTATCAAAAAAAATTAATTTAAATAAAATAAAAATAATTTTTTTATATATTTTTTTTAAATATTTTTAAATCACAATAATAAATAGAAATAATATAATATAATATCATTTAAAAAAAAAATTGCTCGAGACATGATCTTTCTCTCTTCTCCCGACAAACACATATCCTGAACTCAAATCAAAAAATAATCCAGTGTTTTAATCAATTTGTTTGATGGGATGAGCCAAAATTGCTCTTCTTGATGCAATTTTTCTGAGGCTGTGCTGCTGCATTCTCTTCATTTTTCTCGTCTGGAAACCTACCAAGAATACAATCTCTTTCAAATGTCACGAACCCTAAAATCACCAACTTAATTTTCCATTGCCTCTATTGCATCACAAAATTTCCTTATTATTGCAGCCACCATCTTTCCGATACCAATTTCTATCAAGCCCACATATATATAACTTCACCAAGCAGCCCTTCTCAATCCCAGTCAATAAGCCACAATTTTTTTTTCCCAATCATGAATGTAGTGTAAAATTAAAAAGAAGAATCAATTTTCGAATTCCAGGTCATTAGACCGCCTGTTTTGTTTTGCCAAAATTCCCCGATAGTAATATGGGTTTTGGGATGGATTGCCAGTTGAAACAATTTTGTTGATTTGAAAAACCCAGAAGAATATTTCAGAAAAGGATTGAAAAAAACCAGATGTATAAGAATATATTTTATCCAAGCAATGCTTAGCTGCAGAACCTAGTCAACAGTCACTCCGATGCTGAAGACACAACAGTGAAATAATATTAGGAATCTAGTGCAAGAAGACGAATTTAATTATCAACAGTGCATGAACTTTCACCTGCTATATGTGCTAACAGTGTAGTCAGTCGCAGATGGCTTTCCATGAATTAACTTTTCACCTTCAAAATCCCATCCGTGCAATAATTTAAGCTCATATTCCCCCCAAATTGACCACCCCTTGTTGTTTCACATCCATATTCATAGAGTTTGAACACGAAAGAAGGGCTGACGAGAATGCGGCAGACGAACCAAGGCTAGAACCAAGCGGAAGTTTAGAAGTGACAACTACAATGGCAGGTTTAAATTCCTGATGGGTCAACGTTAAAAAGGCATAATAACAAACCCCAAAGACAGATGTGTAGCCACACAAAAAAAATAAAACAAGAAGAAGAAGAAGAAGATGAAGAAGAAGCTATCACTCTAGAAGAGAGATTTTTGCCTTTGGAATTGAAAAATCCAGATGGGTCTCCATCACATGCTTGAAAATTGTCATTACAATAAAAAATTCCATATGGAAAACGTAAAAATACGACCAGTGTGATTTTAGAAACTTTGAAATGTTACATATACTGAAAGAGGTCAGGAAAGCACTGTGAATTATGAGTGTTTTCATTGTGGATTTTAATAGTGTATTTTTGGGTCGGTTCAGTTCTCGGTTCGTTCGGTTCGGTTGGTTTTCTGGTTTTTTGATTTTTTTATTATTATTTGCACAGTAAAATAGCATTTTTAGCCCTCGCAAAAGACAAAAAATTGCTTATTTATGGAGGGGCTCCATGGTAATTGCACAATTTCAAACCGGACCGGTCCAATTCGGTACGCCTATCTTTTTATTATTTTATATTTTTTTTAAATGGTTAATTACTGATATAGCCCCGAATAAGACAAAAGTGATGACTTAAGCACGGGATATACCGGTAATTGACCATTATTTTTTATTATTTTTTTTATACCATCGGCGCGTGTGTCACACACGACCGACTATATTCCGTCTCACGCCCTCTTTAGGCGGCGCGTGAGGGGTTATATGGTGGCCAAAGATAGGCTATCGGTGTCTCTGTCAATGCGTCTCCACCTGGTCTTCCTCCCGGTGCTGCTCGTTTTATGATACGGTGACTGTGGACACGGCAGTGACCCGTTAAAGTCGGCTCACTCGTTTCTCTCTCTCCTGCACATAAAAGTGCAAAATAGTCCCCCGGTTTTGTTGAGTCTACACTTCGGTTCCTGTACTTTTAATTTCATTTATGGTCCTGATTTTTGTTATATAAGTTTTGATTTAGTTCGATTGGGTCCTTCGATTGAAATTAATTGAATGTTAATGTTTCACTTCGGTACTCCTTCTGTTAATTTCCAGATTGAGTTTAAAAAGATTAATTTATTCAGTACTAAAGTTTTAATTTTTTCAATTTTATCCTTTGATTGAAATTGATAATATATTTGATTTTCATTTCGGTCCTTATACTTTTAATTTTAATCCTCTTATATTTAATTTTCATTTTAGCCCTTATACTTTTAATTTTTTTATTTTAATCCTTTTATTTCTTTATATTTATGGAATAATCTTTATTTTTAGTTTTGATTTTTAATTTTTGTTATTTTTTTATTTGTTGAGATAATATTTTTTTCAAAAAAATTAGCTCTTAAATTTTATTTTGAATCTATGATTGGAAAATTTGATTTTTTTTTTTCATTTGTTCTTTTTTTTAGTTTTTTATTCGTTTCTTTATTTTTATTTTCAAGTCAAAAGACTTTTTTTTACCTAATAATTTTTATTTAATTTTTTTGTTTGATCTTTTGTTAAAATTCTTAAGATTTTTTTAGTCTTTTATTTATTTTATTTTTTTCATTATTAACATAATAATAATAATAATAATTATTATTATTATTATGTACTGCAAACTGACAACATCACAAAGGTTAGTTTAAATGCAATTATCTATTTTTGTCTCTTTGATGTTAAAATTTTGATATTGTTATTGCGGTAATGTGTATTGATATGCTATATCATATTTTTGTCTCTTTGATGTTAAAATTTTGATATTGTTATTGCGGTAATGTGTATTGATATGCTATATCATATCAAACTTTACATGTGTAGAAATTATATTTTATTTTTAAATTAGTAAAATATAATAATTATTTTAAATATAATAATTATAAAAACATACGGCCAATCTAACTAGTTATTCACTAGGAATGGACATGGTTACATATCTAGTGCCCATTGACAACTAGGGTTTTTTCATCTTACCCAGTGGAGGAAAATGTCTTTGTTTTCAATTTTATACAGATCATTAATAGAAAACAACGATAAAATGATTCTCTTGCGCTCGTACAAGCTAGTGTCAGTTAATTATCTTGACATGGTCAATACATTTGCCCGGTCCATTCGATTTCGTGACATATAAGTTGAGGCTTTTAATTTTCCTAACACGGTGTGACGAAAATTTCCACAGATATGCAAGTATATATTGATTTGTTCATCTGCGATCGCGGAAAAAAGTATATATAGGAGTATCCGAGTGGTTCTCTCAACATCATTATCAAAATAAAAATAAAAAAGTGGTTCTCTCGCCCATCCGGCTTGAAAACACAAACCCTAGATAGTTGACTGCTTTTATCCACGAGTTTGCTTGCTTCGATATTCAGGAGTAATTGATATCGTTCCACACAACCAGTGATCATATACAGAGAACAGTTTCAATCTCTTATAGAATCCAATGAAGATTATTCAATGGAATAAAAAGATGGTCCGGAAGTTACTGAATAAAAAGGTTAGTGTGTAATGAATTGCTTTAATGCATGGTTACTTATTTAGTTTTTCCATCGAAGAGTTAGGATTAGTTTATTAAACCTGGCTTGACCCGGTGGGTTGATCCAAGACTCGGCTAATCCTCTCCCATTCCAAGTTGGGTGTCCAAATCTGGTTAAACCCGATTAACCCAATAAGTTAACATATAATAACCCAGTCAAAACTCGACTCTTTTTTATTAAAAAAAATGGAAACTAAATTTTTTTTATTAACCTAGTAATTCAACCAAAATATGACCATAGCCTAGCTAGGACTAGATGGAGAATTAGTGAGTAGAGCCCGAAAGGAGGTGCTTTCCAAAAGCTCAAATTTGAAGATCGCACACCTTTTGAATGAAGAGAGGTTGGATGAATTGCAAACTACTATCAAAATCCAACCTGAAACTATTATACATGTACTATAGCCATCGCAGAGGACCAATCCAACTATGACTTTTGTTATCGTTTAAACCATTGCATGGTGCTGAATTGTTTCTTACGAGTTCATGCATTGTTTCTCCAGGTTGTTGAACGACAGAATCGGGCTGATGATTTGTCGAGAGAGGATCAAGAAGCTTTACTAGAAACAAATCCCCATGGAGACCTGCCATGCCAATGTTATAAGGAGATGACTGACCTTAAGGATGAAGTAGCTCGCAAAGATAAGGAAATACATTGCTTAAACAACCTCCTAAGCTCTAAAGATCAGGAAAGGCTTAAAGATATAAAGACGCCACAGCAGTCCCCACAGATAAGTCCATGGTATGCAGAAAAGGACATAATCGGAGCACAATCATCTTATGCAGAATACCGCACTAGGGATTAAATTAGTTTTGTAGCCTAAACTTTGCTGGATCTTCAATGGAACCAATTTAGCAACTCGTGTAAAGTCACTTGTGCTCATCTATATACTTGTAAACAAATATATTTTGGGTTATGAGTTTAAGAAAATTGTGATCAAATAATAACTGTAATAAAATTTAACATGCTGATTACTGTCATCAAATGATAATTTTCTAGTGACTAATATAAACTTCAACATTTGAGTGAGAAGTGCATATGGAGTGTTGTATTTTTCTTTTTTCATTTAGGATAATAAAGAGCACTAATTTCATCCAAAAGAAAATTATGTATATAAATATGAGACTGATATACACATAAACAAATGTTCAAGTCAAGCTAAGAATTCTGCTTTTCTTTCGAGAAAAGCTTGCTGTTTTCATAAAACCAGAAAAAATTGAGAATGAGTTGGAAGTACTCGATGGTCTGCTAGCAATACTGTCACAAAGGCAGAGCTGATAGCAATAGTAGAATCCATCTGAAAAATTCGATCTTTCTTGATTCGGAAGCACTTCAGTCTCATCTGAAAAAAATTGAGGCCTGACCCTCCCAACTCTTGTCCAAATTAGGTTATAAAAGACATAAATAAAACGATTAATTGATCTGGAGGCATGAGTCAGTTTTTGAAGTGTTTACTTATTATTCTATACTAAAACAATGTTTGTGAGTGAGTTTCAATGAAAATTTGAGAGCAGTCTGGAGAGTCTATATCAATAAATAATAGAATATGTTTATATGTGTGGGTGTATCAGGAGACTTGTGTTCTGACAAGAGGCCTGTCGCTGTCAAATGGATTGAAGCGAGAGGCAAGACAGTAGCGTGTGAGGCAATCATCAAGGTTGATGTGGTGAGGAAGGTCTGAGGAGTAAGGTGGAGGCCTTGGTAGAGCTTAATATGCTGGTGAACATTACTGCTGCTTCTGCCATCGCGGGAGCTCTAGGTGGCTTCAACGCTCATGCTAGTTTTTTGTCACTGCTATACACATCGCCACCGGCCAAGATTGTCACAGAACGTAGAGGATTTTCATGTCCTGGTCACGATGCCTTCCACTGAGGTAAGTCAAATTGAACTTTCCTAGCATACTTGTTTGTGCTCTGTAAATTGGATAGCAATTGGAATTGTTAGACGGTTGTCGGATGTTTTGGTTATTATCTAATTTCTCTAAATATGAGGTATCATTTCAGGTTGGTACAGTTGGAGGAGGCGCTCAGCTTGCATTTGAACCTGCGCTGGAAGAAGGGTGCTAGCAAATAGACACCGATTAAGCCAAAACTAGTTTTATAAGAGCATGTATGAAACGGAGCAAAATTCAGAATATGCTGACGGGAAAAGTTGTTGGAAAGCGTTGTTGGAATGACATAGGGGACAATCTTAGCTAGCAGTAAAATTCAATATTTTGGTTTTTAATATTTGTTCTACAAGCTTTAAAAAGGTGCTAAGCAAAATATTATTTTACTACTTCCCTTTTAAAGGTATTACTCCTTATCTTGCAAAAATACCCCAACACTATTTTATTTCACTGGTTTTTTTTTTTTTTTATCTCATGATCAATCATTTTTGTTCTTTATTTAAATAATTTTTTTAATTTTATCATTTAATAATGACTTTATTATGAATTGTTAGTGTCAACAAGTCATATCAAATTATTAAAATAATTATATATCTAATATATTAAAATACATCTAGTTCTTCTAAATAGTTTTTTTTTTTTTTCAAAATTGGAGTCAACATAAACAAAAAAAAAAAAAACTATATTTTTAACCTTTAAAAAATCATATTATTAATTTAAATTTTCTAAATAACATCCAAAGTACTAGAAACTTATTATGGTATATTATTATGCAAAAGAAAGATTTGATTAGGGTAATATTATTTAATTATAGTTAATTAATAATTTTATCCATTGACTTATCTAAATAGCTTTTTATCATCAAGAAATTATATTGCCAATTTAAAGATGCTCTAAAGAAAAAAGGGGGCAAAAAAGTATTAAAAAAAAAAACTGCAGCAGGACTGCGAAACGCGTTATCGTGAATTAAATCCACATTTCACTAGTTCTCTACGAAGATTTAAATTAAATGGTTTTAGAAGCATTACTATTGATAATTAAGCAGAAAGAAAAAAATAAACATCCCAGTTCCTTGATTTGTGTCATTGTGTGTCCATAATGATTAAACAAGCTAATCAATCAAATTTGATTGGGTTTGTCGAGAAATTTTATTAAAAAAGAAATACCAATACTTCATAAGAAATTGGTAGATAAGCCAGTGAAGCAGCATAAAAAAATAATAAAAAATATATATATCTTTAAACCTAGATAGAAACATTCTTTATCATCTACAAATAATAGAAAAAAAAAGTTTCCGAGTTTCATTGGAGGTTATTTACACTAACAATAACAAAAAGAAACTAGACAGTGAATTATGGGCATTAGACGCCAGATCAATTATTTCAAAATTGCGAACGTCCTCGTCAAATTTTATAACAAAAACAAACACTAAATAGGTCGGGTGATAACTCATACTTCGGTGGGGCATTATTGTGGGAATTATCTATCACTCAGACTACTTGGTAATTCTCAGTGATCAATTGAGTCCTCTGCGAAAACTTGGGAGGAGCTCCACCTTTCAGTGGCAGGATATTGACAACCTGCAAAAGGAGAAAAAATGATGCTCCAGGTGATGATAATTGGAAGAAAGTCTAAAAGAACAAGCTTTTAATCAGCTTGTATCCCTGATATTACCCTCCCCACAGTGGAGAAGAGCAGGACTAACGAACTTCAACAGCTAGCGGTGACTGTAACTTCACGATTTCATGCAATGATATCAGAGCACAATTCATCTTTATGAGCTGCGGGCGGCAACGTTGACTAAACAGCTTTATTTTATATTACATGCGAATTTTATCAGTCACGTGTGGACGGTAAGTTTTGCATGTGAAAATCTTCAAAGGGGTTTGAATCAACTTTAATCATTAAAAAAGGCCAACAGAGGAAGACTATTCACAAATTGGAAAAGCAAGCATTTTCTATACAGGTACAAGTTCATTTATTGATAGGTGTGCTAACAAAATCAAAAGGATTTTAGACGAGCAAACCTTTAGCTCACTGTATGTGCTAGTGGCTGAAAACCGAACAGAAATGGGGAAGAATGCTGATGAGTCTCCTGATGGCACAACAAACTCCATTGATCCACTGTCCAAAAAGATTATAGCACATTATAAGAAACCCTAGAACCTAGTGTGTTTTTCAAATATCAAGCATAGGGTCTGAAGTGATAAAAAATACTCCTAACATTTGCTTACCTGCGGTTTGAGTTGTCAATGAGAAGAATGGACCATTCTAGGATGGAATTTCTAGCGTCATACCTACAGGATTGAAAATAATGAATAATATTGAATGACCACTTCGACTGAAATGATGTATCATGGAAGATGGAGAGGATGTCATACATTGGTTATCAGTAGATATAAAATAGCATGCATCAACAACATCAAAAGAATCTTCCATAAAAATCACGTGATCTCACAGAATTCATAGAGTGCGGAATCCTAGCACATAATACTTATAGCTAAGGTGAAAACATCATGCTTCCACCTAAGGTCTTCTCGCATTTACTCTCCACGTGCCTGAATGGCAATCTTTCTGACTTTTAATTCAGTTCATGTTGAAAAATATTTTTAAGGAAAAAAGTTAAAGCAACTCACTTTAGCAGACATTTCCAAATCAAATTTCTAGATTAACAATTCCATGCATTTTATCTCAATTTAGTAAAAGCCAGATGTTCAGAAAGGAAAGAATAACATTAAAGATCATATAAGATTTCTATTTCCCCCAACACATGGATCATCAAACTAACTTCAACCTGATACACGAATGAAAGAATAGAATGGAGCAAAATTCTTACTTCCATTCCCCATCAATCTGCCTAACATTTGGTGCCTCTCGAAGGGCTGGTAGAGGAACTGCGATCACAACATTTCGTAGATCAAACATTGATGAAGCTTCATACTCGATGCTGACATATGTTTCATTTCCAGACTCAGATGGCCAGCAATTGACTGCAATATGCATGAATTAAACATATAATTAGAACATACAGCATAAAGTGTACAGTGATCAGATAAACTGCTGCTTCAGATTTACCCACTTGTCAAGGGCACCATTGACTCATCAACACTTTGCATTCTCCACTTCAAAAGACCAACACCTGCATCCCCAGTTTGACAAGTGGGGAAAGGTCTGCTGGGATCCCTCAAACCCAAAATGTTTTCATTAGCAAATAATTCTTTGTTCACATTAGGATGTGTCTTGAAAATGACACTTGGATTCCCCCCAGTTTCAATCTGCAAAACAATGCAGAAATCATAATATCAAGAAGAACTAGCATAGACGCTACCATGATAATTTCAAAATTAAAGCCATGTAAATACATGCTACTCAGTGCTTGATGCTCTTGCCAAATCAAATTCTAGTCATCTGTAAATGCTAAGCCGCCATTAATAGACATGAAAACAATCTACTTAAAAGCAGTTTATTCATCAGAGTGTGCGGTATGATTTATTGTAAATGGTCAAACCCTTCAGCAACATCCCATCATGGCTGCAGATGATATAGATCAAATCAGGAAGCCAAGCTAGTTCAATTAGGTTTAAGCATTTCAAATGTTTATGAAACTCAAGTTAGGTAATAAAGAACAGTAATAAATTGATGTGGCTGACTTGGAAAGACAAGCGTTCTGCTAAGAAACAATAGCAAAACTAGAAAAAGGTAGAAACCCTTTTGCTCATAAATATGAAATGATGGTAAAGAAATTTCCCAGTGCAAACTTAAAAGCTCTCATAATTTAAAGTCATGGATACCAAGTCATCCCTCACTTGATGAAACATAAAAAAAATTATTTCATAATCATGTAATGGTTTCTCTCTTCAAAAATTTGTTGTCACTTAAATCATGTGTGTGCACACACAGACAGAGAGTGTGAGAGAGAAAGAGATAGATGGCAGACCTGAACTTGGATGAGCCCGTCATCTTGGTTAAGAATTTGAAGTGATAACTGCCCTTGAACATCAAAGTTGCTCATTCCACCATCCCGTTTTAGAGTGACATTGAGTTTCTCCTCCGCAGTCAGAGTGACAGGATCAGTTAATTTTTGAGCAGCTGATGTATATTGGGTTGACTTTGATGGCTGCACATCTTCAACGATCATTTCACCTTCTGCTTTCAAGGATTCCAAAAACTGGTTTGTCCTTTGGGTTTTGCCGAGCTTCATGCCAAGACCTTTGGGAGGAGCAGTGGCAGATGAAGGTTGACGACCTGGTGATGCCAGATATATTAAATCAAATCTAATCATTCTTATAATTATTACAAACCTTTAGGTATCATACTTGCAAAAATTAGGTATCTATCAGACATAACTCTAATCTGCTAGTTATTAAAATAAGAAAAAACATATGAAGTTGGCACAGAAAAGCAGAAACAAACCTTTAGGCTTGCTGGAAAATGAGTCAACATCACTTGTCAATCCAAACCCAGATCCACTTCCAAAACCACCTCCTCCACCACTGGAAATGCTCATATCACTAAAGCTGCTCTCAATTCTTCCAGAGCCCATTGAAGACATAAAGCCTCCTTTATTACCTCTATTCTTTTCAATCTGCAAAAAGAAAAAAATTGAGAAATTTTAATACTGCTGTATACAGGACATAAAATCTACTGATTTTTTGTGGAGCTATAGATAGATACCTTCATCTGGTCAATCTTACTAGCTTCTTCCTTCATACGACGCTTGGTCTCATCAATCTTATTCTGTAATACCAGCTTGTGCAATTTCTCTTCATGACTCTCCATCTCACAGTACTGCTTAACCTGGGCAACAGTAATATTTTCCTTGTGCCCAAGAGAGATAACCTCATCAAATGCAAAGATCAGCTCAAAAGCTGTTTGACAAATACCCTCTTCGTCAAGAGACATGGTATACTCAGGTACCTAGAAGAAAACTTAAGGGAATCAACTTAAGGTCTTAATATGTACATTAATGAAATGAATATCATTGAAAGAAAATTGTGTTTCAAAGCTTTTAAAATCTTAGTAAGAATAGAACAAGGAGCCATCATACATCAAAAGATCAAGAAACATAGCAAACATGAGCGCAAGTACGCAAGAAAAAAGGGGGTAACCAAGAGCATGAAGCTGCTAAAAAAAGGCAAATGAAAGAAAGATACCAGTTTAGAGAGCAGTCTCAGAGTGTCCAAATCTTCAAGAATATTGCTCTGTTTATTCGTAACAAGCAGCAAGTACATAGACTCTATTGGCTGGTAAACATAACGGACGTTTTCAGTCTCAACATAAGTATGCTGCTTTCCAGACCCTATCAACTTGGGAAAAGCAGCAAGAAGACCTTCAATTCTTATCCGAGACATGTCCACAAATTGCCTAGAAACAAGCACTGCAAGTGAACCAGCCCAAAAAAAATATCAAGCAGAGCAACACACAATACAAAAAAGCCTCACTACAGCAGAACAATTACTAATATGAATCCCAAATCAAATCCACAGTTAAACTTGCTCAACAAATGAAAGAACCTCCAGAACTAACATTGCATCATGAACCTTCTACTCAAATCTCAGCATTTATGGGTGCACAAGAAAATGCCTCTCACCCACGATGCTCAAATCTGAGCAAAACACATGTCTATAGCGGTAATTCTCAAGATTTGCATACGTAGTTTATAACCATTAATAAAAATCAGAGCAAAACATAAATCTATATTGTTTAGTGTGCTTTACAGATTTACGTTCAATTAAACAATGAATGTTAATTCAGATTAAAATAAAACACACTAAATATTATTAACTTATTGCATTCGAAATTTACCGGGGGGGGGGGGGGATTAACAGCTAAAATAAAAAATAGCACTAGAAACTCACCTTTACCATTCTTGCTCACTATAGAAGCCGCAAGCACAACCTGCATTAAATCAACACTAGATTTTAAAACCGAGATAAGATATTTAAATTCAATAAAAACAAGCAAAAGTGGAGGGAAATGTTTTTTACCATCCTGATCTACTGACACAGAAATTAGCACCTGCAGAGCAGAACCAAAAGAAATTATATGAAAGATTTATCTAATCAAAATATAAATAGAATGGATCTACGAAGAGGAAAATTCAGATCTAACGAAACAGTGAGATCACGAAAGAGGCCTGTTTGGCTTCTGAGAAAACCAAGTAAAATTACGAATCCACTCTACAGTTTAAAGTCTTAGATCTGACAGGCGAGTGCAAGCGAGATAGTAATATTAAAATCATGAGATCGCGGAATGGAATTCGATGGATCAATGGCTGATATTTGATTTTGAGTGAGAGATATCCGACGATGGAGATTTGAGAATGAGGAAATTTGGTTACCTGAATTGGAAGCGGAGAGAGTGTAGTGAGCGAGAAACAGGGTGTTCGCTGTGTGAATAGGAGAGTGACAGAGAGAATGTGAGAAAAACGAAGGAGAAGAAGAAGAAATGGGTTAACTTTATAGTAGGTGTTTGGGATTGAGTTTTATTTGATTACAGATCGTGATTGAGAAGAAAGATGGGGGTGTTTGGGAAGGGAAGAAAAAAGTATTTTTGAAAAACCTAAATAATTTTTTTTAATGAAATGGTGTAAGAACTAATTTTTTAAAAATAAAAAATGGTGTAAGAACTAATTTAAAAAATATATATTATTTTAATATATTTCTAAATACGAATGAATTTCAACCGTCTTCCTCACAGACAAATAATATAACTGGAATTAGTTTCCTCTTAAACAGACAAATAAAATAACGTAATTGGATGTTTTTGGAGGCCCAGAGCTACTGGGCTATTGATTTCGTAGTCAGCCCTGGTCCACTGTCTGCTCAATTAATTGAGAATATATGGGCTCTTAGGAGGGTTAATGGGCTTTTAATAATGCTGAAAATAAACATTTAAAATTATAGATAAATGTGCAAAAATGTTTTTTAACGGCAGGCAATTGGCTTGGCTTGGAATATTTTATGATGGAGATTATTTTAGAAGGGTTTACTATTTTTTAATCTTATATTCTTCTAAATCTTACAAAAAAAATAAGAGGGAGAAATTCATTCAGCCAAGGTTAGGTGTTAGCATACACTCGAGGGTTTGTGGGCATAGGTATAAAGCTTTATCCATACCAAGGGTTGATCTAGTAACCTGTTGACTTATTTCTATCAGATTTCATGTTAAGTTTTACATGATATTTAAAAAAAAACAGAAAAAATTCAAAACGACATGGTTTTAAATGTCTGAAGAATCTGGTTTTGCAGCTCGATCGTTTAGACTATAATCTGGATCTTCAGCTAGGTCGAGGATAGGATGGGTTTTACAAGAATGGTCGGAAGACTTGGATGGCATGGCCTTGATGTTAATTTCTTTTCTTTTATTTATGCTTGAAAAAACCGCAAAGGAAACTAGCAGAATAGATGTGCTTTTACGACAAGTCTACACCACAACAGTTATTTGGTGAAGCACATGGATGTTTGAATTGTAGAAATAAGATTCAGCATCAATGACGAATGAGGGTGCATGCTAATTCCCTTCGCATGCTAATTCCCTTTTTTATATATATATAATAATTTAAATTGTCATATAAAATTTCAAAATATAATTTATATTATTCTCTAATATATATTTTTAAATAAAAACCTTTCGAAATTGAAATTTTCAGAAGCTCAAATTACCTTGTACTTGGTTTTTTATTAAATAGATTTGTTGATATTCACAACCCTTTCTTGTTGTTCTATGTGAAATCTCAACTTTATTCATGGACTCGCTCATTCTTTTTATAACAGCAATTACACGAGCGATTAACAGCTAACAACCTCTAACTAACTACTAGCAAATTGCCAACAGAACATAACTATCTACTTATTTAATTAATCTAAACTCTAACCAATTCTATAGCGTACCCAACAGTATTGAGGATAATAAGATCCGAACTCGTGATCGTTAGGTTAACAAGACTCCGATATCATGTCACGAGACCATCTCACCCAGAATTGTTTCTTTTCTAACCTTTAATTATTTTTCTATATTATTATTTTTTAAGAAAACAAAGTGTATATTTATGGATAGAGAGATAATAATTGTTTTTGAATAAACTCCTCCTATTTATATGTACATCAAATGAAGGTATTAAAAAGAAAATTACCTTTTAAAATTAATCAATAGGGTTTTAGTATAAATGTTATTAAATCATTTAAGAGCACATTATCTTATCCATATGATCACATCTTACCGCTAATTTATTGTTTAAGATTTTAGACCCCCGACAAAGGTATTGTATATGCATGTGTGTGTGTGAAATTAATAAAATGCCTACAGATTCAAAATGTCCACTGCAAAAATACCGAAGGAAATTAATTTGTTGGTAGATATCATTTTCTAGTTCTTGGTGGTGGTAGGCATGATGAAGTCTATGACATTGTAAATTAATTGAAATGATAATTGATATCGAGGAAGAAAAATCAAACCTAGACTTGCGTGCACAACTTCATGATCGATTAAAGTGTTTTAATTTCCATATCTTTAATTTTATGAATCGATCAAACAGTTCAAATATGAAAATATGGTTGAGGTTATTTTTTATTTAGAAATGCATCAAAATAATATTTTTTTTCATTTTTTAAAAAATATTTTTAACATCAATACATTAAAATAATTTAAAAAAATTAATTTAAAGTAAAAAAATTAAATTTTTTTTATTTTTTTTCAAAAACACTAAACACAATCTCAAACACCTTCTAAAGCTATTAAATCAATAGCTTTTACATTTTTACTTGTTAAGCCCTTTTCTATAGCATTTTCAGGTAGAGTTTAATATTGTTATCATAAGTAATTTTAAAAAAATAAAATAAAAATATTATTTTAATATATTTCTGAATAAAAAATATTTTTAAAATTAATTTCAACTATATTTTCAAATAAACACCTAGTCTAGTTTAAAAAATAATTAAATTGAACTTATTTTTTCTTGAAATTTTGATTCAAACCGAATTTGTCAGCAAAGTTCGATCCAATTTGGTTTATATTAATAAAAAGTTAATAAATCTAATTTAATTTATAGATCTCTTGGTTAAATTAATTTTTACAAGGATCTTAGTTTATGAAAGAACTTGGTCCAATTTGATTGGACAAGTTGACATATCAATTCTTTCCTCTTATACTTAATGGTAAGTAGTTTAATGACTGATTAGGGACTTGAGATTAACTTAATTGTCCTTTCCCTCTCGTAATCCCACAATTCTTTTCACTCCCTATCAACTTGCCTGGATTGGTTCGGCGGTCTAAATTATACACGTTCTTTTGCTTTGGAGCATCTGGCTAGTATTGAACACATTGGGTTGCACCCCCTAGAACTGTACCCATCCGAGGAGCATCACTCCTGGGCCAGCAGAGAAGTTGCCGAAGCACAAGCCGAAGCAACCAAGCGCCAAGTAAATTTAGCTCCAGCAACTGCTTTGGAGATGACTTGAACGGGTGAATCTAGTCTAGTTGGTTGAAGGGGTTTATTTTTTTATTTTATATCAACTTCAAGTTTTATTATATAAGTTTGTTATCCCTGTAATATTTTATATACTCACTATTTTTATGTAATATTCAATAAGTTTAAAAATTAATTTTAATATAGGTAAAGTAAATTGGACTGGATAACCCAATTAAAAAAAAAAAAACCAAGATGATGCCACGTCAAATGCTTCCAGGATGCCTCGAACATAGCAGATCAATTCTCGTGCCCGATCAAAACTTGAATGATATCTGACTTGATCTTTAAAAAATGTAAAATAATATTGTTTCAATTTTTTCTTAAAAAAAATTATAGCCTAACTCTATTGACAGTATTAAGATGACGCAATGCTACGTGAGGACTTGAGCATCCAACGGCTCTAAAGTCTACATCAATATGTCCTGACAAATCCCCTGTCCAAATATCATGAGACTTTAGGATTACCGTTTGATATTTCTACCAATACTTTATGAATCCAAATAAATTTACGGCTCCAACTAGAAACTTAATAAAAAATTATTATCAATATATTCAAATCTTATGAAAAAATAGAAATAAATTTTGGCACTCATAATATAGCTAAGTAAGAAGAAATACACAAGTTCTTAAGCACCTATTTTTAAACCTCAATAGGAGTAATTTTTTCATGTATTTATTCAATATATCATAATATATTTTATTTTAGATGAATTCAAGTTAATTATTTTAATAAAAATAATATTATTTTGTTATTTTTAAAAAATAATTTTAAATTTTAAATTGGATATAACAAAGTCAATCAAGTTAATATTTTTTTATTTAATTTAAACATAAATTTGGGTAAAGTTTTAGATTGTGGATTTTTCGAATAACTTACAGAGTGGTTTAATAATATTATGATATAAATACATAGACAAAAAAAACCAATATAAAATGAAAGGAAAATACTACTGAATAAATATATGACGGGAAGTATTTGATAATCATGCAACAAAAATCACATCTTTTATTAATCGCTACCCCCGTTTTCCCCAGCAGATAAGGAGGAGGAGAAAAAAATCAAATCCAGATAGATAAATCAATAATTATCGAGCTGAAGCCTGTCTTCCTCAAAATTTCCAGAATCCACCGCCACCTCTCATCAAGCTCCTCTGTTTCTCTCTCTGAAAAGCTTTGATTTTTCTTTTTCAAGAAACACAGCAAAAACCCACCATGGATCTTGAAACAGAAGAGCTACAATTCTTTACCATACCAGAAATATTGAAAGAATCCATTTCGATCCCAAAACAATCACCTAAAGCTTTTAAACTAATCACCCTTGCTTTAATCTTTCCTTTATCGTTTGGAATCTTGGCTCACTCTCTTTTTACCCATCCTCTTTTTTCACAAATTCAAGATCACCCATCAAGGCAACACACTCATCAATGGACCCTTCTTTTAGTTTTTCAATTTTTTTATCTAATTTTTTTATTTGCCTTCTCTCTTTTATCAACTGCTGCTGTTGTTTTCACAGTTGCTTCTCTTTACACTTCAAAGCCTGTTTCTTTTTCCTCTACAATGTCTGCCATCCCTCAGGTTTTTAAGCGTTTGTTTATGACTTTCTTGTGGGTTTCTCTGTTAATGTTGGTTTATAATTCTGTTTTCTTTCTGTTTGTGGTGATTTTGATTATCGGTATTGATGTTCAGAATACCCTTTTGGTTTTGTTCTCTTTGGTGGTGATTGGTGTGCTTTTCTTGGTTGTTCATGTTTATATTACTGGACTCTGGCATTTAGCTAGCGTGGTTTCTGTTTTAGAGCCAATTTATGGATTTGCTGCTATGAAAAAGAGTTATGAATTGTTGAAAGGGAAGATTCGAGTGGCTGGTGTTCTTGTTTTCGGGTACTTGTCTATTTGTGGATTGGTTTCTGTGATATTTTCGATTGTTGTGGTTCATGGTGGAGATAATCATGGAGTGTTTACAAGGATTATTGTTGGTGGGTTTTTAGTTGGGGTTTTGGTGATTGTAAATTTGGTGGGATTGTTGGTGCAAAGTGTGTTTTATTACGTTTGCAAGAGCTATCATCATCAAGGGATTGATAAGACTGCCTTACACGAGCATCTTGGTGGGTATCTTGGAGAGTATGTGCCTTTGAAATCCAGCATTCAGATGGAGGATTTGGATACTTGAGGTGGTGGATGCAGAGAGAGAGACTTGGTATCACGAGTAAGATATTATGTATGGAGAGAATTGTCATCATGTGTAAATTTTTATGTTTGTAATCAACTTTGTTTAAATTTGTCTTCTTCTCTTGGAATGAAAGCGGAGAAGTACTTATGTTCTAGTTGATTGTAATTAAACTGTCAATTTAACAATGATTCTATGGTTGTCATTGCGTAATACAGTTCCTTTTTAATTATAGTGTTGAGATTTCCATCTTTTGGATTTCTTCTACAAGAAGTTTTGATAAAATAGGTTTTTTATGACGACTCCATGGTTGCTTTAGAAAGCAATTAAATAATTTTCTTACCATTAAAGAACAGAAGAATAAGAAGCTAGCCGTCACTTGGTAAAGCTGAACGGCGCATGAAAAACCTTCAGAGTTTGAGGCGAAGCAGCTGATCTGAATCAGAGCCTGCCTACATGATGTATTCTCAGAACAGCACGCGAGGTAATTTTTCTTCCCGCTTCAGAAATTCAGAATACGTTTACTGTACAAGCTGCTGCTCTAGAGTTCCTGTCTACTATAGACTTGCAAAAAAAAATTCCTTGTTTAAATCGAAATAACTATGGTCTTAATCTTAACTTCTTGTATGTTTATGTATTGATATAAATTTAAATAACATTAAAAAATCTTGGGGGTAGTATGAGTTTTGTGGTCTTAGATGGCAAGTTGGGAGTTCTGGGTTAGGCAGTAAGGTGAGAGATATTGATGAGTTTATAGCAGATCTTGATTCGAAGTGACATTGCTCCTTCTAGTGAATTAAGAGGTTTTATGTGATAATTTCCCTGTTATCTTTGATTCCAATTCCATGAAATGGATACGTGGATGGATATCCCATCTTAAAAGTTAAGGACCACTTTTATTTAGCTGGTTTTGGTTGCTCTTTTGGACAGCAACGGACAGAGGCAAAGGATCAGTCGAAACGACCATGATATTACATGGTGATGACAAGATGGAAGAGGACTCTGAATCTGTGGGAATGGGTGGTGAAGTCTTGGAAATTGGTGGACTCCAGGAAGAACAAATGGATAATGAGATTAAGGAGCCATCTTTGAATAAAAATATCCTGTAAATCATGTTCGTGCTTCACATCCTAAAAGAGGTATTCATTCAATTTTGTTTTAAATGGTCATTCAATCGTGCTCACACTCTGTTCAAATTTCTATCACATGTTCATTTCATTCGAGTCTCCCATTTGTTTTACGTATTAGAAGATTAGTCCTATTAAGTTTACAAAATTTAATTTTTATATCGAACTTCATTCTACTTGTTTTTCAATCTTTTTTTGGCATGAGAAAAAAGAGTAGGTTGTTGGATTATGGCTTAGAGGGAGAAAGTATTTGTTGGTGAGAAATTCAACCACTAAAATGGTTTTTTTTTTTTTTTTGTCAAGTTATTTCATATGATAAGAGGATTTTGAATTAGGTGTTTTTTTACCTTAAAAATATCTCGAAAAATATATGAGCTAGGGAGAAATTTACGTTCCAGGTTGATTTTTGGTATTGGACTGTTTTTTTATGCTTTTGGATGAGTTGAAAAAGGTTATGTGAGTGTTATCTAGGTGTTTGAGGTTGGAGATCGATTCTTAGAGGAAAAAACATCCTGCTTTCCAGCCACCACAGTGACCGAAATCTAGGTATGCCTGACAACGTGGTGCGGTGTCTACAGAGACAAACGATGTGTTGTTCTTTTTAAAATTGAATTGAGGCGGACAACAAATGTAAAGGCTGGCACGCGGGCTATTTAGTCATGGCCAAGCATTAGGCCTTACTTCATTCTTGAATTGAAAGTAAATTCAAAGAGACAAGATCCTTCAAAGAAAATCGGTTGCCAAGTTTCTTTATGATGTCTGAAATTGTTGTTGAATCACTGCCTGTGATGAGAACATCATCTACGTGGATTAACAGAAATGATGTTAGGCCACTCTTGGAGTTGATGAACAGAGAGGGGTCTGACTTAGATTGCTGAAATCCCACTATCTTAAGAAAGGATCTGAGCTCTTCATACCAAGCACGTGGTGCTTGTTTCAAGCCATAGATGAACTTGTTTAATTTGCAGATTTATGATGGCAGTGTGGAATCTATAAATCCAGGAGGCTGAACCATGCAGGAAGGCTTTGTTCACATTGACTGTCGAATGCACCAATGATGATGAACTGCAATGGAGAGGATGAAGGTTTCAGTGTTGGATGGAATAGCTGGTGAAGGTTTTTGTTTTGGCTGATAGTTCTTCCAGAGGAAATCACTCGGAAGTTCCCACGGTGGCCAGTCCGGTCAATCCTTCCCTTTATTTTTTATAAAACTTGTCTAAATCTACCACTGTTGGATTTTATAACTATAATCTCATTTGACGAGAGAAAAACTAACATTATTGAACATTAATTAATATTTAATATTTAAATGCTACAAAACATTGTCTTTGGGTGTAAAATATACTAAATGCGTATTATTGATGGGGTTTTTTTTTAGCATTAATGGTATTATTAACCGTTTATTTTAATTATCGTTTCTTTTCACTCTTAAAACTATATACCAGGACCATGACAGTGATGAATGCTCCATGTTTACCTAGTTTCAGTGATATTTCACGCTCGATTCCTGACCCCCTCCTCTCAGTAAAGCCACCTTCTCTATCGTAATGATCATGAAAGCCAGTTTTACATGTTAACTTGATAAATTTGCAATTTAAAACTTGTTCAAAATAAATTTTAATCTAAACTAGTTTTGTTATTGATTTGGTTAAGATAGATTAATGGATGATGAATTTATCAAGCTCTCGGTCTGAACTGTCTGAATGAATGCTGTGTCGTGCTACATTCCTCTTCAAGACCGTCCTCCTGTTTTTTTAAGACTCTATAAATAAACTGGCGTAATAATATAATCTCAACTTAGTATTAAATAAAGAAATAAAACTAACACGAATTAATATACATTAATTAATATTTAATATTGAAATGTTACAATATTTGGGTTGCGAATTAAGGATTTCAAATATATATATATATAAAATCCGTCTAGCTTCTGCTAGATAAATTAAGCTGCCAATATTTTTCAACCTCTCTATTTCTGATCATTTCTTGTTTTTGTATGGACCCTGAAAAGAATTCCAACATGAACGTTCAAATCCTGTCTAAAAAGTTGATAACTCCATCATCTCCAACTCCTTCCCACTTTCGAAACTACAAAGTATCATGGCTAAATATGTTTCAGTCACCACTTCTATATTTACCAAACATTTTCTACTACCCATCCAGTACTGGTGGAGACAACATTGAAAGAAGTAAGCGATTGCAAAAATCATTATCAGAGACCTTAACCATCTTTTACCCGTTTGCTGGAAGATACATTGACAACAATCTCATAATTGACTGTAATGACGAGGGAGTTGAATATGTGGAAACCCAGGTAAGTGGCTGCCTCTCGCAACTTCTTGAAGGAGGAGAACTTGAGACCGAGCTTCGGAATCGTTTGGCTCCAATTCCACATCGACCTGCAGACGGCCCTATTGTATTGGTTCAGTTCAACATGTTTGAGTGCGGTGCGGTGGCTATTGGTGTATGCATCAAACACAGGACGGCCGATGCCACTTCAGTATTTGCATTCATTAATGCTTGGGCTACTGCAGCTAGATTAGGGGTTGATAAAGCACGTGCCCCAAGTTTCCAGTTAGCTTCCTTCTTCCCGCCAAGAGATATACCTACTTTTACCCCAAACTTTGGAGAGAGAAAGGTTGAGATTCAGAAGAGGTTTGTGTTTAACGGTGCAGCCATATCGAAACTGAAGGCTGTTGCGAGTTCCAATGTTCATGAACCGCGCCAACCCACGCGAGTGGAGGTCGTGACAGCACTTATGTGGAAGGCTCTTACAATGGTGGCTCAAGCGAAACATGGTCGGTTAAGGCCTTCCTTCTTGGTACATTCATTCAACTTGCGAGGGAAGATTGCGATGCCTGTACCAGATAATTCTTTTGGGAACTTTACAAATCCGGCACTTGCACGTTTCACAGCAGATGAAGATGAGAACAAAGTGGAACTCGATCACTTCGTAGATCGAGTTCACGATGGAATACGGAAGAGGGTAACAGATTCTGCAAAGATTTCAAGTGAGGACGACTTATTTTCTTCGGTGATCAGCACCAAGACTGAGATGATCGAAGCATTTCACAGAAGCGATGCAGATTTCTATATGTTTAATAGCTGGTGTCGGATGCCAGTATATGAAGTAGATTTTGGCTGGGGAAAGCCTGGTTGGTTTAGTGCAGTGGTTGTCCCTGGTCATAATATGTTTCATTTCATGGACACTAAAGATGGTGATGGAATTGAGGCGTGGGTGAGCTTGGAAGAAGATGATATGCTGCTTTTCCAAGAAAATCCTGACATTAAGGCATTCACGGGGCAAGAATAACATCATCAGCATCATTCTAAACAAATTCTTAGCAAAGTATAGTGATAATAATAAAGCCAAGGTTATTACTTCGTAGATCGGATTTATGCTCATATATTTGTGGGGATAATTTCTTATGCTGTTATTTTAAATAATTGAATATATAATTTATATTAATCTTGAATTTGTTGATTTCATTCTGGAATTAAATAATTTTTAATTTTAAATATAATTTGCAACCGAGATTTGATTGCAAAATTGTTACAAGTTGATTGATTTGCAACCCCGGAAGCGGTTGCAAATGCAAAATTTGAAGGCTCGAATTTGCATCCCCGGCTGTTGGTTGCAAATCTGTTGCAATATCAAATCTCCAACCTTTTTTTTTGGAAATTACGTTCTTATAAGCAATGCAAGTCTAGCAGAACACTAAATCTTCTGGTAGGAAGTCCAACTGAGTTCTCTGTGACCTCATGGGTTAGTGGAATGCATGTCCCTGGTGTTGCGATGGCTTTTCTTGTCGACACTGGACATAAAAGGTGATGGAAATTGAGGCATGGGTGAGCTTGGAAGAAATAGCATGCTTCTTTTCCAAGAAAATCCAGCCAAGAATTTGAGCATCGTAACTGAGCAAGCCTTTCTCGACTAAGCTCGGGATGATTGCTAATTCCTTGTTTCAAGTTCAAATTTCAAGGGACACATATCTCGGAAAGGATTCAAATTCCAGTAATCCGAGTTCCAAGAACAGATCAAATTTCTGTTTTCGGGTAGATGAGATATATCAATTTGGTTGGTTGGTTGGTTGTGTGTTTTAGCCACGTGGTATGTTTCTTCTCGTTGTCTCTCGTCGGTTGTATTGCAAATTTCTTCAGGTCAATTGTTAAACAGAGGAAGGAAAAGATTGATGAAATCTTCTTTGATCAATTCCCGAAGTCTTTTTTTTACTTTTAATTTTATAGCACTTAATCTTCTTTGAAAGCTAGTCTCATGTCTCAACCGTCGCATGACATGGACACAAATCTCCCCACGAACCATAGCCGTTCCCTCAACGTGTCCAATGCCACTAGCCACCATAAAGAAACCTTCCAGAATAACTGAAATCCCCACCAATTTGTTGTATCCTCATCACCGAAAACAAGGAGAGGAAGAAACCCCAAGAACCATGACAAAAGAAACCTCAATGCTGCAGAAAAAGGTGCAAGAACTTGAACATGAACTCATCCACAAAGTATTCTCTCTTCCTGCTGAGACTCGATTGTCTGAACTATATATTCAAGACGTCGAGCAAAGATTCTACTTTCTGAGAAAACTCTTGTCTGCAGAAACAACATCAAGCTCTAAAAGGCCGCAGTACCGCTTGCAACAAATAGACAAGAGGTTATCAGACCTTGAAACGGCGTTCTATGACAGGAACAAGAATGATAATACAGCGACAACACGGGGTCAGATAGAGAATGTTTCGTGCTCCGCGTCTTGTCTTGATGATGGTGGAGATCAGACCTTTAACGAAACGGGTTTGTGTGAATTTGAGGAGTCGGGGAATGTTTTTCACAGTTTAATGGCAGAGGCGACGCCATTGGCAATGACAACCCAAGACCAGTTAGAGAATGTTCCATCCACCGAGTCTTGTATTGATGATGGCGGGCATGATACCTCGGAGGAAAGGGGTTCGTGGGAATTCGAGGAGGCAGAGAATGCTTTTCAGAGCGTGATCAAAGAGAAGACACCGTCGATGGAGACAGGGATGGTTAAGGTTTGTGTAAAGAAGAGATCGGGGAGGGTTTTTTGGGGTATGGCTAGTGGGGTGGTGATTGGTACGGCTTTAATGGGATTTCTGACAGGAATTTCAAGTGGAAGCTTTCCTTATCTGAAACAGAGTGTGTGTCTTCCTCCTACTTGATTACTTCTATAAATTTGTGTTTTGCCATGGGATTTTTGTGGCTATTTCTATGTAATTCTTGATTTGATTTGTTTATTTCTTCGTATCTTGAAATTTTAGGAAATGGAAATTGATTGATTGTATGTGACGTGTTTTTTTAGTCGTTTTGGGAACTTAACCTCTGATTTTAAGACTGTATTGCTGGTTAATTTAGGTCAGTACAAAACATTTTTATATAAAAAAATAAATTAAAACCATATGATTGATTGAATGGTAATTTTGGTTTCTTCTTATTTTAAAAAATTATACTTCTTGGATTTGCAAAGCAATGCAATATATATTTTATTTGCTGCTATTTGTCAAAACAAAACAAGAATGTGGATTTCTGTAATGGTCAATATGTTTTGATTATCTATAATGGTGAGCTACTACTCATTTCTCATTGAAAAATAGTTTCTGTCAATGAATTTCAAATCTTGAAGTGGGAATTTAGGATTGGATAAAGAAGGGTTTATGATCTGTACAATAAATCTTGAGTTCGAATTAGAACATGCATTCCATGTAATAATCTAGAATAATCTCACTCATCTAGATTTACAAAGTGTGTTTAGATGATATTTTTGATAAATATTAACAATAAAAAAAACTACTATATTATTCTTTTTATTCATATCTTCTCTCATCTTTATCTCCTTTAATTATGAAATTTCTTATCTATCTCCTACCAAATCTCCTAATTAATTACAATTACACCTCACCCCAACAATTTCCTCGCATCCAAAAAAAAATTAGGATTGGAGCTGGGTTACTACTGATAGATTTGTTTAGGTATTTTATAATGAGTTAATTTGTTTTTTTTTTTTTATTGATGGTAAAAAAATATGGATTTTCTTCTGAATTCAGGCAAGATGCTGATACATTATTCCCAACTGCTATCGATTTTTTTTCTTCGTGTGTGAGGTGCTTTTCTAATTTCTTCAAGATTTACTTTAATTGACGAAGAGTTTGTTCTTTTTCCATGTTAAATTATATTTTAGTTTTAATATATCTTATTATCATGGCAACAAAAACAAGAATTTCGGTGCTCGTTGTGTTTTCTTTAGAATGATGCATATTATTTTTGAAAAAATATTTTTTGATTGAAAATATATTAAAAATTTATTTTTTGTCTCTAATATCACCTTATCAAAATAAAAAAATACTATAAAAAATAATATTTTCTTAAGATAAATATATTTTTAAAATGCACCCATATACAAAAAAAGAAAAAAGAAAAAAAAAGAGCATTGTCCATAGTTATATGGTTTATTTTATACCTTACAAAATATAATTTAATCAGCAAGAAAAAATAAATATGTTAGAGTTAATTTTTTTATTATGAATACATAAATTTTAATTATTTCATCTTAACTCTTGAAAATATGTATGAGCTTGTGATGGAGATAGATGAGTATAATTGAGGTGTCCATTTTTATTCTAATATTATCATATTTTGGGCAAACAATGTCTCTCTATTTGCTCTATGATTATCATTTGTTTTAAATCACAGACCTTATTAACATGCCGAAACTGAAGCAGACAGAAATTTATTGGTTAGCCCATCCAAAATGCAGTCTGGTACCGGCCCATAAATGCAGAATCGGGGCCCAACCATATAAAAGAAGCCCAGATCAATCCCTTTAATCACGTGCTACCAGCTGACACGGATTTCATCATCCACACGCTGTCATCGCACTATCTGATTCTCATGTCTCTGTCATGTTTTATAATATCATGGGCATTTCTGTACTTTCCTCTTCCTTAATCATGCGGCGACCTCTGTTTTTAACGCTAGATTATTGGCTGGTTCAAATTCTTGGGCACGGGGCGGTTGTTTTTCTTGTATTTTTTTGTTCTATGGGTATCAATTTGAAAAGAAAAAAATACAAAACAAGGGGAAATGAAATGTTTTTAATTAATAATAAGATTAGTCAGTGGGTCAGAAATAATTCTAATTATTAGAATATGTGGTGCCGTTTGTTTTTTTGTTTGGATAATACTTTTTTATTATTTATTTATTTAAGTTAATTGAATTTGACCGGATTTATATTCAAAATAACTAAAAATATTCAATAAAAAAATATTTTTTAATAAATTATCAAATTTACTCACTAGACTTAGATTTGATAATTATTTATATGAAATTATGAATATAAACACAGGAGACATCCCATTTATTATTTTTGGAAGTTATTAATAAACCGCTAATGAAGAAGACTTCGCTGTCAAATCCAGATAAACATCGCTATCAACAAACACAATTCCCATTTTACCCTGTTATCCATATTTGGCTCTCCTCCAGTCCCTGTGCTCTTAACTCCTCGACGAGCTCACACATTTTGTCTTCTTGTCCTCTGGATTTCCTTTTTAACGTCTCACCATCACCATCTAACTAAATCCTCTCAACTCGCCCACTATTCCCCACTCAACTCTTCGAGCAGCCTTCAAAACTCGTTGGAGTCATGAGCCGATTTAGAAGAATCGAAATCTTCGAGCCTCACTGTGCTCCTGTATTCCTCAGAGAATCCTCCGTTTTCACTCCGAAATCACTCGTTTTCCCCTCCTTTGAAGAACCCGATGATCTATCCTTTGCTGCTCTTGATCTCTTGCACTTAAAACCTAGCTCTCTCGAGGTTTTTTATTCGGCGACGGATCTGGTTAAGACTCCGTCTGTTTGCCCTTACAATAATGTTCTCGACCGATTTGAGACTGACTTGCGCTTGCAGACTCTTTCTGACCGCGTGAGTGAGCTCGAGTCACAGTTTGACCGCCTTGTCAACGGCGGAAGTGGCGCTGAGAGAAAGTACACGTGGACCGCGGAGATTAAAGGACCGGTGACGGAGAGGAAGTATAAATGGACGGCGGAGATCAGAGGAGGAGAGGAGAAGAAGAAGAAAAGGAAAGAAGAGCAGGTTAAGAATTATACATGGACAACTGAGATCAAAGGAAAGGGAGAGGAAGGGATCCCGATGTCACGGAAATATACTTTTGAAACATCAAGTGGATTTGCAGGTGAGGGTAGCAAAAAAGAGAAGAAGGTGGAAGTGAAGAAGGTGGAAGTGAAGAAGGTGGAAGAGAAGAAGAAAGAGAAGAAAGGAGCGTGCGCCACGCGACTTGTTGAAATAGAAGATTACTCTGATCATGGAGCTGTTGTTTTACAAAAGGTAATCTGGTCCGGATTGCGGGATTTATATTAGTTAAAAGTGCTCAATGGAGAGATTACATTGTGTTTTCTTACTGGCATTTTTTCTCTCTTAGGCATTTGCGAAGAGGGCTGGAGCGGTGGAGAAGAGAAAGGGAAAGAAGAAGGAATTGTCACCGCAAGATGCAGCATTGTTGATTCAGGTGACATTTAGGACTTATTTGATTAGGAGATCGCAGGCGCTTCGTGCACTTAGAGAGTTGGCGATTGCCAAAGCAAAGCTGAAAGAGCTTAGAGCTTTGTTTAATAACTTCTCGTATAGGCGTCATCTTGCTCGTGATGCTGAGGAGAGGCAGAAGTTTTCTGAGAAAATTATTGTGCTGCTGCTCACGGTTGACGCCATTGAGGTAAATCATGTTTATTTGTTTGAAATGATGTGCTCTGTGATTTTGCTTGAGATGCTAGTACAAGATGATAACAGCTATTGATTGTTGCATATTAGGCCTCCTGGGACATTGCATTTAATATTTGCTTGATGTTAGTGTTGGGTTATTGTACTTTCAACTGGTTTTAAGTCTAATGGCTGCTTGTAATAATGAGCGATTGCTTGATAAAATACCTGAATGGGTTCCATGGAAGATTTTTCCTTCAATTACGAGGGGCATAAATCCTATGTTCATTGTATTTTCCATAATGTGGGGAGATAAACTTCATAGTGAATTTTATCAACATATACCTTCACATCGGCTATTACATCAAATCTTTTTCAATTGCACCGGTTCCCATACTGCATTTTGCTACCTTTCTATGTTTGACTATTAAGATTAGCACTAAAAGAGTATATTAAACGAATAATTTATAGATTGTGTTTATTTGTGTTGATAAAATCTATCAAAATGTGGGAGAAGACTTGTTTTGGAAAATTTGAGATCTGCACCTTAAACTCTGCAAAAATGTTCTGTTGTGCAAAGATTGAACACAAACCATCATTGTATCAACTCACCAATACCCGCCAATGATTTCATTATCAGCTTTTCACTTGACAAGTGTACTTGTATGCTCTGTAACAAGCAATTGAACTTGCTTATTAGCTTTGTTTAAGCAGCAACAAATTAAAGAGAGAGGCTCTGACATGTTAGTTAGCTTTGTTTTCCTCAACTGTATTTGTAACTGTGATTTGTTTTAACATGTTTTGCCCTCATCCACTTATTCCATGACTGTGCTTGACCTAGTCTACCTAATAGTTCTTGAATTGTTCACTGTCCTCAAATTGATATTCAGCTTGTTAATTGGTTGCTCATTTTGGAATATAAACTGATGAACTTTGAGGGTGTGAATGGTAATATAATGCTGTTAACAAATAGGTATAATGTGGTGCATCTGTTAACCTTCCACATTTATTTTGTACTAGGTTACACAAATGATACAACTTTGTACTAACTTTCATCATTAATCAATTTCTTTTTCTCAAGCTCACATGATAATAATTTAATTAGAAATGCTTCTTCAAAGAATTTCCTTATTTTTATTTTCCTAGCCAAACCATATATAAAAATCTGCTAGTTGCTATAGATCCTCTAAAAGCAACATGTATGATTCTGCACCCCCAATCTAACTTCGCACAGATTTTATTTTTCAGCTCTAGGGTTTGAATATATTTGTGTTTGGTAGTTTGGTTGGACTAGCTCACTCTGCTATAATAGTTAAACGTACCATTTGCAAAAGTATTATCTTGATGCTTTTGCAATGGTACTGAGTAATTGAGTTTGTGGTTGTGGCTACTCCCGCCATTCTATCAAAAAGGCTAAGACTCACACCATACTTTTATTGCTCGAGTTAAGGCACAATGGCTGGGTCTAGTTGATTGATAAACTTGACTAATTCAATACCTTTTTCATGTCTCCGCTTCACAAAACTGATGATGATTGTTACTGAGTGTTAAATCTTGATGTTAATAACTGAATTTCTATGTTATAAAAATTTATCGCATTTCATTTATCGAACAATAATATTCCTGTACATTTGAGGTACTAACCATCTCATTTTTAACTCGGAGTTTCATATCAAGTAATATTTCCCTTGTCTAATTTAGTCGCTTTTCATGCAGAAAACTTATCTAAGAAAAATATAATGAAATGCCATGCATTTGATAAACCATAAGAGAGTCGTGACCATGTTGTTATGTTGTCTCATCCACATATCATCAAGATGTCTTATTGAGTTAGACGTTAGAAGTGTCACTCTTGTGGTGGTGAACTATGCTTATATAGCTGGTATATTTTCACAAGTTTCATCTCCACACATTTTTGTAATCTTAACATGAATCATCTCTTGTTGCACTCCTATTGACATACGAATAGGACAGTTCCTAGATGACCATGTTTAAAGAGTTTTTTTTTCTTTCAAAATAGCACAGTTCCGAATTTTATTTTTTATAATAAATTTATTTGGGAAAATAGCATGGTTCTATTTTTAGTTGGGGCAATGGCACGGCTACAAGATTGTCATTTCCAAGCATATAAACCACAAATTAAAATTCAAGCTTTTGGGGAGGTTGCATACGATAATAAATTTATATGGTTTATATTCTTGAAAATGGCTATGCATTGAAATTTCACAGGCTGTGGCATTGCTGTAGCCTTTCAAGTTTTTGTAATTTAAAGGTTGCAATTGTAGGCTTTTCCACTGCCTTTAGAAAAAGAGTTGTTTTTCCAAATTAGTTTTCTGCTATTTCCCCCCAAAAAATTTCGGGCTTTGCTACTTCAAAAAAAAAAACCCATGTTTAAAGGGGGGAAAGTACAGTGGCTAGATATCATAGATCTCATTGTTAGGCTAGTTGCTATGGAGTAGTAGAATGTTTGCTTTTCATTGTGAGAGCACGTTGGTTTTGGAGGGAGCAGCCAGGGCAGCTAAGCACCTGTCTGTGTCTAACATGGCATGATTTGTATTGATTCTTGAATGGGCTCTGATGCGCTGCACTGTTTAGGGAGCTGAGCTAATGGTTCGAGCTGCAAAGAGGTCAATGGTGGATGAGCTGGAGGCAATGCTGGATGTGGTCGACCCCCACCCTGCCGGCAGATCACTTTCCATGAGAAGACGGACATTTGATATGCCTGATGGTGTCATTCGCAAGGAAATTGCAGAAGGTGTAGCCCAGGTTGTCCAGATGCTTGATAATGAAGAGAATGGCACCAACACCTTTGAGGCATGTTTGTAAGGAAGTGTTTTAATTTAATAAAATAAAACCCCATTCCCCTTTGGGGTTTTCGGTGTCCAAATGCTTGTTTTGCTGCTGTAAAATATGGAAACAGAATTTGAAAGACCTCAACTAACTTGTCATGTTATGTTTGATGGCTAGCTTGATGTTCTTTTTTTAACGAGGATTGTGCAGTACTCTAATGTATGCTCTTCCATACGTGTATTTGGTATTTCAAGATTTCAAGTTTATTTATTTTCTCGAACTAGTTTCATCATGTCTCTGAATTCTTATTATTTACTTGCATTTTCGCTGCTCATGGTGGATCTGGCCTTTTCTCATGGTGAAATATCTGATCCTCTGGCAGAGCAGTGAGCAGGCATAGAGATTGAAAAGAACATCGATGCATCGTGTTGGGAACTGCCAAACGATGGATACGAGGCGCTGTGTGTATTGTGCTGTAGCTAACGCGTTAAGTATCCCATCAGCTGGGGAGCGAGTACATTCGCAGGAAACCTCTGTAACTGGACAGAAACTTGCAGTAGTGAGCTGCGATTCAATGAATGTATTTATGTGGGGCTTGCTTGATTTGGAATGATTCGAGTCAGGATCGTGGTCAGTTTCTGGTGACCACCTTCTACGCTCAGATTGACCGAAAAAGGCTCATGTCCCACCACGAGAAAGCCCAGTGACATTCTCCACTCCAAGTCAAGTTTGGTGCTCAGTTTCTCTAATCTATGGGTTACAGCTGTTTTGTAAATAGTTGCTCCCTTTTTTCTCTCTTTTTGCTAATTGTTTCGTAATTATTATGATAGTTACTAATACTAAATTATCACCTTAAAAATTATCTATTGCACCATAAAAAAATCATTGTTTTATATATAATTCAATTAATTGATCCGTAATTGTGATGATTAAGAATAATAAATTACATTTAAAAAGAAAAAAAATTACCCTGTAACCTTAAAATTACCTTGTCACCTATAAGTTGCTTTGAGCTAATGGGTAATTGTAAATTTTATATTATTTTTTTTCATAGTTTGAATAGCTTGAAAGGGTATTCTAACCATATTTTATTCCATGTTTTACAAGCCTGGAAGTGATCCGAACTGTGTTTTCTTGAGATTTTTTTAAAAAACAAATTGTTAAAAAAACATATAATCGTTTTAATATCTGCTATCAATAATATATTTTAAAAAATATTTTGTTTTGACATGTTTTCTAAACAGAAAAATTCTATAAAAAACAATCATATCTTAGAAAACTTACATGATCTATTACTAATATATCAAAATAAATTCTGTTTTATTTTTTAAAAATATTATTAATATCAACTTATGAAAATGATCTAAAAAAATAAAAAAAAGTTAATCTAATATAAAAATTAAAAATAAATTTCTTCTATTTTTCTCAAAAATATTATAAAAACACAGTATCGGATTCCTTTCTGTCCAAGTAAAAGAAAGAAGTCTTTAGGTTTAAACAATTCAAAAGGGGGCATTTTTGAAATGGAAAGGCGGCTTTTTGTGTTGACACAGACATGGCTTCAGCTTCCAAGATGGGTTCTTTCGAGTCGCCCGTAGAAAGTTGTCTCTTCAAAACAAGAGAAAACTAGGGTTGCAGGTTCCAAAATTTTTATGTTATGTTTCCATAATAAGCAGAGATGCTGTAGCTTTCATTCTCGGTATATCCCTCCACTTTCATGCGTGTACGGTTGCTGTCAGTGGGAACATAGTTATCCTACCAGCTGGATCATGGATTTGTCGAGTCCACTTGTGAATTAATGGTTACTTTATATCCTTCTCAAAATAATATCATTTTATTTAGTTTTTTATTTAGACTAAAAAAATATATACCTCAAATCGATCCAATCAACTCTCATCAGTTTAACTTTCAATTTTTTATTTTATTTTTATTTTTATTTAAAAATAAAAACACTAACCCCAGCTAGACTTGGGCTGCCCATATCAACCCCTAGCGAGTTCAACAACTATGGGTACGCATGAGAAGTCGTTTGCTCCCTGTGCAGGAGGAATAGTTTCTTCTTCTTTTTTAATTAATATTGGTGTTTAAGATAATTTACATGTCTTGATTAATTTAATAGATTTTAAAATTAATTATCATGTAAATTTCTAATGGTCATTGTACTAGCAAATATATGATTCGAATCTAAAATCATATGAAAAATAAACCTTTTAAATTTAAATTTTTACTACTATTCATCTAATTGATGGTTAAAAATACCTTTTAGTTATGAGATTTTACTACTATTCATCTAATTGATGGTTATGAACACCTCTTAATTCCGTGCTATTACTACTGCTCATCTAATTAGTATCTGTTTGGTTGATGGTTAAATTGGTGTTTCCGTCAAAAAAAAATTTAAAAAAAAATTATTTTAAATAAATATATTTTAGTGTTTTAGATCATTTTGATGTGCTGATATTAAAAATAATTTTTTAAAAATAAAAAAATATTATTTTAATATATTTCAATACAAAAATATTTTCAAAAACTATCACAATCACGATCCAAACAGGCTATTAATATCACCCATGTACCCTCTCGAGGGTAAATTCCTTAACGGAGAAGCATAATAGGCAGCAGCTTCCAAGTTTGGAAACTTGAAGTTTGAATATTTTTAGTTATTTTTTAAATCATTTAAAAACCCTAATATTAAAATTAAATTTTTACAGATAAAAAATACTTATTAATTTAAATAGTATCCAATTGGTACTTTTCTGGCTTCTATTTGGCAAAGAAAACTGTTCTTGCCAGGCATGAGACGCAAGGGAAAAAAGAAGCAAAGAAGTTCAGACTCATTTATGGTAATTAATGAGTTGTTGAAAGCTGTGCTGGGGATGTGCCCTCTCATCCGTAACCCTTTGCCTGGATTTATAGCAGCAGGTCAGGGACAGATGCTTTGAAGTACAGGGTTGAAGGCACAGCATCAGAAAAGAAAAAACTTCTCTGCAATTTCACAGCATTTTTAGTCGATAAAAATAATGGTGATATTGTTCGAAAGTTGCACTATAATATATATGAAAAAAACATCTTTTATATATTTTTTAAGGAAAAAAAGCAATCTGAAATGCAATTAAAATACAACAAACCATGTATTATACGACTCAGTTATAAAAGCTTGCAACTAAAACATTTATTCTCAGGTGTAAATTTATTAAAAAATAATATAAATTATATTATAAAAACTCATCTAATAATTTAAATTTTTAAATAAAAAAATTATTTTATATAATATCTTAGCATTGTTGACCCAACGGTCATAAATTTGAATCTAACTAACCTTGTTCTATTTGATAAAAATCTAACACAAGATAGTATGAAATCGTGTCAGTTTCAAGGTTAAAGAGCTTTCACTTGAAGGGATGCATTAGAGAGTAATATAAATCATATTATGGGATTTCACCTAATACATTAAGATTTTAGATGAGATAATTCCTTAACAGAGCTTTATGGTTGTTGATACGATGATTACTAGAGGTTTATATGGTTGTTATACTAGAGAATAATATAAATCATATTCTGCGGCATCACCTAAAAGTTTAAGCTTAAATTTTTATGTAAGATGGTTCTTTAGCATGGTATCAGAGCCTTGTTGACCTGTCAGTCACAAGTTCGAATCTCATAACTCTCATTCTATTTGATAAAAAAATCAAGCTGAAGATAATACGAGTCTTTGTAACTTTCAAGATCAAAAGGCTTTCACTTGAGAGGATATGTTAAAGAATAATATAAATCATATTTTTGACTCATTTAAAAATTTAAAATTTTAGATGAAATAGTTTTTTAACATATTAACTTTAGAATTTATAAAATTAATCGATGCATAAACTAACTCGAATACCTCATGTATTAATAAAAAAAATACAATGTTAAACAAGTATATTTTTTCATCTTCAGGATTCGAGAAAGAGCACGAGAGATTGGTTAGCTAAACCTAACTTGTACGTAATTTGTGGCCCTAATCTCTCGACAGATCAGTTCAGATTTATTACAATTTCCAAAAAGAAGAAGAGATTTCCACTTTAGGCAGTCCAGATTCAATAACTTCTCAAGGAGGGCAAGATCTGTGATTCAACTTGCTTTCTTTTCATGTGATTAATGCATATATTGTCCTCCTGACATGCAATATTAAATTTGTTCATGGCTTGACACGAGTCCTTGCTTCCAATAAGTGCCCTCTCATGCTTGCCTAGGGCTCCCATGAAAAGCCATATTGCTGAATGCTGATATACATACATACATACATACATACATACATACATAGATATATATATATATATATATATATATATAGAGAGAGAGAGAGAGAGAGAGAGAGAGAGAGATTTCTGTGGCTCTCATTCGACTGCCATGACCCAATCTTTCTGGTTGGTTTCTTTCCCAAGGAAACATGTTTTTTTTATTACGACCTCGTTAACTATGCCATTGCCTTGTGTGTAAAGGCATCTCGGTATCTCAACCATAATAATTTAATTCAGTTAACTTGGCACCCAAGTCCAAGTCAAAGAGCCAAACGACTTCTAAACTAAGAGTTATTATTATTGTCTTTTCACATTCAACTATTCTCTGGTTGTGATTTAATTTCAAGCATCGATTAGGGAGTGTTTGATCATGTTTTGAAAAAAAATTGATTTTTTTTTAAATTAAGTATTTTTAGATTATTTTTTATTTATTAATATTAAAAATAATTTTTAAAAATATCATTTTAATATATTTATAAATAAAAAAATATTTTCAAAAATAACATCAATAACACAAATATTTGCCCAAAAAACACAACTGTAACTGTATGACTCGTTTATTTTCTACTGCAGCACAGTAATCAACCAATATCACAGCTGTTTCTCTGGGCATACCAGTGGTGGAAAAAATTAAAATCATGGACTTGAAATCATTAATATACAATTGGGTCCATGTCATTATACCGACTTTTCCGAAAAGGCATAAGAAAATGTTGGGTGAATATTATTAAATAATTATAAATTAAACAATTATTAAATGATGATTGCGAATTGAAAAAAACAACCAGCCAAATTTTGGTTAAGTCGGTGACATCGATGATACCCAATCATGACGCAACAATTTCCATGCTAGAACTCAGCCGCGCGCGGCACAAATGTCTATTTTTTATTTATTTTATATGATACAAATTTTAACTTTATTTCTCAAACGTATTGAGGCCGTTTTCTAGTGTTTTAAAATTATTTTTAATTTTTCAACTAGTTATAATAAAATCCCCTGAAATTTTATTGTATTTTTAACTTTTTATTAAAAAAATATATTTTATATACTAATTTGAGGTTTTTTATTTCAAATAAAATTTTAGTGTTTTTCATGATAATTTAATTTTCGATATTTTCCCCTCAAATTTACTTTGAAAAGTCATCAGGCACAAGATTACAGCACCCTTCTCAGGTATGGGCAAGGTTTAACTTGAGTTAATTAAATCTTTTAATTTGACCGAGCTAGGTCGTGTATTTGTTTTCAATATTACCGCTTCATATTTGAATTTTAAAAAGTTTAAAAGAAAAAAAAAGGAAAATCAAGATGAAAATTTTATAGAATTAGAATTATTAAATATAAAAAATATATAAATCATATAATAAAAAGAAAAAGTCATATCACGTGGCCACCGAAATGAGAAGAAAAATAATTCCTTTTCAATTATTTTTATTCTCCCTTTCTTTTCTTTTCTTTTCTCAAGGAAGAAACTATATTTAATAATTACAGCGTGAGATATAAAATTTCCCAAAAGAATTTATGTATCAGTGGATTACCGAAGCAAAGCAAAACTATGGGTGCTGCCCCTTCTCATCTTCAGTACTAATAGAATTAATAGCATAATTAAATTACGGTGTGAAGTTGTTTTTTTAAATAATATATTAAAATAATATATTTTTTAAAAAAATATTTTTATTATCAATACATAAAAATATCTAAAAACACTAAAAAATTAATTTAAAATAAAAAAATAAAAATAAAAAATTCATTTAAAAAATACATTTAAAACACGGTCTCAAATATTCACCGGTTACAAACAATCCTAGGAAGTCATTGATGGTATTAAACAATGTATCCTGCTGTGAAAATCAATTTCCTCCTAATTATCAACCACCTTAGCATCAATGTAGGTTTTGGTGTTGAATTTAGGTGCTAGCTGCCTCATTTATACCAACCCTAAATAATATAAATTCTAACCTCAAATTTAGAATGAAGCCCGCAGTAAACTTCAAAACCCAGTTTATAAGATCGGCCTGGCGGTCAATTTGACGAGTGGGAGATTGATTTAAATGGTGTTTAAAAAAGAAATTTTTAAATATTAAAATAACACTGCTTAGATTTAAAAATAATAATTAAAACTTGAATTAACGTTAACCTAAAACGTAGAGAAACACGATTAGAGTCCCGGATCATATCACCGGATATCGGATTCTATAACCATTTTTAAACCAAGATGAGCTGGCCTCATGAAAAACGTAGCTCGACTCCTGCTCCTCACAGCTCCTTTCTCATGATTTTTCTCGAATATTTCACTGGTGAATCTTTGAAATGGGATATTCAAGAAATATTCAGGACATGTCGACGTCAAGAAACCTGCAAGAAAAATAAACATTGAAGCAGGCGCGATTATTTAATGAAAAAGTTCATGTCCAGCTCACCGCAACCTCCGGCTGATTGACTATTCGGGGTTCTGAGTTTGTTACTAGAGGTATTTTTTATTTAAAAATATATTATTTTTTTTTTAAAAAAAATATTTTTGATATTATTATATTAAAGTAATATAAAAAGTTAAAATGTTTTAATATTTTTTTAAAATTTTCTGTTCACAATCATAGGTCACGTTTGATATTGCGATTCAATCTGTTTTTTACTGTTTTTTGTTGTTTTTTTTTTATTTTTAAAACCGGCGTTTTAGTGTTTTTAGATCATTTTGATGTGCTGATATCAAAAATAATTTTTAAAAAATAAAAAAAACATCATTTAGATACATTTCAGCACAAAAAACACTTTAAAAAATAACAATAACTACACTCCTAAACACCCCACAGTCTCGAGCAAGCTGGAAGAAGGTTCGGTAGCCTACCGAGAATGGCCCGCCGAGCACGAGAGAGAGCTGAAGGCCTTGAAAAGTGCAAAAAGCCAAGTTGCTTTTTCACTTTTCAATGTACAAATATTATTGATTTTTCATCGTTTTCCTTTCTTGGTTACTTCCCTTTGTTTTTATTTTTTCTGGTCAGCGTCTTTGACCCTCCTCTTTGAACAAGATTTTTATTTAAGGTTATGTGAGTGCTGTTAAGATTGTTTTTTAAATTATTTTATATTAAATAATATTTTTAAAATTTTTGAAATACTAAATTTTTTAATTTAAAATAAAAATTTATATATTTTTAAAAAACACGAAATGAAAAACAGAGCAGTAGACGTTTGCCAGCTTAGACTGACCCTACACATCTCCCCATTGTTTTGCTTTTCAATGGAGCCAGCCACCCCTCCTTTCCCCCCCTTTATTTTAATCCCGAGCTGAAGTCTAAAAGTCCATGATGTAATGGTGAGATTCTAACCAGCCTCGGTAGTTGAAGCTAAGACTTGACTCGGTAGACGCTGGCTGAGTAGTTTCCAGCACGTATGAACAGAAGTAAAAGGTGCAGTCCACTGCAAGTACTGTGCTATCTTATTATTATTATTATTTAAAAATCTCTTATATTTCCAGCACCAATATATCGACTTGTAAATGAAATTTGCCAGTTTTAAATTATTTTTAACATATCAAATGATTTTTGTTTTATTTTTAAAAATTATTTTTAACATATAAAAATAATATAAAAAATCCTTGTAATGATTACATATATAATTACATTTTTAAAACATCCTAGTAATGATTACATGTAAAACTATTTCCTAGCAACGCCGTTTGGAAACATGTTTAATTAGACGCAGCATCCCTCTGATGTGATTCTGGAACGAGGTTGAATGTTTTTGCTGATTGATTAATCATTCATGACTGGGTCAGAATGGCATCTTTGATTTTATGTTTTTTCCAACACACACGGATGATCTCTGAGTTCAAACCCTTGAATTGTGACAGTTTCTGTGATTGCTAAGAAATAGATTTTTGAGTAAAATAAATAAATATATTTTATAAATGAAAAACATGTAATTTTAAATATAATAAAATCAAGATTTTAAATGCAATGGGCTCGCAGGAAATAAAATTATTTGACCGATCAAACAATTTTTCCCCTTATATTTTTATTTTTTTGAATTATTTTGATATTCTAATATTTAAAATAATAACAGTAATATTTTAATATACATTGAAATAAAATAATCATGACTCCACTAAATCAACACCCTCTTCAAGATTATTGAAGAAAAATCACGAGGTGCTGAATTCTAAATAATGTGCGTAGAACTTGTGGTGCTATAGTCAATACTTACTTTAAGCTAGAAGGTCATGTCCCATCACATGTCTAAGCCTCGACGTCGATGGGGTGCTCCCCCCACCCCCACGTTCGTCAAATCTAATTTAAAAATTGACTTTTAATTTGTGTATTAATGACTTGACTATTTGTGTATTATTGACTTGACTAAGTGTGTGTATATATATATATATATATTGTTGAACATAATAATATAATTTTAAATTAAACTTCGAATATAGGGTTTTGTGAATTAATCCATCAAAATCAGGAAATTTAATAAATATTATTAATACTTAAATTACTTGACCAAAAACATCACTCAATCCATCAACAACTTAACTGTAAAATACTCAACTTGGTTGCCGAGTCGTGGCCTGTTGGCAATCAAAATTTTCTTCCATGAGAAAGATACTAATCAATTTGAATTCCCAATAAAACCTAGAACCTACGGTGCCGCAAGTAATGCCATAAGTTTTGACTCGCAGCTTGTTCGTAGTTTAATTGTCAACATAAAACTTTATGTGCAACTTTTTTCTTTTTCGAGCACTGTCTACTTGATTTAATTATATCAACGGAAAAAAACACTCGCCGTATCTATATTCAATTAATTTATTCCAGTATAAACTATAATATAATTTTCTCAAATATTCATGGTTCTATATAAAATAATAAACTATACTAATTATAGAAGTAAATTACATTCGACCCCACTCAATATAAATTTAATATAGATATAAAATAGGAGTACAATAATAAAAAAAAAGGGGGTGGTTACGGTGCATTTCAGTTTTTGTCCCGTCAATCTCCATCAATGCAACCTTTCGTTATTGACGTGGTTAACATTAATTGAACCCTATAATAACTGGACCCCACATCATTGCACCATCTCCTGCCACCTCACATCATCACGTGGCTATAGTTACTTAGAACATCCTAGGCGCAGTACTGCCACGTGGGACCTTGTTCATGAAACGACAGTCACCGACGACCACCATCCAGCTGTGACTCTGATAGTGAATGCAACCACACGTTTCGGCTGTCCCAGATCTTTCCTCAGGAGGACCCGCGCTGAAACGTGGCCACGTCAGACTCGACGCACTTACAGGTGCCCCCATGCGCCTTGGCCTACAAGTCTTCCGGTTTGTAGGTGTGTATTTTAAAAATATTTTATTTTTATTTAAATTGTTTTAATATTGATATAATTTTAAAAAATAAAAATAAAAACGAAAGTTTAAAAAGCATCCCATGCTTGTATTCTTTAAACAGGCATTCAACCCCACGTGTAGTCTACCCTCAAAGATCCCCTGGGCCCCGTGTTAGGCACATTTTTTTTTTTTCAAAGTTCTGTAGCTTATGTTTTTTATACCTCTTAAAAGTGTGTTTTAAATAGAAAAATATTAGATTTATATTTTAGTCTTTTCATAATCTTAACATATCAATATTAAAAATAAAAAAAATAATTTTAATATATTCTTTAAAAGTTACCAACATCAAGATATCACACACGCATTAAGTAAAAACTCTCTCCAATCAGTTTTTTTTTAAATATACACACACACATACACATAAACACTAGTCATGATACTCACGTCGTATCGTGATCAAAATTATAATTTTTTTAATATAAAAAATACTAATTATATATAATTTTTTTTATTGTAATACATATTTAGATAAAATAATAAATTTATATAAAAATATTATGAAGTGAAAGTTTTGTGACTTCTAACCTTTATCGGTACATTTTTTAATTGTTTGATTCTTCTAATATTTTTATTATTAGAATTATAATTAAGTTATTTGTTTTAATAAATTATATTTTCAAATTATTTTCACTAAAAAATAAAACTTTCTTTTATTATTAATTAGTATATATTCTAAAGTCATGTTCTTAATTAAAAAATGATTATTACTATAAACTTCATGACATCGAAACACTAGGTTACATTTTAAAAAATCAAAGAAATTAAAATATAATATTCTTAATAGTTTACTTTTAGAATATAATTAGATTTTTTTCTTACCAACTTTCATCTACCAATTATATCCTAAGATAAATGTAAGACGAAGCTCTTCTCTTACCACCTGAGAAAACCACAAAACCCAAGTTCTTTTTTTTGTTCTTCATCATTTACAGAGAGGCTTTTTATCATTTCTATCGAACCTCATTTCCAGCGTACCTCCTTGACAACCGAACCTCCACCACAACCACTCTCTAAAGTCACCAAACGGACGCGTAATAATAACGCGCCAACTAACTCTGCATTGTTCTTGCTAAGAATTACTAATTTAACAGTGAGACAGTTGAGAGGTTTTCTAATTTAAATACCGCGAAATTAGGCTTATAAAAAACACATTTATTCTCTTCTATATATAACCGTTTCCCTCCTCCCTCGCTCTTCTCTTCTCTTCTCGCTCCCTATCTTTAGCTCCCCCACGTTTGCGTCAGAAAGAAAGCAGTCTCTCTCTCGCTCGATTCTCGTTCTCAGCGATTCTTCAGAGAGAAAAGGTTTTTTCACTTTTTTTTTCCTTCTCTTTCTCTTTCGAAGGAAGTCTGTCTTCTGGTGCCGGAGGCTGGAGCTGGCTTTCGTAGTTTCATCTCGTTCCGACGACTGTAAGATATCCGAACGGTTTCGTTTCACCTGATTCTTCTTGAAGGAAGACACCTGCATTTTAAAGTATTCCTTCGCGTACGTTTTTATTTCGGACTGGAGATTCTGTTAGGTACGTTGATTTTCTTATATCTCTGTACAAAACGACAGCGTGTGTGTCCTATCTTCTTTGGTTTCTCATCTCTCTCTGTTGTCTTGCAAGCAGGAATGCTGTTTGTTTTCTAAGCGACAGCGTTTTCTGTCGTCAAATTCTCCATTTCTGTGTTGTTGTTTCTTTTTATATTCCGACTTCTCGAGAAACGTTTCGACCATTTTCCTTGCTTGGAGAAAAAAATTTCTTCTGCTTCTTTCATTGCCTCCCCACCTCTCTCTGCGTTTTTTTTTTTTTTAAATATTAATTAATCAAATCTGATTTTAGTTTTGGTGTTCGTTTTACTAGTTTGTTAGTGTCCTTTTTCTTCAGTTAAAATTAAAAAATACTGTCAGTTTTTTCAGTTTTTATTTCGTAACGGCAAAAACGACAGTTTTTTTCAAAGCTGTGTTTGATAAAAGCAATAATGACGATGATCATACAAGCCTTCGTTCTTGTCTCTCTGATTTGTATACGCGCAATGGTCATCGTCAGATATCAATCTCTATTTTTTTCCTTTTCTTTTTAGCGTTAAAACAGTGTTCAAGAATCCTTATTTTTCCATGCTGGAATATTGACCATAATAAATCCACACGGATTTTCCTCCGCCACATTTAAGAGATATAAGTTCTTAAGTTTTTTTATTATCTGGGAATTTGTTTTATGAAAACAAAAGTTTTTGCTATATGGATTTTTCAGTACTTTGTGTTGATGTTATTTTGGGCATGACTGGTTTTCTTTTTTAGAGGGAATTTGGTGTTCTTGACTTCTTGTTGTTGTTGGGTGGTTGAGTTTATAGCAGAAGAATGTGTGATAGCAACAAAAGCATGGAGGTGTGTTTGTTGATTGGAAAAAAATGATTTTATTTTAATTTTTAATTTGCATTTATGATATATATATTTACATCAATTGACAAATCTTCTGGGTCCACATGTTTTAATGATTCAATGGTTGTAATGTAGGCCCATAATGTGTGGTTGCATATGGTATGCTTCAATCTCTACCATGTGGGGATAAATGAGTATAGACAGCTTTTTATTGGACACAACCACCAATTTGCTCATATTTTTCTCTTACAAGATATCATCTTTGTGGGCCATTTTTTAATGCTGAGCACTGTATTTTTTTTTTTTTTTGTTAAAAATGTTTTCGGGTTGCATAGACTTCTTTTCTTGATGTAGGTGATTTATGATTTTATGTTTTTCATGTTTTCTTGCTTAATAGTATGAATTTTGCAATCCATGATACGTTTGTTTGTCTATCAATTACCAATTTAATGTACAAAGATATATTTGTCAAGATTTTCCTTTTATTCTAGCATTACGAAAGCCATTTTGTTTTTAATTTCATGTAGAACCATCATTTTTTGCTTCTCATGGCTGGGATATGGGGAGAATGATAGAAAGAGAGAGAATGAAATACTAATATTTTCATAAAAATAGTTGACCTAAAAGGATCTGATGACTCAGAGCTTAACTCAATGACTCGTTCTATTTTTCTTCTGAACCAGTCACGAAGGAGTTAAAAACCATGATTCTTGACTAACGCAAAGGAGGAGGAATTCTTTGTTTACCTACTTTAGGTTAATAATGTTACAAGTACACTATTTAGAGAGAATGATTAAAATAATTAAATCTTAACGTTTTGAATTCGTTGACAAATGCCAAACTGATGATTTTATCTGGAGCTGTTTCCTGTACAACTAGAGCCCTTTATTGGAAGATTAATGGGGTATGGAAACGGATTCTATACTAGGAATTGTGAATGCTTGACAATCAGAGTCTTAACAACCAGGTGCAAATGTTTTGGCTTTCTAGTTAAAATGGATACAGAATAGATAGCTCTGAAATATATATTTCTGTTCTGTCTAGTGGCAGTTCTCATGCGACGAGTTGAATTCTGTGGTTTGGTACTGATTCGCAAATTACCGAGTTCATTCCTTTTTGAGAATGCCCTGTTTGCCACACCCAAGTTTTTCAAGCCTACCTGGGAACTGCTTTGTGGGTTTTATTTTTTTTCCTCAGTGATTGTTTCGTTTTGTCCAATCATTTTTTTTGCCATGGATTTAACTTCCACATCTATGCTACGCACAGTGGATTATTTAGGATTAACTCAAACTGCTTTATCTTGGTGTCTCTTGCATCACTTAGTTGTTTCTCCATGCTTTGCAGAGGACTGAGGATTTCCTGTGGAGCGTGAGAGCAAAAATACTAACAGCATTTTCAAGCCCTTTTTTGGCTCATCATCGTGGTGGTTAAGGCGATGAAAACCTACTGGTAAATTGGATATTGGTTTTCTTTGAAGAGAAACTTGACACTGTACTTTATTATATTTTTATGAGCATTTGTTATGGCCATCAGCAATCAGGAGCCTGGCGCTTGATGGACTGCTTGCCAAGCAGCAGTGACAAGATAACTCTAAAGAGGTGGTTCTTCCTCGATAAAAGAGCTGGGTGAAGAGATACCTGACATCCAATAAAATCTGTAATCGATTCAATTTGCAAGGACAATCTTCTGTTAGCTTTTGTTTTCTGTGGACGTTATAAATAATCTTACGAATCTGGATCCGATGGACCTCAAATCAAGTCACGGTGCTCCTGTGCTCACTGATTCCGCACCATTAGGCAGGTCAAGGCTAGGTGCGCATCATGGTTTGTTGCCATACTCACCCTCAGGTGCACCTTTTTCGAAGAATCTACGGTTGTCTATTCCTAAGAAGAAAATTGGATTTCTTGATGATGTTCGCTCCATTGGTTGGCTGGACGCGATGAAATCATCATCTCCTCCTCACAAGACGTTTAGCAAGGATAGTAACATAGATCTTTCCTCGCCTGATCCGGAAGCTGCCTCGCGCACTTGGCTGGTAATTCTTTTCCCTCAACTTGATTTATATGTTTTATATTATTGTTATATTGGTAGATGATTAATTCTTATGATATTGTGAATTTTTCTCCTCATACACAGCTTAAATATCCATCTGCTCTTGCATCTTTCGAGCAAATTGCAAACTTTGCAAAAGGCAAGAGAATCGCCTTGTTCCTGGATTATGATGGCACTCTATCACCTATTGTAGAAAATCCTGAGAATGCCTTCATGTCTGACGATGTACGAATAGTTTTTTTCTTATTGGCATATATTGAAAGTTTACTGTTGAGTTTCACTTCCTATCATGTTCTTTTTCCCGTCATCACTGAAGTCCTGCATTTTTTATAGATGCGTTCTGCTGTCAAGAACGTGGCGAAATATTTCCCCACAGCAATAATTAGTGGAAGAAGTCGTGACAAGGTAACTAACAAACTTGTTTTAAAATAAATGAAAACATTTTTTTATGACTTTGTCAGCATTTATTTTCCTTGGTTCATGTATCGATTCATCCTTGGTGGATTTGTTATTCAGGTATACGAGTTTGTAGGACTACCAGAACTCTATTATGCGGGTAGCCATGGAATGGATATCGTGGGCCCTGTTAGGCAGTCCATATCTGATGCTAACCCACACTGTATCAAGTCTACAGACACGCAGGTATACCTCCGTGAAAATCTTGACATCTCTTTGTAGCGTCCTCGCATCTGCCTTAATTTTCTAAATTGAGATTTTCATTTAATTTTTCTGAAAGTAGGGAAATGAAGTTAATTTATTCCAGCCAGCTAGAGAATTTTTACCTGTGATCGACGAGGTCTGTGAATAACTTCTTCTCTTCAACGCAAATTCTGATGTGCTTTTGTTTGTTTTGCTTATTCTTGATTTCTTACTTGATCAGGTTTTTAGCTCCCTTGTCAAGAGTACCGAAGACATTAAAGGTGCAGCAGTTGAGAACAACAAATTCTGTGTCTCGGTACATTATCGAAATGTTGATGAAGATGTATGTTTCTTTTTTGAGCATTTAAATCTTGAATTTTCAATTGACTTCCCGTGTTTTTTGCCAAACAACGGAGCTATTCCTGTTAAATCATTGTTTATCGAATTTGTTTTCAGAAATGGGAAGCAGTTGGGGAATGTGTCCAAGATGTCGTAAAGAAGTACGAGGACCGCCTGCGAATGACTCTTGGGAGGAAGGTAAGTTTTAGATCCATCATATAAAATCATCTGTACTTTCTTTTTTAGTTTCGATAATCTCCACTCCTTTTCGATTTAAAGAATTTATTAGTTATGTTCTCTTATTTTCATACTGACCAGGTTTTAGAAATTCGTCCCAAGATCGATTGGGACAAGGGGAAAGCTCTTGTGTTTCTACTTGAATCACTAGGTGAACAACTTTTTACTTCTGTACTGTTCGTGACAAATGATTTAAACAGTACCAAGCTTTGCTTTATACTGAGTTGCAACAAAAATATGTTTCAGGTCTTAGCAATTGTGATGATGTGCTCCCAATTTATGTTGGGGATGACCGGACAGATGAAGATGCATTTAAGGTAAATCCATGGATAAAATACCGACATTCTTCTCTTGGTACAGGCTGCTGAATTATTTATGACAAGCTCTTTAGTTATACGCTGAATTACTTCGATGGACTTGCAATAGGTTTTGAGAGAGAGGAACTGTGGTTATGGGATTTTGGTATCAAATGCACACAAGGAAAGCAATGCATATTACTCTCTCAGGGACCCATCCGAGGTAGAATTTATTTTTGTTCGAATTACTTTTAACTTGAGCCACAACATGTATATGGTTGGAAATGCTTCATGAAACTTGGAATGATCTCGAGTCCCCATCAATTTAATGTGCCCCTATCATCTGCTTGTCACTATCTTAGGTCATGGAGTTTCTCAAGTCCCTGGTGACGTGGAAGCAGTCGAGTGTTTTATAAATGCTACAAGGAATGCATGCACAGAGAAGAGGAGAATACTCTAATAATATACACATACAACATGGAAGGCTTTAAATGTTTTTTTTTTTTTTGTCTCTCGAGTTCACTAGGAAATACTCGCAGGTGGTTTTGAAGCAGAGTTGCAAAGAAGAGGAAGACTTCTGCCATTAGAGACCATCCTCCAGAACTATTTCTGCTCGAATCTTCTTGTCTTAATTGTAAATCCCCTTCTTTAATGATCTTCAGAACAATGCCATCATGTCGCAAGTATATTAACTCAGTTTAGGCCGGTTTACCTTCGAAGGGTTTAATAATATAGAATCAATCCTAAATATTTGTTAATTCTTTTACATATAGGCACGCTTCTATTTGTACCCTCCTAGTTTTAAACCTTAATATATATGTTTTTGCTCTTCTTATTATTATTATATCCACATTCTTAACATAGATTTGAGAATTCCTACGTTGAATTGGATGTCTTTTAAAAAGAAGCAAAAGTATCTCGGTTCCTCGAACTACGGTTACATTAACATTACTTCGGTGCTTGGCGCTAGCCTCCTAGCTGTATGTATGTTCTGTTGGATGATGCAATATGCAATGCCAGCAATAGGGAATAGAAAATTTGAGCTCGGTTGCCAGTAGAATGTCCAGACCCTAGAATCAAAGCCTTTTAGGATTACCAGATGGATATCTACTTGTCCCAGTAGTAGCAGAACTTGAAACTTGATAAAAATATGTTGTTTATACTTCTACTTATTTCTCTAATGTTTTCTAAATATATATTTTTTATTTTAATAGTTTGATATTAAAAATAAAGTAAAAATTAAAAAAAATACTTTCATATTTTTAATTGAGAAATATATATATATATATATATATATATATATATATATATATATATATATATATATATATAAATATATATATAATAACACACTACAATTCATCAAAATAAAAAAAACAAATTGGAGACCATGTGATTATTTGTTATCACAATAACTCTATTTTTGTCAAATTTTTCATTGTAGATAAAATTACTTCACCTTGCATTCCTCATTCATGATAGCTAACATATTCGTTAAGTTCACACGTGATTTTAGATCTCTTATGATGAATTTGTCCTTGAAAAGAAATCCTAATTTGACCTAAAATATAATTTAGCTCTAAAATTGAGCTACATTCTTCCACTCAGTTTATATTTCTTTTTTCTTTTTTTATTAAAAAGAAAACCGATTTAAGATACCTCAAACCATTTGTCATTTTATATCATTAATGGTGTTAATTATCCAAGTTTTTTTTTCTTTTTTCTTTTTAATTTTACAGGAAGAATACTAATATTAAAGACTACATGAACCGACATTATTCTGATAGAAAGTTATTGGATTATCCAAATTATAAGGTAATTTATTTTCAATTTCAAATTGAGATTTCGTTTCGTGCACCAAAATGCAAGGAGATGGCAAACGCATGCATGCTTGACGGATCTATTAACGGAGAATGCAAGTTGTGGTAACTCTATCTGGCAATAAAAATGTAAATAACGCTTGCATCTCTCAATCGATAATAATTAAGACTATAATTTCAGAGGAAATTTCGAGCTTCCACTTTTTTAAGCTGGCTGATAAACAAGGAGAGGATGAAGGGCCCTTCGTTAATTTGTCTTTGTGCTCTCTATCATTTTCCTTCAAAGGCTTCCATTTCTTGTCGAAGCCATACTTTTGCAGAAGTACTGTTATGAGATCTGTTAGTATCATATAATTTTATTCTTGAAAAGTCAATTCCCTTATGTAGCATCTTCTTCTATGGCATGATACAATGAAATCCAAACTCTTAAAATTAAGCTATCCTGAGATACATGGTCAAGATTTTGAAATTACAGTGCGACTGTATTTTTAAAATTATTATTATAGTTGTTATTTTGAGTTCTTTTAATATCGTGCTAATATTAAAAACATCTTTTTTCGTTCAGTACCGATCGAGTTACTATCATTCTTGGCCAGTAGATGCCTTAATTTCAGGATTTTCTTGAAAAAGCAGCATAGTAGCTTCTTCCAAGCTCACCCATGCCTCAATTCCATCACCATCTTTGGTGTCTACAAGAAAAACCATCTCAACACCAGGCACATACAGGCCACTAACCCAACCAGGCTTTCCCCAACCAAAATCTGCTTCATAAACTGGCATCCGACACCAGCTATTGAACATATAGAGATCCATTTCGCTTCTGGTGAATGCTTTTATAGTCTCGATCCTGATCTTCTCCGCCATAACAAATAACTCATCATCAGTTGAGACTTTTGCACAATCAGATACCATCTTCTTTATTCCGTTGTAAACTCTATCTACAAAGTCATGAAGTTGCACCTTGCTCTCATCATCTTCTGTAAAATGTGAAAGAGCCACATTTATGAAGTTCCCACAAGAATTATCTGGTACAGGCATTGCTATCTTCCCTCTCATGTTAAACGTATGCGACAAGAGCGAAGGCCTTAACCGACCATGTTTCGCTCGAGCCACCATTGCTGATGTCTTCCATATAACTGCTGTCACGACCTCAATTCGTGTCGGCTGGTGTGATCCATTGACACTGCCACTTACAACAGCCTTCAGTTTCGATAAGGCTGGACCAGTAAACACAAACCTCTTCATAACGACAATCTTGTGATTGCGGTTGATGAATCGATTAGGAGAAGATATTGTATCTCTTGATGGGAAGAAGGAAGGTAGCTGGAAACTTGGGGCATGTGGTACTTTATCAACCCCTAATCTACACGCTGTATGTTGGGTCTGTTATGAATTAGCTATAAGTTTGTTATTTCAATTTGTTGTTATTCAGTTACCTAATTGGTTAGTAGCTGGAATATTGTTAGCAAGTTTTTCCTTTCTGTTATTGCTGTTGTAATATGGCCTATATAAGGACCAATTTGCAACTAAATAAAGTGTTGAGGCTGTTTTTGATTTTACACAACAAAGAAGGCATTTGTGTGAAACTCAACATTTGGTATCAGAGCCTTCCGAGAAGGGAGCTGATTCGAGTGAAAGAAAGGAAAATTACGGAGTGATTAAGAGAGCAAGAAATTTGGAGAAAACACTGGGAAACTCACTGGGAAACACAGAGTGGCTGAGAGAGCAAGTAATTTGGGAAAACACTGGGAAACACAGAGTGATTGTGAGTATTGAGTGATTGTGAGTATTGTGAAGAGAGTGAAGAAGTCTACGCCCAGAAATGACGACGAACTCTGAGCAATTTGTGGCTGCATCCATACCCAAATTTGTGGGTCACTACGATCATTGGGCAATGATGATGGAGAATTTTCTACGAAGCAAGGAGCTGTGGAATCTCATAGTGGATGGTGTTCCAACTGTTACCCAAGCTGCAAGTGAAGGTCAGAAGAAAGCAGCAGAAGATGCCAAGCTCAAAGACCTAAGAATCAAGAACTTTCTATTTCAAGCAATTGATAGAGAGATCATGGAGACGATTCTTGATAAGGAGTCTGCGAAGGCAATTTGGGAATCAATGAGACAAAAATACCAAGGGTCTACAAAGGTACGCAGATCACAACTGCAAGCTCTAAGGAGAGAATTTGAATTACTAAGTATGAAAGAGGGAGAGAAGGTAGATAAATATGTGTCTCGTACACTGACTGTGGTCAACAAAATGCGAGCTCATGGTGATAAGATGCAGCAGAATGTGGTCGTGGGAAAAATCTTGAGGTCGATGACATCGAAATATAATTATGTCACATGTTCTATAGAGGAGTCAAATGATTTAGACACATTAAGTATTGATGAACTTCATGGCAGCCTGTTGGTTCATGAGCAACGAATGCAGGAGTATAAAGAGGAGGATCAAGCTCTTAAAGTTGTGCATGACTATAGAACACCTAGGGGAAGAGGCAGAGGCATAGTCAGAGGGTTTCGAGGAAGGGGAAGAGGAGGAAGAGACAGACAACAGCTTAATAGAGAGCTGATAGAGTGCTACAAATGCTATAAATTAGAGCATTTTCAATATGAATGCCCTAATTGGGAAAGAGGAGGAGTCAATTACGCAGAATTGGATGAGGAGGAGGAGATGCTACTCATGACTCATGTGGAATTGCATCAAGCACAAAGGAATGAGGTATGGTTCCTAGACTCGGGCTGTTCAAACCACATGACTGGAAATAAAATGTGGTTTGAAAACTTAGATGAAAAATATAGACATTCTGTTAAGTTGGGAAACAATTCTAGAATGAAAGTAATGGGGAGAGGGAGTATTAGAATGAATGTAAGGGGAGTGGTTCAAGTAATTACTCAAGTATTTTACATACCTGAATTGAAAAATAATTTGCTAAGCCTAGGTCAGCTGCAAGAGAAAGGTTTAGCTATACTGATACAAAACAATGTATGCAAATTATTTCACTTCTCTAAGGGACTCATTATGCAGAGTGAGATGACTGCAAATAGGATGTTTGTGTTGATTGCTTCTATGAAACATATAGAACCTGTAGATCATGAACTTGCATGCTTTAGAACTGCTGCAACTAGAAATGATGCTAAGCTGTGGCATTCACGAATGGGGCACTTGAATTACAAAAGTCTGAGGATGTTGTATTACAAGAATATGGTAAGGGGACTACCTTTACTAAAATGTCCTGAGAAGGTGTGTGAAGGATGCTTAAAAGGGAAGCAACACAGGGAATCATTTCCAAAAAGGAGTCAATGGAGGGCAATTGGAAAATTGCAGCTGCTACATGCAGATATTTGTGGTCCAGTGTCACCAGCATCCATGAGTGGCAGGAGGTATTTGATTACCTTCATAGACGATTTCTCAAGAAAAACTTGGATATACTTCCTGTTGGAGAAGGCAGAAGCATTTAATACTTTCCAGAACTTCAAAAAACTGGTAGAGAAGGAAAGCAATGAGAAGATTTGTTGTCTACGAACTGACAGGGGAGGGGAGTTTACATCAGAAAATTTCCTTGATTTTTGCAAGACCAATGGGATAACTAGGCAGCTAACTTCTGCATATTCCCCACAGCGAAATGGGGTTGCAGAGAGGAAGAACAGAAGTCTCATGAACATGACCAGAAGCCTGTTAACCGAGAAGGGAATTCCAAGGGAATTCTGGGCAGAGGCCACGGCTTGGGCAGTGCATGTAATGAACAGAAGCCCAACCAGTGCTGTGAGTAATATGGTGCCTGAGGAAGCATGGAGCAATGTAAAGCCTTCTGTGGAGCATTTCAAAATCTTTGGCTGTATTGGTTATGTACATGTTTCAGACCAGAAGAGAAGAAAGTTGGATGACAAAAGTGTGAAGTGTGTGCACTTGGGGGTGAGTAGTGAATCAAAGGCTTATAAGATGTATAATCCTATTACTAAAAGGGTTGTAATAAGTAGAGATGTTGTGTTTGATGAGGAGGATAGCTGGGATTGGAACATTGATGGATATGTGGCTAATGAGAACTTATTGGAGTGGGGAGACAGTAGCTCAGAATATGGAGACAACTCAGTACATACTGACTCTGTGGATGATGAAGAAGAATTGATCAATGCAGATGGCAGCACAGGCTCTGGAATGCTTGAAGCTGAAAGGGAAAGAAATGCTACACGGGAAACTGAAGGTGACAGTGGTATAGTTGAAGTTGACAGAAGTGTTAATGACAGTAACATTACTACAGCAATTGGCAGTAGCTTGGCAGAATCAAGCAGATCACAGGGGAGAATTTCCAAGCAACCAGCTTGGATGGCTGATCATGTGACAGGAGAAGGGTTATCTGATGATGATGCAATGCAAGCCATGGTCATGTATACTGAATATGGAGATCCAAGCTCGTTTGAAGAGGCAGAAGGAATTCCACAGTGGACTAAAGCTATGGAATGTGAGATGGAGGCTATCGAAAGAAACAAAACTTGGAGCTTGACTAGTCTGCCAATTGGAGCAAAAGCCATAGGAGTGAAATGGGTGTATAAAACTAAGTTGAATGAGAAGGGAGAGGTGGATAAGCATAAAGCAAGACTAGTTGCTTTAGGTTATGCACAAATACATGGAATTGATTACACGGAGGTATTTGCTCCAGTTGCGAGGTGGGATACAATTCGAGTAATTTTGGCAATGGCAGCAATGAATGATTGGTATGTTTATCAATTAGATGTGAAAAGTGCATTTCTGCATGGTGAATTAGAGGAAGATGTTTATGTAGAACAACCGAAAGGGTTTGTGAAGAAGGGTGAAGAAGGGAAGGTATTGAAACTGAATAAAGCTTTGTATGGGTTGAAACAAGCCCCAAGGGCTTGGTATAGCAGAATAGAGATGTATTTTCTCAAAGAAGGGTTTGAGAAATGTGCAAGTGAGCATACTTTGTTCACAAAGTCCAAGGAAGCAGGAAAGCTATTAATCGTGAGCATCTATGTAGATGATGTAATCTACACAGGCAATAACAGTGGCATGATGGATGAGTTTAAATACTCAATGGAAAGGGAGTTTGACATGACTGATCTAGGAAGAATGAAATTCTTCCTAGGTGTGGAAGTAACTCAGAATGAAAGGGGGATCTACATCAGTCAGAAGAAATATGCTCAAGAGATATTACAGAAATTTGGCATGGAAAATAGCAATGCCACAAAGACTCCTATGGTTCCTGGATTCAAACTGACCAAAGATGAAGAGGGAGCCAAAGTCGATCCTACTCAATACAAACAGATGATTGGGAGTCTGATGTACCTTACGGTTTCCAGACCTGACCTAACATATGTAATGAGCTTGGTAAGTAGGTACATGGAAAAACCTACAACACTGCATATGGTTGCAGTAAAAAGGATTTTACGGTATCTTAAGGGTACTTGTGAACTGGGGGTTTGTTACAAGAAAGGAGAGGGAACTGACAGTATTGTTGCATATTCTGACAGTGATTACGCTGGGGACTTGGACGATAGAAGAAGCACTTCAGGTTATGTGTTTATGATGGGTTCTGGAGCTGTGTCATGGAGCTCCAAGAAGCAAGCTGTAGTGACTTTGTCAACCACAGAAGCAGAATACATTTCAGCTGCATTTTGTGCTTGTCAAGTCATATGGATCCAAAGAATTCTCAAGCATCTCAGTTGGGATCAAAGAAGCTGTGTCATTTACTGTGACAATTGTTCTACAATTAAACTGTCTAAAAACCCGGTGATGCATGGGAGGAGCAAACACATAGGCATACGATATCACTTTCTACGAGACTTGACAAAGGAAGGAGTAGTGGAGCTTAAGTACTGCATAACTCAGGATCAAATTGCAGATGTGATGACAAAGCCATTGAAGCTGGATACTTATGAGAAATTGAGAGAAATGATGGGTGTGGGCATAATACCATTAAACTGATCACTGATGGGTAATTCAGTTTAAGGGAGGGTTTGTTGGGTCTGTTATGAATTAGCTATAAGTTTGTTATTTCAATTTGTTGTTATTCAGTTACCTAATTGGTTAGTAGCTGGAATATTGTTAGCAAGTTTTTCCTTTCTGTTATTGCTGTTGTAATATGGCCTATATAAGGACCAATTTGCAACTAAATAGATGTTGAGGCTGTTTTTGATTTTACACATCAAAGAAGGCATTTGTGTGAAACTCAACACTGTAGCCCAAGTACGAACGAATGTAAATACTGTATATGCATCAGCCGCCCTGTGTGTCACGCACAAGCCAATGGCCACCCCTCCGGATTCAAACATGTTGAATTGGATTAGAACTAGAGCGCTGTTGTCAGGCTGAACAGGATGTGGAGCCAAACGGTTCCGAAGCTCGGTCTCAAGCTCTCCTCCTTCGAGAAATTGTGAGAGGCAACCGCTTACCTTGGCCTCTGTGTATCCAACTCCCTTATCATTACAATGAACTATGAGATTGTTGTCAATGTATCTTCCAGCAAGCGGGTAAAAGATTGTCAATGTCTCTGATAAAGAGTTCTGCAATTGCTTGCTTCTTTCTACGTTATTTTCATCACCATGAGATGGGAAGTAGAAAATGAAAGGTAAATAATTATGTGGCGAGAGAAACTGATCAAGCCATGATATTTTCAGTTTTTGAAGATGGCGTGGAGTTGGAGATGATGGAGTTATCAGCTTTCTAGATAGGATTTGAACGTTCATATTGGAGTTCTGGTGGTCTATATCAACAAGTATTGATAAAAATAAAAAAGGGATTCAAAATTGTGTTCATGCACAAGCCACGGCTCTCTCTCTTTTTTGGCAGAAGGCAAATGCTCGTATACATATCAACAAAGGACGCAATATTCGTAACGTGTTAATATTAAATATTATTATTCAATAACATAAGGTTTAATCTACTAAAAGAAGAGAAAAGACTATGCAAATCAACGCATGTGAGATAAGAATGAACGGAAGATATAATAAATTAAATTAAATCTAGTGAAAGTTTTCCTCTTGACTCAAGACATTAAACTGATGAATGAATTAAAACCCTAAAATATAATTTATTTTTTAATATGTCTCATCAAATGGAAATGGAAAGCATTAAATTTAATGGTGAAACTCAAAATCATTTAATAATAAAATTCAGATAACATTTTAAACAATTATTTTAGATAAGATATTAAAATAAAATCTATATTATTTTTTAATACGATATAACCATTACTTCATCTATATTTATTTTTTCTTTGTAAATTATTTTACATGAGTAAAAAATAATAATTTCATGCAAAAAAAAAAAATAGCCATTATTATTTGAAGTCATCGTCGTTCAATCCAAATAAGGGACAAATCAGAAAGAAAAAATATATGGATCACTAGATTATCAAGTCAAAGAACAAAATATTATGGTTTTTATAAAAATACCATTGATTTGCATGTTGATTAAATTACCCGAATCTCTTTTATATCAATTTCCCGTTACTGAGTCAATTTAAATTAATTTTTTTTTATTAAAACAATAATATTGATCAAGTATGAACCAATTAAATTAATAATGAAAATTGGAGTAATTAATCGAAGCAAACTAATACCGGCTAAAGGTGCATATTGATCGCGGGAAGCACCTACTTGCTCAAACTATCCAAGTAATGGCTCATTCGAAATGCTATCGATCCTGAGTGACGGCTATTCGAAGTCTAAAAATTGGTATTTGAATCGATGAGATGAGACAGAAAAGATAGGGTTAGATTTATGTGGCATGGAAAATATATTAGGTATGGGATTCTTTTGGCCTCTATAGAAATTGAATTTCATTGTCATGTGACCTCCTAACTGAAATTCATCACCCTTTCACCTACCATTCTTCGAGTAAATGCTGCAGAAAAACTCAAGATCCAAGAACGCGATTGTCAAGTCACCAAATTCTGGATACATAGACTGTATTTTAAAAAAAAATTAAAACTTTTATTTAAAATTATTTTTATATGCTAATATTAATAATATTTTTTTTAAAAAATAATAATAATATTTTAATATAAATTTTAAATAAAAAATATTTTATAAAATAATTTAGTAAAACAGGTTCAGGAATCGCAATGTTCCTTGATTAGTTGACAAGGTTCCAAGAGACAATAAATTTGGGCACGTCTAGTCATCTCACATGTCTCCGTGCTTACGAATCACACGCGCACACGATAGCGAAGGGAATTGATCATGGTTATTAATTTCGTTTTGTTTCGTTCCGTTCAACAAACCGGGACAAAACAGCGTCATTTTCGTCCCGGTTTTAATTCCGATTTGATCCGGAAATTCCGGCTAAATTCCAACCGGAACGCCCCGGTTCCGTTCCGTGGATACCGTTCCGGGTTCAAAATCTATTTTTTAAAAAAAAATATATATATTTTTGACATCTATACATCAAAATAATTTAAAAACACCAAAATATTTTAAATAAAAATAAATTTTAATTTTAATTATCCTTGTTAAATTAATATTTTATTTTTTTTCATATATATATAATTAATTATATATGAACAGTACGACACCGAAACGGCACGCCGGAACACTCCGAAACAGGAACGTTCCGTTCCAATCGAAAAACCGGAACGGCGACCGGAACGGTATTGATAACTATGGAATTGATGCATTAATATTGTAGTTTAAAATTAACAATAAAATTTAAAGAAGGTTGGAGCTCATTAATAGTTAATTAACCTAACAACAATCGCGAGAGAGAGAGAGAGAGAGAGATTTTGATAATCAAAACTAATTGGAAGATAAGAAAGGAAGTGCATGCATAAAATAAAAATTTTGACCCTCAAATCGTTTACTTTTTTCCTCCAATGAGAGGTCACCTTTGAATTAGAGGTATTCAAACTTTCAGTAATTAGTCCTAATCTAATTAAAGTAAAATACAAATTAACACATTCTCATTTGCCCACATCGAATTTAGTACAACCTCTCCAATTTCGGAGAGCGTGGGACATGAAAACCAAACTTTTCCTCATTCCTTAATGAGATCATGCAACCTACCACACTTAGCAGCATGATCACCTAATCAATATCACATTTCTTCACAGAATTGCAGCAGATTAATTACTTTTTAACTTGTAGTGTACATTTCGGAGCCATTTTTCGCCATACAGGGCAAGAAGTAGAAGTTCTACATGTATATGGACAGCCAATTTAAAATTAATTGGAAAAAAAATAAATTAAAAAATTACTATTTATACTAGGTGTTATTGTAGGCTGGCACGAGGTGTTCCGGTGACTTTCCCTGTAAAAAAAAATTAAATTCCTAAAGATATGCCTGAAAAGTTTGACTAGAAGGTACGAAGTTAAGATGGCACCTACCTCCATTTATACACTTTCCTAATGACTTGAAATTTCTGCTCCCATCGTGAATTTACCATTCAAAGCTTGAATTTGCGCTGTATGTTTCATGCATGTCCTTGTTTTAATACGACTTTTTTTATTTTATTTTCTATGCTGTAAATAGAACCATTTTCCTCTCTCCAAGTAAGTTGGACAACCACCAATCCACGCCCATGGGCAACCAGATCATGCTCGAGCTCGAGCCTACTTCAACCCTTAATTTGATCTACCTAGCAAGTGGGTCGATGACACAAAACCATCCTCTTTCCCTCTCTACCCCTCCCTCTCTATTTTAGCCCATTTTCATTTCACTTTACTTTTGCATCCGTCGAAACTTCCATCAAAAGAAATGGATGCTAACCACTCCCATACCCCCTCCGACCTCGAACATGCACCGTACACTCCCTTACCAGACAAACCTTTTCCGGCGAGAATCCGGTGGCCCTTTAAGGGTTTTGCTGCAATACTCGCCTCGCTCATTTTCTTGCTATCTTTAGTCGCATTAATCATTAACCAAAGCCAAGAGTCATTACCTAAGCTAGACCAAAACCGGTCACCTTCAACGTCAAGACCTGCAGAGTCATTTTCCAAGCCAGAGCCAAGAGGAGTGGCTCAAGGAGTATCACCAAAGTCAAACCCATCATTTTTCAGTGATAAGGTCTCCTATAACTGGACAAATGCTATGTTTTCATGGCAAAGAACCGCCTACCATTTTCAGCCTGAGAAGAACTGGATGAATGGTAGGTATACGGTATTAGTTCTTCGTTTTTCATTTCTAGTTATTAATGGCAGGTAACATTGTGGAACTTTTTTATTTTTTCTACATTTCAATAAATCTTTATCAATGTTTGTTTTAATGAAATCTTTGTTGTCATTTCTTTGTTTCATCCTCTCATTATCGCTGTTTTTTTTGGTTGGGGAATCGCTTCATTTCTGCTGCTTCAGACCCTGATGGTACGTCCTCTCCATAACTAGCACCACATCTTTTTTACTTATATTATTGGCTGGCTAAATTTGCTCACATGGATATAGGAAGTGTCTATATATATATATATATATATATATATATATATATATATATATTTGAGAGTGTGATTGTGAATGTTAAAAATATTTTTTATTTATTAATATATTATGATACTTTTTATTTCTTAAAGAATATTTTTAATATCATGGAAATAATAAAAAAAACAATTATTTTGAAAGGCAGTGTCAAACCTTAGCTACTCTTTAACTTCTAGATCATGTACGTGCTTCATATTATAATAAGACTTGCCATGGTATAAAATATTGTGGTAGTTGAGTAAAATATGACTATATAACCCTAGCTAGCTAATGGTGTAAATATTGGCCACATGTTCTTAGAGCTTGGATTTAATTCCTATCAAAGATTTCCAGCTAATTCTACTGTATGAACAAGGAGGGTTGTAAAAAATCAATTTCGACTTTCTTAAAAATAGATTTAGATCGATCGATTTGAGGTTAACCTTATCAGTAAAAAAACAAGTTTGATGTTTGCAATATCCGTATCTTGTAATAATTTGACTTTTTATGTGGAAAACCTGTCCATATTGTCTGGAGCTGAAAACTTCAGAGTGTTGATGACTGCAGTTGTGAAAGTGAGCTCGAGGTGTGGTTAAAAAAAGGTTTAGGGTACTGAGTTGCCGGGTGATCAACCAATTAATTATTTTTTTAAAATTAATCAATTTACTCTCATTTTTTATATTTTAAAATTATTTTATTTTAAAAAAAAATCATTCAAAGGAATGTTGCTGGAAACCATTTTTACGGCTCTTTACATACATCTTGTTTTTTGTAATTAAAAGGAAGTTATATGACGCCATAATATATTGTGGCAAGCATCGCTATCACTTAGATGGGATCTTATTAAATTCTTGCACATGATTTCAACCCTTCTGCGAGGGGATGGGTGCTCTCTCTCTGGACCGGTGGTTAGAAAAGCTGGTGTTCCACCGGCAGCATTAAACCTAGTCTGCTAGCTGTGATTATACGGCGGGGCTAACCAATTTCTGCTGGCAGGTCCGTTGTTTCACAAGGGATGGTACCATCTGTTCTACCAATACAATCCTGATTCAGCTGTGTGGGGAAACATTACATGGGGCCATGCCGTATCAGCAGACTTGATTCATTGGCTTTACCTCCCGTTCGCCATGATCCCGGATCACTGGTACGATATAAATGGTGTGTGGACCGGGTCTGCTACGCTCCTTCCTGATGGTCGGATCATGATGCTGTACACCGGGTCAACTAATGAGTCGATACAAGTCCAAAATCTTGCTTACCCTGCTAATCTCTCGGATCCTCTCCTAATTGATTGGGTTAAGTATCCGGATAATCCTGTTATAGTCCCACCAAATGGAACCGAGACGGATGAATTTAGGGACCCGACAACAGCATGGATGGCACCCGACGGGACATGGAGGATCACGATCGGGTCAAGATATAATAAAAGCGTTGGTCTCTCGCTAGTGTACCAAACCTCCAATTTTACTGCCTACGAGTTATTGGAAGGGGTCTTGCATGCGGTCCCGGGTACGGGTATGTGGGAATGTGTGGATTTTTACCCGGTCGCAATAAACGGGTCAACTGGGTTGGATACTTCAGCCTATGGACCGGGTATGAAACACGTACTCAAGGCTAGTTTGGATGACACAAAAAGGGACCACTACGCCATCGGGGTTTATGACCTTGCAACTGATAAATGGACACCGGATAATCCAAAAGAGGATGTGGGCATTGGGCTACAGGTGGATTATGGAAGGTATTATGCATCAAAAACGTTTTATGACCAAAGCAAGCAAAGGAGGGTCTTATGGGGTTGGATTAATGAAACTGATACTGAAACTGATGATCTTGCCAAGGGATGGGCCTCTGTTCAGGTACCTACCCTTTATTTTTTTTAAATATAACTGCAAGTTTTATCTGAATCTTTTATGAGGTTGTGGGTCAACTTGATTATTTAAATGGGTCAAATCCTCCAGATTTTTGTGAATACAAGTCGAACTGTTGGCCTGATGTGGGCTTTATAATAGTATTTTGAAGATGGGCACGATTTACTTCGAGGAAATAAAGAAATCTGATCATGTTTGTTCTCCAGACTATTCCAAGAGAAGTGTTGTTTGATAACAAGACTGGAGCTAATATACTTCAATGGCCGGTGAAAGAGATTGAGAGCTTAAGGTTGCAGAGCACAGATTTTACAGAGATTGTGGTTGGACCTGGCTCAGTTGTGCCACTCAGCATAGGACAGGCCACGCAGGTTTGTTCACCCCAAGTCTGAAACTTGGACATTCCATCATTTTTGTCACCTTGTATTAATGTCTTCTCGACAACAATTTCTTTTGACAATGGTGGCAGCTAGACATATTCGCTGAGTTTGAAATAGAGATGATTTCAGAGACAAAACATGAAAAATATGGTTGCAGTGGTGGTGCTGTGGACAGAAGTAATTTGGGACCATTTGGTCTTTTAGTCATAGCAGACCAAACACTTTCAGAGCTTACCCCTATATTTTTCCGGCCAGTTAATACAGCTGAGGGCATTGCCGAAACTTATTTCTGTGCTGATGAAACAAGGTTTGTGTCTAAATGAAAAGAAATTTCTTTAGATTAATCGATCTGTTCACAATCAATATATGAAATTTTCGGTGTCGCGCCGCCTCGGCAGGTAGCCCGATGACTGATAACGGAAATTCAATGTTGTGACTAGAAGAATTTGCTGTAAACTGACAGATGTTGCTTAATGCAGGTCATCGAAAGCTTCAGATGTTTATAAACAAGTATATGGAAGCACAGTTCCTGTGTTAAAAGACGAAAAGTTTCAAATGAGGTTATTGGTAAGGGAGATAGATTTGCTTCTTGATTCCCACATCACAAACTATAGAAGCAAAATAAGTCAAAGAGGTTTTATGAGAAAATAAATCAAACTTGGAAGATGATCTATGAAATTTTCTATGCAGGTTGATCATTCAATTGTAGAAAGTTTTGCTCAAGGAGGAAGAAGAGTGATAACATCAAGAGTTTATCCAACAAAAGCAATTTATGGAGATGCAAGGCTGTTCTTGTTCAACAATGCAACTGGGGTGAAGGTTAAGGCAACACTCAAGATTTGGGATTTGAATTCTGCATTTATCCATCCTTTCCCATTTGACCAAAACTAGAATGGAAAGCTCTCAGCTCCATTAAGCCTAAAGTATTATATTCTTTTATTGTTTCATTTCGCAGTAAAAATGCATGTGGAAACCTTGAGATGAGCTTGTTTTTATATGTGTAATTTAATCCTTCGGTTTTGTAGTTTGCACAAGCTGGATTTCTTCAAGAAATAAATCCACAATTTTGAAATTTTGTAGCTTGCCTTTCTACTTTTTTTTTTTCGGGGCAAATCCCTTTACTAGTAGTTCTGTTTAGCCCATTTCCCCGAGCACAATGTCAACTTGTGACCCCCCCCCCCCCCGCTTCTCTTCGTGAACAACACCTCCTCAAAGGCGTGCAAAAAAAAAAAAAAATCAAGGATAGCACCCAGAAGCATCTTTTTCCTGCTCATGACAAACCGACCACAGTTTCGTTCGGTTTTTAGGAGGTCCCAGAATAATTTAATCCGTTTTTATTCATTACCAAATATTATAAAACTGTTTTTTTCTTGATTATAATATCAAATATACACTTAGTATTTAGAAGTATAGTTGCAGTTGTTTTTTAAATTAAAAATATATTAAAATGATATTTTTTATTTTTTAAAAATGATTGTTTATATTAACACATCAAAATAATTTAAAAATATCAAAAAAAAATGATTTAAAATAATTAAAAAAAAAATTAACCAATTTTTTTTTAATCTCCATCCAGCACAAGGAAGACCATTTTTTTTTTTTAGACAAGAGTGAACTTCATTCTTGAAAAATGATATAAAAAATTGATTATTCTATATTTTTATAAGAAATATACTTGTTAGCTCGTCCTTGCCACCCATATAATATCCCTCTCGATCGTACCTAATAAGTGATTGCTCAGGCTGGTTATTATACCCTTATAAGATTCTCGTGATGTTTGGTGTGTCTTGAACGAAACTTTCTCCTTCAAACCTCATGTGAACACAACTAATTGCCACTATGACTTAATAGAGTAAATTTGCCATTGAAATATTTCCACGTTGTGATGGATGAACCTGCGATGACCTCATTAACTTAAAAAAAAGTATAGTGATCGATAAGTTTGTTCCAAGGTTATCAATACTGTTTCGGTTACTGTTTTGATTTTTATACTGAAATAAAATGTTTCAGTTTCGAAGTATTTTAGTGTGTCATTTCGGGGTTGTAATATTCATATATATATATATATATATATATATATATATAAAATTAAAATATTAATTTAACAAGCATAATTAAAATTCAAGATAAATTAACTTTAAATTATACAATACAAACACAAAATCAAATAAATATAATCTCAAAATTAGAAAAAAAAATACAAGTTAATCAAAATAAAGAAGATTTTAAAGCCGAAACAGCACACCCTGAACGAAACCGAGAAGTTCCGGTCAGAATTTTCAGTACGGACCAAAATTAAAATAGAAATGAAAATGATGTCGTTTCATCTTGATTTTTTTAATGGAATAGAACAGAGTTAACAACTATGGTTTGTTCTTTAAAAATACCCTTAGTAGTATATTAAAAAAATAAATCAAAACCATTGACAAAAAAGATGGGTAGATAAATGGAGGGGCACCAGCAAGTTCCCTCAACCCCCATGTACAAGGCAGCTGTTGCCCCCGAGATATCAAATTCAACAGGGAAGACGGGGCTTTGTGGATTATTTAATCATGGGCAGTTCTGCATTTGGTGATCCATTCCCAATAATCGAAATTAATTAATTAATTAAAAAATAGAAACGAATGCGATGCCTTCATCGGCACTTGGAGGGGACCTTCAAGAATTAGAGCCAGAATTTGTAGCTGTCACTTTTTCTTCGTATACATATAATAGCATGTATCTGTCATGGGACTTCCAGAATATTTCTTGTGCGGTTTTGTTTTTTAAAAATATATTAAAATAAAATATATTTTTATTTTTTAAAAATCATTTTTTTTCAAATAGTATCATCCCAAGGGAAATGTCAAAAAAAATTACTTTAAGGTTAAATTAGTTAAAAACCAAATTAGTTTTTTTTTTTTAATTTATCTACATCAATCTAACCAGTTCATCTGATTTAATAAATTTTGTGAAATTTCTAATCTTTAATTTTTCGAGATCATCACCGCTAAGAAACAACCCTAAAATACAAAAAAAAGTATCATTTTTATATATTTATAAATAAAAATATTTTTAAAAATAACTCAATTAATCTCATAAAAATTCATATAATCAGCAATTAATAATCTAGATCTATTTTACATTGTGTTTAAAAAAATATTTTTAAGAAAAAATAATTTTTATTTTTTTATTTTACTTTAAATTAATATTTTTTATATTTTTAAATTATTTTCATATATTAATATCAAAAATAAATTTTAAAAAATAAAAAATATTATTTTAATATATTTTTAAATTAAAAATGCTTTCAAATTAAACCGCTATATAGTATATACTAAACTCTACAGTTCGGTTTGGTGTAGACAGTTCGGTTTGGTTTAGAATTTTCCCACTGTTTCTCGGCAGGCCCCGACAGTAAAAGAAAGAAATAAAGAAATTAACAAGTGGAGAACCCAAGGCAAAATAATAATTAAAAAATAATCCTAATTGGTGCAAGTCCTCGTCAGTGTAAAGCAGAAGAAAAAAGGGTGAGCAATCTGCGCACGTTGATTTATTGCTCCTGTAATTTGCTATTTTTCTTTGGACAACTTGAGTGGTTAATTGGGATGTGATTTAATTATTTTTTATCTAACCATTTTACTATATTAAACAATTTAACAATATAAATAAATTAATTTTAAACAAGTTAATTTTAAGTAAACAATTTAATATAAGTACATGAAAATAATTTAAAAATATAAAAAAATTAATTTAAATTAAAAATTAACAAAATTAAAAAATTAATTTTTTTTTATATAAAAAATGCTTTTGAAATGAAGGTTAAACACACCTGAAATGATTGCATCAAGATGTCACGGCAACCACTTTCAATGGAAAAAGAGGCTGGTCAAAGTTGCTGGTTATTTTTCATGAATTTTTGCCTCTAAAATCTGTAATCGTTGACTTTGCTTTTATCATTTGATTCAATAAATTTCAATAAAACATTACCCATGAATTCTTTATTTTAACAAATATATTTTATTTTCATAATAAACTATACCTATTTATTTGTGAAAATATAATAGAATTAAATCAAATTTTAGTTAAAAAATATATTCAAAGTATAAAATCCTCTTAATCATATTTTTGAGACATGACCATTTATTCTCAGAAGCTCTTAAGCACCCTTCATGAAGTACATAGAACAAAACTATGTGTGATCAAACTTAAACATTTTATAAGAGTCTTTCAACTATTCTTTGAATGCAAATTAAAGGTGCTCTTCAAAGTAAGGTTGTCAATACCGTCTTGATCGTTGTTCTGATTTTTTTATCGATACAGAATATTTTGGTTTTGAAACGTTTCGGTGTGTCTTTCCGGAGTTGTACTGTTCATATATATATATATGAAAAAATTAAAATATTAATTTAACAAGTATAATTAAAATTCAAGATAAATTAATTTTAAATTATACAATATAAACACAAAGTCAAACAAATATAATTTCAAAATTATAAGCACAAACACAGGTAAAAAAAAATATTAGAATCTCAAAATAAAAAAAGAAAGAGGATTTTGAGGCCGAAAAGACACACCAGGAATGATACCGAGGCGTTTCGGCTAATATTTAGCCGGTATTTCTAGAACGGGACAGAATTAAAACCGAGTAAAAAACAACGTTGTTTTGTCTCGGTTTTTTAACAGCACGGAATGTTCCAGCTAGAAAAAAATGATATTAACAACCTTACTTTAAAGCATCAAATTATCGAATATTACCAAGCAATACATGTCTAAATCCATGTTTTAACAATGCATAAATTTTGGCTTGATCTCACAAATAGATCAAATCTCAAGACAAGAATCAAAGATTACACATAATTTAAAAAAGAATAAAATAAAAAATATATACAATCACGTAATTTATTCTAAAAAAATAATATTTAGACATGTGCTTGTTTAATATAATGTATTATCTATATTTGTCTATCAACTTTTTGTTGTAAAAGTTAAAATATTTAAAGTATATATTTCAAAAGACTATCCCACATTGGTGAAACACAAAAGACCCCTTGAGTGAAAAGAATATATATAGGACTCACTATCCCACATTGGAGAAAGAAGACTCTCATCAAGTGTTTATATATTAAAACTTGACATGGGGTAGTAACCAACAAAGGAAATAGAAGTGAGCTCGCGCACATGAGAATGAGTTGAGTAAGAGAAAACCTCTGATTCACCCCCCGCGCGTGAAGCAACGCTTATATTCTCTAAAATCTTTTTGCTGTTTTGTTAAAATATTTGAATGAACCTTAAACTGAAAATATTAAATTTATAACCACTGAAAATTATTTCTAACAGTTACAGATTTTAAAGTTTTTTCGGTTTTGATTTTCAGAGTTATTGTAAAACATAAATTCTATAAAATTTTTAATTTAAATTATTGTAATAGCTATAATTTGAATTTGAATTTCAATTATTAATTTGAATTTCAATTATTATATTGTAACAACCACTTTAATATCATAGATATGACTGTTACATTATAGTAGTCTATAAATACTATGCTATAGTTTTCATATATTTATCCAAAAATACTTCTCTTTTGCTTCTTCTATTTGATGGGTTTCTTTTTGCTTTCTTAGCTGTTCTTGTGTTCCTCTTATTTGAAAAGCATTTATTAAATCCTGAAAAATATCTCATTATTAAAAAAATATCCTTAAAAACAATACACAACACGCCTCAAATTTATTTTTATTTTCGTTCTTTGTATTCCCTTATTTTATCACAACACTTTTCTGGTCCCGTTTCTCATAAAACAATGCATGATCTACCAATAATGAGACCACCAAAACACGGTGGACACGTGTCAACGTAGAAAAGGACATCCCATCAAGAAGATCATGTCCAAGATTTAGTATTGTGATGGGTGTCCCACTGGAGCCCCAGCATTTCTTCTTCAGCTAGTAGACTCACTTTAAATATCTGCTTAATTTCACAGACATATTCAAAGCAAAGAGGTAATTCATGGCAACCATGGTGACAGAAATGTCATCCAATCTTTTTATTCCTGCTCTCCTTTTCTTGTCTCTCATCTATCTCTTTGCCAAGCAGCTCAAAACTCTATATTCATTGAGATCTGCACCACGACCGCCAGGGCCATATGCATGGCCAATCTTAGGCAATGCCCTCCAAATGGGAAGGAGCCCTCATATTACTCTAGCAAATCTTGCCAAAATATACGGTCCACTCTTCTCAGTTAGACTTGGCAGCCAGCTTGTTGTTGTTGCTTCATCTCAAGAAGCTGCGACCGAAATTCTCAAAACCCAGGATCGCATTTTCTCCGGTAGGTTTGTTCCTGATGTAATACCAGCCAAGTGGTTAGGGCTTGAGAATTTATCGCTTGGATGGAACGGAGAAGTCAATGACGAATTCAAGTTTTTGCGCGCTAATTGCCAGACCGTGCTTTTCTCAAACAAAGCAATATTGTCCCAGTCATGTTTACGAGAGAAGAAGGCGATGGACATGGTGAGATTTATCAGAACAAAGGAGGGTGAGGTAATAAAGGTTAAGGAAATAGCATTTGCAGCTGTTTTTAGTATGTTAACTAACATTTTGATGTCAAGGGACCTTGTAAATTTTGAGTTAGAGAGTGTAGAAGGAGGGATGAGTGAAGTTATACGAAATATCTTCGAGGTTGGCGCTGCTCCAAATATATCTGATCTTTTTCCAGTTCTAGCACCATTTGATCTGCAGAATCTACGGAAGAAGTCGAAGGAGTTGTATTTGAGGTGTAGCGCCATGTTTGAGCCTATCATCAAAGAAAGAAGAGAAAGAAAGATGATCGATGAGGATGATGCTTCAAGCCAACAAGATTTTCTTGACACTCTGATCAGAAATGGATCTACTGATGAGCATATCAATATCCTGCTTCTGGTTTGACCTCCCTCTATATCCACAGTTGATCAAATAGACAAGTCCAATATCATCTGTTTAACCATTTTATTTGCAGGAGCTCTTGGTTGCTGGTACAGACACCAGTAGCTCGGCAATTGAGTGGTCAATGGCGGAACTAATGAAGAGCCCGGAATACATGAAGAAAGCCCAGGAGGAACTGAAAAACGAAATCATCCAAGATGCAATACAAGAATCTGATCTACCCAGACTAAAGTTTCTTCATGCTTGTCTTAAAGAGAGCATGAGATTACATCCTCCAGGACCGCTCCTCCTTCCTCACCGTGCCATTGACTCATGCCAAGTGATGAACTACTCCATTCCGAAGAACTCTCAAGTGCTGGTGAATGCTTACGCAATTGGACGAGATCCCAAGAGCTGGAAAGATCCACTGGCTTATAATCCTGAGCGGTTCTTGAATTCGGATATGAATTTCAGGGGAAGCAATACTGAGTTCATACCGTTTGGTGCTGGAAGGAGGGCATGTCCCGGTCAACCCATGGCTACAAAGCATGTTCCACTGCTTCTCGCTACTTTGCTCCATTTCTTTGATTGGTCTCTTCCTTGTGGGAACGATCCAAAAGACATAGACATGACTGGTAAGTTCCACACCAGTTTGCAAAAGGATCAGCCCCTACTTCTCATTCCTAAAATGAAAATTTGAGAGGTGATTCCATACTTGTAGTCTCCTCACCGTCTGTACTATCTTTACTCCAGTTTATTACTGTTTTCGTCGAAGCTCATGTTAATAGAAGTTTAAGTTGGATTGTTGGAAGCAATGTACGTAGTTGTTGTTTTTTTCAATTGTTTTAATTTCGAAATGTTTTGATATTTCATTTTAAATTGTATTTTATATATATATATATATATATATATATATAATTAAATATATTAATTTAACAAAAAAAATTTTAGTGAAATGAACATGAATCAGCAATAATTGGGAGACTCAATGGCATGTAGATTCATGAGCAACTCATCACCTCACTCATGATTTTTTTCAATATGAACCAGCAGAAAAATGCACACGATGGTTTAAATGACGTTCAAGAGGGTAATGGCCAAGGTTTGTTTATCTTTAAAATTGTTTTTTTTTTATATCAACTTTAGTCCTCATATTTTTATTGGTGTTGTTTTACTGCTATCATTTTTAATTGAATTTTTTTTATTTATCTATAGATTTGATCCCTCACTCTTTGTTTGCTATTTGTCTTATTTGAAATAATTTATAAAATTTACTCTCTTTTTAATTGAATTTTTATTTATTTATCTATCAGATTTGATCCCACACTCTTTGATTGCTATTTGTCTTATTTGAAATAATTTATAAAACTTATTCTCTTTTTTAATTGAATTTTTATTTATTTATCTATCAGATTTGATCCCACACTCTTTGATTGCTATTTGTCTTATTTGAAATAATTTATAAAATTTATTATCTTTTTTAGTTGATTTTTTTTTTATTTATCTATGAGATTTGATCCCACACTCTTTGATTGCTATTTGTCTTATTTGAAATAATTTATAAAATTTATTTTCTTCAATTTCATCCACTTTTATATTTTTTATTTGGCATGTTTGATCCTTATTTTTTATTTAAATTTTTTTAAAAAGAAATTATAAAATGGGGAAAAAATCAGTTTTTTTCCATTTCAAACTTTATATTTGTCATATTTGGTTCTCATTCTTTTAATAAACTTAAAAAGTAAATCAAAACATTAATATTATTTTTTTCAACTTATTTTTCATGATATAACAAACACTGATTTTTGTTTCAATTTATTTTTTCATGACATTATCAAAATAAAATAAAAAACACTTTTCAAAAATCCACCAAACAAATCAGGCCTTACAAAGAGTAATCTGATTCATCATCATCTGGGCTTAGCCCAAATATACACAAGTTCATGAGGCCCAAATATCATACTTGCGACGAGATTTATTTTTTGAGCCTGCAAATAATCGCGGTATAAAACCTGAGACAGGTAACGAAATAAACAGAGAGTGGGATGCGCTCCTCCTTCAAACGACGCTAAATTCCATGATTATATTTGAAGTCAATCCTACCCATGTATGAGCTGGCAGCTGGCAGGGATGCAGCTGGACCATTGGACTTTGGCCCTTCTTATTTCTGAAAAACTTTATACTAAAAATAAAGAGAGGCAGATTCTAATTATTTCTATACTTACTCCCCACTCTGTCAGGATTAATGCAGCTACTTGGGGCATGATTGATGGCCAATATTATTATTTTTTCCTTTCAATTTTCTGCTCCCTTTGTCTTCTCTATCTTATCCACTTCTTATCCAAACCTATATATATATATATATATATATATATATATATATATATATATATATATATATATATATATATATATAAAGAGTTATAATATTATGGAGTGTGCTAAAAATAATCATAGCATGGAAATTAAGATAAAAAAAAATAAAAAAGATTGCTATTTAAAATACCCTTTGTAGCATATTGAAAAATAAATCAAAACCATTCACAGAAAAGAAGCGTACATATATGGAGGGACACCGGCAAGTTGCCTCAAACCCCATGTGCAAGGCAGCTGTTGCCCCCAAGAAATCGAATTCAACAGGGAAGACAGGCTTTGTGAATTATTTAATAATGGGTAGTTCTACATTTGGTGATCTATTCCCAGTAATCAAAATTAATTAATTAATTAAAAAAAACGAAGGCGATGACCTCATCGGCACATGTAGGGGACCTTCAAGAATTAGAAGCAAAATTTGTAGCTGACACTTTTTCTTCGTGTACATATACGAACATGCATCTTCAACGGGAATTTCTGAGTTATCTCCACAATTTCATGTTATTTTTTAATTTTTTATAATTATATGAAAATATATTTTTTTATTTTAAAAATTATTTTTGATATCACCATATCACAACAATTTAAAAACATAAAAAAATAATAATTCCAAGAAAAAATAAAAATATATATTTTTTATTTTTTTAAAAGTGTTTTACAAATGCATTGTCAAACATAATCTAAGGTGACATCTAAATGGTTAATTTTTTTTTTGAAAAAAATAATTTTCTTTTCTTTAAATTAGGTTTAACTTATTGTTTTCTTAGTACTGTCTTGATATGTTGATATTAAAAATAAATTTTATAAAAAAAAATATATCATTTTATATATTTTTAAATAAAAAATATTTTTAAAAACAACTATTATTTTAATATCACAGAGGTTGCAGATACTTAGGTTATTAAACATGAAATGCATAACAAAAATCCAAGATTGACGGTTTAACATTGTATTTCAAAAATTATTTTTTAAAAAAAATATATTTATTTTTTGTTATAAATTAAATTGTTTTAATATTTTTAAATTATTTTAATATAATGATATCAAACATGTTTTAAAAAAAATATTATTTTAACATATCAATAAACAAAAATCTCTTTAAAAACTCCACAAAACTCTTACAGAACTCTTAAACACATAGATTGAAAAAAATTCCACATAAAAAAGAGTCTCTGCATACAAAGAGAGAACCAGTGATTTTCTTGCCTTTTTTGGACATAACACTTGATGGTACAAGCTCTATGATATTTCCTTTTGGGTGCCGTCCAATGATTGGACGACAAAAAAGCTTCATTGTTGATTACGAGAGCTAATTCATCTTAGAATCGCTAATCTCTCATCTTCCTATGATATCATCAACTAAATTATGTTTATGAAAAAGGGTGTCACCAAATTAAATTGCAACTCACAAATCCTACGTGTGTTTTGAATGAGTCAACCAACCAATTCGGATCTGAGTCAACACGCAAGAGTCAAGGGATTGGTGGATGAATCACAACAGATGTGATGCTTGATTGATTATACCAACACAAACTACGAAAATGGATCCAAATAATTCTTGCCAACCAAAAGTCATTTATTAACTTTTCCACCTACGAAATTGAAGTTGTTTTACTACGTGACTGGTTGTCACTCAATTTTAAAAATATTTTTTTATTTTTAAAATTAATTTTTAAGTATTTTTTAATTATGATAATATTAAAAATAATTTTTAAAATATAAAAGATATTATTTTAATATATATTTTTTGTTTTTTCATGTTTAAAATTACATTAAAATAATATTTTTTTATTAAATTTTTTAATCGACGCTTTTAAACATAGCTACAAGCTTGCACGGGGACAATCCACTGTCTATAGAAATAGCAAAGTTACGTTTAAACATGGTCCCGAATGTTTCAGATTTCGATCAGTTTAACCTTTTCACTATAATGTTGGGCACATTGGTCCTTATATGTTTAGTTTAAAATGACCAAATCAACAACTTTAGGGACCATTCAGAGTGTAATTTGCTAAAATAACGGCGAGACAATACAGAAGGTGTGGGGTCCAGATGATAGAGCCAGGGTGTGGGGGGGCTGAAGATGCCGTGGCGCACTCAGTGGCAAAATCCGAACGTTAAAAAACGTTTGAAATAATAGAAAATAAAAATAAAAATAAAATAAAATCGTGGGCTTTTTAAAATAATTTGGAAAGGAAAGCACTAGACGCCGAGACTTGTGCGGTCTGCTGGATTGACTTTTGGTTGTCACTTTCACTTGTCACCTGCTATATCCAGTACTTTAATTAGCCCATGTCCTCAAATGTATAGCTTCAGTTGTATTTTTAAAAGTATATTAACATATATTTTTTTAAAACTATTTTGATACAAAAATATTAAAATAATTCATACATATATATATAAATTAATTTTTAAAAATAAAATTTAAATACTTAGAAGAACATCGTTTCATTAACGTTCCCAACTAAAATTTAAAACCGGCTTAGCCAGTACCCTGTTTATAAACCCCCCAAAAAGTTCCCAAGACGATGATATTATTATTTTATTCAGGGGGGCTTCTCTTCTTACAAAACCGAAGGCACCTCTCTCCTCCTCAAAAACCTCAACTTTCCTTCACAGCAGAGCACTCTCTCCCTCTCTCCTTCTCCCCATCTCCCTAATCACTTCCTCTTTTCTTTTGATCATGTAACAATCATTTCAAACAAATCATAAAAACCTTTCTTCTTATATTTTCTAAAAATCCAAAACACTGAAAAAGATTCAAGTTTCTCTATGGCTTTGTTCCAGTCCTCTTCAACTTCTTTGCTTCTTTTGTTTCACATTGCTCTGCTTTCAACTCTCTCACTTGCAGCAGACCCAACTATCACTTACGACTTTAAGCTCTCGTACATCACTGTCTCTCCTCTCGGTGTTCCTCAAAAGGTTCCCCATGATTCTCTCTGTAGATTCCATTTTTTAAAGCTTTGTTCCTGGGTTTTTTTTTTATGACTTTTAGTGGTTGTTTTTGGCTTATGGGATCCGGTCAGAATGGTGTTTTAGGACATTCGCGTTAATAAGTCTTGTTTCTTTCATGGTGCTTGAAGTAGTTTGAAGTCTTACTGTTCCTGAAGTAGATTAACACAATGATTCTTGGCAAGCTCAAGATGGTTTTTTTATGTAGGCTTATTTTTTAGTTCTTGTTTTCTCTATGTAGTAATTTGCATTATTTTCCAAAATAAAAATAAAATAAAAAATACCATTTTTATTTGTTCTGTTGTTGTAGAGTCAAACACTTGGCATTATGGTTTATACAGCTTTTTGAAGGATCTTTATTTTCAAGTTTCCGTTATTTTGAGGTTAATGCCTCTAGTGCTTTGTTTTTTAACCCCTTTACGTGTTTTTCTTTTGCTCATTCTATTCAAGTTGTTAAGATATTGTGCAAATGTGTATCGGGGATAAAAAAATGTGCTCTCCTTTTCAAGTACTCTATGGTTTATGTTCTGTATTTTTTTTTTTGTGTATTATTTACTTATTTGTTAACATGTGATTGCAGGTTATAGCTGTCAATGGACAATTTCCTGGTCCTCTTGTTAATGGTACTACTAACAATAATGTTGTTATAAATGTACGGAATGATTTGGATGAAAACCTCCTTATGACATGGTAGGTTTTAATGCAATATATATGTATAGGTTCCTGGTTTTTGTCTCGTTTCCTATTCTTTCCTCATAATTCACATGGAGAGTGATTTTCTGAAACTTTGGGTTGATGGCTGGCTGACTATTTAACAGGCCTGGGATCCAAATGCGACGCAATTCATGGCAGGATGGTGTTCTGGGCACAAATTGTCCAATCCCTCCGAATTGGGACTGGACTTACAGCTTTCAACTAAAAGATCAGATTGGGAGCTTTTTCTACTATCCTTCTCTGAATCTTCAAAGAGCATCCGGTGGCTTTGGTCCATTTGTTATTAACAATAGGGCAATTATCCAAATTCCTTTCGCTCAGCCAGATGGTGATTTTGTACTTCTGATTGGTGACTGGTATACAAGGAACCATACGGTTAGTATTTGTTAGGAGGTGTACTTCTATTTTTTCCCCATGCTTTGATGTTTTTCAGGATTGAACTCTAATGGTGATATTTCACATTGAATTTCAGGCACTGAGAAATGATCTCGACTCTGGAAAAGACCTTGGAATGCCAGATGGAGTTTTAATTAATGGGAAAGGGCCTTACAGATACAACACAACTCTTGTGCCTGATGGGTTACCTTATGAAACCATTAACGTTGATCCAGGTTTGTTCTTCAGGAATGGAAAGTGAAATGCTCGTTTAACCATATGTTTGTTTGCCTTTGATTATGCGTGAAGCAATTTTCTTTCTTCTCCTTAGATTATCTGTCTTTTTAGCATCACAATTGAATTGTTTCATGTTTGATAATCAGTTATAGCCTGCCTGCTATTTATTTTCTTGATTTCATTTTTTCAATATTTTTCTCATTTTGGTGGTCAAATTGTTTCATATAATCATTTTCAAGTCCAGAACTTTTTGTACATGTCCATAATTAGACGTTTAACTACTATACATGATGAATTGATTCAACTGTTTGAAATATGTTCATACTGTGTCAAATATGCTCATCTGCTCAAATTTTTAATTGGCAATGCATTATGTTTTGCAGGCAAGACTTATCGATTTCGTGTGCATAATGTGGGGACTTCTACTAGTTTGAACTTTAGAATCCAGGGACACAATCTGCTTCTTGTGGAAACAGAGGGACATTATACTGTGCAACAAAATTTTTCTAGTTTTGATATTCATGTGGGGCAGTCTTGTTCCTTTTTGGTTACCATGGATCAGAACGCTACTAGTGATTACTATATTGTAGCAAGTGCTCGGTTTGTGAATGAATCACTCTGGCAAAAAGTCACAGGTGTAGGAATTTTGCACTATTCAAATTCAAAAGGGAGTGCAACTGGTCCTCTGCCAGAAGCACCAAGTGATATTTATAACCAATGGTCAGCCATGAACCAGCCAAAGGCCATCAGGTTATTTCTTTAACTCAGGAGGTGATTTTCTAGTACAATTTATCTAAGACGGTCTCAGATATGTCATGTCTAGAAACGATTTGCTTATGTTTTAAAAATCTAAAAGCAAAAACATCTCTGAGCAATCACATCCAAAGTAAATTTTTGCGTTTTATGTTTATAAATTTGTGTATCTATCCCTTTGTTTTGACAATGGAAAAGAGGAACGGGCATCTCCCTGAAATGTTTTAAAGCAAGAGAGGATAAAACCATCCACTTAGTGAAGAAGGAACAAGTAGACAATGTTCTATTTTTTTAAGAGTGAAAAAGAAGCATCTTTTAGTAAGCATTTTCAAAGCAAATTTTTGTTCTTATATTTATAAATATGTGTCTTATATTGTTTTAACAATTGGAAAAAAGGAATGGATATCTCGATAGTAATGTTTTAAAGCAAGACAGGATAAAACTATCTACTTAGAGAAGAAGAGAAAATGGCTTTCAATCTAGCATTTTTCTAATTTCACTGGTTGGAAAATATTTTTTCTTTTCGATAATCAGATAACTTTATTAAGATTTTCTGCCCTTTGGACAGCCAGGATTATAGCAGGTAAGGCCTGGTGTCATTCATTTGTTGATGCATATGAATAAAGGGCCAGCTGGTTTTATTTCATTCTGCATATTTTTCATTTAGGTTTAGTGAAGTCGTGATTTTTGTTATTTAGTTAAGATAAATGTTGCTGTTTTCACATGCATTAGGCAAAACACAACTGCAAGTGGAGCTCGCCCAAATCCACAGGGGTCTTTTCACTACGGTTCAATCAATGTGACTGACACATATATCTTAAGGAGCTTGCCACCATCTACCGTTGATGGGAAGCTGCGTGCAACTCTGAATGGGATATCATTTGTTAATCCAGACACACCAATCCGGCTTGCTGACCTCAACCAAGTGAAGGGATCTTACAAGCTTGATTTTCCCAGTGAGCCACTGAACAGACCTCTTCGGATGGATACCTCTGTCATTAATGCTACATATAAGGGATTTATAGAAGTCATATTGCAGAACAATGATACTAAAATGCAGAGCTTTCACATGAATGGCTACTCCTTTTTTGTTGTTGGGTAAGAATGCACACTTTTCTTCTAATATGTTAGCTGTTGGAATTAGGAATTGTCATAACAATTTATGGTTCCCAATTCAGTATGGACTGGGGGATTTGGTCAGAGAACAGCAGAGGTTCATACAATAAGTGGGATTCTATTTCTCGCTGCACAATAGAGGTTGGTTTTTCTATCTGGATCATGTGTTATGCCAAAACTATTTTAGTGCTAGAGATTTCCTGCATTCTTTTCATATTTATCGTTTATCTGCTTATCCATCTTTTTTGAAAGTAGCTTTAATTGATTAAAGCATGCTAAGAGGGTTATTAATTTTTGGAAATTCTGGGATGAGCCTTAATCTTGAATTTGCTGTTTATATAGTTTTTGCACAACTCCCCCTTTTTGTCTGTTTTGTGTTTATATAGCTTTTGTTTAAGTTCCCCTTTTTATCTGTTTTGTGTTTAGGTTTACCCTGGGGGATGGACAGCAGTCCTTGCTTCCCTTGACAATGTTGGAATATGGAATCTGAGAGTAGAAAATCTTGATAGATGGTATCTTGGCCAAGAAACATATATGAAAATCATCAATCCTGATGAAAACGGCGAAACAGAGTTTCCCCCCCCTGACAATGTTCTATTTTGTGGTGCTCTTGCTTCAAAACAGAAGTACGTATCAGAAACCATTTCATAAATCTCTCTCTCTTATATGATGAGTAGCTAATATTCTGTTTGCATCTTCAGGGATCTAGGTCACAAAGATTCTGCTGTATCTATTCTCCACGGCAATCCAAATCTGTTTTTCACTCTGCTGATGGCGGTCTGCGCTGCAGTTTTGGTTTTCAGTTGAAGGTTTCTTCTGATTGCTTTAGAAGTTGATTGTATTTTTGTTGCCAGCGGTGGACTCGTAGCACCCCCTCATTTAGCAGTGTAGATTAGACATGGAACTTCATTCTTGTTTGTAGAAAGTTTCATGGTGTCGTTCATTTTTTTCTTCAAATTCCTTGGGGAACTTGGCCACCTTTTCTATGTAATTTAGGTTTTTTTTTTTTTTTGTAATTTAGGTCACCGGGGATCTGTTGTCCTTTATTCATCTCAAAGCAGCATACTGAACATGATTAAAAGAATCCATTTTCTTAAATATCTTTTGAATTTCCATACAAGAATTGTATTTATTTTCTTGGATAACATCTTGTGTTTCATCTGTCTTCTTGAATTGATTGTGCCCTCTATCTTTAACGAAGAGCACAATCATACCTTTTGCCAAATGGGAATTATTCTGCTCATAAATTTGTCTACCGTATCACTGAAGAGCATAATGTGTGCGATCAAGTGGCATTGAATATGATTTCTATGTTATGATGATGGAGCTTGATTTTCTTATCAAATTGTCTGAACATATCCCATTCTTGATTCCACTACAAGTTTGCTAAAATCATTTGGGTGCCTGTATTTTTACTTTGAGTACCACAGCAACAAATGACATTCCAGTTCTGTAATCTTACTTTATGCTCAATGGGTGTTTGGGATTATAGTCCTAAATATTTTTTAAAGTGTTTTTTGTATTTAGAAATGAATTAAAATATTATTTTTTAAATTATTTTTTATATCAGCGTATAAAAACAATCTAAAAACATTAAAAAATACTAATTTTAAACAAAATTTCTTTTTTTCTTTCAAATCTTTGAAGTTTTTTTAATTGAAAAAAATATATTAAATTTATGCTTTTTTTTAATGTATTTTTAGATGATTTTAATATGCTAATCAAAATTAAAAAAATATACGTAAATATATTTTCAATAAAAGTATCATATACTAAAATATAAAAAAATTCATTCCACACCAAAGAAGGAAAAAAGAAGATGTCCAATGCTACATCAAAATGTTGTATCACAGCTTTTTCTAGCATTTGCCTGTGGGAGATCATGGAAGCCCTGATCTGGTAGGGAATGGGTTGATGGATACCAAATTTCCAATTTCTTTCAGATGGGTTGGGTTAGGCCTTTCTAAACCCCCACGAAGCTACCGAACTGCAACTTGTTTTGTCAGGAACCCTGGTCGTGGGAAGTCGATGTGGAAGGGATGAAGTACCATGGATCTTGGTCAAAGCCAGTTTTCAGAAAAATGAAAGGTCCCAAGAGTCGGGTCATTACTTTCTGATGAAATCATCGTGTGAGAATTAAGGGAAACAATAAAGGGAACATCAATCAACCAATGTTTGCTTTGATTGTAGCCAGAAAACAGGTTTGCTACACAAAACTTCAGAGACTGCGGGCAGAAAAAAGGCATGGACTTGGAGATTTGTGGGTGGAAAGAAGAACATAATTAGCAGTCACATGGACTTGTTTCAGGTAGTGCATAAATTATATGATGTTTATCTTCCCTCACAAACAACAACTCTTAATAAAACCCTAATTATTCACTCACACCCCTCAAATTATATTGCCACTATTCAAATTTCATGCGCATCGACAACCTTTCTTCAACTTTGCAGGCACTCTGTCTAGCAAAGGAAACATACTGATTGTGGCAACCAGGAACAAGATAAAAAAGAAAAGGAGGGGGCCCCAGCTTGTTGAAACGAGGAAATGTCCATGTCAAAACAGAGTCACTTCACTTGCTTTTCTACCTCTAGGGTTTTTTTCTGTCCCTTTTTGACTCTGTGATCATCAGTAGAGAAGACTCAGAACAATAAGTATGTTCCTTGGAGTAATCCATTTATAATTCGAAGACCATTCGTGCTCTTGACTTCATCAGAACTCCACAAGTAAATGAACCTTCCATTAGTGCAAAACACTATATATATTCTTCAGATTTTACTTCAAAACCCATATTTTGGTTCTTCCTTTGTAACTTGCACTCCTTTTTTCACACATTCTTGCTTAATCCACAGTAGTGTTAGTATTTCTTCTTTTGCGCTTTCACATTCAGTACTGCTGCTGTTTCTTGCAGCTCTCGGCCTGTCAAATTATGAGACCATATTCATGCACGTTTAAGGTAGGTACGAAGTTTTCGTTTGGCAGTTTGACGTTAAGAGTCCTTGATTCTTGCTTTCTTTTTGTGGTGATAATAATAAATTCCTTTTAGCTTATAGATAATTTCATTTTGCGTTCTTTTCTTTTGTTATAGTTCTAATATTTTAGCACAATGGTATGGTATCCTCTTACACATTCTGCAACCAACCATGCAATTTTATTTTCTAGATTCGGGTTTCTTATGTTTGAAAAAAAATGACTTATCATGTTTTTCTATTTTTATAATTTATTTTAAATTTAATATATATATATATATATATAATAGATGAGAGAAAAATAAGAGTAGTATTGATTATTAAGTTTAGCATTTTTTCAACATATGATAGAGTCAGACTATTTATTTTAAACGTATTTCAAGATTATAAATATAAGTGACAATTGTGCTTCAACATTATATCGTGTTGTTTAGAAACCAAATGTTGTAAAAGCTAGTCTTAACCATGGCTAGGTTTAAAGAGTCAAATCATTGGTCATCAGTTAACCATGATCAATTTTTTTTTTAAATATTAATCAAAGAAAAATAATTAAGCTAACCAAGCATTTAAATTATAGTTTGATATACAGATTAACACATCATTTAGATTATAGTTTAATATGCAAGTTGTTTGCATTTAACTCAATCAACTACATAAATAATCTTGATAAAAAATAAGATCTTGACCCGAGTTTGCAAGTTTTCAAGGTGACCTATTAAATAATAGCGAGTTTCAAAACTAAAGTAGAAATCAACGTAATTAGTGTTTATTTAAAAGTGTGGTTGAGATTTCTTTTCAAAATATTTTTCGTTTAGAAATACATCAAAATGATTTTTTTTTTAAATAATATTTTTTGAAATTAGTACATGAAAATAATCTAAAAATACTAAAATTAATTTATAGTAAAACTAGAAATATATTTGATTTTTTTTTTCAAAAATACTTTTCAAATAAAGTATCAAACAAAAGTTTTATGATTGGTGTAAGCTTGGTTGATTTGGTTCGTAAATGGCCCGGACCGAAATTTGCCCCCCGGTTAGGTGGCCATGCGTCCTTGGCATTTGACTGCCATTATTATGTTGTTGATATTTTCTTATTGACCAAGTAAAGTTGGAGCTTGCTCAGTGATTATCTAAAAAAAACCCATCATTTATCCGTTAATTAATCTTGTCTTACATGTAGAGATGATAGATCCCATCTCTAACAAAAGCTATGCCTTCCTAGTGGTACCGATTCTATGCAAGAATCCAGGTGATTGGGTTTCTTGAGTGCCTTCCACGCTTAAAAAGGGAGCATATACGTGCATTTGCCAAACTTCTCAGCAAAGCATGAACTTATCATATGATATCATGATATATTTTGTAAAAATGCATGCTTTCATCATTCTATACCGTAGATTTGTATAGCTGAAGTTCCAAAGATAAGGTGGTCGGTCCAATAACGTGTTTCTTTTGCTAAGGGCAGGTCCTTCGGCTTAATCAAGATGAGGGGCGAAGTCTCGTGTTTGGATCGGAGTTTGAGTTTGCATGATAACAATTATAGTAGATAATAATATAAATGGTATTTAGAATTTTATTTAAATTAAACTGTTTTTTTAAACATGATATCATAATAATTATCTAATAATAAAAATACTAGATAAAAGAAAATGAAATAAAAGAAGTAAGAATATATCCAAAGACACCAATGCAATGAGAGGAATAAAAGAATTTATTTTATTTATTTAATTGTTGAGGATTTAATGTTAATTGGTGTTAGTGCCATAAAACTGATAACAAATTAGCAAGAAAAATAAAAGTTTTATATAAAAAAATAAAATAAAAGCCAAAAAGTAGACATATAGAGAAAGATCTTATAGTCAAAACTAACAAGAGTTTACTTATTAGAACAACTAAAAATTCCTTCTAGACCTCTGAACAAGTCCATTTAGTTTTCATTAATTGTTTTAAATTATAACACCAAGCAGTAAATAACCAACTCAAATATTATATTCCAATCAATAACCTCATTAATAAAAACTAATTCATTTCCAGCCAACTATATATATATATATGGCCGCTAGACCATTGGCTACAACATTAAACCTTTACTTGCTTCAACTCCATGCACCCACACCAACTCTCAGCTCCCACATTCCGCTTAAGAAACATTTCATCTTACAAGAAATTAAACATTATGGTTTTCGATAGTCTAGTTCTGTAGTATTAACTTAATTAGTATATATGCTATAGCTGGGACAACAACAATTGAAGTTACTTGTGTTGTTTTAAGTTTTATTATGTACAGGAACTTAAAAGTCTTAATTTCGATTGGCTTTCAAACTGAAACATACTTTGATCATTGTATACCATGAATCATAGATTTTGGCTGGATATCATCACTTCCATAGATCACTTTGACAGCTGGAGGTTGACGTCGAGGCGTTTTCCGGCACGGATGCTTCCTTGATCACATCTTCTTGGCTCAACTGAGAAGCAACAAATTTGTCAAGCACTCTCCAGTCTGTGACTTGATCAACTCCTTGCTCATGATTTCTGTTGCTGTTACCATAGATGGTGGGAAATCTTTGCTCATGTATTTGCTGCATGTGATCTTCTTGTGTGAGTGTCGAGGATTGCAAAGTGTTTGCCTGATTTATGTCTAGGCCATATGCAGAATTCATGGAATTGCAGCTTAATGTAGGAGCCGATTGCAGAAAATTAGGGCTTTGTAGAAGTGGGAGCTGGAGGAAGTGACCATGAGGGATTTGGCACTGAAGATCCAGCTCTTTCTTGCAGGAGTAAGGGAATTGATAACCCAATTCAGGCTGGAAGTTTTGCTTTGGTGAATCAAAGTCATGCATGAATGCGACTTGTTCATCATACCAGCACGCTGATTCATGTTCGCTCACTTTTTGCATCGTTGGTATTCTCTTCTTGAATACCCTGCACACAACCCAGCCTTCTTCCTGCAACAAAATTACATTAAGAAAAGAACTCTAAACAATAGAAAAAAAAATTCTGAAGCTAGGGTTAAAAGACTTAAAAATGGCTTCCAAGAAGACTCCAAATGAAGAAATTTTCATGACTATGCTTACGTGAGGAGTTCCATTTTCATCTGTTTCAAGTCTGAACTCATGCATAATCCAATCCGATTTCTGTCCATTCGGAGCTCGACCCTTATAAAAGACTAAGGTCTTCCTCATTCCGATCAAGTCATGCTTCGAATAAATTGCCTTGTCTCTTCCTGTTGCTTTCCAAAATCCTGCAACAGTGGCTCTATTTGTGCGAGTTCCAGTAGGATACTTCTTATCTTTGTGGCTAAAAAAGTACCATTCATTTACCTCCTCGGCTCCTATTCGGCATAGTTCTGTTCATACTCAAGATACGCAGAAGAAACATAGAATAGTTAGTGAACTTTCATGGCATCCAAATTCTTGAAATAGGGTATTTGCAAGAATTTTATGCAGTCCTACCTTGAAGATCCCATGGCTCAATCTTGTAAAGGTCGACATCTTTAATGAAATCTAGGTCAATCCTTGTTGAATTTACTTTTTTTCTCAGGTAGTAATGGACAAGTTCTTCATCTGTAGGATGGAATCGAAAACCAGGAGGAACGGGCGTAAAAGAATTCATATTCTCCTGCTAGACCTTGAGTCCTGCAATCCAATTATCATACCGCATTAGCACGTAAATATTTTCATCCAATTACCAAATTAATACAGGAAGAAAATCCATTTTCATAATTAATGGATTTAATTTTAAGCCTTATTTGGGGTTTGATTTTACTTTAAAGATTCAATATCTTTAATAGTTACTGAGAATGCATAGCATTACAAAACCTTCCCCTTATTTTATTACAAATTCTGAAAGGGGTGAAAATTCAAGAAAAATGCATATGCTAGCAATTTCCTGAAGTTATATTTTGGTTGAAGGACTTATTTTCATAGATTTTCCAGGTTTTCTTAATATTGTTCCAGGTGAAAAACCAAGAATTTGTGTAACCTGCCAGCATGTTAGGTGGCTGAATTTCCCTCCCTTAAAATGAAAAACAATAATTCTCCAAGAAGAAATTTAGCAGGAGCAGCATTAAATGAATAAAAGTCTATCCTTTTCTTCAAGCTCCTGTACAGTAATATTGTGGAAGAAATTATCACATCTCCATCTGCATAATTACTATCATATGCACATCTCATTTTCAAAATTCATTTCTCTTAATTTTAAATGAAGTGATTTTTTCAAGGGGTGAATTTATTTTGACTAGATCATCTCAAACTGATTTTTTTTTTAACCTGCTTTAAAAACAAAGATTAGGGTTTCTATTAATGATTACTATGATGCTGGCGAATAAAATAGTTTATGATTATACATGTAAGAAGTTTATGCTGTGCACAATATTAATTTACGAATAGTTCCAAGCAGAAGGTCAAAGTTATAACTATTTCAACTCTCTTCTGCAGAACCATACAAGTTAAAATATATGAGCTCCAATCTACATTTATAATTATCAATTTATAATAATGTAAAATTCTGTATTTGGTTAATGCATGCAATATGAGACACACACACACACACATGCATCCCCCGTTCATCCACATATTATTTATTATATCCAAACCATGGCAATTTCTACAAATATTTTTTTTAAAAAAATATTTACCATATACCCACATGATTAAATGAAAGAAAAAGTTATTATAAAACCCAAAATCTGAGCAATTTTTTTTTTTTGGCCATTAGAAGCATTATTTTGTCGCTCACTTCTCTTGTAAAGGATAAGATGAGGAGATATTGTATAGCGTAAACTATTTTTCTATATTAAAAGATGATTTTGGCATAGAAACAAAACAACCATTTACAAATAATATGAAAGCAGAAGAAAAATCAAGAACTCTTACAAAATAAAAAAATAAAAACAATATTTTTTGCTCAAGAATTGGAAAATACAAATATATATAAAATAATAATTAAATATTTGGTTTAAGAAACAAAGATAAAGACTAAAGTAAATTTCAATTAAAAATCATTTTGCTCCCATTTTATTTTTATATATAATACCATCTTCTTTTCTTTTAATTTTCAACCTTTTTACCTGGTGCATATATTAAGACCAATTAATTAATGAAAATATCTTCAACTTTTTCTATTTTTCTTTTTGAGGTCAAATGATATGTAAACACATTTTTGGACAAATGATTAATGAATTAAGGGTCCTAATCAAATGGAAAAGGCAAGTTTTGAAGGAATTATCAATTTTTGGAGTGTAATTATGAAAAAAGGATAATGTAATCATGAAAAAATATTCAACTGGTTTGAATGAATTAATCAGTACTGAATTTAGGTTTAGTTATTGAATCTGCTGAGATCTTCTAGCATAGGAAAAATTAACTTTCCTCTTCGATGAACACGCAAATTGTGATCATAGTTTTTTGGCAAAGTCAACTCATATGCCATAAACATCATGCAATATCACTTCATGATGCAGAATTATGGACATCCCATTACATGGAACAAGAGAAAAATAAGCAATATAGCGCATTAAAAGGTGTAAAAAATAAATAAAAGACGAGATCAAACATATGTTATGAACGAAATTGTACTGCCAATCATGGTTAATAAAATGCACTAGGTATTTCTAGATCATGAGAAAATCCCTTTTAGCTATATATATATATATATATATATATATATATATATATATATATATATAGGTTAATTCTCTTTTTCTTTTCGATTTTCGAGAAAAAAACTGATAATTTCTCAGATTATAGGTCTGTAAGAACATGTACCTTGTGGATTTTTTCATCAATCCTTTTTCCAAATTTCATTTTCATCAAGTCTTAAACATCAAGCTAATGTAATTGATTTTGTCTAGAAATGATCCTCGGATTATGATATTCCATGCATAAGCAAAAAGAAAAAAAATCAAGAGAAGAGAGAGCTCACAGATCAAAAAACCAAGATCGATCGATCTCTAGTCCTTGTAACCCACAGATCTGTATTGTTGATTGAAAACTTCGGTGAATTCAACAAAGAAAAACCCTTTTTTCTCCAAAAGTAGAAGGATAAGACAGAAACTTTTGGCTGCTATTTCTCAACTTCACTCCAACTACAGAGGCAGCTCCTAAAATAAATCAGACAAGGATAGAAGACACCAAAAGTACTTTATAACATCTCCTTGGAAATTGAACCCCAACCTCCCTTTTTTTCTCCAACCAGAAACATGTGCTTGTCTAGTTGTCGGATTGGATCCCAAGGAAGTCAAATAAAGAACAGCACACACTCTGCAAAGAAAGCTGAGAAAGAGAGGAATGGAAGAAGGAAAACCAAGTAGGGTTATATAAGAGAGAGAGAGAGGGAGGGAGAGGGAGAAGAGGATGCCCTAATGGCCAAATGTTGATGTCATCAATGATTCGTAAATGCTATCCAACATCATAAGCTCTCATTATCGAATCGAGCTAGATTGGTGGACAAGATTTGGGCGGGAAAAAAGGTGGCAAAATTAGAAGGTTAGCTAGCTAGGTAACCCCAAACGCCTCCTCTCTTGATCTCTCGACTTCTTCCTCTACCCGCAACTGATAGAGACCCTACTGAGAAGAGAAGCCAGAGCACACGAAGAAATAGAGAGAGATGGAGGGGTGATTAAAGGGTGGATTTGTCAAAAAGAGAAAAAAATGGTGATAATATTGGTGGTGACGTAATGGAACAGCCACCAGCCAAAAAGTTACACACAAACATATCATCAGTACACTCTATTTCTTTTGTTTTTCCTTGAAAGTGGCAAGGTGGCCCCTTCTAGCCCTAAACTCCATTCCCAGACCCTACCATTTCTTTGAAGTCTTAACTGTAATAAAATCAGAATGATGATGTTGGATCTACCGTGGTCTCTCTATCACAGTGTTGTGGTCCGGCACCAATAGCTAGGTGTAGCCATATAACTGGCTACTCTTTTTCTTTAAACTTAGGGTGAATAATTCTTATTCTGGGCAAGATATGGATATTTACTTTCTTTATGTGATGCAATATAGAACCATCTAATCTGTCTATACATTATGGTTAACTTCATTAAATATGATCAATTTGGAATTGCTGAATTATGACCTCTATTTGAGCACATTTAAATCCCTATCGAATTCCTAGTCATGTACCAAATGGTAAACTCAAGCTTCTTCCTTGTTTTACATGAAATGAGATTCCATTTTACTTCAATGAATATATACAGCATTTCTATACGAGGCGAGCTGTTATGAGGTGCTATCTTCAAGGTTTGCGGCACCAAGATCATAGCTAGCCACCTTTGAGGTGAAATTAAAGCATGCAATTTATACATAAACAAGAATCTCGAATGCTCTCTAATGTCAGTACTTGTTATTGTCTTTGGACAAGTGAGAATTTCTTAAGAAGATCGGCAAGGAATAATTCGCCGGTGTTCTGGCTGAAGTAACCGGTACCCAAACTAAACCGATCCCTTGAATTTTGAAAGCTAATTTGTTTAACTTATAACTTGGGCTCTTCTTTTATCCTAATATAAATCTTAACTCAGATTTTGACTTCATATGTGAGATAAGGAGAAATCAATAAGCCTTGGATCTAATAGATTTCAAAGAAAGAATATAGTAATGTTTAGTTATTTATCTCGGCATAAAAAAAAAAGATATATCGTTTTGTACGTCATATTTTCAGAATACACAGATTTATTTTAGATGTATTTATTTTATATATATATTTTTTTTAAAATTCAATCAAGATTCTCTCTCTCTCTCTCCTATATATATATATATTACTCTAAAACATTAACCAAAGCAACTGAATGAACAAATGAATGATTAAATTGTTGCTTTGAGAATTGGTTTAAGTGGTTTATTTATACTCAATTAATTTCACTCGTAGAAATACTTATTGACACATAGATAAAATAAAATTCATCTCTCTATTTCTGTCTCTGTATAGGTAAAAACGTAATATTAATTGTATCTTGTGTCGATAGCTTTTAATTGGAGCACAAAACAAAAATAAATAATAATTTTCACATCTAATACGGGGAAATTAGGTTTTAAGATAGGAAAGGACAGTGTTCATTGTAGCTAACATCGGTAACACTCTCGTCTGCTCTTGAAGTCGAAAACCCATGTGTTCATCATGAAGGCAATGGTTGAATATATTTGCTGGCCAATCTTGTTGGTCGGAGCTCCAGCTCTCCTCGGTTCATCACACTCAACCCTCCTCCGGTGCCTCGATGCCATGAACGTTTAGTATAGTTTCTTAGGCTGTCTAGACCCTTGGCCATATTTTCTACCCGAAAACAATCGATAATGACGTTCTCTTGTAATTATATAAAAAAAAAGCTAGTATTTTACTAATAAAAACTCAATATAATGATAATTTTTTTTAATTAAATGGTCAAGTTCTGTATATATTTAAGAAATTACTAAGTTAATAAAAAAAATCGGTCGATTTTTAATAAAGTATATATGGGAATGTAGGCATGCCACAACCCTCGAAGAAACTACTATAATAATTCCCTTATTTCAAGAACAATTGAGAATTTTCAACTAATTTTTAACCTAGCTTTTAGTGTTAATTTATTGGATCCATCATGGATCCATCAATCGTTTTGTATGTACGAATGGAGTTCTTATTTGAGCACGCATTCATCATCATCCCCTCCAACCAAAAGTTTCTATCTTCACCATTAATAAAATCAAGTCTCAAAGATAACAAAACACCATTTTGATAAAACTACACCGTTATATATAATAATTTTTTTTATAAAAAAAAAACTCATAACTCCACTATAATGACTTCAAACCCCAAATCATATAGACTACAGACATGATATTGCATTTCAATAATCTTTTTGAAAAAAAAAAAGTATTTTAATTTTTTATTTTAAATTAAATATTTTTGTGTTTTTATATTATTTTGATGTGCTGGTATCAAAAATAATTTTTAAAAAATAAAAAATATTATTTTAATATATTTTTAAATAAAAAAAATATTTGTAACATGCACTTAAATTTTAAAAGTATGCTAAGGAGTAGCTTTACACCTCCGTAGAACTTTATATTTACCACTGACAGTACCCTCTTACATTACAGTTTAATATTATTTAACGTACCGGTTTTGCTCGTGACCGATACGTTTCCATGCTCACCATCATCATGTCTTCACTTTTTTCTTTTTCTTGGCGTATTAAATAGTCTGAGCTTGGTCTTGCTACGGGAACTCCAGCCTCGTTCAAGTTCCAGCCAGTCTTTTAAGCCCGTTCCGTTTTGGATTCAGAGTGCTTTTGGCAATTAACTAGGCAAGAAGTGTCATAGGTGGCTGGATTTGGTTGGTTGGTAAAAACAATTTATGTCCTCAAAGTTTGTTTTTAACCGTATTGTTTTCATGTTTGATACCTGATTAGTTCCTGAGCTCAACTTTCATTTTATTATTATGGGATGTTCGTTTTGAAAATATTTTTGAAAAAATAAAATAAAAAATATGTTATTTTATTTTATTTTAAATTAAATTTTTTTAATATTTTAAAATTATTTTAATATGATATCAAAAATAATTTTTAAAAAATAAAAAAATATTATTTTAATATATTTTTAAATAAAAAATATTTTTAAAAACAATCTATCATTATGTCTAATTTGGATATTTTAAAAAGCCATAAAGGGACGATCCAGGATTGTAGTAAATTCTATGTGAAGCCGGCTAGATCCAGGTGAACCAAGCCGGTTCTGCTGGCTTATGGGTCCCACTTAAGACAATGAAATGAATGCTGGAGTCTGAGGTTTCTCCTGGCAGCGGCTCGCGGTCCGGCCTGGGCTAGCCATTATCATTAGGCTCGCAACTTGCAGGATCGTTAATCGTATTCTTTGCTGGCTGGTTGTCCTGGTGGGCCTCATGCATGCAAGTTGGCTAACTTTTACAGTCCATTATGAATCAGTCATGTAAAATCAAAGTAGCCATTAATTCCAACCTTTTAATTCGATATCAACATCTAAATGGATAAATTTTATTCGGACTTGATAAATAATAAATAAAATATAAATATTATCAAATTGAATAAAAAAACTCACCTGAATTTAACCATATATGCATTGACTATCTTATTATTTTTTAATAAATAATGAATTTTACTCTCAAATTCATAAATATAAAAAAAATCTAACCTGCAAATACTCATTATTATCCCTCATGATTTCGAGCATACAATCCAATAGTAACCTCACTTCACCTCCACCCCAATTCACATCATATCTCAAATTGTAATCAAAATTAAATTAAATTAATTAATGGAACCTCACATCATCCCCACCCAAATTACATCACCTCTTTAAATATTAACACCTTTATAAACAAAACCAAGTAAATTAAAAAAATAATCAAACATGTGATTAAAAACCAATTAGCCTTGAAGTACGAAACTCAAGCATTCATTGATTCATTCTTGTCTCTATACAATTAAAATTAGACCTAAAAACCACAAAAGTGCTAAGTCTTTATGATGTGGGGCTGTGATTTATCCACGTGGGTCATGCCCTCTATCATTACGGATGCAGGAAGTCATTGTTTCGGACCGCTCGATTCGGCACCGTTACGGAACTTAGCAGCAACAAACAGGGAAGCGGCTTCTGTAATATTCGTTGGGACCCACTTGAGATTTCTTTCACTGTCAACTTGTATGTTTTTTCTTTTTTTGAAACTGTGTCTACGTATTTTAAAAATGTATTTTACACGGAAAAACATATATTAAATTTATGATTTTTAGTATATTTACTATGCTAATATTAAAAATTAAAAAATATTTTAATATGAAAAATATTTTAAAAAAACATTGGTCAAATTTAAGGGTCAACATGGGAAGTTTCTACTGGTTCTTGTTTCTTGGGAGTTTCTTTAAGTCACATTTGCCTTTCATTACGGGCAAACTATTAATTAAGGTAAAACAGGATTTGGTTAGATTTATTACATGACAATGTTTTCTAATGCCAATAATTGGATGGAGATTTGAGGTCTTTTCACGAAACTAGAATTAACCCTCTCTTCAAACCATAAGGTTTTGGAGTATTTAATTAATACTTTAGGATAATATAAATTTGTTTTACATTTTAATTTTTTCTGTATATATCTTTGATGTCTTCAAACACTAACCATACAATATAATGTAATTTTTTTTAGATTTATTAAGGTAATTTTGATGAATACATGAAATTAAATTAAACACATTTTTGTCCCAATACTTTATTACTTGGGGTCATCAACTTTATTATTATTATTATTATTATTATTATTATTATTATTATGAATATATATTCAATCTATAAATAAGCTAGTAGACTAGTTTATGTATAACTTTCTAATTTCACGAGCATAATCTCCTTTAGTTCCATGAAGTGTATATTCACACCACTAATTAAATTATTTTTTCCCATTTTCTTAGCTTCATGTATCAAATTATGTGATGCGAGAAAAGATCTAAGAAAGTCTCCTTTTGTGATGTTTCATAAATATAAAATATATCAAAATTCTGAAAGTTTGTAAATCGTTTTTCTTGTCTCCAAGGGGTGTGACATGGTGATAAAAGGCTGGAGAGTTACATAACATGTTTCTAGTTCGAGTCAGGACGTGTATTTCTTGTAAAAACATGTGATAGACGGGGTTTTATTTATTTATTTGGGTCTATAAAATATATTTTTAGGGAGATATGATTTATTCAAATCTAAAAAAAAATCGTTTTTCTTTTTCTAGATTTTAAGAAAGAATATTGAACTAGAGATCTTATATAAGTTTTTCATCAGAGACCATTACACTGAGCATCCATTGCTGAGCCTCGATATACGAGGGCAGCTCCAAATCAAAAGTTCAAAAAATATCCAGGAGTATAATACTGTATACCTGCCAGAAGTACGATATACTCAAAGTAGAGGGTATGAATACACGGGGTAGGTCATATGTGATAGTGACATTCTACATAATCATGTACTGTACAGAAATTGAGAGGACAGCTTACCAGCTTTTTATACAGAAGAAAAAAAATAAAAAAATTATAAGAAAGTGGTAGAAAAACTTCTGGGTCCAACAAAATGTTCTGTTTATTAGACCAAACCTCCAAAAGGGATAAGCCTATTCATAGCTAGAAATGGTCGGTCGATATAAAATTATGTCAACGCTCATAATTATCTGAAGTCTAGGCAATGACAAATATGAATTATTTAATAATGAATTTAATCATGATCCTAATTGGAAGCAACTGGGACCAGTATTAATTTCAGGTTGCTTGCTTTTTATCAGATATTTATTTCATGAGAAGATACTTTTTGGGACCCATTTTTTAATATAATTGATCCACTGACAATACTTCTTTTAAATATATTCTAAAAAAAAGAGGGTTTATTTATATCTTGGAAGGTGACTGCTAGCTTTACTTCTAGGTGTTAAGACTTAAGAGTATTTTTGAAAAAAAATCTGTATTTTTTTATTTTATTTTAAATTATTATTTTATTTTTTAATTATTTTTATTTGTTGATGTCAAAAATAATTTTTAAAGAATAAAAAAAATATAATTTTAATGTGTTTCTAAATAAAAATATTTTAAAAAACAACCACAATTACACTTTAATTCATTGTGGTGAAGGTTCAAGCAAATTATAACAATAATAATAATGTCAAATCATCAAATGATGGGTAAATATTTCTATAGATTATAAAAATTAATTTAATAAAAATGATGAATGCTATATAGCTATGAAGGTGTTTTATGGGATTCTCCAGTTCTCTGGCTTTGCACCTTTTTCTGTAATTTGTCTTTTTATTTTTCTTAATAAATTTGCTCGTTCTATATATATATATATATATAAACAATATTTTGTACATTTGGGCAGCTTAAGATATGAATCTACAGTCTCTAGCTATTAATTTTGAGGAGCTTCGAATATATAAAGGCAACCCTGAATTTTCTAGAGCTATCAGTATAATACAATACATGCTTGTGTATTTCATGGACACATATGGACCTTCTTGGCCTCCCAACACATGCATGCATGATAAGCAGCGTTAGGGTTATAACCTAGTCTACATGAAAATGGACTTTAGCCTATAGTTAGCAGGTTATGGTGATGATTGATTCAAGCTCCAAGTTGTGAAGTGCGCTAAGATTTTGAGTGCCCAATCCTTTTTAAAACATCCTCTCTTGTCGAACATGTTGGCACGCACCATTTCGGGATTATATTGAATTTATATATTGAATATGTAGTTTTTTTCCCCTTTTTTAATAAACTGACTAATAAATAACTATTTTCCTTTGTTTAACGAATATAATTTAAGAAGTTATCCAGTATACAAATATGAAATTGTGCTTTTTATTATTTATTTAATATATAGTTTATATATATCTATATCTATCTATGTATATATGAATAAATGGAAGTGGCTTAATTTATGATTGCAGTATGGTTTATAAGTCACCCTCAAAATAATAATCTGTAATTATAACTTATAAATATAATACGAAATGGGAAACAACTAAAGGGTTAAAAGAGTGGAAGTGGACATGATTAAGATCATAATTACAGCTTATCTAGAGAGTTACTGCCTGAAATGTATAGGGTGTCGCAATGATAAATAGCTATATAATTTCATCTGGTTGGTTATCGTGCTGGATGCTAATTAATTAATTTGAGCTACTTACTTGCTATATAATGAGCTTGGAAAATTGGTGATCGTATTTAAGTACTTGGTAGCAAAACGTCATGCTCACTCGATAAATTATGATATATTGCTAATGAAAAAGAACAACACAATTATCATTTAATTGATTTAAATAATTAACAAAAATCCTAAAATATATTTACGTAATAATAATAATAATAATAATAATGTGTTACCTTTATCCAGTTCTGTTTCCCCCACTCTTTTTTTCCTTTTGTCTAATTATAACCACAAGATGGGCTAGTGGATATATCCAGTAGGGTGGATCATTGTCAAAGCCCTAGAGCTGAGACGGGCCGGCTAATTAACATCAGTTTTGGCCCATTTACTGTCCTAATTAGGCCCATGTTCCCATGCCCCGAACACATATAATCTTTCCATTTGAATTTATATAAGGTTGGGTATGGATTTCTCATGGTGGGTTCTTTGTACAAGTTTCGATGGCAACATTTATTTAAAGGATAAATTGAAAAATGATCTAAAATATAAAATAAATTTAGCTAATTTCTTGAAACAAACGAGAAATTATTTGTGAAGAATTTCTTGAAAACATCCTAGCCTTGAATTATATAAATCGAGTGTTTTTTTAAGGTGGCATTTTTTAAAACAAGCTTGAAGAAAATACTCTTTTGTTCTCCTTTTATTTTAAATAAATTGAAAAAAAAAAAAAACAAACTCAAGCAGAATTGAACTTCGAGGACACTGACACATTAATTGCTAATATATATATATATATATAACTCTGTGTTTAAAGGGTCAAAAGGAATGTAAGGACAGCACCGATCTACAGTAGATGTGATTCCAGGACAATTGATTTTTTTCTCAACAAAGCCATGCTCATTTCTGTTCATCTACCAATCAAGTTTTCACAGATCAATGGGGTAAAAATGCCTGAAAAATCTCATACATGGAGCTGCATGCATTTAGTTTTGCTAGAAAAGAGAAGAGCCCAACAAGGTCAATTGAATTAATCGACTCTTATGAACGTGCATGGCTTCCCTCCTGGATACCAAATCATTCGGCCACAACGCTTAATTATTGAAAATCAAAGAACATGCATTGAAAAAATAGTGCAGGGAACTGTCAATTAATAGCATCAGAGCCCGGCAGAAAATTGCACACCAGTAGCTGGCAACCATGAACGGCCGCCTATGAAGTTTGCGACTGTGAATTCGGATGCTTCTTCTACACTAGTTATAACCTTGTAACCAGGCCACTTAACTCTTCCACTAGTCAAAGCTCCGGGTCCGGTGTTATTGTACTCTCCATAATACAGAGTGTTTAGGGCAAAATTCTTACCATCCCACTCTAACCATCCTGCCGGATCCACCAAGGAATCAAGATAAGTTGAGAGAAAAACTGTACGCGAGTATTTCCTCCACGGCCTTCCTAAGTATGTTTTTGACGAGCCAAGGTCTTCTGCAGCAAGGACTTGTGAATTATGGATTACAATCCCTGTATTAGAATAAGGAGAAGACCTGCCTTGGGCTGTTATAACATTCTTTTGGCTATCCATTGGCCTTCTTACATATATCATGCAATTTTGCAGGACAGCAGCTGCATCTCCAAAAATGAAGTCGATTGTACCATAGATGGAGCATTCCCTGTAGAGTTGTCTTTTACTGTGTACATATAAGGTGTCTTGATAGCCTTCAAAACCACAACGGTAGAAGACAGAGTGATCGGAACTTGATCGTAGGGCTACAGCTTGATGGTTTTGTGGACCAGCTGTGTTTTGAAATGTGATGTCCCGAGCAATGAATCCGCGACCATCGACCCCTGAGGATTCATCAAATTGTTAACATTGGTTTTTATTTTCACAGATAATAGATAACAAAAAACTGTTCACACTTAAATTAAGACAGAGAGAGAGTTAAAAGATTTACCAACAGTTGCACTATGAAATGTGTCAACAGCCCCAGTACCATTTCTCTTGTTCCCAGTGATAATGGTTTTTGTCATTCCATCACCAACGAGCATAATATTCTCTAGTTTCTGACCAATTTCAAGATACTCTTTATACACCCCACTCTTAATATATATAACAATCCTCCCGTTCCCACTACTCTTTGCTGCGGCTTGATCAAGTGCCGCCCTTATGATGCTGTAATCACCTGATCCATCTTGAGCCACAACAAGATCTGGAGATGGTGAAGGTTCCTGCAAGAGCTTTCTATCAGCTTCTTTAACCCAGGTAGGAAAATCATCGTGATAAGCTGGAGGAAAAACTGATGAGGGTTCGCTGTATAGAGCCAAGGAGTTGGTTATTAGCTTCGAAACATTGTTAGACATCATGAGAGGTAACATAGAGTCTGAAACCCCGAGATCATTGATTGTGTCCTTACAACTTTCAAGATAGGTTGATGCAGCGCCAAGCCAAGTTTGGGTGTCAAAATTGGTAGATTTTATGTTTGAGTCAAGGGCGAGGTTGAGTTCATCAATGGTTTTGTTGTAGAAGTTAAAGCAACGAGTCCATGCATTCTTTTCTTTGTCATTGCGTAATGTTGGCCATAGCCGCTGGTGGTGACTTTGAGCAGTGAGAGCACTTTGCAAGGCTAATTCGATCGCCACTCTACGAGACTCGAATTCTTGGTTAGGTATGAAGGTTTTTTGGTTTTGCTTCATGGAGTATTTGCATGGTTCAGGGTATGGGGTTTTGTTGCACCATGATTCTATCTCATTAGAGGTGATAGATGACAATGTTGGTGAAAACAATGAACAAAAGCTTATGAACAAAACAGATAAACCAAACTTTGTAGCCATTTTAGTAGACCTAGTAACTATTGAAAACATGAATCTAATTTTTCTTCTTCTTCTTCTTCTTCTTTGAAATGGTGAGTACTGTGCTTGCAGCTTTTGGCTAGTTTGTAGGAAAGGACACAATCGAATGCTACACAAGCTACTGTGTTTATAAAGTATATATGTTCTTCCCTTCAAGAAACGACTATATTTGTTGGAAACAAAAATAAATTTCAATCAAGAACTCAGTTTTTTTTTTATCAAATTAATAAGTGTTGTTATTAATGTTATATTGTAACTTATCTTCAGCTATAAACTCCATGCTGCGATATCATACGTCTGCAGTTACACCTCTTGTATATGTTCTATGAAGAAACAAAACTGTTTTATTTGCTATAATGGGAAACAATTACAGGTTTTGACTTGCGGTTTTAGCAATTTTATTGCTAGACTATAATCTGAGTTAATGATGCACTGCTTTAGAGAGTTTCTTGCTTTATAAGCTGTGTAGGGTTGTGAATCTAGCGACAAAGGTGGTTGAGCTCCACAGCGGAGCCACCTAAAAGGTCAGGTGAACCTCTTATTAAAAACCATTACATGTTTGCTTAGATAAATATAAAATGCAAAGTCTTCTGCGCCGTTGATTCCATTGAACAAGTCCATGAAGCACATTCCACTCAAATAAGTGCATTGTTGTATTCAAGATGATTTTTTTTTTTGTTTTTTATCCTATTTAAGGATTATTGACTTCGACATAAAAGGTCCATGCAAGCCCCATGTTCCTTGTATATTTCTTGCTTTAAAAACAATACCAAAAACAAATTGCGTACTTAAATTATTTAGTACAAGATCTGAAAAGGGATATTCCTGATGTTAATTATGGCCTGAATATAGAGATTTCAAACTATTTTGCACAAAGCATATACCACAAAATATACCAAATAATAAATTTAATATCCAAAGGGATGAAGGCCCCTACTGGCCCTAATTAAGGTAGCTCTGTCATTGATTCTATCAATGGCATTACAGTGACAACAGGTTTGTTTTTGCAGCCAATTACTCTCCAGGTTTCTCGTTCTCATACTCTCTTCATTCTCCCAACCTTGATCAATCTAGTAAGATCAAGATCAAATATGAAGACCCTCTTCTTCACCTAGAACCATATATATATTTTTTATATATATGAAAATGTAACAGTTAACAGAAGAGAGAAACATTAGAGCATATGGAACTATATATTATTTTAGCAGCTGTGGTCATTTTTGCAGCTGCTAAATAAGAAACAAATACCTGGGTTAGGAAAATGGAGGCATTTTAAGGATATCAAAGTAGGAAAAATAAAGAAATGTATCACATACCTGCCGGCCGGGTAAGCTGGTTCGATATCTTTCATCTCTGTTACCTTTAAAAATTAGTGGTAGATGGACATACCTGCCTAAGAAATGATGCAATTATGAGGCTAATATTTACAGCTTCAAAGCTGGGAGGCATTTGGGATTCAGGGTTCGAAAAGGAGCCAAGAACGCCATCAAGCTGCAGGACAATATCAGCACCTAATTAGTACTTTAACATTAGATATATACACGTCTTCCAGATTAATTTTACGTAATTTTCTGAAAGCCATGAGAGGGAAGAAATTGATCAATTTGAATTTCCTTTATAAATTTCTCTTTTGGCAATTACATGTGAAAAAATGGAAGTTAACATAATTGGTATTAAAATAGAAAGTACATGGAAACATGTCTTTTCCATTTTAAAACAGTAGCTAAATGCTAAAAAGACTTGTATTCCTCCATATAAGATACCGACTTAAAAGAGGAATAGAGCCTAAAATATTGTATACAGCCTTTCGAAACAAGAAATAAGGAAAACAAAGAGAAGAAGGAAGTAGCAGGAGGAAATTCCAAACTGACCTCCACGCGAAGTAGAACGACTACCGTGAAGGAAATCGAGGTATCGCTGTATCCAGTCAGAAAATGCACGAATCGGCTGTAAAGAATGGAGCTGATTTCTCAGCCAATTTATGCTGTTTTTCAGCTCTTCAAAGACAAAAAACTCAGCATTTTCACCTGGAGGATCATGGTCAGATTCTTCACACAGCTCATACCGGCAAACTGGGCAAGTATTATGCAAGTTCAGCCAAGGAACAATGCAATCAGAATGGTAAAAATGCTTGCACGGTAGCTCCATCACGTCACCACCAACCTCAAATATCTCCTTGCATACAGGACATTGCATGTCGTTCATCAAATGTTGCTCTGTGATTTTCACCACCGGCAACGCTTCAATTGCCGAAACTGGTGCTGGAGGTGGCCCTGGTGGGCCAGTATGAGTCGTATCTTGAGAGGGCAGATAATCTTCATCACTATCAAAACTGTCAATTTGGCTTCTGTTATTAGCATTATTGCTAGGAGGAATGACAGGCTGTGGTGCCGCGATAGCAGGTCTTTGTAGGCTCAGAGGTTCCACAAACTGGAGGGTAATCCAAGGTCCATTGGCACTTCCAGGAACCCATCTGATTCTTCTGCCGAAATCAGCATCCCGCTGCCTTGTAGGAGGATCGAGCATTTGCGCCAAAGAGTCCAACAACCGTGCACCTGGAGACGGCTCTATGCCAGTTAGATCAGCAATAAGCCTGGGCCTTGATACATCTAGCTCATGATTTATTTCCCTAAAGCAATAAGGACAAAAGATTTCGAGTCGGTTTAAGGAGGTGAGCCTTAATGTACACTGGCAATTTTGACACCAGAAGTAATGAAAAGTTCTCATTCTTCTGATTCCATTGACGGTAACACGAGGGCGATTGATCAAAGACATGTATTTCAGGGGGGCTGGGGAAGTATCTGGCTTTTCTAGGTATAATCTATCGATCGAGGAAGAAAGTTTTACAGTCTTTTATATGTGGATATGACACAGAGAATGGCTTTTGGAGGCACAGGAAGATATTCTTTTTCCCTGTTTAGAGGTGTTACGTTGGCCTAATTCTCACTTTCTTCCATGAACAGTTTCTTCTCACTTCTTGATAAAGCAATGGATGATTGAGAAGTGTTGCAAAGCTATTACATGGCTTTCGGTTAAACAAAATTAAGAGCTAACTAGACGACGACCTATCCATAAAGTTATGCATCTAATTCCCTAAGAGTGAATGACAAGCTAAAGAACTCTCAAACTTCAAGAAAACACATCTGCACTTGTTTCATATCTTCTGATTTGCAAAGAACCCCCACAAAGATTCCATGGCAATTAATAAAGAAGCCAACCAGATTCCATGGAATCAAAGTTTAAAAAGAAAAAATAAATAAAGATTATTAATGAGCACAGAATACTGGGGAAAAAATATCAAAAAAAAAAAAGGTGGAAAAATGTGAAAAATCTGTTGCTAAACGGAATTTCCGTTACTGGGGATTTAACTTCAACGGAATATACGTTGATAACTAGCTTAGTTAGGTACATTCAAAATCACATTTAAATTATAATATTGCTAATAGGAGAATTAACGAACCACTAATCACCTAATTAACACACGCTAACAACCAACCGTAAATGCAAAACTTCATCTTCTCCGTATATGAACTTAGCAATCAATAAAAAAAAAATCCATAAAAATGCCTCTTATTGCTACTACTGAAAGAAAAGCGAGGGGCTACGCTACTAGTGGAACCAGTTCTTACAGTGCAATAATGGCGGAAAAGAAGTCACAGTTCAGATGAAGAAGTCCATGGTAGTGTCGGGGAGTGCATAGTTGGATCTGCTCGAGGAGAAGGAAGTTATTGGTGCTTGAAGACCTTTCACTGCTACCCACAACGCAAAAATTATTGGTGCTACTGTAAATTAAGTGGCATGACTATCGAAGAATTGCTGCCACCACTCTCGGTGGAATCATCAGCTGATGGCCTTATTGATGAGTTGCGGGTGAGGGACGCTTGGTGAAGTCTGATGAAACTCTCAGTGCTAGTCTGCTTTCTGCTGAAAGAGATTTTGCAGAAAGATATCGGTTGCTATACTCATGAGAGCTAGAGGCATGGCTACAATGTTAAATTGTTGCAGATTTGATACAACGACGTCAGCAATGGTAAATCCATTACAGATTCTTTCAAAATAATTTTACACCTTAGAAATGTGACAGTTATAACCATGATATTGATAGAATTAATGAGATTTGCATTTGAAGATAAAAGGATTTACTCTGTTTTTTAAATTTTAGTTGTTTGAAATTCTGTTTTACTGTTCATAACAGGTTTTTTAGTGAAATCTGTTATTTTCAAATAATCTTTTAGGTTGTTGAGAGTTCTACGTTTCCATGGCATTGTTATGTAAGCCTATATTAAGGTATTTTCGAATTGAATAAAATTGAATGATTTTCGATTTCAATTTTGAATTTTCATTGCTGCAGATTTTGTGTGCCCAGTTTTTTTATCTCTACAGTAACTGTTATAAACAAATACTGTTCAAATCAAATTTCTACAGTGGTATCAGAGCTGAAATTGATCCTACAGGCTGAGGAATTTTTGGTGAGTGTAAACACGGTGAGATTGAGTGTAAATAATGAGATTGAATGCTAAACACGGAGTGATTAAGGGTAAACAAGAAAGTTGTGATTCATGGCTTCTTCTTCGGGACATTCATCTGCAGCAACTCCAATTTTCGATGGTGAACACTACCATATTTGGGCTGTCAAGATGAGATTTTTCTTGAGATCCTAGGGGTTGTGGAATGTTGTGGTGACTGATTCAGACCCACCACCATTACATGGAAATCCTACAATAGCTCAAATAAAGGCACACGAAGAAGAAAAACTCAAGAAAGACAAGGCCATTACTTGCCTACATTCTGGAATTGCAGACCACATATTTACGAAGATAATGAACCTGGAAACCCCAAAACAAATATGGGATAAGCTTCAAATCGAGTTTGAAGGTAGCAGTAGAGTCAAGGTTGTCAAGCTACTTGGATTTAAGAGGGAATTCGAATTGTTGAAAATGAAAGACAATGAATCTGTCAAGATTTATTCTGGGAGATTGATGAACATTGTAAACCAAATGAGACTCCTTGGGGAGACATTTGAAGATCATAAGGTAGTAGAAAAACTTATGATGTCAATCCCTCAGAAATTTGAAGCTAAGATTTCTGCCATAGAAGAGTCTTATGACTTAAAAAGTCATATGATTGCTGAGTTAATCAGCAAATTGCACATCCAGGAGCAAAGGGCCCAAATGAGGGATGATGAAGTTGTTGAAGGGACATTTCAAGCATATAACAAGGCACGTAGAACTGGTATTTTGCCAAAGAAGAGTTTCAACAATGGCAAATCCATCATCCTCTCCAAAAGCAAAGCCATTGTAACCTGCAAATAGACAAACTTTCTCACCATGTTCTTATTGCAAGAGAAGAAATAATGCTGAGAATGATTGTTGGTTTAAAGGAAAAACTCTTCTTCACTGTGATTATTGCAAGAAAAATGATCATAGTGAGAAGTATTGCAGAATAAAGAGGAGACAACCTCAACAAGAAATTCAGCAACATGCAAATGTTTCTGAAGAAGGCATGAATGATGATGAGCATTTGTTCATGACAACCCGTGATGAGCATACCTCCAGAAAGGATACTTGGTTGATTGACAGTGGCTGCACAAGTCACATGACCAGGTTTTTGTCAATTTTCTCTTCAATTGACAGCTCAATTAAGCCAAAGATTAAGTTGGGAAATGGAGATATTATTGAGGCAAAGGGGAAAGGTACTGTTACTGTCAACACAAGCAAAGGTACGAAAATTATCACAAATGTTTTGTACATTCCAGAGCTAGATCAGAACCTCTTAAGTGTTGCACGGATGCTGAGAAATGGGTATGAAGTATCATTCAAAGAGAATTTTTGCTTCATTATTGATTCGCATGACTTAGCAATAGCAAAAATTGAAATGGAGGGTAATAGTTTCTATTTGAAATTGGATGCTATAGAAGGACATGTATTAAGTGACAAAGTGGATGAAAGTACTGTTTGGCATAAGAGATTTGGTCACTATAATTTCAAATCTTTGAAAATGTTGCATAATTGTGAAATGATAGAGGGAATGCCTGAAATTCATGCTAGTGATCAAATTTATGAAGGCTGCGAATTAGGAAAACAATACCGAAAGCCATTTCCTCATAATGTAACTAGCAAAGCAGCATTGAAACTGGAATTGATCTATTATGATATTTGTGGACCAATGAGAACACCTTCCTTGAATAACAATATTTATTTCATGTTGTTCATTGATGATTATAGCGGGATGAGTTGGGTTCATTTTTTGAAAACTAAGTCGCAAGCATTCTCTGTGTTCAAAAATTTCAAACATTTCGTTGAAACATAGAGTGGTCACAAAATCAAGGTGTTAAAAACTGATAATGGTGGAGAATACACCTCGAAGGAGTTCCAATTTTTCTGTCAAACAACTGGAATTGTTCATCAATTGACAGTGCCCTATTCTCCTCAACAAAATAGAGTTTCAGAGAGAAAGAACAGGACAATAATGGAGATGGCCAGGTGCATGTTGTTTGAGAAAAATTTGCCAAGATTCCTATGGGCCGAAGCAGTAAACACATCAATTTACTTGCTCAACATACTGCCAACAAGATCAGTTCATGGTAGAACACCATTGAAAGCTTGGTCAGGAAGAAGACCCACGGCCAAACACCTCAAGGTGTTTGGATCCTTGTGTTATTCTCATGTTCCCACTGTCAAAAGAGGGAAGCTTGATGAAACAGCCGAAAAAGGAATTTTCGTAGGGTATGCAGTTGAGTCTAAGGGGTATAGAATTTAAAATCTGAAGGAAGCTAAAATTCAAATTAGTAGAGATGTGGATTTTGATGAAGATGCTTGCTAGAATTGGGATTTAATGGATATTGATCGAAGAAATTCAGCTGCCCTCAAATCAATAGCAGAAAAGGAAAGTGATGAAGACAAATATGGTGTTGATGCTACTTCAGATTCAGCTGTGCGTAAGATTTAAATCATTGGCTAATGTGTACGAAAGATGCAACCTAGTTCATGCTGAACCAACTAGCTACACTGATGCAATAAGATTCCCAGTTTGGATTGAGGCAATGAAGTCAGAAATTGAGTCTATTGAACGAAATCAAACCTAGTTTAATCCTGATGGTTCAGTTTTCAAGCACAAGGCTAGATTGGTGGTCAAGGGATTTGCACAAGTGGATGGAATTGATTATGGAGACATTATTCGGCTTCTTCTTGCTCTTGCAGGTCAATTGGGTTGGGAAGAATATCATTTAGATGTGAAATCAATATTTTTAAATGGCATACTCCTTGAAGATATCTACGTACAGCAGCCAGAAGGCTTTGAAGTTGCAGGAAAGGAACATCAAGTGTATAAGCTACACAAAGCCCTTTATGGTTTAAAACAAGCACCAAGGGCTTGGTATAGCAAGATTGATGCACACTTGATTCAATTAGGCTTCAAGAGAAGTGAGAATGAGGCCACTTTGTATTTGAAGCAAGATGATGATGGCTTGTAGCTGGCGATCTCTCTCTATGTTGATGATATGCTAGTAACTGGAAGCAATATACAATTGCTTGCAGAATTCAAAAGGGAGATGGAAAATGTGTTTGATATGTCTGATCTTGGTGTCATGAATTACTTTCTTGGAATGGAAATCCACTAAAGCAGCTCAGGAATTTTCTTGTCTCAAAGAAAGTATGCTATTGATGTGCTAAAAAGGTTCAAATTGGAGTCATGCAAGGAAGTAGCTACACCATTGGCACTGAATGAGAAGGTCTCGAAAAATGATGGGAAAAAACTTGAAGATCCCTCTGCATATAGGAGCATAGCTAGTAGCTTGTTATACTTGACAGCAACCAGATCAGATTTAATGTTTCCAGCTGGTCCGTTGTCAAGGTTTATGAGCTCACCAAGCAATGTTTATATGGGGATTGCCAAAAGGGTGCTAAAATACATCAAAGGGACTAGTGATCTAGGTATTGGTTACTCAAAGTCAGGAGGAGTTGAGTTAATTGGTTATGCAAACAGTGATTGGGCTGGGAGTATGGATGATATGAAAAGCACTTCTGGTTATGTTTTTACTCTTGGTTCAGGTGTAATATGTTGTAATGCAAAGAAACAAGAAGTGCTGGCACAATCAAATGCTGGAGCTGAATATATTTCCATGGCAGCAGCTGCAAATCAAGCTATTTGGTTGAACAAATTGCTTGCTGATTTGGGACAAAAACAATGTTCACCAACTAAGCTTTATTGTGACAATAAGTCTGCCATTGCAATTGCTGAAAATCCAGTTCAGCATGGTAGAACCAAGCACATTAATGTGAAATTTCACTCCCTAAGGGAAGCCGAGAAGAACATGTTCATTAAAGTTCTTTATTGTTCAACTGATGTTCAATTAGCAGATTTGATGACCAAGGCACTTCCAAGATCAAGGCTGGAATTTCTGAGGATGCAGCTTAGATTATTCAAGGCAAATCTCAAGAAGGAGTGTTAGAATTAATGAGATTTGCATTGAGGATAAAAGGATTTACTCTATTTTTTTAATTTAGTTGTTTGAAATTCTGTTTTACTGTTCATGACAAGTTTTTTAGAGAAATCTGTTATTTTCAAATAATCTCTCAAGTTGTTGAGAGTTCTACTTTTCCAGGGCATTGTTATGTAAGCCTATATTAAGGCATTTTCAAATTGAATAAAATTGAATGATTTTCGATTCCAATTTTGAATTTTCATTGCTGCAGATTTTGTGTGCCCAGTTTTTTATCTCTACAGTAACTGTTATAAACAATTACTGTTCAAATCGAATTTCTACAGATATCAATTAACCTGAGACCTAAAATTGTAAGGTGTATATATACGTTTCTTAATTAGTGTAGGAATGATGAAATCAAAAGCTATTCAATCTATCCATATATGATTTAAAATGCATATTTCCTGCTCATATTTCCACGGGTTGTATAGCATTTGAATTAATTACATGTTTCTGCAATCCATTATCAAAAAAAGAAAACAGAACTCTGCAGAGTGAATTAAAAGACAATCTTTCCCTTGGGGACTTACTGGCTGTTTGAATTCAATTCTTGTTTATGATTCAGTACTAAAAAATTATACAAAACCCAAATCACGTGGAGCTTCAAAGGGCATCAAACCAAGGCAGAAGGTGTACATGGGAGAAGCTTTCTGCCATAAAAGCAAATGGTGGCATTGAGCTTGCTCTTGACGAGTGTGTTTCTGTTCTGAACCACATGCGTAGACTTAAAAGTAGTGCCAAGAGAGCTGCTGCTTCTTCTCATGGCCAAGCAAGCTCTGGGAGCACATTGAAATTTAGTGCTTCGAAAATAATTCCTTCTTGGAACTGCATCGCACGAGAAAACTCAAAAGGCTCACTCGAAGAAGACTTCCTTGCTGATGTTGCTTCAACATTCCATCAAGGAGTTGCTGTGGCTCGAGGAACTTCTACTGGTAGGAATTTGAGAACTCAACGCAACCTACATCATGATGGAAGTGACAGTGAATCTGAAAATGTAGATTTGAATTCTCGGACCAGATCTGGCCGGCCCTTGATGAGAACTACTTCTGCGAATAAGTTCATTGAATTTGTCCACAGTCTGGATGTGGATTCTGAGCTAAGGAAAGGTTTCATGGCTTATCCTAACCCCTGCCGGGGCTCAAATGGGAGGCTGGGTTCTATATAATCAGATCCCAAGAGTGACAACCACGGATAAAAATTCAGATGTTGAATATGATCAGAGAGATTTCAGCAATAGAATCTCTACTGGTGGTTCTAGCATTACAGTCACCGAAGGAGATTTTTTGCAGTCTGAAAGAATCCATAATGGGCTTGTGCTGAATATTGTAAAGAAAGAAGACTTGGCACATCCCAATAAGATCCATGATTTGGAGAATTACAATAGTGAAGTTCCTGAATGTGTCCAGCTTGATTGTCCTGAAAAGGACATGGATGCTAGCTCAGAATCGGACTACGCTGCAGATGACGACGACAACTCCCCTGCAATAGATTCCATGCATAAAACAGCTTCCACTCCTGGTCAAACAGATGATTCTGTTGTTCATGACATTCAGGATAAGCATGTCGTGGATGGTTAACTTTGAGTTTCTTCCGCATTACTCTGCCAAGATATTGGGTGGAGTTGATTTCCAGGTTACTGTCAATCAAAGGTTTCCCGTCACAGGTGGTGGAAAATAGATTTTCAAAGACGAGACTAAGGAAGTGAATTATAGAAAACAATTCAAAGCAATCTGCCAGCATCAGGCTGTTGCTGTTGTAAAGTAAATTTTGGCGCAAACTACGCATCAATTTTTATCCTCATGCTTAGATTTCAGCAAACTAGATGGATTTTGACCTTTCTATCTCTCTTCCAACGCATGTGTAGAGCTCCTGTCTATCTTTGTTAACAATTCATGATATATATCTTGCCAGTTGAGTCCATTAGCTTCTTTACTTGAACTTCTACACTCCTGTATGACGAAGTGTTTTGGAAGTGTGATTGAGATGGCCTTGAATAACTTCTGAATTAGTATTGCATATTGCCTGAATCACCTTTTTGTTGTGAATTTCGCATCTTACAAGGTCTGATGCTGTCATTATTGAATGTGAGTTTGTAGATTTGTTGTCTGAGATTGTCTGTTTAAATCCCCCATTTTCCTTCATAAAGTCCGTATTTTTCATTCCTTCGTCTCAATGTCGACTTATTGTGCTGCAAAAGCTGATGCATTTTTATGTTCTCCCTTGGAAAAGTGTCTGCGTGGGCCCATGTTAAGAGTTCTTACGTCTCTTCTGTCGCATACTCCACACCTGCCATATCGTCTACCACATCCTGGTGGCAGCCTGTTATCTCTGGAAATAACAATTTTGATTTCAAGAAATAGTCCTTGTTAATCTCTAATTTTAAAAAGAATGTTGGGAGTACAACTGACTTTGTTTTTCTTAATATTTTTATTTTAAAAATATATTAAAATGATTTTTAAAAATATATATATTTTTAATATCAATTCATTAAAATACATAAGATCACTAAAAAATTTAATTTAATTTAAAATAAAATAAAATTATTAAAAAAAAACATTTTTAAGATACAATTTCATACAATATCAACCAAAAATAAGTAAGTATCCCATGTATGTAAAGAGTCATGTATCAACTCAAAATCATCCAAGTCAACATTAGCCATTTCATCACCCTTTCTCCCAAGGTTATTAATTCTGTTCCGTTCTGTCCAGAATATTCCGTACCATTAAGAAAACCGACTCAAAATCATCCAAGTCAACATTAGCCATTTCATCACCCTTTCTCCCAAGGTTATTAATTCCGTTCCGTTCCGGCCAGAACATTCCGTACCATTAAGAAAACCGAGACAAAACGGCGTTATTTTCGTCTCAGTCTAAATTCCGGCCCGTTCCAGAAATTTCGGCCAAATTCAGGCCGGAACGTTCCGGTACCGTTCCAGGTATGCCGTTCCGGCCTCAAAATCCTTTTTTTATTTTTTTTTATAGAGATTATGTTTAAAATTATTTTGATTAACCTATTGTTGTGTTTCTAATTTTTAGATTAAGTTTGTTTGATTTTATATTTGTATTGTATAATTTAAAGTTAGTTTATCTTGAATAAAATTATACTTTATAAATTAAAATTTTAATTATATATATATATATATATATATATATATATATAAACAGTACAATCCTGAAACGGCACGCCGAAACGCTCTGAAACGAAAACATTTTGTACCAATAAAAAAACCAGAATGGCGACCGGAACGATATTGACAAACTTGCTTTCTACCATTAGATTTCTTGACTAATCATCTCCATATGCTTATCCACGTCATCAACCATAGTTACTTGCCAGGTTTATTTTACAGTACTGCCGCTTAATTTCATGGAAAACAGGTGGTTAACGAGAGAAGTTATAAACAATGGAATGAAAAAAATAAAATCTTATTATTTGATAAATGTCTTCAAGACAGGTTGTGAACCATTACAAGGCAACCCACGAATTTTTTTATTTTTTATTTTTTAAACAATGAAAGAACAAGAAATAATATTCAATGATACCGTAGGGCACTGTTTATCATCAAAGTCCAGGGAAAAATGGGACACCTGTAGCCGGCAACCATGAACTTCCGGCTATGAAGTTTGCGACCGTGAAACTTGATGCTTCGGTTGAGCTTGTTATTACCCGGTAACCACCCCACTTAACTCTTCCTCCAGTGGAGGCTCCAGGACCGAAATTTCTGTACTCTCCATAATACAAAGTGTTTAGAGCGAAGTTACCATCCCACTCCAACCAACCTGCTGGATCCACCGAAGAATCAAGGTAAGTTTGGAGAAAAACTGTACGAGAGTACGCCATCCAGGGGCGTCCTAAGAAAGTTTTGAATGAGCTAAGCACCGGTATAAGGTCTGATGAAGCCATGACTCGTGAATTATGGATTGAAATCCCAGTATTTTGATTAGGGTCGGTTCTGCCTTGAGCTGTTACGACGTTCTTTTGCTGAGCCATGGGCCTTCTTGCATATATCATGCAATTTTGTAAAACCACAGCTGCGTTTCCGAAAATGAAATCGACTGTGCCGTAGATGTAGCATTCCTTGTAGAATTGCCTTTGGGAGTGGACGTACAAGGTGTCTTGGTAACCTTCGAAGCCACAGCGGTAGAAGACTGAGAGGTCGGAGCCTGATCGGAGGGCCACAGCTTGGTTGTTTTGTGGACCAGCGGTGTTGCGGAAAGTGATGCCTCGAGCAATGAATCCATCCCCAGTCACGGCTGAAAATTCATGAAAAATAATGGCACGTAGACTAAGATAGTTGTTGCAGGGAAATAAATAATCAACTGTTCTAATATATATATATATATATATATTTTTACGTAGAATAAGTCTCTTTCTTTTAATTAATTAATGTTTATCAAAAAGTCTTATGCTTGAAAATTGAAACTTCCTCTTAGCGTCTCTAATTAATCAAAGAGTGGAGGACTCGACGTATCTATCCCTGGAAATTTTCTTCTTACAAATTATTACTCGAGATAATTTTTATCTTTTAAGTTGTGTTTAGTTTTGCATGATAACATATATAAATATAGAACAAATGAATGTTTTTAGTTGAAGAACCAAAAATAAATAAATAATTTTTTATATTTTCAAATAAAAAATAAATAAAGATTTATTTTTATTATTTTTGTTTTTTCTATCTCAAGATACTAATTGAACCTTATCTTATGAGCTTTATGAGAAAAGTGAATGAAGAGAAATTAAGGGAGATCGAGGATGTGTGTACAAAACTTACCAACAGTTGCAGAGTTGAAAGTAGTAAAACCTCCACTAACGCTGCGGCTTCCGGTGATGATGGTATTTCTCAAACCATCACCAACAAGCATAATATTCTTTAAATTCTTTCCAATATCAAGATTTTCACTATAAGCCCCACTCTTTATACGAATAACAAACCTCCCGCTATCACTCCTCTGTGCGGCCGCGTCAAGGGCTGCCTTTATGGTACGGTAGTTCCCTGAACCATCTTGAGCCACCACAAGATTTGGAGTTGGTGAAGATGTTTGCAAGAGCTTTCTATCACCTGCTTTAACCCAACCAGGGAAACTATCTTTATAAGTTTGAGGTAAAGTTGACGAGGCATTGTCCTTCAAAGCCAAGGTGTTGCGAATTAGATTTGAAACATTGTTAGACATGAGGGGTAACACGAAATCTGAAACCCCAAGATCCTTGAACCCCGCTTTGCAGGTTTCAAGATTTGTTAAAGAAGTGCTAAGCCAAGTTTGAGCATCAAACTCGGTGCATTTTATTTTGGAGTCAATGGTGCGGTTGAGGTCTACAATGGTGTCCTCGTAGAGCCTTAAGCAGTCAGCCCACGCAGCCTTTTCTTTCTCGTTGCGGCATTTTGGTCCTAGCCATTTGTTGTGATTTTGAGCATGGAGAGCCCGTTGCATGGCTAATTCGATTGACATTTTGCGGAAGTCAGATTTTTGTTTCGGCAGAAAGTGTTTTGGGTTTTGCTTCATAAAGTATTTGCATGGTTCAGGGTTTGGGGTTTTGCTGCACCAATAATCTATCTGGCTATCAGAGGCAATAGACGATGAAAGCAATGAGCAAAAGCATATGAACAAAAGAAATAAACAAAGCTTTGTGGCCATTTTTGGGAGGCCTGATAATTGTTGGAAAAATTGAAGATGTATCAAGGCTGTGATGATCAAGGCTATGGATCGATGTGGCTCTTTATACAGGGGCGAAGAAAGGTGGACTTTTCTCTTCTCTCTGTTATGGTGAGCCTGGTGACAGCTAGTTGTCGGCCAGCTTTGCACAGAGTTGACAATGGCTAATCAAATGCTCAATTAGCTACTATATATATAAAAACATAGATTCTCTACTCTTGACTTGCTATAGATAATACTTTGTGTTATGAAGAATTAATGCTATCCTTTTTCACAGATTAATAAATGTGGTGAAAGCCAGCTTCCATTGCAGGGTAAAAGAGAGACTTTCTTCTGCATGTAGAACGATGTATTGGACGCCATTTTTTGCATGGATTTTGTTAATTTTCATGCAATTGAGTCCACATGAGAGCGCGGTTTCCTAAATTTGTTTGCAAAGAATTTTACCTTTTCATAGCTTTGTGTTAATTCTAGAATAATGCTGGCTAAGATATCTATCCTCATGGAATCAAGGTTTACCTTTCTGAAGGTTTTGTTGTGAATTTCGCATCTTACAAGGTCTGATGCTGTCATTATTGAATGTGAGTTTGTAGATTTGTTGTCTGAGAATGTCTGTTTAAATCCCCCATTTTCCTTTAGAAAGTTCGTATTTTTCACTCCTTCGTCTCAATGTCGATTAATTGTGCTGCAAAAGCTGATGCATTTTCATGTTCTCCCTTGGAAAAGTGTCTGCGTGGGCCCATGTTTAGAGTTCTTGCATCTCTTCTGTCGCATACTCCACAGCGGCCACATCGTCTACCACATCCATGTTATTCTCTAATTTGTAAAAATATGTTGGGTTTGTAATTTTATTTTAAAAGTTTTTTTAGAATATAAAATTTTTTTATTTTAAATTAATTTTTTAATATATTTTTGAATAAAAAATAATATCAATCACACTTTCCAACGGACTGAGATTGTTTGCTAAATATTTTTATTTTATAAATATTTTAACATATTTTTTAAAAATTATATATTTTTAATATCAGTTCCTTAAAATACATAAAATCACTAAAAAACTTAATTTAAAATAAAATAAAAAATTAAAATTTTAAAATACAATGTCATAGAGTACCAACTAAAAATACATTAAGTATACCGTGTATGTAAAGAGTCATGTATCAACTCAAAACCATACAAGTCAACATTAGCTGTAAAAATATCAAATACCATATTTAGAATATTCAAATTATATTAATTCCTAAATAATAACCCAGAATATCTCAGACACTTAAATGCTGAGATATGATTTCAATTTATATATTCCTACCAAGTTTCAATAAAATTTTAAGTTTTTTAGTCTGTTCTATCATGACATTAGCCATCTCATCACTCTTTCCCAATTTAGATTCCTTGACTTTATTTTATTGTTAAGTTCCAAACTAATCATCTCCATGTGCTTTCTAACTTTCATGCATGGAAAACAGTTGGTTCATGGGAAGTTATAAATTATGGAATGAAACAAGAAATTATTTATTATTTGATAAATGTCTTCAAGACAAGTTGTGAACCAATACAAGGCAACCCACGAATTAAAAAAAAATTGAAACAATGAAAGAACAAGAAATAATATTCAACGATTGTACCGAAGGGGACTGTTTACATCATCAAAGTCCAGAGTAAAATGGGACACCTGTAGCCGGCAACCATGACCTTCCGGCTATGAAGTTTGCGACTGTGAATCTTGATGCTTCGGTTGAGCTTGTTATTACCCGGTAACCACCCCACTTCACTCTTCCTCCGGTGGAGGATGCAGGACCGAAGTTTCTGTACTCTCCATAATACAAAGTGTTTAGAGCGAAGTTACCATCCCACTCCAGCCAGCCTGCTGGATCCACCAAAGAATCAAGATAAGTTTGGAGAAAAACTGTACGAGAGTACTCCTTCCAGGGGCGTCCTAAGAAAGTTTTGAATGAGCTAAGCACTGGTCTGAGGTCTGATGAAGCCATGACTCGTGAATTATGGATTGAAATCCCAGTATTTTGATTAGGGTCGGTCCTGCCTTGAGCTGTTACGACGTTCTTTTGCTGAGCCATGGGCCTTCGTGCATATATCATGCAATTTTGAAAAACCACAGCTGCGTTTCCGAAAATGAAATCGACTGTGCCGTAGATGTAGCATTCCTTGTAGAATTGCCTTTGGGAGTGGACGTACAAGGTGTCTTGGTAACCTTCGAAGCCACAGCGGTAGAAGACTGAGAGGTCGGAGCCTGATCGGAGGGCCACAGCTTGGTGGTTTTGTGGACCAGCTGTGTTGCGGAAAGTGATGCCTCGAGCAATGAATCCTTCCCCAGTCACGGCTGAAAATTCATGAAAAATAATGGCACGTAGACTAAGATTGTTGTTGCAGGGAAAAATAAAATTAATTGTTTTAATATATATATATATATATAAAGCTTGTTCAATGATTTATATTTGTACGTAGAATAAGTCTATTTTTTTAATTAATTATTATATATAAAGCTTGTTCAATGATTTATATTTGTACGTAGAATAAGTCTATTTTTTTAATTAATTAATTAATGTTTATCCAAAAGTCTTATGCTTGAAAATTGAAACTTCTTCTTAGTGACTCTCATCAACCAAAGAGTGTCGAGCTTGAAAAATCTATCCCTGGAAATTTTCTTCGTACAGATTATTATTCGTGATAATTTTTATCTTTTAAGCTGTGTTTAGTTCTGCATGATAAAGATAAAAATATAGAAGAGATGCACGTACATGTTTTTAGTTGAGGAAACAAAAACAGAAATAGAAAATAAATAAATAAATTTTTATATTTTCAAATAAAAAATAAATAAAGATTTATTTTTAATATTTTTGTTTTTTCTATCTCAAGATACTAGCTAAACCTTATCTTATGAGCTTTATTAGAAAAGTAAATGAAGAGAAATTAAGCGAGATCGAGGATGTGTGCTCAAAACTTACCAACAGTTGCAGAGTTGAAAGTAGTAAAACCTCCACCAACACTGCGGCTTCCAGTGATGATGGTATATCTCAAACCATCACCAACAAGCATAATATTCTTCAAATTCTTTCCAATATCAAGATTCTCTCTATAAACCCCACTCTTTATACGAATAACAAACCTCCTGCTACCACTCCTCTTCGCGGCTGCATCAAGGGCTGCCTTTATGGTAAGGTAGTTCCCTGAACCATCTTGAGCCACCACAAGATTTGGAGTTGGTGAAGTTGTTTGCAAGAGCTTTCTATCACCTGCTTTAACCCAACCAGGGAAACTATCCTTGTAAGTTTGAGGTAAAGTTGACGAGGCATTGTCCTTCAAAGCCAAGGTGTTGCGAATTAGCTTTGAAACATTGTTAGACATGAGAGGTAACACGAAATCTGAAACCCCAAAATCCCTGAACCCGGCTTTGCAGGTTTCAAGATTTGTTAAAGCAGTGCTAAGCCAAGTTTGAGAATCAAACTCGGTGCATTTTGTCTTGGAGACAATGGTGCGGTTGAGCTCTACAATGGTATCCTCGTAGAGCCTTAAGCAGTCAGCCCACGCAGCCTTTTCTTTCTCATTGCGGCATTTTGGTCCTAGCCATTTGTTGTGATTTTGAGCATGGAGAGCCCGTTGCATTGCTAATTCGATTGCCATTTTGCGGAAGTCAGATTTTTGTTTCGGCAGAAAGTGTTTTGGGTTTTGCTTCATAAAGTATTTGCATGGTTCAGGGTTTGGGGTTTTGCTGCACCAATAATCTATCTGGCTATCAGAGGCAATAGACGATGAAAGCAATGAGCAAAAGCATATGAACAAAAGAGATAAACAAAGCTTCGTCGCCATTTTTGGGAGGCCTAATAATTGCTGGAAATATCTGAATATATATCAAGGTTGTAATGATCAAGGCTATGGATCGATGTGGCTCTTTATACAGGGACGAAGAAAGGTGGACTTTTCTCTTCTCTCTGCTATGGTGAGCCTGGTGACAGCTAGTGGTCGGCCAGCTTTGTACACAGCTGAAAATGGCTAATCAGATGCTTAATAAGTTATATTTAAAAGCATGGATTTTCAACTCTTGACTTGTTATATTTAATACTTAGTCTTATAAAGAATTCTATCCTTTTTCACAGATTAATAATTGCAGACACGGTGAAATCCAGCTTCCATTGCAGGGTAGAATGATGAATCGGATGCCATTTGCATGGATTTTGTTAATTTTCATGCAATTGAGACCGCATGAGAGCACGGTTTCCTATATTTGTTTGCAAATAATTTTACTTTTTCATAGCTTTGTGTTAATTCTAGAGCAGAGGAAGGGAACAAGTCCTCAGTTGCACATGGAAGGATCTGTTTGACCAGGTAGCATGTAAATTCATGCCTTAAGGTTACTGAATAATATATTTATTATATATAACGTGCCAATAACATTCTCATGAAGAGCGTCAGATGTTTGACTTTTCTATATTATGGACTTTGAAGTGCAGGCAGCTGCAACTAAACGCGTAAAGACATCAATCAAAGGCACATAGATTCGACGGTGTCATTGATGATGAATACTTTTATTTTCTCTCCTTTTTTTTTCATCTTAAGAAAATTAATTTTAAGGTTTGTGCTCGTAGATTAATATATCCTTATTATAATTACCACATCAATTAAATTATTCTCTTGATACTTTTTTCAAATCAAAATTATGCATTTTTTTTAATATCTGTTAGAGAATAATATATATTATACTTTAGGGTATTACCTAATAGTTTAATTTTTTAGGTGAAATAGTTTCGTGACATGGTATCAGAGATTTATTCATTTAGAGGTCACTGAGTTTGAATATCATCATTATCATTCTATTTAATAAAAATTAAACTATTAGGTAATACCCTAAAATATCTTGGAGTATCATGTAATAGCTTATATTTTTAAGTAAAATAATTAATTGATAATATATACACAATGTCAATATCCTGAAATCTCCATAATTGTTTTTTTTTTTTAAATAAACTACTTGAAATAAACCCGGATATATAAATGAGTTTGCCCACTGTTTTATGAGGAATGATTGCAGGTAATTTACAGGGTGCTCCCAATTATTCAAGCTCAGACAACTATACCTATGAAGTCGTCATTTATATATATAGATTATCTATAAAAAGTAATCCTGGGGCTCTATAGAATAAGGGTACATGCAGGCAAAACATGTAAGAGAGCATTATTGCATTCGGTGAGGTCTAACGGCAGCTTCGTCATGGATATTATACAGCTGATAAACAAATTTAATTCTTAATTACGTGCTAAAATATTAATGGAGACAGAGTAGTTGACCTTATTTTTTCTATCGCTATCGCAAAAGTCATTATGAAATCGAGCACGAAACAAGCAGCTCTCGATCTCATTGAATTTGAAAAATAAACATTGAAAGTCATGCAAGAAAACTTAAAATACAGCACAATTAGCTGGTGTTGTCTTATTTTCCGCAGCTTCATTTCTGGTCAACTCTTGAACGCTCGCTTCTATGGCTGTATTAGAGAGTGAATGTGGGCTAAAATGAGCTAGCCCTAGAGTTCTTTCTCGGAATACAGGCCTTACATTTCTTAAGGCCCAACATCTTGAGGTCGAAAAAGGGCTTGTATAGTTCATGCATTGTTTCTAAATTGGCCCATTCATACCCAGTTACCTGTCGAGAACCTGACATGGGCTAAGTTACATGGGCTTAATTGAGAACTGATCAGTTCATGTCCGAATGAGCCTTTTTTTTAAAATAAAATGTTTTTTAAACTGATATAAGTCAATTCATCTGGTCATCAACAACACCATGATATTTTCATATTTTTATTTCCTTTAATAAAATTTAAACACATTCACAAAAAACGAAAAAAGCATTCTGACTTGATCCAATCAAGTAAGTAATAATATATGTTATTTAAATTATAATTTCAATGTGTTAAAATGTACATAAAAAAATGGAATTAATTTAGAAAAAGAAGTAGAGAGAGAAATACCACAGCATCATGATCAAAGGCCAGAAGTAAATGGGACCTTGGTGGCTGGCAACCATGACTGGCCAGCAATGAGGCCTCGAACTGTGAAACGTGCGGCCACGTATGGGCTTGTTATAACATGAAATCCTTTCCAAGCAACCCTCCTTTTTGTTGAAGATCCAGGCCCAAAATTCTTATATTCTCCATAGTACAGAGTGTTCTGGGCAAAGTTCTTGTTTAGCCACGGTGACCACCCGGCTGGATTGATAAAACCATCTATATAACTTTGAAGAACAACTGTTCTAGAATATTGCATCCATGGCCTCCCCAGGTATGTCTCAAACACACCAATCACCGGCTTCAAGTCCGGTGCCGGTAGAATCCGTGAATTATGGATAGAAATCCCGGTGTTTTGGAAAGGGTCATTGCGGCCTTGTGCTGTGATCATATTTGCTTGACCCTTTAAAGGCCTCCTCACCAGAATAATAGAATTTTGGAACACGACTGCCGCGTTGCCAAAAATGAAATCTATGGTTCCATAGACGTAGCATTCTCTGTAGAATTGCCGCTGAGAGTGGACAAAAAGGGTGTCTTGGTATCCTTGAAAAGAACATCGATAGAAGACTGAGAGATCTGAGGCTGATCGGAGTGCGACGGCTTGGCCTTTTAGTGGACCTGCCGTGTTGCTAAAGGTAATGTCTCGAGCCACAAAGCGAAGCCCATCAATACCTAAAAGGAGCCGTATAATTTCTTCAGTTTATTGAACAAGTAAAAGGAACACAGCCGAAACTTAGCCCACAAATTAAAGTACTCGATTTTTTTTAAAGAAACTATTCTCCTTGAAAATATATTTTATGATTTTACAGAAATAAATATAATTTTAATTATTTTAAATTTTTATAAAAATATATATATTTAACTCAAATTTAAAATTTGTTATACAAATCATAAGTCTTTTGATATCATATTTACTCGAAAATTTTGATCATATGATAATTATTATAATGTGTAATAACATTTCAGACAATATTTTTTTTCAAAACCATGCAAAATTGTATTCTAAGCTTTGCACGCTCGATATTTATATATAGAAAAAAAGTAATTTAGTAAATGTTTTGTCACTTTTAATTAACAGAAGTGATTATCATGTAAGACAATTAATTAAGCATAATTGGTTACTCTCTGAAACAATATATTAATCACAATAAAACAAACATAACCTTTTAGTGAAGCAGAATGGTTCAGGAAAAAGGAGGTATCTTCTTAATTTTATTTTTGTGTTGACAAAATATTTTAATTAAACATAAGAGATCAACAATCACTCCAAAGCTGAGAAAAGTTTCACAATTTAAATATTATATAGATAAAAAAAATAAGAATAAGAATAAAAAATCATAGAATATTATTTGAGAATGATCAAGACACCTCCTGCTAAAATACTCTTTACGTCTAATTAGCACAGCCCTTTTTCATTATGAAATCGTAACTTTTAAGTGAAGTGATCGAACCATTAAAAAGAACTTATATGGACAATTCAGAAATAACGTGTTTAATTATAAAAAAAGCCTTCATCTTCTACCTTTCTATTCATCTCATATTCAGCAAGAAATTAATTAATCGTCGAGAATATATTTGATTAATTAATTCAATATTGACAAACATGTATAAAATCAGAAGGCAAGCAGATACAGCAATGGTTAATTATGGATATGTTTCGAAGATGGAAAGATTGATTTTCTTACCAGCGGTTGCAGAACTGTAAGTTGTATAGCCACCGCCAACGCTCCGGCTACCGGTGATTATAGTTTTTCTCATGCCATCACCAACCAGCCAAATGTTGTTATTGTTAACTCCAACTTCAATATTTTCCCTATAAACTCCTCTTTTCACATGTATAATAATCCTAGTTTTGTACCTCCTTCTTGAGGCTGCATTAATCGCTGCCTGTATAGACCTAAAATTCCCCGAACCATCTTTTGCCACGACGAGACCTGCCTTTGCTGTCAAAGATGTGGATTGCAGTAGCCGTCTGTTGTGCCTGGAGAACCAGATTGGAAACAGTTGCGTGTTGTTGTCTTCGGCTGCAAACATAACCCCATTGATTGCCAGAGTATTGCTTATGAGCTTCGATAGGTTTTTCGACATGGCTGACATGGTAAAATCCGACACATTAAGGTCTGAAGACCCGGTTTGGCATGTTTGAATGTTGGTTAGCGCCGTGCTTAGCCATGTTTGAGCATCAAAATCTGTACATTGCAGCTTCTTCTCCCCTATCCCTTTCAGGGTGCGGTTAAGTTGAAGAATAGTATTAGAATGAAGTTTTAAACAATCAGCCCACACAACTCTTTGGTGGTGGTTCTCGCAGCTCTGTCCGTATCGCAAGATTTGCCTCTGCGCAACAAGGGCTTTCTCAAGGGCTAGTTGGACAGACATTAGCCGAAACTCGGATCGATGTTTGAATGCAAAATGGTGGTGGCTATGGCTCATGAAGTATTTGCATGTTGAAGGGTGCGGTGTCTGGTTGCACCACCACGTTATGTTGGATCCGGTGCTCTTTGATGCTGCAAATGAGAAGATTGAAGAGAAGACTATCAAGGTTGTCAGGAGCCGAACCTCGGTTGCCATGGCTATGTTTTGTTTGACTTTCTGATTTGGAGCTTGAGGCTCTTAAGGGTCATAATAATGGTTGCTTGATATAGTAGAGTGAAGAAACGGGTTCGATAGACTAAATTGTCTGTAAGGCTGAGAGTAGTATGCCATTTATAAGTGGCATATGACGCTACGATCCATGTTGTCTTTGCTTGATGCATTAAACAATTGAAAATGAAATGCGAAGTCAAGCAATCCCCAATAGGAATTATATATAATTCTTTTTATTTAATAGCAGGCCACCTTTGCTTCAGCTTAATTTTGAAATTAATTTGTAAGAAATCTCTTCCTATCATGTTCATATAATTTGATTGGGTGTTTTGATTGCTTTTCAAATAATTTTTGTTTAAAAATATATTAAAATAATATATTTTAAAAATTATTTTTAACATCATCACATCTAAAAACACTATTTTTTTATTTAAAGCAAAAAAAATAAATTTAAAAAGTATTTTTTAAGTGTTTTCCCAACAACTATAAAGAATCTTAAATAATTGTGAAGGATCAATTTTGCAAATCCTTTTAAAATAGAAGTTCACAATATTGTCCCTTTAATATCTCATCAATTAAATTAACCTCTCTTTCAAAATTAATGAAATTAATTATAAAAAATAATTAGTGAATTTTAACTTTTTTCGTGTCATCATTTTGAGAGATTTAACGTGGGCTAACAAGATGTGACTTCTTTGTCGGAACCATGACAAGACTGCATAGGATTGCTCGCCTTTCCTGGTTGGAATGCTTGGAGTAATTAGCCGGCTAATTAATCACAAAGTTTCAGGACAGTCATCATCACTGCGAAGAGAAGACATGCTATGCTTGCAATAGAAAACGTGCCCCGTGAAATTTCCTTGAATTATATATGTGTCAACTCATAACTTTACTTCAACTTGCTTAACCGTGTAAGCTTCGACATGAATTCTCATAATTAATATTGTCTGAGTTCAGATTTGTCAAATGCTTCGGCAGTTGATCAAGCTAGGATTCATATTTGTCAGCAGAAACCTAAGTGGATTGGCCGGAAAACAAGATGTATGCTCCGTACGCATGATTGCTCTGAAGAAATAAACATTATTCTTTCTTCTTTATTTGTTTACCATACCTCTTCTCCAGTACAGATGAAGTAACAGTCCCTTTAAAGAAATAATTAAAAAATCCCAACTATTACTCAAACAAATTTTGATGACCAGAGCCATAAAAGTCTGAATCAACCATGTGATTTCTAGATTGTAGATCAAGATAACTATTCACTTTATATTCCAATCATGAAACTCAGGTTTCAATAGCTAGCAAGCATTGAGAAAGAAGAAGAAAAGAAAGAGAAGAAGCTACCACGCATTGACAAGAAGAGTAACGATAATTATAAAAAAAGTTCCTTTGAATTCCGTAAAGTAACTACATGGTATAAGGAAGTTTAAGATGATGATTTGTTTTTACTCGTGTTTATGCCAGTAGCCTCCAATGAACATAGTATGATAATAAAGAATTTGAGATCTGTACAGTGAATCTTGAGTCTGAATCAGAGTATAAATATCTTATAAGAACCTAGAATAACTGGGGTTTGAAATTTACTTGTGTTTGTGCTAGTAATCTCTAACAGGCGTAGCATGATAATAAAGAGTTTGAGATTTACATAATAAATCTCGAGTTCGAGTCAAAACGTGAATCTCTTATAAGAACTTAGAATAACTAAAGTTTTATTCACTCACTTGGTTCTACAAAATATGCTTTAAGAGAAGTGGAGTTCCCTCGAATCGAATTTTTTTTATTAAACTCAACTTTATTTGATAAAGATAATCTAATAACCTTTCAATTCTTATAATTTGTTGATTTATGATAAAAGTTGAATTTCATTTTAAACTAGGTGAGAGTTTATCCTACTTGGTATGATCAAATGATTTGACTTGCTTATTTATTATTTAAATTAAATTAAATAATATTATTTTAAATTAATCCAGATTAATTTTAGTTGATTTATAAACTAGGGCATGTTTATAAATATACCGTGTATATTTAAAGCCAAAAGATAAATATTTAGGATTATATTAGTTTGGAAGTGGATAAAAAGATGGTGTGATTCTTTTAATGATAGATTGGTTGTCTTGTTGTGAAATCCACTTATTAAATATAATAATAATAATAATAATAATAAAAAAAAGGTAAAAAGGCAAAGGGTCCCAGGCCAAGCTCCCGGATTGTTACTGGTTAGATCTATGTATTTGGATGACCTTCATAGAAGGCTCTAATAGTTCTTAGTTTGTACTGCTAATTTTGACAAATTATATTGAGCCCACAGATTATAGTGGGCCTAAATATGGCCCAAGCTATAGCAACCCCAACTAAAGTTTTGATCGCAACCTGAACTATATTGGGCCAAGATCTGGCTTGGTGCAACAAAGATTTAAGAATCTAAAGTTAAGTCTTTTGTGCAGGAAAATAATATAATTTATTAAAATAATATATATATTTTATTTTTTAAATAATAGTATAAAAAATAAAAATATCTATTTAATATTTTTTAAATAATTTTAAAAATAAATAGTAAAATAATAATAAACAGTCAAAATTTCATTAGATGGTTATTGAATGTACTCGTAAATATTGCAAAAAATAATAATTTTGAATAACATGTCTGTTGATGGAAAAATATTTTTTATTTGATATTTTGAATAATAAATGTAGCTTTGAATATATATATATATATATATATATATATATATATATATATATAGACAAGCAAATGATCTTGATAATATAACATTTGAATTTTAATTAAATGTCTTATTAGAATATGATTGATATTATTTTTTAAAATATTTTTGGCTCAAATATATATCAAATAATATTTTTTATCATTTAAATATCATTTTTAATATCAGAGTATGAAAATACTTTAAAAACATTAAAAATTTTATTTTATTTTTTCGAAATTATTTTTCAAACATGACAAACACCCCTTAAATCTCACGGCGTAAAATCCAAATATGGAACCTTCAAAGTTAAATAGTTAAAAGCCCACAATAGCTCAAAAAGCCCTTAAATTGCTGGCAGTTAGGTATCGATTTCACTGGCCTCAGGAAAAGCCCAAACATAGCCCTATTTGAACAACTTCATCCGAACTATAATAGACCAAGCTCTTACTCCTTGTCTAAGCCCACGAAACGAAACGAAGGCTTACAATCATATTTTTAAGACCTGGCCGATGAAATATATTAAAACAATATATACAATTTTTATTTTTAAAAAAAGTTATTATTGGTATTACACATCAAAACGATATAAAAAATTAAATTTAAATAAAAATAATTTTTTTAATTTGATTGAAACACTATTATAACATAATTTTAATTAATCTCTAAATAAATTAACTACGGGTTGGCTGAATAACCTACAAGGTCAACAAAGACCTCAAGTATATTTTTTTAAAATATTTTTTTAATTAAAAAAACACAGGTTCATACAAGAAAAAACACTCTAGAGTAATGAATAAGATAACAGATCAATTAGGTTTAATAAAATTGCTAGGAAGTGAAGATTGAGTTTAAAGCCTAGTTCGGTATTGTATTTCAAAAAATATTTTTTTTTTATTTTGTACTTAATATTAATTTTTTTTGATATTTTTTGATTATTTTTATATATTAAAAATAATTTTTAAAAATAATCTCAACCCCTTTCACATCAATACTTGGTTAGAACAAAAATGGAAAGGGGGGAAAGCATCGGAATTCCTTAAAGCTGCATGCTAATGGATGGTTCATCCCGTTTCTTGAAAAGCTAAAAGAGCACTGCAAGCCATCAGGGATGGGCTACACAAAGAGTGAGCATCAAGTGTGAAACAGAGACATGCATCTTGTTACTTGAAAAGCCAAGAAAGGAGTTGTTGCTTGCCTTCCTCAAATGCTTAATTTCTTGACTCGGCGTATGGAGATGTCCCATGTTCAAGAAACCTAATCATCACCTCGCCCTGTTTCTTGATTTTAGATTTTCTTGCACAACATTACAAGTACGATTGAAGTTACACTGGATAAGCTTACGATGATCTCTGTAAAACCAAATCTAATAATATAAATTATATCATATAATTTTATTTAATAGCTTTAAATATTAAGCCAGATAGTTTTATGATATACTATTAAAATTTTATTATGAATTTGAATTTCATTGTCTTTATTTTATTGATAAAAATTAAGTATAAATTAATGGATTTATATGCAAGATACAAATCTAAAAAAAAATATTTGAAAAAATATATTAAAAAATAATATAAATTATATTTAAAATTTTTACGATAAATGATTAACCACACGGTTTGCTTGCATATTATTGATGGTAGCGATGATTGGTTTTTACAGGTTATGAGTTTATGACATAACAGGAGCTCCACTCGTGACTCACAGATCCTCATTAATGGCTGGTCGATCCTTCAGTAAGCTTATAATAATCTAAACTTTTATTTATTTATTTATTTGAAATAATGTTGTTGGTTTCTACTGACCCAGCTTCTATAAGGCCGCCATGCTAGCCGATCACACTATTGACTTGGGTTGGACTAAACCTTTCCATATCACAAGGAATTTTTTTTACAACTTGTGCTTAGAGAAAAAAAAAACCCATTTACCACTAATTTCTCAAGGGTCGTGCTAAATTCAAGGAGACAGCGGCTTATTGAAAATCAATTTAGTTAACAGCCCACGTTCACAGGAAGTGTACGTCAATTCCTGACTACCACTACTTTGTCAAAGAAGTGTAGTGGAAGAAGAAGCAAGCACACATCAACCATCACTTATACACACACACACGCACACATATGAGTCCTCTTCAAGAAGGCAATTATCCATACCATATACACCGCAACCAACAACATTGATCACATCGTAAACGGGGGCGCCGGAGATGCCTAGCCTCCATATAATCCTTGTTTTTCTAACCAAAACACTCCCTCCCTGACTAGTTAATTTCAGCTTCTCTTTCAAGTGAATGTATGCACCCTTTAAGTTTCTTTTTTACCTTTGGTACGCATCCTGTTATAAAAATCTTGCTTGAATTGAGAGGAGAGTACAGGAGGAGGAAGTTAGCTAGAAGTGTATGATTTTGAATCTGAGAGAGAAACAGAGAGATGGGTGTCTTGAAGAGAATGTTGGTTTCTGGAGTGGTGATAATGATGGTTATGGTGACGAGAGTGGCTTCACATGATTATGGGGATGCATTGACTAAAAGCATTTTGTTCTTTGAAGGGCAGAGGTCAGGGAAGTTACCTTCTACACAGAGAATGACATGGAGGAAGGATTCTGGTCTTCAGGACGGCTTTCAGATTGGTGTAAGTCTGGTTTTGTATATGTATAGATGCTTCTTCATTAATTTACATGCCATTTCATTTTTATTTCTGTTACCATTGCATTGTTTTGGACCATAGTGTCCAGAAAAAAGGCCAGCATCTGTTTTCACCTGCCTACCTGTAGTATCAGGGCAGCTTGTTGGTGCAAGTCCTTTTAGACGGCCACTATTAAGGACTAGCCGCACCAGGTCACATCACTTGGATCGACAAAGGCTCAACCAGGGACTAGTGACTAATAGCAGCATTTGAGTGCCATACTGTGCTTATATATTTCTGCTCATTACATGAATATTCTTAAGAATAAGAGTACTGCCATGTAGGAGTACTGTTTCAGGTTTCCAAAGATTGGAAAGGAAGGACCCAATTGAATTTAACAACTGTAGGAGACACACCTTGGTTACTGACAGGGGAGGGGTGCAATTTTTTAGTAAAAAGGTGAAAAGACACCTAATTGCTTGTGACTTTGAAAATGATTGGTGTATGTGATTTTCCTCGTGACTAGAGCACACATGTGACCTAAGAATCACGGATGTGAATCCATCCATTCATTGTAAATCGATGTCTCTTGGCTTTTTTATAACATGTTGCTCATGCTAGTAACGACTTTTGCAACGTTTATCATAGCTGTTCCTGACATGGGTTTGGACTGTTCTTTTTCTGACAGCCTTTTGCTCTTCTGTAAAAGAAACCAAACAATCTCTTCATGCATAAAGAGACGAAATTGCACAGTAAATTGGAAGCATATGCTCCGTCATATACAACTAGTAAATCTAGACCAGTCTTAAATATCCCAATAAATTTCGAGGAAAATTGGAACTGACTTGAATGTTCTGAAAAAGTAAACTCGTTGTTTAGGTTTGAAACCCAAATCAGGCAGCCTGAACTCTACACGTAGGTGCATGGGTGGACCCAATTCCTTTCCATTATCCAAAAAACAAAAAACAGAAGGAAAATCACTTCTTGCTAGATTAGTTTTATTCTGCAAACATGTGGGGGACATAAACCTTGTTCTGAACATTCTCAGGTTGATTTGGTTGGTGGGTATTATGATGCTGGCGACAATGTTAAGTTCAACTTTCCAATGGCATTCTCAACAACAATGCTGGCATGGAGTGTATTAGATTTTGGCAATTTCATGGGTCCGGACCTGCCACATGCATTAGAAGCTATTCAGTGGGCAACCGATTACTTCCTGAAAGCCACAAGCATCCCTGGATTTGTATTTGTTCAAGTTGGTGATCCTTATGGTGATCACAATTGCTGGGAGAGGCCAGAAGACATGGACACACCTAGAAACCCTTACGCAGCTAGTAAACAGTTTCCAGGCTCAGAGGTGTCAGCTGAGATAGCAGCTGCACTTGCAGCCTCTGCCATGGTATTTAGGTCTAGAAACCCTGCATATTCTGCAAGGCTTCTCAAAAGAGCTACGATGGTAAATGAGATCGATTCGTATTTCATATGCATTTCGTCTTTAAACTATCGATTAAACATAATTAATCACTAATTAAAAAATGGATTAGGTTTTTGAATTTGCAGATGCTAACCGTGGTTCGTACAACGATACTCTGGGACCGTGGGTTTGCCCATTTTACTGCGATTTCAGTGGCTATGAGGTACTCATCAGAACATTCAGAGCTTGCCAATTTGACTTACAATAAATCTCTGCTTCCATTGCAAAATAATATTTTGACAGGCAACTTCTCAAATTAAGTACGATTATCAATGATAATGCCTTTACAGGATGAATTGATCTGGGGGGCAGCATGGCTATATAGGGCGACTAAAGCACCTAAATACTGGAGTTATGTTGAGCAAAACATAAGCGATTTGGAAAAAAATGTTGCAAAACATACTGATCGAGTCGGCTATGGCGGTGGTAGCTTCGCTGAATTCGGATGGGATACTAAGAATGCTGGTATTAACATTCTTGTTTCGAACGTGAGTATTGAGCTTGATTGTAGCATTTCTGCTCTTTGTTATAATATGCTCTTCTCTAAATCTTTCTTGTTGCTTTCTTTACAGTTGCTGCTTTCAAACAACACTTCTGATGCAGGTCCATTCATTCCCAATGCAGACAAGTTTGTGTGTACTGTGTTGCCTGAATCACCTACTGTCTCAGTCTCATACTCTCCAGGTGGCCTTAATTTGTTCATGAATTTCTTTGGCAACTCATGCTTCAAAGGCATTTCATTTTATGCTGGAACTGAAACCAATTCGATTTGGTTCCAAAATTCTTTTCAGGTGGACTTCTGTTCAAACCAGGAGGAAGTAACATGCAGCACGCCACAGCTTTATCCTTTCTTCTTCTTGCTTATGCTCGTTATTCGAATCAATCCAATAGAGAAATTCATTGTGGTAATGTTGTTGCCACTCCTGCTAGGCTCATTCAATTAGCAAGACGGCAGGTAGGCCTGCATCTTTTCCCCATCCTTGGTTCTGTCATCAATCTTGTTACAGGTCCTGTAAATTAGCTCAGAAAATGTTACAAAATGGTGATGCACGCAGGTGGATTACATACTAGGAACGAATCCATTAAACATGTCATACATGGTTGGATATGGCAACAAATTCCCTCGGAAGATACACCACCGCGGCTCGTCTCTACCTTCCGTTGACCGATACCCTGCCAGAATCAATTGTCAAGGTGGAACTCCATACTTTCAAAGCAATGATCCTAACCCTAACCTGCTAACAGGAGCTGTTGTTGGTGGACCTGACAACGGGGATTCCTACTCTGATTCTAGAGCAGATTTTGTACACTCAGAGCCAACCACATACATTAATGCACCTCTTGTTGGCCTCTTGGCTTACTTCAGAACACATCCACCCTTGTAGTTTTTTCTCTCCCCCCATCTTGCTGATATTCTGTTCCTGATGTTAGCTTTTCTCCTGAAAGAAGAAGAAGGGGAATTAATACCAATTATAAATATATTCTTTGCCAATAGTTGGTCGAGTAGTACACTATACAATCACAAAAATGGGGGTTACGAGATTCAAATTCTAACTTTGAGAAAAATCTTATTGTTCAGCAGAAAGTCCAACACAAGGTTAATTAGGCCTGTTTGTATTTCACCAATTCAATTTTATTAAAAGTATATTCAATTGTTTTTATTATTTTAGTTTACATTAAGATATTTGTTGTGAAGGCATGAAGTTGGCTCTTATGCCATATCAAGCAAATCTTATGTGAACATGGCAATGATTAAAATCAAGGAAGATGCTAAAGATTTTTTTATTATTATTAAGATTGATGATTTATTGATTAATATGCTATATAGTAATTATTATTACTAATAAGAACTAAAACCCCTTTAATTTAAAGCATAACAATATTAAATAAAAATAGATATAAACAAATGTTCAAGCATCGCTATTTATCAGAGTGTATGGTTTTTGTATAGAATGATGCCATGATTGATCAAATCACTAATAAAACCAGATTTAGCCTTCAAGTATGACTATATAAATCTATCTGATCCATTGAATCGCATTTCTATATGGAACACCTTAAAAATTTTTATATATAATTCTTTTTTTATCGTTCTATAACAAAACACAAAAATAAAGTAGGAGTTAACTTTGAAACTTGAAAGAAAAGAGCTTTTAAGAGCTATTAATTTGTAGTTTACAAATTGATTATTGTGTTCTTTTTTTTGTGAGGTTTTTTTCTTTGGCTTGTTTTTTATTTTTTGTTCTTTCACATTTCTTGCAATGCACATCTCATTGTATTTTTATCCTAAATAGTTAATAAAACATATTCATCCAAACTTGTCAAATCTATAAACAGCATAATTCGGGTTAACCAACTAAATCTGTGAACATAACCTGTTAAATTTATAAATTGTGAATTTTCAGTGAGATTATAATTTGTTCTTATTTTCTAAAATTAGATCTTTGAACCAGATCAACCAACTAAATCTGTGAACATGTCCATGAGTTTTATAAAATTTAATAATATTATTTTTTTATTTTACTAAAAAATAAATCATATCTCACTATATCTTTACTCTAAATAAATATGAAAAACAATTTCTTAGAAACAACAAGTAGAAATTGTTTTTAAAATTATTTTTTATTAGAAAATGTATTGAAATATTTTATTTATTTTATATAAACACATCAAAATGATATGAAAAACACAAAAAAATCAATTTAATTAAAAAAAATTATTTTTTTTCAAAAATACTTATAAAATAAATTCTCAAACACTTATTTCTTTCAAATTTATCTCTGGTTTCATTTCAAATGATTCCTCAATATTGATGCATTTTCCAATTTCGTTATTGGCTTTTAATTTTTTAGGCAATTCCAACCCTTTTCCCTTAAATTCATCTTTCATTGTATTAAAATAGTTTCTTAATATTGTTACCCTTGGTTTTCTAATTTCTAATTATTTAGCTAATTTCAACTATTTTCTTGTTTTTTATTCACAATTACTCCCATAATATCTTCTTCTTCTTTTTTCAATACAATTTTTGAATTATTTTGAATTATTATTTTTTACCTTTTTATGGAAATATCTTTGCCCTTTTTTGGATATTCAAGAGGGCTAAAAAACTGGTCATGATAAATTGTAAATAATAATTAACCATTAGAAGTTAGTAAGCTCTATTACACTTTCTCTACATCCTCAACCTAAAATCACTAGGAATCGAAGAGCTTTGTTGCATCTCTTGCATGCCCTCCAAGCAAAACCAACAAGAATTGTTGGGCTCTTATACCGCTTCATGTAAACATGAGTAAAATATTACAGAATTTGTTACAGATAAAACTCTGAAAGGTAACAAAAAAAAGAGAAATACTATTTTTATTCATCAAAGTATCCACTTGTCAAAATCTATAACAACCCTTTTATATAGAAATAAAACTAGAAAACCTAAATTATGGCCATTAAATAGAGAGAGAGAGAGAGAGAGAGAGAGAGAGAGAAGAAGAGCACAAGAAAACATAAAATTAAATATAGAAAATATTTATTTTTCCAAAAAATCCCGTGCATCAATGTTTATGTGATATAAATGTGTGTGTATTTTGTATGATAATATCCATATATATATACTATCTATCACTCATTAGATAAGGTAATTATTAAAAAGAAAAAAAAACTCATCCATTTAGAGAAAAATTATATAATATATTGAAAATAATTAGTGATATTCCATTAGTAATTTCAGAAGAAACACACATTAGTAGAAGAGAGATAACAAATTCATAATGCACCAAAAATAATAATAATAATTTAACTTATAATATCTATTTATTTTTAAAAAATATATACTAGAAAGTAACTAATAATATATCACTAATTACTCTTATTACTCCATGATTTTACTTCCCATTTAAATTCGCATAAATTTATGAAATTCTAATCCTTATGCCATATTTGGATATGTACAAAAGACAGATATACAATTAGAATCTTCTCTGGAAATAAATATATGACATTTGTTTTATAGTAAATGAACAAAGACAGAAACAATAAACGATACTGGAAATGGAAACAAATCATCCTGCAGTTTCCATTTAGAAACAGAAACAAAATATACAGGAGAAAGTATGAAGCAAAGATGGTAATAAAACGTCAGAAACATATGATGCACTGAACTTAAGTACACCTCAGTAATTAATTGGGATTTAAAAATATAAAAAAACAACAAAACTATAGTGGGAAGTTGAGTTAATGCTTTCCTAACAAGCTCATTATACTGAGATTAACATTACAATGGTAGCAGAACATACTAATTCCTCATCAGCATTGGCCTTTAGTTTATTTATATATATTAGTGCATCGAGAGCTGGCAATTATGCCTGTTAAAGTGATTGGTAATAAAGAAGAATTAGAATTGAGAGAGAGAATGGGTGGCAAGAGCGTGATGAACATGGCTGTGCTAATGTTGTTGTTAGGGGTGACGGTGGTGACAGCAGCCGTGCCAAAAGATTATGGAGATGCATTGACAAAAAGCATTTTGTTTTTTGAAGGGCAGAGATCGGGGAAGTTGCCTGCTAATCAAAGGATGAATTGGAGGAAGGATTCTGCCCTTAGAGATGGATCTGATATTGGTGTAAGTGGCTATGTCTTATTTTCCATGCATATATGTAGGCATGCAGTCACAAATTTGCTGCATGGTTCATGCTAGACCTAAGAATTAATAGCTGATCTGCTTCCATGGCTAGATTTACGACATTTCTAGTGCTGTCAGTTTTTTTATGCAGTCTAAGAGGTTTAAACGGTACTCAATCTGGAGATTAACAATGTATATCCCCGTCTCCTACCTTGCAAGAGAAGTCTATAGATAAACATAACTAAAAATATTCAAGCAGATCATTCCAAGATTTTAATTAATTATACAAGAATTCTAAACTTGAATTTATTTCACCTAAGAAATCTTTTCTCATCTCAACAAATTAATTCATCAGTAAAAAATAAATAAATTTAAAGAAGCATGATCATGATATAAATAACTTTTCTTTGACTAGACCAGAAGATTAGCTTAATCTTTATTTGCATGCATTGGTTTGAGAACATAACCTAACCATATCAAAAGGATATATATAAAAAAATTAGACTCATGACCGGGATTGGACCTCGTTACTATTTTAATTTCTTAACTAATTATTTTTTTTTATAAATTATATAATTTTTACAATCAACATGTTTCAATTTATAGAAGTTTTGATCTAGAAGAGACTCGAGACCTATATCTAACTTTAATTTCAATTATATCACTATTTCATTTAAATTATTAGTTTTTTTTTATGATCAATGCCTTCAAATCACTCCTTTTTATAAATTTCTTTATATAATATCATGTAATACATGAATTTTAGTAAATTTTGAAGAATAATGCTTTCATTTTTGCAAGAAAATACTGCTTGTTTTTATTTAATAAATGGACACAAATACAATACATGATAGAGTCCAACCAAGCACCGAAAAGAAATCTGTATAGTTATTTACTTCCCGTTGAAAAGAAATGATGATGTTCTTATCTTTCTTGTAGATGAATATGGTTGGTGGGTACTATGATGCTGGTGACAACGTAAAATTCCATTTTCCAATGGCATTCACAACAACGTTGTTGGCGTGGAGTATTCTAGAATTTGGTGAATCCATGGGCGCAGACTTGGAACATGCGTTGGAGGCTCTACGATGGGGAACAGACTATTTCCTGAAGGCCACAAGCAAACCTGGCATGGTTGTTGCCCAAGTCGGTGACCCCATCAGTGACCACATATGCTGGGAGAGACCTGAAGACATGGACACGCTCAGAACTACTTACGTTGTTAATCAAACACATCCTGGATCAGAAGTTTCAGCCGAGATTGCTGCTGCTCTAGCTGCCTCTTCTATAGTGTTCAGTAATAAAGACAGGAAGTATTCTATTGTACTTCGCCTAAGGGCAGCCCAGGTAATTGGTAGTAGCTAATCCTATAATGTTTACAGCAATTGTGGGTGTCAAAATTCTCAAATTATAACGCCTTCTCTCCTCTAACTATGGTATACAATGTCCTGATAATCATTCAGGTCTTCGAGTTTGCAAACACTTATCAAGGATCTTACAATGAAAGTATTGGACGAGGGGCATGCCCATTTTATTGCGATTTCAATGGCTACCATGTATGTATTTGACAATATTAACGAAATACATGGAGTTGCTAAGATTTTATAACCTGTAGTACAATATTGGTAAGGATTCATCCATCCAGCATCTAAAATTATCATATAAGATGAATCCATTTGTCTTACAGGATGAACTAGTTTGGGGAGCAGCATGGTTATACAAGGCAACTCGGGACCCCAAGTTCTGGGTTTATGTTGTAAAGAATATAGCAACTCTAGGAGGCAGTATATTTGAGTTCGGATGGGATTCAAAACAGAGTGGGATTAACATACTTGTTTCTCCCGTAATCACTCAGCTTCATTTCTCTCTTCCAATTACCAATCGTGAATATTTTGAGCTTAATCTAATAATTATTTATCCTTTTCGATCCACAGACGGTGATGAAATCCCCTGGTAGTATCTTCATTACCAATGCTGACAAGTTTGTGTGTTCCTTGTTGCCCGAGTCACCTACCAAATCTGTCACATACTCTCCAGGTAGCCTTTTCTGACAAGTTCTTCTGGATATCTTGCTTGATTTACCCTATATGTTGCCGATGTTTCGGTAATGATGAATTTCTTATGTCGATCAGGTGGACTAATGTTCAAACCAGGAGGAAGTAACCTGCAACATGCAACAACTTTATCATTTCTTCTTATTGTTTACTCTCGCTATTTACAAGCTGCCAGACGATCAGTTCATTGCGGCTCTGTGGTTGCCACCCCCTCGAGACTCATCGAGGTCGCCAAAACCCAGGTATCAAATATCTCACCTCCTCCACTTCTAGTCCATTGAGAAATTCGTAATCATTAAAATTAAAAAAAAAAAAAAAAAAAAAAAAAAACGCATTGCTGGTGCATGCAGGTGGATTACATACTCGGTAGCAACCCATTAGGTATGTCGTACATGGTTGGATATGGCCCGAAATTCCCACAAAGAATCCATCACCGTGGATCGAGCTTGCCTTCCACGAATACTTTCCATAAACATATCGGATGTCATGATGGGAACGACTATTTGACGACCAATAAGCCTAACCAAAACGTCCTCGTAGGAGCAATTGTTGGAGGACCTGACAACAATGATCGATTTCCCGATACTCGTCTCAATGCTAGTCAATCAGAACCAACTACGTACCTGAATGCACCTTTCGTTGGAGTCTTGGCTTACTTCAAAGGTGGAAAATAAAACTTTTCATTCTTTTTTTCTTATTTTGTTGTTAGGAAGGTTGAGTTTGGCTATTGGATAAAAAAATAAAATAAAGATAGAGATGATATATTTTCTTCGTATCTCATGTTTATTTTTCCCATAATTTTTGCTCTTATCTATTATAAGACAGTAATCAAATAGCTACTTAATGATACAATAATCAAATAAAACCCATTAATTATGAATTTTAAATTTTAAAAGGCATCTTCATTTACTTGTTGATCCTCTCTACATTCGTTGAGCATCCACATGATTTACCTTTGGTGCTCTTAGCATGAGAAATGTTTGTATCGATGCAATTAGCAATTGCAAGCAATCACACGTTGCATTTACATTTATGATGTTTTGATTCTATAAAGCTATTTTGAAATTCTAAGAATTTCTGCACTTTATTTGATTTATTTGTGTTTTAATTAACTACTAGTTAATATAATGAAAAGTATAAGATATATCTCAAAAAAAAAAAAAAAAAACATCTCAGCTAGAATTCCCAGTACAATAATTCATATGCCCCACGATTTTATTTCATTTTTTTTAGGGCCCATATTGATTAGTTCTGTTCATGTGGCCACTCAACTGGGAAAATAAAAGAGAGTGGTAGCCCTAAGAAAAGAAGCATACATGCATGATGATAAGATGGTAAAAGCCTAAACGACGAGTTTTGGATGCGAAGATATCAAAATGGGAAAATGCTTAACCTTCCAGATTGCACGCCAATGAGATTCCAAAAGGGATGAGTCTTAACCCAGTGGCCATCAAGTTGGCCCTCTCCCCTGGCCAACTGTAGACATCGGATTGCGACTCTTGCCGCCCTGTGGCACCACAACACAAGGTGGGACTCTCCATTGGCAGCTAGCTGAGTCATCGATCTCGTAAATTGGCTATATGCATGCAATTTAGACCATTCAGCATAAACAATCAATTAATCAAGCCCATGATTGCAAGCTCAATAAATGAGATTACCCACAAGATCATGTAGGATAATTATGAGAGCTAGTTGGAAGAGTGTACGTAGTTGTATCGATATATGGTCTCCAGATAAGAAGATAATCTTGTGATCTTTCTATCCTATCAAGAAGTTACGTGGAGAAAAATGGACAATGCTGTGCATTGCAAGGAATGTGGAAGAACAAGACATTAAAGACGGGCTGAAGCAAAACCTAGCAAAAAAAGACACGATAATCAATTTGAAAACTATAAATTAATAGCTCTCGAAAGCTCTTCTCTCAAATTTCAAAGTTGACTCCTACTTCGTTTTTGTATTTTGCTATAGAACGATAAACAAGGAATCGTGTATACAAAACTTTAAGGTTTTCCATGAAGAAGTTTGGATCAGTGGATGATCAAATAGATTTATAAGGTCGTATCTGGGGGCTAAACCTGGCTTTGATGGTGATTTGATTGATCATGGCATCATCCTATCCAAAAAACCATACAGTAATTAAAATTAAAAAAAAAACTTAAAATATTAGATATTGTGAAATTGAAAGGGAACAATTTTTTTTAAATAAATATATATATATATATATATATATATATATATATATATATATATATATATATATATATTGTCTTAAAAAACAAAATAATAAATAAATCAAAAGGTTAGCAAAGGAAAATTGATCTTTATACAATCTAGAAACACAATGATCTTTATTTTCTTTTTCTTTTTCTTTTTTGTCTCTCTTTCATATTCGTGCTGACACCAAAACCAAAAAAAAAAGTCATTATTTTTTTAATTAAATTTAATTCTTATTTTTTATTTTTTTTGAATTATTTTTTTAATTTTATCTCTCATCATTTAATATCACTTATTATTTATATTAGATATCAAGGCTACAATATTAGATATTGTGAAATTGATAGGGAGCCATTTTTTTTTTTAAAAAAAAGAGTATATTGTAATAAATATATTGTTCAAAAAACCATATAAATAAATAAATCAAAGGTTAGTAAGGGAAAACTGATATTTATACAATCTAAAAACACAATGATTTTTATTTTCTTTTTCTTTATCTTTTTTGTCTCTTTGATATTCGTGCTGACCCACCAAAACAAAAAAAAGTGTCATTATTTTTTTAATGAAATTTTTATAATTAAATGAATATGCAATAAATGAATGCATATACATGAATATTATTAGAAGAGTATGAGTTATGTATTTAATTCTATAAATTATTATTGTGCTTGTTCGATTAGTACAAATAAATGTCATTAACTGCCAAATGGCACTTTATTATTATTATTAAAAAAAAAAAAAAGACAGAAGACACATTATTTAAACTAAATTCATGTGTCTTCTTCATTTGTTATTAACTGCCGAATGGCAGTTACTAGCAATTTATTATTATTAATATTATTATTATTATAATAATATAAATTATTTAAACTATGATAGTTTATTTATTGTTAAACTAAATTGCTTAATTTTATTTGTAATTTTGTTTAAACAATGATGATACATGCCTTCATTACATATTGATTGTAATATTAATGTGTTTCCGGATATTTTATTGTAGTGGATAGGGAACAACAAATTGATCATTTATTGAGTTATGTGATTAATCCTGTTCACAAAATCCGGGAGCACATTGACTATATGTATCATTGGATGATTAGACTGGCCATGAGTGGTGTTTATGAATTCTACAATATATATATATATATTCCAAGCATGCTAGAGATATGGTTATTAGAGATCTATCAAGATATATGTATTTAGCCTTAGTAGTTGTGCTATTAACTGGAAGGGCTACTTTATATTTTAACATGACATTATATACTATTATAAAGTTTTTTTGAGAGTTTAGTTGAGATTCATTTTTGGAAAATATTTTTTTATTTAAAAATACATCAAAATAATATATATATATATATATATATATATATTTAAATTATTTTTTATATCAACACATTAAAATAATATAAAAACACTAAAATAATTAATTTGAAGTAAAAATAAAATAAAAATTCAATTTTATTTAAAAACATTTTCCAAGCATATTACCAAACATTCCCAGAAGAAAAATAGTTAGTTATGATTAAAATAGTCAAAAGTAATTTGGTTCAAGGGGTCTATTTTATGATATTAGTTGTGATCAAGATATTGTTGTATATAGTCAAATTGTCATATGTTTGATTAGAGACCACATGTTACATGAAAGGACAGAGCATATTTTTTTTATTAGATACCATTTCGTTTGAGATATTATTGCCTTGTGTGATATTATATTGCAGAGAAGATTGGTACTAGGATAATCCAACTACCGTTTTGACAACGTTGCTTGAGTTCAAAACCTGATTTCTATAACCAGGAGCAACAGTATTTATAGCAAAGGTCGAGGGTTTTAACGATTAAGATAATAGGTTGAGATTTATTTATTTATTGAATTCCAATAAACCTTATCCCTTGGATAAAATGTATTTTATAAGTCTAAGCGAGTAAAATTTTGATTGTTCTTAATTCTTATAATAAATATATGCTTTGATTTAAACTTGAGATCTGTCATATAGATTTTAAACTCGTTATCAGAGTTGTCAATTTCATTCCATTTATTTAAAAAAACAAAGACAAAACGACGTCTTTTTCATCTCAGTTTTAATTCTGGCTCGTTCTTGAAATTTCAGTCAAATTCCTGCCGGAACGTCTCGGTTCCGTTCCGGCCTTAAAATCTTCTTTATTTTGATTAACTTGTGATTTTTTCTTCTAATTTTGAGATTATATTTGTTTGATTTTATGTTTATATTGTATAATTTAAAGTTAATTTATCTTGAATTTTAATTATCCTTGTTAAATTAATATTTTAATTTTTTCATATATATATAATTAATTATATATGAAAAGTACAACCCCGAAACGGCATGTGGAAATGCTCTGAAATCGAAACGTTCTGTATCAATAAAAAAACGAGAACGACAACCAGAACGGTATTAACAACCTTGTTCTTTATTATAATATTGTGCCTAATGGGAACTTGAGATTTTATTATGTAAGACATGAATTATAATTCTAATTGTTTTATAAGAACCAATAAATAGATTCTTTATCGGCTTAGGATTCGATTTATTTAATAGGATTAGATTGTTAATAATTATCTGCCCATTAGGACTAAGACACTTTCCTATGAATATGCGCTCAAGCGCTATTATGTGCTGTGAGTATTGTGTTTACTTGGAGTTTAGTTTGATCGCTCTTCAAAGTCATAATAATTTCGGCTGTAATAAAATAAAAATAAAAAAATTTCTTCTCTTTTATATTGAGTGTACCATCCTTGATGTAAAAAATATATTATATTTCTTTAATATCTCAAATAGAATTCCCACTTATTATTTTATTTTTATTTTTTAAGAGTAGATATTATTTGATGTGGTGATATTAAAAATAATTTATAATTTATATAAAATATTATTTTAATATATTTTTAAATACAAAATATTTTCAAAAATAAACTTAGATATCCACTTAGTTTTGTTCAATTGACAACTCAATAGAAAAATGAAAGGCCAAATCAAAGTATTTTGTACTGAGAATTATCAAAATATTAATCTTTGCAATATGTGTGCACAAATGTAAGATTTTTTTTTTAAAAAAATAAATATCTCAACCAGAATTCCCAGTACAATTAATAAATCATATGGCCCCACGATTATTATTATTATTATTATTATTGAGAGTACATGCAGCACTATTGAATTGGCAGCTGAGAATTTTCAAAATTTTAACCTTGTCCAATGGAATCTGTGCGCATGATCTTATCTGAGATTCAAAGGACGGGTGCTAGCTCCTAACCCGGTGCCTAGCTAGCCTAGCTCTTCCCCTGACCGGTTCGCCGGATGTAGACACATCGAATCGTGAACCCTAGCTTCGTTTTTGAGGACTCAGAACATGAACTTGAATACAGTGTTCACGCAACAAAACTATACAAGTGGGGACTCTCCCAGCAGCCCCTTGGCGGCTAGCTCAGTCGTGATCAGTTGTTATCTGGCTTTGCATGCAAATCGCAAGTTGGACGAATGAATTTGGACCATTTATCATAATCACTATCTTAAAAATAATATAATCCAATCGTTTAAATTTTATAAGAGATAATTCTTTAATATTATAATTCCTTAACATTATTTACTCCTCTATCATCAGTTTAAATCTCATTATTTTTATTTTATCTAATAAAAACTAAATATAAAATAGTATAAACTTCAATATAAATTTTAAGCTCAATTTTTTAACAAGAAATATATTAAAAATAATATAAATTATATTAAGTTGAATTACCTGCTATATTATATTTTTAAATAAAAAGTTTTCTTAACACAATAAATAATTAAGGTAGCAAACACTGTTGTCCATCCTTATCTCACTAGCACGTTGATTTTTTTTAGTGTTTGTTTGGTTAAACGGAAACACTGTCTAGCAAAAAAAAAAAAAATTTGTATTTTAAATGAAATTTTTTTAGGTCATTTTGATGTGTTGATGTTTAAAATAATTTTTAAAAAAATAAAAAATATCATTTTAATGTATTTATAAATAAAAAATACTTTAAAAAACAACTACAATCACACTCCTATACACCCCCTACGCCAATACCTATAATTTTCATCGATCTACGAACACTTAAGTTTGTGATTTGCTATAATTTAACAACATAAAAGATCATGCATGCATGCATTTGCATACATAATTATCTCTTGAATGCCCCCCTTGTCGTTCGTGCCCCAACAGATAATTTTGACCCAAATCAAACACATTATTCTGCAAAAGTTAAAGTTTTATTTGTCATAATTGAAAATCCAGTACCATCAAGGAAGAAAAAGGAAAAGGATGGTAGGAACCTAGCCAGCTATAAACTATAAAACAAAACAGTACATGTCCCTGTATGGAAGAGATCGCAATATACATTGTCTGTAATCACCTGTCAAATTATGCAACCGCGATCAAGACAACCTTAGAGGGTGTTTCGGAGTCATTAAAAAGTGTTTTTAAAAAATAATTTAATTTAATTTTTTTTAGTATTTTTATATCATTTTTACATGATATAAAAAATAATTTTTAAAAATTAAAAAAACATTATTTTAATTTATTTTTGAAGAAAAAAAAACTTTAAGAAACATCCACTATCAGACATGAACGGACTAATAATAGAAGCAAAATTGTGACTTTTCATGTGAAATGAAGACAAGATCATCTCTCACCTAATTAGAATAAAAAATTCATAAATATCTAGTAGATGTATTATTAGTAAAATATTGGGATTAAAATATTTTTTTTATAGTTTTAAGTTTAAATTTTATAATATATAATCGATAATTTTAAAAACCATAAAATTAATTGGACTAAATATCTATATTAATTAAAAAATTAAAAACATCATAAAACATATTATATTACGTGGCTGCAAGTTACTTTTTTAATCCAAATTGTCAGAGCATCTCGGGGAAAAAGATATTTAAAAAAAACAAATTGATAATATGAATTGATCAATAGTATAAATATAGTATTTTTTATATTTGTGTTCTAATGGAAAAAAACCAGAAGCCAAATCTATTTTAATATATATATATATATATATATATATATATATATATATATATATATAATATTAAAATAACTATTTATTAAAAATAAATAATTAATACATGTAAATTTAAAACTACTTTTTTTTATAGAAATATATGAAATAATTAGATTTTTTTTTTATAAAATATGTAGTAATAATTATTCAAATTAAAAATACTATTTTAAATTTTCAATATAACCCTCTTAAAACTAGAAAAATAAAGGATGAAAGCTATGTTTTTTTTGTTTTTTTTGTTTTATTTTTTTTAGATCTCCCATTTGAGATTCTATTAAGTAATGTTAACAAGGGTATTAACTTTCGGACATGTTACTTTATTGTTAATTCCTTTGTTATCTTTAACTTACTTTGCGGGTTTTAATTCCATCGATCCCCTCGATAGTCAGCTTAAAAAATTCTCTCGTCTTCCATAAAAAAATAAAATAAAAAATAAATGTTAAAGTGAAGCCAATCAATACTAATGTATTTAAACAGAAAGTAATTCATGGAGACAGCAAAATCGAAGAACAACTCTCATACATCATGATTTACTTGCTAGAATACAAATTTACACAGAGCAACTTCACCAATATAATACAAATTGCTTGCTCCCTCCTTGTTGAACACCATCCTAAAGGTCACTTACCTCTTAGATATATGAGCCCACACAAAACAAAATATACTATGATCCAACACCATGTTAAGCCATGTTATTATTGCCTAACAGCTGGATTATAAAACTTTTTTGTATTTCATATATATATATATATAACCAAAAAAAAAAAAAACAAACCATGACGCAACAAACTAGCAAACTAGCTAGGCCATTGCTAGCTATAAGTTGCACAAGGGACAGTAATTGATGGGATTAATTAGGCAAACTCAAAGTAGCTAACCATGAAGTACGCCATAATTGTTGATCAAAGCCAAGGCATTGCTAGTCAACTGGGCTATATGCACGATCCTTTCCCTTACAGCAGTTTTCAAATTGCCATTCATTCCAGTCTCTTCGAACCCATCACTGCAAGTACTCTCATCAGTCATAGCAGCACTAACCCAAGTCTGAACATTGTTAATCATAAGCCTGAAGTCGGACTGTTTATCATGACCCAGTTCATCAATGGATTTTCTGATCTCAGTCACTGCATCTCTCAACACCTCTACACAATCTTTCATGGCGGATACCTCCCTAGGCTTCAAGCCGTGGCTATGGGAGAGAGATGACATCTTGACTGAAGTTGATTTAGCTGATGACAGTGTTACATGTAAGGCTTCATTGACTAGGAGCTTGGGGCTTGTTTGGATTGTGCTTGAATGGCTTGAGAGGGAATTGTAGCAGAGCTTTGGGTAAGTTGTTGTGCTACAAGATGTTCTTATGAATTCTGTGCTGCTTTTTGGGGCGACTCTAGCAGCCGAGATAGAATTGAAGTAGAAACTCATGGCAAGAAGAATGAGAGTAAAAGACTTGGAAGCTGAACCTGCCATATTTCCCTTTATGTTTTTCATAAAAAGAAAAGGAGAGCTGGTTGGATATTGACGATGAGAATACAGCGGCGAGGTTCCCGATTTATATAGAGAAAAAAATTGGTTTACTGGGCTTATTGTAGAATTTGCAAATAAATTAGCATGTAATTAGTGGGGTATATGTTATGGTTTCGAAAATTTCTGAAAAGAGATATATTTATATTTAAAGCAAATAAAAAAAATGAGGTCGGGTCCATAAGTGCACCTTTTATAACGAGGACCGGCATCTTTAGGCAAGGGGGGACTCTAGACCGTTCTCTAATAATGTCTCTTTAAATAATTATCCAGGTAGATGATTTAATAATAAAAATTTGAGATTAAAAAATGCATTTTTTTTTATAATTTTAAATTTAAATTTTAAAATTATTGATATAATAGCTACCAGAAATTTATACATTAATTTTAATATCAATAAGATTAATTAAAATACAGGCAGATTCATTCAGATATCTATTTTAATAAAAAAAAATCTGTTTTAATAAAAAAATCTCTTCAAGTATATTCTGCATTAATGAAAAGAAATACAATATAAAACGAAAAAAAAAAAAAAACATGTACCCTACTTAAAAATTATCCCCGTCATCAAATAAAGAAATATAAGAAAAAACAAATCTGTGGCGTGGATAATTAAGGATATATATCCAAAAAAAACCCTTATAATTTCTACTAATTAATCATCCCATACAAATAACAATTAATCGAGTCATTCAACACAGATATTTTTTTATTGTCTATTTGGCAGTATAATTAAAATTATTTTTTAAAATATTTTTTATTTTAAAATATATTAAAATAATATTTTTTAAAATAAATTTTGACATGATATAAAGTCAATGTTTTTTTTTAAAAAAATATTTTTTAAACCCAATATAAATCTAGCAAACCGGCTTTAAATCTAGCAAACCTTTAGTCTCTTAATCTTGTCGCTACATCTTTGATAAGATAGGAAAATGAAAATTGCTCTGTCAACCAAGTTGAAAAAAAACTTGATAAGATAGGTCGACACGGTGTATTAAGATTCAAAATCAAAATAGTTCACGTGGTGTAGTGCATGTGGTTTAGGTTCTTAATTAAGATTCCAAAATAGATGGACGCAAGCTAAACTGCCAACTCTTTTCCCATCAAGTTTGTCTTCTTCCCTGTCATCCCGTAGTCGTATCTGAATTGACCTTGGCCTCCCTTTCCTACCTAGACGAACTGAACTAGAATCCAGTGGCCATACAACACCAGCTGGAACTCTCTCCCTTAGCCTGTTTAGCCATCAGTTTTGTAGATCGGCTTGACCCATATGAACCACAGAATTTAGACCCTTCTAGTGTAAACTTAACATAGCCTGCGAAGAATTTAGTAACATAGCCCGCAGCCGTCCCTGATAGCATGCAGAAGAGTTTTACATCCTTATCTAAGGCTACAGGTCTTACACTTGTCTTACTTCGTGTAACCGTCCCTTTCATTCGCTGTTATTAATTAGCTCTCGAAAATCGGCTTCCAAAAAATCAGTATTATTATGCATTATGTAGATATTTCGGCTGCTTCAAAGTTATATTCATACATGTCTGGATATTTAGAGTCTGCTACAATACTTAAGGCTACGAGTATTATTATGGGCTGCCTTTATTAAAACATGTTTTTATATCTATCTATCTATCTATCTATATATATATATATATATAATTTTCCATTTAAAAACTCGTCTGTTAATCATTTTAGTCGCGCGCGTGCGCACACACAATTCCAAACACAATGTTGTTGGTCGAGTGCTAATTTCTGGGGATTGCCCAGATATTCACATCCATAAATGCGAAAATATATCGTTATAATCTGTATGTATTAAAATAATTGTGAAAATACTTATTATCTTCCAAAAAAAAGGCGCTGTTGTCTATCCTTTTATCCTTTTGATAGCAGTACATTTGCACTTTGTTTTTCAGCCTTCCAGCCACGAACTAGACTTCAAAGCTAGTGTCCATCAAAGGGAATGCAAGGGCTAGTGGTGTTAAAGTTATGACGGGAAAAAGCAAGATACTTAATGGGAAGAAAATTTAAAGGAAATATATAAAGAGAACCTTGTACGACACTCCTTTTCATAAAGATAAATGCTTTGTGATCTTCTGTTTTCTTTGATCCGTTCGAAGTTTGTCTGAACACAACTTTACCTCGAGATATTTTCTTTAAAACATATCTACTGTTTTCCTGACATGGGATGGAAGAATTCACAAGCACCATTCAATCATGAATGAAAAGGAGTTTGATATCATCTGATATTACTGTTAAAGATCAGGATGCTTACACCCCAAACTAACAAGAACAGTAGAAAGAAGTTAGAAGTCCATTTTAGCAGATGTAAAGTCAAAAGACAACCACTTCCAGACACCTGTTCCTGCTAAGATGTTCACATAGCCGCAGGAAATTGTTTACAGTACCTTTGATTGATTTTGTTTTGGGGTTTTGGCAAAAGGATCTTAATAACCGACCTCAGGTAGTTTGAGATTGAGACTTTGTTCTTGTTGCTGCTACCTTTGGATTGATTTTACTGATTAATTCCTTGTATTCTATCATTCGTAATAATCATGCAACTACCGCCTGCTTTTCGCTTACGGGATTTGATGTTTCTTCCCTGATAGTGTAGACGGTCCCATTTTCTTTCTTTCAAATCTGAAAAGTGACTCGAATACATTTTTCTGAGATTCCGAAGGCAATTGCCTCTGCAGATGCGAACATAGCTCTGCCTTCAGACCTATCACATGGTGATGCTTTCCTTAATTTGCATTTCCAGTTTCCAATTGGACGAGAAAATCATGGTAACCAGATGTTTTCCTAGGAAGTTTCTTGTATACAAACACCTATTACTATTTATTGGAACTGTGTAATTATAGATTTGCCCTTGCACTGTAATTATGTTTCTCCATCGGTATCCATTTATTAAACTGGTTTAGAAGGGCTTGTCTGTCTTTTCAAATTATATTTTGTAAGCATTGATGTACTCTTGCAATCCAAAAAAATAATTAACTTATGTTCTAGGGATTTTTGTCTTTTCAAATTAAGTTTATTAATTATAATTAAACTAAATTAAGGTCAATTTGTTCATTTAATAAAAAAAATATTGCAGAGAACTTTTCCCATGCTATTTACATGACTCTACACTTTGCAGGGGCTTGTTGGTCTTTAAAATTTCTTCAATATATTAAAATAACTAATGTGCGTTTATAAGCAAAAGTTTTTTACTTGCGCAATTTTTTATCTTTTTAAAATTGATTTTTTTAATTGCAATTAAATTGATTTATAATTAATTTATCCATTTAATAAATATAGATATTGATAAAACCAAATAGGGTTTACATATATGCAGTGCATGCTGGCATCCATAGCACGTGGGCTTTTCCATTCTATTTGTGCAGCCCATATGATGATGTTTGGGATAAATAGTATGTTGGAATCATCTCGACAACTCTCTATGTTTGGGCAACACGTGTGGCCAATTAACCTGGGGTTTGGCAGCAAGACCTTTTCTCCATGATTGTTATGTTTAACCTTTCAAATTCTAAAATAAATCCTTCATTTTTTTTTCCTTTTCATTTTGTCCATAATATTTTTATATCTATTTATTATTTTAAATAAATGATAAAATTGGTTTTTTTTTTTTTTTTTTATAAATCATTGGTTTTTTAATCTTCTAATTATTTTTTATTTTATTTTTTATGGAGTCTTATGATTGATTTTTTATGATTTTATCTTCCAATTTTTTTCTATTATATTTTATCCTTATTCTTTTTATTGTTAATTTCTTTACTTTGATAAGAAATTTTGATTGATATTTTTTTCTTTGTTCCAACCCTAAATATTAAATTGGTTGAGAATTAATTTTCCTTTTGTATGAATTTTCACTAGTTTTGAAAATTAATTATGTTTTAACGAGTCTTTTATTTGTTAATCTTTTAGTAATATTTTTTATTAAATTAAAGTAATTGATTAAATATAAACATGGGATTTTCAATTCATGATATTCTATTTGGTTTTAATGATATTCTATTTGGTTTTATTTATAGTGGTAAAGTAGCGTAGACAATATTACATTTTAAATATGCCTTCTTCTTCTTCTTCTTCTTTCCCAAGTATTATATTGGCAACTCATTTTTTTATAGTTAGTTATTGTCATTTTTGCTTTCCTTTTTTTAAAATATTTTTTTTAAAATCAAATTATTAAATTGATTGATTTTATTAAACTAAATCAAATCAATGATTGAGATTTTTATTTTTCTTGCTTCTTTAAAATCACTAGCATCATCTAAACATTTGTTTTTGTCCTTCTTTTTTTAGTTTATTTATTTTTGTTGTATTTTTATATTTATGCCATTTAAATTAACCAATCTTATTAAATCTAGCAAAGATAATAACCTTTTATATATTATTTTTAGAAATACTTGAGTCACCTTAGTATTTTTCTTAATTTATATTGAGAAAAAAAATAAAGTAGACCCGGGGGTGATAAAAAAGAAAGTATACCTCAAGTCCAATTATCTATTGTATTATTAGTTCATTATAAAAGTGACATTAAAATTAGCTAGAGTTGTTTACATCCGTGTGTGTGCAGTTTCATTTCTTGAAAACTTTCTGGAATTTTTATGTTTCATAGACTCCACAATTCTATTCCCAGGGCTCTGGGAAAGATTGCTTGATCAATCAGCAGGATATATATATATATATATAGCAACAACAAAATAGTTTCTTTCCTTTCTTTCATGCTAATTCTCTTCACTGTGGTGTTACTAGCAACACAGCACTGAATTTCCAGGCATTGTAATTCATCATTTCCATATTCCAGACGTGAAATTAAGTTTTTCGGATTAGATTCAGCTTCACAAACTTTCCTGAATCCTTTCTCCTGGATTATATTCATACAGTAAAATCGTAAGAACGAAAAAAAAAGTTCAGATTCCTTTGTCTGTAGTGAATAGAGGACCACAGACAAAACTACAAGTCTGAAGGTTTCAATCAATTTTTCAAAAGTGACAAATTCTATCGGTGCATGTGAACCAGTACTGCCCTGTCTAATCGTTCCCTATCGCTTCTTCTGTTACCAATCAATTTCTTCTGTTACCAATCAATAATTCAAGAAATTGCGCCACACATTTTCGCACTTCATTACAATGTAGGGAACGTTACCCTTTAAAAGGAGTAAATTAGGACCTTTTACGTACCATCCACTCACTATTCCTCCTCAACATTAATCCACAATAATGGCATCTTCAGCAGTTTCAAAACAATCCTGTGGTCATAGCCTTGCCATCCTCACCACTCTAGCACTCTTTTGTGTAGCGAAAACTTGCTTGGCTGAAAATTTTGAGCCTCAGGTTGAGTCTGGTGATGATTTTATTAAAATCTCATGTGGGGTTACAAGGTATCCAGAATTGTGTTACAAGAAACTCTCAGCTTATGCTGATACCATTGAAGATAATCCTACACGATTAGCCAATGTCTCACTATCAGAGACCCTGAAAAACACAGAGTCCACGCTAATCATGGTTCAAAAGCTGTTGGAAAAGCGCAAGTTAAGACCTAGAGAAGCTGGCGCCATAAAGGATTGCGTCGAAACCATGAATGACTCGGTCGATGAGCTCCAGAAGTCAATGCTAGCAATGAGCTATCTTGAAGGCCCAGATTTTGATATGGAAATGATCAACATACAAACATGGGTAAGTGCTGCCTTGACAGACGAAGATACTTGTATGGATGGCTTTGAAGAAAATTCCATGGATAGGAAGGTTAAGGATACTATAAGGAGATATATTGTAACAGTAGCTCAGTTAACTGGCATTACCTTAACCCTTATTAACAATCTTCACTAATCACCTCTACTGAACTTAATTAGCCATAAGCTACTCCTCTTCTCTGGTGTGTCTCAATTGTAAAATATTTATGTTTAAAGGATATCCCACAAGTTACTTACTCCTCTTCTCTATTGTGTTTCAATATAAAATAGTTATGTTTAAAGAAAATCCTTGGATTAGTTGCCCTATAAATTTGATTGGCTGTAATAAAGTTTGATTTACTTATATTTTGTGCTAGAGACCGCTCATTCTTCCTTTATTCTCTGTTATATTAGGCATGTTCCAAGGCATATTGTTCACTAATTAACACGGTAATTAGGTACACCAAATTAAAGAATTCAGAATAAATCAAAACTCTTGAAGTAGCTTAGGACTAACTAGATATGCATCCATATTCTTGAAGAGAGTAGAACCAGAATCAAATGTAACATGAGTTAGACAAAATATAGGTGTTCTTAGTAGAGGTAATATTTGAATTTCTGATGTTAATTTCCATTTTAATCGAACTTGTTAGTGTTTTGATTTTTGTTCATGTACAAGTTCATCGACCCAAATTAGATCAAATTAGATGTGATCATAAAGTTTTTTTTTTCCTAAATTTATTTCTCAAATACATGCTATTTTTTCCTAACGTTTGAAAAAAGAGAGGAAAAGACGACTCCATCTGATTGAGTCATTAGCCTAATCATGCACACAAGTCTGCCTAATGTCTTCAAATAATGCTCTTCACTATTGCAATTAGTCACGGCATCATTGTCCAAACAAAAAAGAGGCCAAACAACCTAATTTTACAGCTATGAAAGATTGAAAACATCATCTAGTTTAGAAAAAAATCAATGCTGAAGTTGCTTTTTTTTAAGGAAACATAGCAAAGATCCAAACCCAAATCCCCACTTTTACTCGAGACTATAAACATGGTCTTGTTTGGGCTAAAATCATGATGAGGCCCGTGGCTCCGAGTCATACTCCCAAAGCTTACGAAAGTGCCAAGTTTCAAATAAGTATTCTGAAATCATCTCCAAAATTAAGTGTCCAGCTCTACCACACACTATAGAATGCGTCCTTCTCTACTGCTGCCTGCCCTTCCTGCACCTCTCCATCTCCATGACAGACTTGATTGTCGAAGGTTTTCTTCGAGATATACACTTAAGACATGGTCAATCTCTTTGTTCTTTAGCACGATAGTTTGCAATCTTGAATTAAGGACTTTCCTCTCCCTTATTGAAAGCTTATTTTCGAATTCTTCTGTCATAAAATATCAATCATTGGATTTGTCACCTCACTAATAAGATTTGAGATTTTAAAAATTGTTTTATATTATTAAAATTTGTATAGGTACATGGATTAGTTCTATTGATTAGAATGAGAATCGTGAAATTTAAATCTATGACTTTTAATTATCAAGATATCAATATCATATAAAAATACTATTTAAATTCTGGAATTTTAATGATTAAACATAGATAAGGTTTAAAAAACTATCTTGCAGTAAAAATCCACCGGTCAAAATCTATTGAACGTAACTAAAGAAAGCTTCTAATCCCTTCAAACAAGAATAGCTAGCCAGGTGACTTCATGATGCGATGGAGTGCATCATTATTTGCCAGTCTTGATCAAAAGCAACCCCAGGTAACTTATTCTTAATCATTTTCCACAACATTTACAAATATTTCAAAGAAGAAGAAGAAAATCTTGACAAGTACGTGGTTGTGGATGACAATTAAGCTTGCCCCAAGAAACCCGCATGGACATCGCCATCTGTTGAGCAGCGAATCGTGCAAGATAGAGTTCAAGGTACATGTGATATGCCCGTACAATAGATTATTTATTTGACTTTCTTAGAGCCCAAGGCATGTGTCCATGCAGAGCTCTTAGGGCAGGCACATGACTCCCAGTAGGGTTTGACCTTTCGTGTTTCTTCAAGAGCTGGTTAAGCAACACTAACGTTCCCATCCTGAGCACGTTCTTCAGTAGCCTTTCTGGGAAAAAAATGTTGTTCTTCTGTCTCTGTCTTTCTTACCTTTTCAGGAAACAGGTTATTGTCTTAGGCATGTTAGAGAAATTGTTGGAAATCACTGTAAATAAACGATCCAATATGAGTTCTTACACCTTTTGAATTGATTCAAGAAGCTGCATGTAGAATTTTCCCAGTGCTTTAAAGCAAATTTCAAAATAATTACTTAAGATTCAAATTAAGTTCTGCAAGCAAAAGATTAGATTTAAAGCAAACTATTTAACCTAAAAGAAGAAAGAGATTTCATGCCCTGATCGATCACTCATCTATAAAATAATCTTCTTTTGATGCGCTGACAACGAGTTGAAAGTGGGAATCAATCACATGCGTTGACCTAACTATCCATACAATAAATGTTGCATTCTTAAAATTAATCTCTTCTTCTTCTTATGGAAAGAAATATTATATACTTTCGTGCATGTCAGAATTCTGAGGAGGATCACTGTAAATTCCGTGAGAATATTATATTTAAAATTCAAATCATAGATTTCAAATCGAGATTTGTGTATTTTTCATGAATTCTGCCATTTACAAGATATATTAGATTTAAATAATTTCATATCTATTTTGAAATCTATCATATGAAAGGTGTCAAATTCAATTATATTTAAATCACCTCCCTTCTTTGTCATTGAATATCTGTTTGATAGCATGGTTGATATTATTATTTAAAATATTTTTTGTTCAGAAATGCAATAATTTTTTTTATATTTTTGAACAATCATTTTCAATATCAGCACATGAATATAATCTAAAAACACCAAAAAAAATTAATTTAAAATAAAAAATTTAAACAAAGTATTTTTTTTTCAAAATAATTTGTGAAACGCAATGTCAAACACCCAATAAAATTGTATTATTATGAATATACCAGATTAATAGACCAAACTATACCAAAAAAATAAAGAAAAGAAATGATTTGGAACGGGATTTTGTAACTTACCATTTTGATATAGAAACTCTTCCATATGAAAGAAACTCTAATACTGAGGGAGCCCGAAAATAACATGTATCAAATTAAAAAAGTTTATCTCTTAGAAAAAAAATTAACTCTAGTCAATATTGTCTAAAAATTATCAAAACTCAACACAATTAGGTTTTGGAGTTTTTGTTGGAAATTACCATTTATGCCCCTCATGACATACCCATATTCTTGTTTATTCAAACCCATAATCATAAAGATAGATCATGGGGATCAATTGATTGATCATGGGGATTAATTGCCTCAATTATTTCTTTGATGAGAGGAGAAAATTGGTTTATAAATTAATGAAAGGGGTTTTGATTTACCTATAAATAATAATCTGTGTACTCCATCTACTGTTTCTGGTAAACATAGATCAGAAGGTTTCTCTCGTAAAATTTTATTATTATTTTGAAGTTGTGTTGTTGTTGTTGTATTGAGAAAAGTTACGTTGTTGTTGTTGTATTGAGAAAAATTGTGTTGCTGCAGCTGCTATTACATTGAGAATTCATTTTCGAGACTTAAGTAAAATGACTGGAGATATTTATAATCTAAATTTTTGCTGCTATATGAATTTAGCATTCAAATATATAAAGTATGTATAGTACTTTTGACTAGCAGCTTCAATCTTTTTCATAACCCATTACATCAATAAATAGAGTTTCAAACGTTATTAGAACTTATATGATATTAAGTGTTTGTTTGCACTGCGTCTCAAAAGTATTTTTGAAAAAAAATTAATTTAAATTAATTCTTTTTAATGTTTATAAATTATTTTAATGTACTGATATCAAATATAATTTTAAAAAAATAAAACATAGTATATTGATGTTTTTTATTAATAAAAAAATATTTTAAAAAGCAATTTCAATCCCTAACAAACTTTCAAGATATGGGAGAAAGATAGGTATGGGTGTAGTGATGTAGATAAGTCCACCTTTGTAATTTGTTTCTTGAGCTATTTCACACGTAGCAGCAACCATAGAAACTGATGTAACTATTACATTTTAAATTTATTTTTTATTCTGCATATTAATTGAATTTGTTTCAAAAAGAATTTGAGTAAGTTATTGGTATTTGATTTTGTTCCTTCAATTATATATAACGTGATTAACAGCATACCTTCTGAATATTCTTCAATCACGCCACGCTTGCTAGCTTTCCAATATATCATCACTCATGCCTGCCATATCGTACTGTATGGCTGAGAGCCACCCCTGTGATTTGTTTAATAATTTTTTGTAAGCTACAGCCTCAATCCAAGTCTTGCTGATACGTCACAAATGACAGATTTTCCCTATAAATTGGGATCTCCACACACCAATCAATGCAAAATAGAGATTTATCAGAGATAGAAAGAAAGGGAGGTAGATGATCATGGCAGCTAAAATCATTCCAAGCTTGACTTCTCTCAGCGTTTCAGCACTGCTTCTTACTTTTCTGCTATGCATCTCATCAAATGTGCAGACATCCTCAGCAGCTGTCTCCGCCACAAAAACTTCAAACAAAACCTACACAAACTACCTGAAAACAGCCTGCAATTCTACCACATACCCACAACTTTGCTTCAAATCCCTCTCTTCTTACACCTCCACCATCAAAACCAGTGAGCTCAAACTATGCACCACGTCATTGACTGTGGCCCTCAAAGCTTCTAGCAACACGTCAAAATTGGTGAAGAGTTTATCGAAGAACAGGGGGCTCAGCAAGATTGAAGCTGCTATCGTTAGAGATTGCATTGAAGAAATTGGGAACTCCATTGATGAGATCAAGCAGTCTTTGAAGGTTTTAGGCAACTTAACAGATCCTGACAGACAATTTCAGATTGATAACATGAAAACATGGGTCAGTTCGGCGATAACGGATCAGAATACATGTACAGATGGATTTGATGGCAACAAGATAAGCTATGCAGTGAAGCGCACGATCAGGAAAAGCATCGTGAATGTTGCAAGGCTGACTAGCATTGCTTTGGCATTCATTAACAAACTAAGTTAGCATGTACTTTATCTTCACAATTTGTTCAATTCTGATGATGGAATGTTATATCATGAATATCAATATTAATAAGCTTCACATATCTTAATTACTTATTTAATATCGATAAGTACTTGATGTCTATTGTAATTATTTAACTATAATGATCACTTATTTTAATGATTCTTGGCCTGATTAACTTGATCACATAATTTGATCACAGCAATCGCTGATCAACCTACTTGAGGATCCCAATAATTGCAATTAAAATTTTGATCAATTTGTATTATATGTTAACTAACCATCTTATGATGACATTATTTTTATCACAATTTAAGTCCAAAGATTCATTCCCAAGTTTTTTAATTCAAGTGTTACTTATAAAAAAGCTAATATGATCAAGATCTAAAACACAAAGACTATATTCAATGTGATCAATCTAAATTCTTGTCCTTTTATGTTTCGAGTCTTTTGATGAGACAATTCACTTATTGTCGTCATGATAAAATCAATAGATCAAATATTATAGATGGAGAGAGTTGTTGAGTGACTTTATTTTTCAAAGTTCAAAAATTATTCTAATTTATTTTTATTTCATGAATTTACTAAATTTTTATCTAGCCAAATAAAACCAATATTATAATTATTTTTTTAATATAAACCAGTTCAAATCTTAAATAATCGACTTTACATGCCGATTTTATTATAATGATAATTAAGATACAACATATAAGAAAATATATATATATATATAATGTGGGGATGACTTGTGAGAAATATAATATGCAGGGGACCTAATTTGTACGTCTTACCCATTGATTTTCTTACGATGGTTAAGTTACATTTAGCAAAATCAATATAATGTGGGGATGAGTTGCGCAAATAATAATATGTTGGGGGACTGATTTGTACTTCTTACCGGTGGTGTTTTTTTTTTTTTAAGAAAAAAACAACCGATCTGATCTTCAAAGGCCAGGAAGATCAGATTTTTCGTTCGACCCTCTTCTTCCTTCCTCTCAACTCCACAACCGTTAAAACCGCCGTCCAAGCCACCAGCAAACTCCTCCCTGCCGCTGACCTAACTCCCCAGAATCTAACTCCCAAGCCTCTAGCATCCTGAGGTATGTTCCTCCTTTTTCTCTAATGTTGCGCGTCTTGATGTGTTTTTTACGATTTTGTTGGGCTCTCTAAATCACTACTCTTGTAAAAATGGTTGATATTTTCGTGATTAAGGCAAAACCGAATTTTATATTGCAATTGTTTCATTGCATAGTGACAAAACGTGAAAGTTTCTGTTTTAGGTTTTTTATTTCTTTCATGAAATTGCTAAAATACCTTGAAAGATGGAATCTATATTTGCAACAAAGTGAAGTAGAAGGTGTCAGATGATTTGTATTTGTTTGTTTTTTTTTTATTTCTTGTTATTTTTTAGTAAAGTGTCCTTGAAAATCTATGATTTGATATGAATGAATTGATTTATTGACTATGTTGTGTGTACAATGATGATCATGGTGACAGATTAGCAACGGATTTAAAGGTGTTGCTAATTTGCAATGGATTAGTGACAGGATCTTGCAATGAGTTTTTATGATTTGTTCCAGATTGATAGCAATTTTTTTTTTTTTATCTTCAAATTTAGTGTTAGAATTTAGCAAATCCATTGCAAAATTATTTTCAATGTGTAATCTTGCAACGGAATTATGAAATCTGTTAAAAATGTATGAGTATTGAGGCTTTTTGCACTGTACTGAATCCGTTTGACAATCTGCTGCTAAATCAAATCTACTAACTTGCAATGGGTTTCTGCTACTTTGAAATGGATAAACGTTGGCTTTCTTGTAGTTGAAAATCATTTACACTTTTCTTTTATCTCCTGTGATAGTGATAACATCTAATATACTTTTATCCGCACCTTGATACTTCAAACTCAGCATGTGATAAATCTTTTGAAAAACTATGAGATTTTTGTTTGAAAATATTACCAATTAAGTATATTACTTTGTCTTGCATTGGTGATGGAGCATTTGCAATCAAGATTGGTGATGACCTTCCCTTTTCTGATATTGCAGGTGCTTTGTATAGCTATTTCTCAGCTCAAACTAGTGATAGGGAAGTCAAAATGGATCTGAATCCCATCAAGGATGCATTTGATCGTGTTGCCAAGAAGCAAAAGATGTCTAGTTCTAAAACACAAGAAGTTGTTGCCCAGATGATACGAGAGATTGAGCAGTCATTAGAGATAATTAAGGCAGAACATTGTGGCTCTGAAGTAGACTGTAAATCTGTCTTTGGTGAACTTAAGAAAAAGCTGCAAGAAATTGCTCCACTCAGTCAGCTGGAAGGCACACAGAAGGAACTAAATATAGCACTGAGCAAGTACCCAAAGCAGCTTGAGAAATCTTTCAACCCAGATATATCCAAAGCTTATAGAAACATTGATTTTGATGCGCACACTGTTAACCAGATAATTGCAGGCCATTTCTACCGGCAAGGCTTGTTTGATGTCGGTGACTGCTTTATAAATGAGGCCAATGAACCAGAATCTACTGCTGCTATGAAATCTCTTTTCACAGAAATGTATTTGATACTCGAAGCTATGAAGAACCGAAATCTAGAACCTGCACTAAACTGGGCTACTGCCAATTCCAATAAGCTCAAAGAAAAAGGGTCAGACCTGCTGCTGAAACTTCATTGCCTGCAGTTTGTGGAAATACTGCAAGGTGGAAGTAGAAGCAAAGCGCTTTCATATGTTAGAACTCACATTTCTCCTTTTGGTGCCAACCATTTTTCAGAAATCCAAAAGCTTATGGCCTGTCTCCTGTGGTCTGGAAAGCTCCACCAGTCACCATATTCTGATTTACTATCACCCACTAATTGGAATGTGGTGGCTGAGGAGCTTACGAGGCAGTTTTGTAATCTTTTGGGGCAGTCTTTTGATAGCCCATTGAGTGTGACAATAGCAGCAGGGTTCCAGGGTCTGCCACCTCTTTTGAAGTTTATGACTGTGATGGCAGGGAAGAAACAGGAGTGGCAGTCAATGAAACAGTTACCAGTGCCGGTGGAGCTGGATAGGGAATTTCAGTTCCATTCCATCTTTGTATGTCCTGTGTCAAAGGAGCAATCAACTGACGAGAACCCTCCTATGTTGATGCAATGTGGCCACGTCCTATGCAAGCAGTCCATCAATAAGATGTCAAAAAACGGGTCCAAAACTTTCAAATGCCCTTACTGTCCTTCTGACATCGATTCAACACAGTGTAGGCAGTTACATTTATAACTTGTACCCAAACTTGTACATTAATTGTATCGAACTCTCTCATGAACCGAATGAAATGGTGTAGAACTGGTGGCTGTGTGCTGTGTAGTGTAGCCAGGGGTGTGATGATGTTGACAAAACTGGTATGTGCTGTACTGTTTCTCTATGCCTTTGTTGGAATAGACATTCTTTGGATTTTAATGTTGGGTGTGGGAAGCCATTTCCACCGGATTTTATTTCTCAGTGCTTTGGCTACTACTGTAAATTGCCCTCACGGCTAGAGTCTGTGGCCTGCGAGGCAGTCTCTCAAGCAGGGAATAGGTATTTCAACTCGCAAGTTAAGGCAAATGGCACCTGGTTCACATTTTGTCTTCTGCTGCGCCTATTTTACACTCTGGGACTAGTGACTGCTTTCATGGGTTTGATATCATGTCAATGTCAAGCTACTTGGTCTGTATTTATCACTGTGATTTTATCGATTATAAGGTTATAAAGATGATATTTTCTTTGAGCACTGTTTAACATGGTTCTGTGTGCGGAGGAGCTCTGCAATCAAGCTTTCCAGATCTGAAACAGACAATTCCGCCTGATGTTTGTGGATTTTGATGCAGAAAGCAGAAATAAACCTGCAAAAAGGTTTCCTGTTCAGATTGTATTTGTTCATGTTATATTCGAAAATCAAGTGAATGCACAAGACCACCCTTGCGTGTTAGGAGATCTTGCGTGTTAGGATCCTTATCTTGTCGAGAGAGAGATCTGCTATGGAGAGTTGCTTGTTCCTTAACCTTAGTTCGTTGCGTGAGAGTTGATATGTTAGGTGGGTCCACCTTGTAAACAAATCCCCAAACTTTTTATTTCTAAGCGAGGTGGGATTCCCAACTCATATGTGATTCTCAAATTCATCTCCTTTTCACATGAAAGTCTGGCTCACTTTGAAAACAACTTCCTCTCCGACGGAAGTATCTTCACAATCTAAGGGAGATAGTTATGATTTGTGTATTACAATCTCATAAAGAGATCACAACTCCTGTAAGGGATTCGCTCATTCAAGAGCTCGTGCCTGCCCTTCACTTCTAACAGAGAAGTTTGTGTTTTACTGCTCCTCGAGCTATCTATCCTGCGTTGCGTTTTACTACTCTACGAGCTATACTGAGAGTGAGTTTTCCAACCTGGGACGAATCATAAACTAGTTTTCAAACTAAATAAAAACCTAATTTTAGAACTTAATCAAGCCAGTAAACTACGGCTACAATAATAATCATATTCATGCATGTGCCATCTCATATCTCATGGCTTAGAGCCACCATGTCGTCCCTTATTTTCTATGATTCTACACTGCAACCTCCAACATTACCAAAAAAAATAAAGTGATTAGCGATGAATTTTTGCAACAAAAAATCTCCATTGCAAAAATTACAAAAGATTAGCAAAGGAATATATCTAGCAACGGATTATCAAGTCGTTGTAAAGTTTAAATTTGCAATGGACGTTCGTTGTAATTTGCAATGGAATTGCCATTGCAAATAAATTTGCAACCACATGAATATATCAGATTAATTCTGTTGCTAATTAATATCAGTAATCAATTCTTTTATTATGTACAACGGATTAAGCCGTCGCTAATGAATTTTTTTTTAGTAACGCAAGGCTTGGACTCGCATCCATGTACAACCTGCCATGTTTTTCCTATAAATAGGGGTCTTCTCACACTTGCCTATTCAAAATTGAGATTGAAAGATAGAGAGAGAAGCATGGAAGCCAAAATTATTCCTAGCTCAAGTTCATTCAATGTTTTAGCATTGCTTCTCACTTTTCTTCTAGGCATATCAAATGTGTTTGCAGATTCACCCACAACCAAAATGTCTAGCAAAACCTACACAAATTACCTTCAAAAAGCTTGCCATTCTACCACATATCCACAACTTTGCTTCGAGTCCCTCTCTTCTTACACCTCCACCTTTGAAACCAATTACCTCAAGCTATGTAGCACAGCATTAACTGTGACCCTAAAAGCTGCTAGCAACACATCATCATTGGTGAAAACTTTATCAAAGCAAAGGGGTTTAAGCAAGACGGAAGCTGGTATTATTAAAGATTGCATTGAAGAAACGGGAGACTGCATCGATGAGCTGAAGCGGTCTTTGGATGCTTTCGGCAGCCTGAAAGGTTCTGATATTCAGTTTCAGATTTCTAACATAAGAACATGGATAAGTGCTGCAATTACAGATGAGAATACATGCACTCAAGGATTCGATGACAGGAAGATATCGGATGAGGTGATGAGAAAAATCAGGGTGAAGATAGTGAACGTCGCTAGGCTGACCAGCAATGCTTTGGCTCTTATTAATAAACTAAGCTACTAGTTCTTGTTCATGTTTTGGTTGGACAATTTGCTTACAGGCTCTTCAGTTCTTCTCAACTTTTGTATCCGTAAGTTTCTTAAATCATAAGAACTTTTTTTAAGAGAAATTATTAGCAATGACCTTATTCCAATCATGCAACAGCACATTTTCGTATCTAATGCAGCCATGGCCGATGCTTGCAGGGGGGGAAAATGTATTTTAATCGTACAGATTCACGAATAGGGTATCCAAGGCATAAACAACTTGATTAGAAAAGGACTAAAATAATGAATATTAGAATATGATAAGAGGGAGGTGGGACATAGTTGTCAAACTGACTTGAAATTGATATGAAAAGGAGTTTGGGGTGCTCGATCAATTATTATAATTAAAATATTTTATAAAAAGATTGAAAATTTGTCTGGTTCATGCTTCAAATCACAAACTTCCTGTACAACCTATCGAATTACAGCAATCTAGGTTTAACATGTATGGTGATCATTCGGGCAATCACCACCGCAATAATTTGAACCCCCAGTACACCACGTGAGGAGCTCAATAATTGGAAGAGAAGCCAACGGGAAGGAAGCTGGATCATCTTCTAAATAATGAGAAACAATTGAGCATCCCAATGAGATAATGGCAACTAGCTTGAATTGCTGTCGTGTTACATCAATTGAAACTTGAGAGATTCAAAGCAAGTTTCTTAATTTGTGTGGTTTTTTATCATTTAATTAGCTAATAGAGGGTTACAATGTGTTTACGTATACATAAAATATAAGGGGTTTAGTTGTGGTTGTCGAAGGCATCCCACGTACACTTTGTCTGGTGATATTATATTTAAAAAATTATTTTTATTTTAATTAAAAAAATAATATTTTTATATTATTTTTCATATGCTAATATTAAAAATAAATTTTAAAAAAATTAAAAAAAATTAAAAAATAACCATAATAACACTCCAAAATATCTAGTCTCCTATTGAGCTTTATCGTCTAAGCTTAATCGTCTTTTAACCTGGATTTTACATGTCAAACCAAATGGATTCAAAAAGATTTTTTGTATTTGATCTTGGTTGATTGAAAAAGGTATTTTTTTTATAAAAAAAAGTCGGCTTTTATTACATGAAATTTACAATAGCAATTCGTCATGGGATAAGCACCGAATTTCATCGACGTAAGAAGTGTATATATGGCAAGTCAGATTTTCAATTCGTCTGGTTTTATAGCAGTGCACTAAACTATTTCATCTTGAACAGAATACGTAGAGCAGCTCGTCAAGTAATCTTTTCTTTTTCTCTCTTATTACTCCAAGTAACCATTTCTTTAATAATGTTATGGATACCGCTGAAAGACTCAACTGGGTCTCTCTCTCTCTCTCTCTCTCTCTCTCTCTCGCTTACTGTGTATATATATATAGCTGCCTGACCTTATATATATGTAGCTGGCTGGAAGATTTCCTAACCTTTGAAAACCAACAAATCCAGTTGATCAAATGGACACTTTGACCTAAATGATACCAGAAATTCCACAATCCTTTGAAAAAGTGTAGATTGTTTGTGGCCGTGTACCCGTTTTTTTTTTCTTTTTCAGACGCCGAGAAAAATGACTGTAGCCAAAGACAACAAGTCGTAAAATAGAATCGAAGCAGACAGGTTCATTAGAAAACCATGGCTGAGGCTATGGGGTGAATTAGGCTCTGTCCCATTACCCAATTCTTTAAAGATATCCATGTGCCATCCCCCTGTTTCTACTTAGATTCACATGCCTCCCACCTGTTGAATCTGTCAATCTTCAATAATTTATTTCAATATATATATATCAATGCTTCTTTCCACTCTCCAAAAGAGTCCTCACTTCAGTCATCTTTCTCTGCTCTTAGCACTGATGAGCTTTCACACCCTTCAATCCCGTCGAGATTGCCTGTTATTTTTGGGGTCCATGTAACCTTATTTCCTTGCAAGGGTCAAGGACTAGGGCCCATGTTCCCTTCAATAAAGGGATTTTTTTTTTAATGACGTATCATATATCACAAGAAGAGGGGAATGATTTGAAATGAAACTGAATTGTACAAAAGAAAAGAATGATTTGAATTGCGTAGCTTAATATTTGTTTTTCCATCAAATTATATTTTTGGAAAAAAATTAATTTTTTAGGCTGTTTATTTTATTGATGCAGTAATATCACAAATAAATCTTATTTTAATATATTTCTATAAACATAATTTAAAAAAAAAAATATTATTCCATTATCAATCACTACTTTATGCATGATCTTGGCTTAGGGTCATGTTACCTTTGATTAAGAATATTTTCAAAAATAAATAAATTATTTCCATATATTCAGTTTGTTCATATTTTTGTATTTAGATTGTGATAGTTATTAAAAAATAAATTTTAATATATTTCTAAAAAAAAACTTTGCGAAATTAAATTATTACATTACCAATCACTACTTTGTGCATGATGTCGACTTAGGGTCATGTTCCCTTCAATTAAGGATTTTCTTTCTTTCTAATTTAATGCATTATTTAAATAAAAAAAAACCCATGCATCGTCGAAACTCATGAAAATTCCCCTTTTTTTTATAATTTAATCGTAATTTTAATTTTGAGAACTATATATATATCTCTAATCATGAAAACAATCACCTAGAATTGGGTCAAAGGGAATATTTGCTATATATATCTCTAATCATGAAAACATCCACCTAGAATTGGGTTAAAGGGAATATTTGTTTGTGATTAAGAAAAACAGACCAAGAAGTGTTATAGCCATTTCATTTGATACACTAGAGGCAAATAGAATTGCCTCCACAGACTATATTACATTATCGCACAAGTATTTTTTTTACATCGCTCAAAATTCTGTGATACATGAACAGAAAAACCAAGACTCAACAAGGTGGAACCCAGATCAATCCACCAGCTGGAGCCACTTAGTAACCAAACTTGTTAATCAACGCAAGTGCGTTACTAGTAACCCTTTCAACATGATCAAACCTAGCCTTGATCGAATTCTTAACCCTTCCATCCAAAGCCTTCCCAGAAAACCCATCAACACAAGTATTCTCATCAGTCAAAGCTGCACTGATCCAAGTCTGAACGTTACTAATATGCCATTGATAATCCTGACCCTTGGATGACCCCATTTTCTTCAGCTCTTTCACTGAGGTAACAAGCCTGTCCACAGTATCATCAATCTCGTCGAAGCAATCCTTAATAGCTGCCTTCACTCTAGGCTTAACCCCCTTAAACTTTGTTAACTTGTAGACAAATGTCTTGGTGGACTGAGCCTTGTCTAGGCTGACAGCCAGGGCTGTCTGGATTAACTGGCGTGGACTCTGGTTAATTGAAGAGGCATAAAGGGAGAGAGATTGGACGCACAAGGCTGGGTATGCTGTGGCGCCGCACGAGACCTTGATGAAATTTGCAGCGCCTGAACTTGACCTTGTGGTGCTCGCAGAATTTGCTGTGCTAGCGATGTACAGTGTTGAGAGTAGGAGCCAGATAAGGCTAGATTTTGCCATGTTTGAACAAATCTTGGATCTTCTTTAGCTTGGAGAGATGGGTCATGAAAGTGGAGAGTGGTTGAATTTATAGTGCAGGCTAGTGTGAGGATTTTATGCCCTATTGGTGAGTGCTAATTTGCGCTAGGTGCGTTGAAGTGTGTTGAGCGTACGGAAGTTCGGCCGGTGATTCAACCTCTTGTCGGTTTAATAAAATAAATGCTCCCATTTTTTCCGAACTGATAGGTGCCGGTTTAGGAACAGTTTTCTACATAGGTTTTTTTTACTGTTAAAAAAATAGCACACGTGATTAAAATAAATAAATTCAAATTACCATATTTGATATTTAAAAACAAATATATAAAATAACACGTATTAAAGTGTGGATTTTGTTTGATATTGCATTGTAAAAATATTTTTTATTTTTAGATTATTTTCATGTACTAATTTCAAGAAAATATTTTTAGATTATTTTCATGCGCTAATTTCAAAACTATTTTAAAAAAAATAAAAATATTATTTTGATATTTTTTGAATGAAAAATATTTTAAAAAATAATTTTAATCATATTTCTAAATAGACTCTAAAAATAAAAGATGTGATACTACTAATAATATAACCTTTTAAAATAAATATAAAAAATTCTTAATTTCTGTGCTATTAGTTAATCTTTATATTATTTTAGTGCTCAAATATGTCATTGTAGAATTATTTCACTTTTATTTACTATAAGAATTTAAATCCAATTAAGCAATAAAATTAAAAATTATATCTAAATTTTATCAAATAAATTTATACAATAAGATTTTGTTGAGGTTGACTTCAATCAAGTCCAAAGAACATACATACATACATACATACATATGCTAGACTTTTAAAGTGTTCAAATATAATAAATTAGTATTTAATTTATCAAAAAAAAATCTCAAAGTTCACGTTATTCCTAAAAGAAATTATAGTGAAGCATGTTATTTTATTAGTTTTTTTTTTTTAAAAAGGCAAATAACAAATTATTTTTGTCACCATACTATTTTTTACATTAAAATCATTTTAAAACAATAAAAAAAAATATTTTCAAACATCCAGCCAGCCATGTTGCCAAATAAATTCTGAAAAGTGTGACTATCCAACCGCGTCGCCGGTGGCCCTCCTCCACCTTGAAGTTCTTGACTTTTGTGTACCGACGTGACACAAACCGAATTGAAAGTCCGTTCACATTTTGAAAGGAAAAAAAGATTGTCGTGCTTCATAACCTCTCGGAGAAAGATGATCCTGGTTGCTTTGGCCACTAGCCACCGACGTGCAGTGGAGTTTTATCAAATCAATATTTTATATTGTTCAATTTAAAACTAATATTAAATCAGACTTCATTTCTTTAAGCTTTTTAAATCAATTATACCTAATTTAAAGAAAAAAACATTCTACATTCCACCGTCATTGCGAGCTACCTACAACCTCTCATCCAATACTATATTTTTTTAATATAAAAAAATATTAATTGTGTAAGTTTTTTTTATTGTAATATATATTTAATCAAAATAATAAATTTGTACAAATTAATTTGAAGTGCAAATTTTCTATAAAATATATAAATTTAAATTAATATAAATTTATTTGTTTAATATGTTTTAATGAAATAACCAATATAAAATTATCGTCATCATTAAAAAAAAAATCTGATATTTGAATTATTAAATTTATTGTATTAAGATTAGTTCATTTTACAATTCAATTTAAATCACATTTAAAAATAAAATATAAATTGTGAGAAAACCCTGCAATAATCAAATTAAAAATAAGTATTTAATTTTTTATCCATAAAAAGATAAAAACAGTTAAAATTATTATCAACATTGCTTCTCAAATCATTAAAATCATTGACTTGCCTAAAAAAAATCAAAAACATTGTAACAAAAAAACAATAAAAAAATTATCATTATTATTTCGCAAATAATAAAATCATAAAATTATCTGATCCGAAAAATAGATAAAATAACAGAAAACACAAAAAAAGAACAAATGGAAAAAAAAGAGCAATGTTACTTTTAAAATTATCACCAATATAAATTAAAATTTCATAACGAAACCTGATAAAAATAAAACCCTGACAAAAAATTAATCGAAAAAAATTATAATCTAAAAGCATAAATATATAAATAAGGATAGAAAACAAACATTGTCCAAACATTATATTTTTAGATTATTTTCATGTGCTGATTTAAAAATAATTAAAAAAACAATTATCATTTTAATATATTTCTAAACAAAAAAAAAATTTTAAAAAAAAAATCAATCACATTTCTAAGAAAAATAAAAAAAATGTTTCATGGAAAAAAATGGAAAAAATAATAATCAGGAAAAAAAACTATAAAAAAAATGAATTTGATGATTAATTTCTTTATTTTTTTTTTTTTTTATATAGTTACTATATATATATATATATATATATATATATATATATGTGTGTGTGTGTGTGTGTGTGTGTGTGTGTGTGTGTGTGTGTGTGTGAAAAAGAAGAAAAAAATATAACCAGAAAATGAAAAAAAAATCCAGAAAAAAAATAATTAGAAAAACAAAACGTAATAAAATAGAACAAAAAAAAAGACAAGAAACGTAAAATTTATAATGAAAGTGGGATTCAAACCTCCTACCTCTTCCATAATGACGCGCAGTGTGGACCATCTCTGCTACCTCAACATTACACTCACAATTCTCGAAAAATATATATTAATAGAAATCTCTACTGTGGGCAAAATAAAAATATGCTTCGAGTGGGATTCAAACCCTCGTCATCTTGGAATAGGAGCTTGACGTCACGTTCCGGGGATCAACTCGGCTACCTCAACATCTCGTTTATAATTTATATAACATATATTAATACTAAGTGTTATTATAAATTTGCACAGTAAAAATACAACGCAGTTTATATATATATAGTAATATATAAGTCCAACAGCAAAAGGAATCATACACAAACATTTTCATTCAATTCGTTTGGAAAAAAAACTAAATAAAAAACTAAATAGTTAAGTCTAGGATTAAATGTCTATTTAGATATACCAATACAGTTATTTTTTATTAAAATTGCATCAAAACATGAAAATAAATTAAAAATCATAAAATTAATAATTTAAAAACAATAAAAAAAATAATTTGAATTAAAAAATATTTTTTAAAATATATTCTTAAAACACAATACTAAACACGCTTAACAACTCCGTGTGTGTGAACGAGGAGAAAAAGAGGTGTAAAGGTTCAAGTCATTTTTACAAGAAGAATGTGAAATGGTATTTAAGTGGAAGAAACGCAAAAAGAGTCTCAAGAAAGAAAAGAAAAGAAGTAAAAGCAATCTTCTACAGGGAAATAAAAATGATAAAGTGGGTCAAAAGATGTATTATATAGAGAGTTAATGATGGCTTAAGAGACCTAACCCTTCAAACAATTCATCAAAATTCCTTTCATTAATCATACAAGACAAATAATTAAGTAAATAATGGTAGGTGGCTTTGCTGACAGGCCCCTCCAAATCATGCGTGTGGTAGGGTTAAACTAATCTATCGCCTTATGGTACACCGTGAGTTGAATAAAACAAAAAGGAAGGCTGCCATCTATTTTCTTTATTTTGTTCATTTTGATCCTTTATCTTTGAATTTCTCTCTCTTTCAACAAATTACTTAAATTTGACAATCAATTTTGTATAATTAAGTGTTTGGGAATGTATTTGGAAAGTATTTTAAAAAAAAATGATTTTTTTTACTTTAAATTAAAAAAATTAGTGCTTTTAAAATATTTTTATGTACTAATATCAAAAATAATTTTTAAAATTAAAAAAATTAATATATTTTTAAATAAAAAATCACTTTTAAAAAATAATTTCAACGTCGTTATGAACCTTCACATAGAATTACTTGGCATCGCCTGAAAAGCCAGGCGTAGTTGGTGAAATATTGTTGCCATCATTATCTTTTGGCCCTCCCAAAATTTGCCGACATTAACAATTAACTTCGCTTCCTTCCAAAAAAAAATGAAAAAAGAAATCATTCAAATTCTTTTATTTTTAATAGCTAAGAATATTATGGGCCCGTTAGAAGCTATTTTTTATTGAGGGATTGTCAAGCATTGTAATCTTGTTTTTATTGTTTATTGAATCGATTAAAAAAATTGGAAACCATAATATATAAATTTAGTGAATAAAGAAAATAAAAAGAAACATATTGACCAAGGATGATCGTATGTTACGCATTTACAGTTACAAGTATTTGTTTCTGCAACATGTTTTTTTACAGGTGAGAAATTTACACTGCCAGGTCCACTTATTTACGTTCCTCCATCAGCTAGCCTTCTAACAATGTTGATGCTTCAATAAGCTTCTCCTATATACTCAAACTACACAAGTAAAACAGCTGGTTTGACCATGGATATCTTCATTTTGTCCCCTCATTTACCTCCTGACTATCAAAAGGAGGATGCAGCTCGGCTAACGCTACATCTTACAGCAACTTGGCCAGCACAAAAATATTTCCTCCTTGAGATGGTGATCATATCAAAACAGATTCTGTACTGATGTATGCAATTACAGTCCCCTGTCGACCATCATTTTTCTTACTCTCTCTGCATCCTCCAATCTACCTGCATTGCCGTAAATCTTCATCAAGAGTTCAAAATTGTGTTCATTGTCTGGCTCCAAGTCAAAAAGATATTGAGCTGCAATCTCTCCAGCATCTACATTACGGTGGAGATAACAAGAATACAGCAACGCTCCCCACACAGTCGGACCAGCCTCGAACTCCATTTGATCCCTAATGATGGCGTATGCCTCGTTGATTAATCCTGCCCTTCCATAAAGATTGACCATGCAAGCATAGTGCTCCATGATAGGATTAATCTGATATTTTGCTTTCATCAGTGAAAATAACCTCTCCCCGTCCTTCACTAAACCTAAATGAGCGCAAGCTGAGAGTAATGACACAAATGTGATTTTATCTGGCAAAGCACCATCCCTCTCCATCAACTCAAAGTAAGTCAACGCCTTAGGGTCTTTACAGTGAGCAGAAATTACAGAGTTCCATGATACAATATCCTTCTCTGGCATGTGATCAAACAACCAATGCACTCGATCCAACTTCCTGCCATTTGAGTAGACAGCAATCAAAGAATTAGCAATAGACAAATCCCACTCCATCCCTCGCCTAACAATCCATCCATGAATTTGAACTGCAACCTCAAAAGATGATACATTGGCAAGGATTGTTGAAACAGCCACCGAATCAAGCTCCATCCCATCATGAGCCATGCTACGAAATGTGTGTAATGCCTCAGCTATTAACCCATGACGAATATAGCCTGTAAGCATAGAATTCCATGAAATAGAGTCCTTACAATCCATGTTATCGAATATCCTTCTAGCCTTAACAATGTCGCCACATTTCGCATACATATCAACAAGCGCATTCAACACAAACCCATCATTAGCAAACCCCAACCTAACTAAATCCCTATGCACAGCCTCGCCTATCCGAATCAACCCAATTCCCCCACAAGCTTTCAAAACCCGAGGGAACGTAAACTGGTCCGGTTCAACACCATCTTCTTCCATTTGAAAGTATAGCGCCATAGCGTCCTCGTACATACCCAATTCAGTATATCCTCCAATAAGCGAGTTCCATGGAAACGCCGACTCCCCTCTCTTAAACATCTCATCAAACACCTGGTGAGCTACTTCAACATCCCCGCACGATGCGTACAGCCTCACCAATTTTGACGAGATGCCAACATTTCTACGTAAAAGATTAGTGGGTATTAGCCTATGAATCCTAACACCATGTTCTATAGCATCTAAACGGTAACATGTTTCTAAAAGTGAAGAGAAAATCTGAGTATCGATTCTAATGCCCTTTTCCATAGAGGACTGGAGGTCTTTAATCACATTTTCTAAGGCTTCGAGCTGGGTTTGGGGCGGGGGTTTGTGGTTGATAAGGAGAGGAGTAGGGGAAGATTTTGGGAAAGAAAGGGTTTTTTTCTTAAGGTTTTTCTGGAATTGTGTTTGTTTCTGTTTCTCTTTTAGCTCTCTTTTTTTCCTGCTTGTTTTGCTTGTGATGGAAGGGTAGCAGTGGAGAGTCATTGAAGATGCGAGGAATCTTGGTGGCTGGAGAATGGTTACCATTTTGGGAAAATGTAGAGTGGAAATTAGAGGGAATTTTATTTGGAGAAATCCATTATACTCTTTGAAAGGCCATTGCTAGCTTTGATATATAGAGGCTCACTTTTATAACTAGGTGAGTTTATTTATGAGATGTGTTTTATAATATAGTTGTCATTTTTTTTTAAATTTATAAAAATATTTCATGACTAATTTAATTTTTTCCATGAAAAAATAGCATTTAAAAATATAGATATTCGAGTTAGCTTGTGTATATCTCAATTAATTTTAAAAACTCTAAAATTTATGATTATATAAATTTTTAATGATTATTATATTTATAATTATAATTTTTTATTGAACGATCCATTTAAACCATTAACATTGTCACCCAAAAAAAATAAAAAGAAAAAGAAATAATAATAATAATAATAATAATAATAATTTGTGGCTCATAATACCTTTACATAAGCAATGGGCTCAAGATAAAATAATTAAAGAAAATTAACATTTTATGGTTTACCCACTTATATATGGTGAGTTTATTTGCATCAAAATAAAAATAAAAATCATTAAATATTTTTTTATACAAACATATATCGTTGATTCAGCCTCCCTCCACTTAGAGCTCGGTACCGAACTTGTTAAGCAAAGCTAGTGCATTGCTAGTGACCTGGGCAACACCATCCACCCTTGCCCTAACTGACGTCTCTAGCCCTCCATCCGAGGCCTCGCCGGCAACGGCATCAGTACAGGTGCTTAAATCGGTCAGTGCAGCACTTGTCCATGTCTGCGCATTGCTTATGTGAAACCGCAAGTCCTGACCGATCCCCTTGGCTTGACCAATGTTCTTCAGCTCTTCAATCGATTCCCTGAGCTGGTCCACGGCATCATCGATCTGTTCTAAACAGTCTTTAACCACCGCCATCCCTCGAGGCTTGACTCCGTTCAGCTTGTTTGCAAACATTGTCTTCGTTGACTTAGCTTCGTCTAGGCTCACAGAGAAGGCCGTCTGGATCAACTGGCTTCGGTTTCGCTGGATGGAAGTGGCATATCGTGAAAGAGATTGCACGCATAGTGCAGGGTAAAGGGTGGCGCTGCATGAAGCCTCGATGAAATCGATTGCACTGGAGCTAGGGCTTGAAGTGGTTGCAGCGTTTGCCGGGCTTGCTGTGTATAAGATAGACAGTGCTGCTAGCAAGAGAATGATAGGTTTCGCCATACTTTCCGGTAGCAAGGTAAAGAAAGTAAAATTATGCTGCAAAAATCAGAATGATTTTTCTTCAAGCTGGCTTTATATACAGTCTTGCAGACAGTAAAATAACAACCCTAAGGACCAGGGAATGTTAAAACTGAATGCAAACCCTAACTACTTCCTTAACACAAGCCTAAACTAATTTCTCTCTTCAAGGACTGCCTCTTTGTCAGGCATATAGATCGTGGGTCACTTGGCGGCCGGCATGGCCTGTTTAAAATCAGGTTGACAAAAAAAAATATTTTTATAGCAATTAGTATTTCTTAAAATTAAAAGTAAAGAAAAATATGTTTCGCGCGATACTTTAAAGTTTCTATGAAAATAATTTATAATTTTTTCAAATAAGTCCTCCTGTGCTGATATAAATTGAAAATTAGAAAAATCATAAAATAAAATAAAAAATTGGAAAAATAAAAGAAATAATCTAAAATAACATTTTTGAACTTATTTTGGGCATGATCCCAAACTTATGAAGTTTAGGGCTCCCGTTTGATTTAGCTAAAAATGGACCTGTAAATTAACAAGTGTCGAGTTTTCTACAAGCTAGCTCCTGATTGAGGTGATCGATTATGAAAATTAATTTTCTACATTTTATTTTTAATTTTTAAACAATTATCTAAATATTTTTAAAAAATATATATTTTACTACAGAAGATCTAGTTGACTGAAAAAGAATTTGAAATATCCAAGGTATAAAATAAATTATTATTTTGTCAACGTTAAATAGCAAGACAACACGAGCACGTTAGCAAAAATGGCAGTCAAACTAGCTACATAGAGACTATATATTTATAAAGGAAAACAATTATGTGGTGCTTGCTCGTTAATAATTTTATTGGGGGTGGGAAACAGTTTTATTCGTGGCCTTGGGGAATGCACCGTGACCTCCGACGTGCTGCCGATTAATAGCATCTCCAACCGGTAAGACATAGGAAGACAAATTTTAAAAAATATTTTTTTGGTTTTTATTTTTATTTTTATTTATTTCGGGGATATTTGGGAGTGTGGTTGCGGTTGCTTTTCAAAGTATTTTTTATGCCGAAATATATCAAAATGATATTTTTTTTATTTTTTTTAAATTATTTTTGACATCAGCACATCAAAATGATCTAAAAACACCAAAACATATTCATTTAAAATGAAAAAAATAGGTCGACCGCAGCCAAACACAGGTTTGGCTGCAGTGCCAAATAGGCACTTCAACTGGTAAGCTATTTTAATAGCTAAAACTCATCTTCAGGTACTATTTTTAGCACTTCAACCAAAATATCAAAATATGAAATAAGTAAAAATATTTGTTGTTTTGTCATCTCTTGCATCCCAGGCTCAGCAAGTATCTTCAATGGCAAAAGTCACTTTGAAAAGCCAAATATCTAAAATAGTTTTGTGAATAGTGTATATATGATTTTTTTTTTGTTGATTTGTACTCCAATGATAAAAACTATTTTGGAGAGTTATTTTTTTATATTATTTTAAATATAGTTTAATTATACAATTAATTATATAATTAATAGGAGTAATTATGCTGCTCATTTCTTCTTCATCTCTCTAACTATTCTTTTTATTTTCTCTGTGTAAAATATATTTTATTAGTCTAGATAAATGAACAAAATTTAATTTTAACATTTTATAAGCTAGTGAATCACAGACGAAATAAATAAACAACACTTGATCAAAGACAAGACAACAACATTTGATCAAACAAACAACAATTCAGTAAGGCCAGCTGCCATATCAGTGTAGGAATTGCCAATTGCTTATTAATTTGAACATGAGCTTGCATGCCCTTGGCTTCTTTTGCAAATGTTGCTGTCCTCACATGGAGTACGGGGCCTGATAACTTTCTTTTTAAGAATAAAAAGAATTTTCAAGCTGATAATCCTTCATTCCAAACTAAATCACAAATTAATTAGCCTTAATACTCAGGATTATGATATAAGAAACTTTTTGGAGATAACAGTTCATCAGAATTGAAGTACCTGCATACAAATTGTTCAAAAAATGAAAAAAACTAGCTATGAAGTTTATTAATAAGAGCCAAAGCATTGCTAGTCAGCATGGAAATATTCACTATAGTCTTCCTGATCTTTCTCACCACTTCATCACTTATCTTCCTCTCATCAATTCCATCTGTGCAGGTAGTTTCATCAGTTATCGCAGCACTCATCCACGTTCTTATGTTAGAAATCTGAAATTCAATATCAGAACCATTTACGCTGCCTAAAGCCTTCAAAGATTGCTTCAACATATCGATGGAGTCTCCCATTTCATCGATGCAATCTTTAATAATCCCAGCTTCAATCTTGCTTAAGTTCCCTTCCTTTGATAAACTTGTTACTAATCTTGATGTGTTGCTCGCAGCTTTGAGGGTCACCGTGAGCGCTTTGGTACATAGTTTGAGGCCATTGGTTTTGATGGTGGAGGTGTATGAAGAGAGGGACTCGAAACAAATCTGTGGATATAATGTAGAATTGCAAGCTTTTTTTAGGTAATTTGTGTAGGTTTCGGTAGAATTTTTGGTGGTATTGGTATCTGCTAAGGATATTTCCATATTATTGGATATGCATAGAAGAAAAGTAAGAAGCAATGCTAAAGCATTTCTTGGAATAAATATTTTAGCTTCCATGGCCTCTCTTTATCAATCTCTCTTGATCTCTCACTGTATTTTGCATTGAAAGGTGTGAGAATACCCCAATTTATAGGAAAAATACGCTGTGTATGTATCGAGTCCAAGTCTTGGAGGCTTTAATTAGCATATATTTGAAATAATTCGACAAATCAGAAGGAGATCGATGGCACATGCATGGAAAATATATCTGTAAGGCTGTACATGCTTGCAAGTCCAAGTCACGAAGCCTGTAGCTAGCATATATATTTAATATAATTCAGCAAATCAGAATGAGATGGAACAAATGTATGGTGGCTGTAAGCCACGAGATATGAGATGGCACATGCATGAATCCAATGCGTTCAGCTGGAAGATGTAGAAAATGAGATAATTTTCCATTCTGTAGTATAGAAACATGTTATATTTTTCAAGTAAAACCAACGAGAATTGTGCCACTATAGTCTCATCGCCATGTTATTTAATAATAGCATATCATGGCTAATATAATGAGCTGTAATATCAATTAACGCAACAGACTGTGAAAGATGCTATCTATGAGAATGTGCTCTATGATCGAGAGGGTTTCAAACATCAGACTTGTACCGGAAAGAAACAAAAGAGAGCAGAATTAATCTTTATCAAATACAGGTCCAAGGCCTTCAACTTCCAAAAAATTAGGAGGAGTCATTCGTTCCAATAATTTTCTTTGCGCAATTTTCAGTTCTTTCTGAACTTCAGATCTGGAAAGCTTTGGTTACGGAGCCTTTTTTGCTGCAGGCAAGTTAAACAGTGCTCCAAGAAATGATCTTATTATGGACAGAATTGTGGTGATAAACACCAACCAGCGATCAAGTAGTTCGAAGTTGACAAAATACAAACCCAAGAAAGCAAACACAAGCCCTTCGAGACAGGACATGCAAAGATGGAATGGAACTGGACTTCCCTATCCATCTCCACTGGCACTGGCAGCTATTTCATTGACTGCAGCTCCTGGCCCCCCCACATCACAGTCATAAACTTCAGCAGAGGTGGAAGATATTGGAACCGGGTTGCCATTGTCACACTCATTGTGCTTTTAAAAGACTGCTACAAAGGATTGCAGAGCTGCTTGGTAAGCCCTCGGCCACCACAATGTTCCAATTAGTGGGCGATAGTAAATCAGAATATATGGAGATATGTGATGGAGCTTTCCAGAGCACAGGAGACAGACCATAAGTTTCTGGATTTCAGAAAAATGTTTGGCGCCAAAAGGAGAAACGCGAGTTCTAACAGATGAGAGGGCTTGGCCTCTACTTCCACCTTGCAGTATTTGCACAAATTGAAGTTTCAGAAAAAGGCTGACCCGTTTTCTTTGAGCTTATTGGAATGGGCAGTGAACCAGTTTAGTGCAGGCTCTATATTGCTCTTCATTACTTCAAGTATTCGATACAATATTTCTAAAAAAAAATAGATTTCCATAGCGGCGGTAGATTCTGTTGCCCTGGCCTGATCATTTATAAAGCAATCGCCAATCACCAGCATCAAACATACCTTGCCGGTAGAAATGGCCTGCAATTATCTGGTTAACAGTGTTAGTATCAAAATCGATATTTCTTCAAGCCTTGGATATATCTGGGTTGAAAGATTTCTCAAGCTGCTTTGGTTACTTGCTCAGGGCTATATTCTTGGGCTTTAGAACCAGACATTTTTTGCGTCTTTGTAACATGATCAAAGGCATTCTTAATGGGATTCAGATCCATTTTCACTTGCACTGGCAAACAACTCCATCACCATGGCAACACAAAGCATTATAAAATTAAACCCCCTTGCAAATTAGTATCCTACATCGTCCTTAAACTTTGCTTAAACCGAAATAATCTCGTTCGCAATTTAATGTGATTTCTCTTCAGAGTTCAGACTTGAGAGGGCCATCAATGCTAAAAATCTTGTCACATTTTATTCATAAAAACTGCTAATACACCAAATTGTGATTAGTAGAAAAGGTTGGAAGGGTGGAGAAATTTTGGGATTCTACAATAATCTAATTTCAACTATTCGAAGGACATATAAGATCCTGGAGATTTGCTCTTTCTGTTCTTTCGTTAACAAAATATCTCCAGGGACTAAAAGTTTTTGCTTGCATATCAGAAGGCTTGGAATCAAAAACAGGTCACAATGTGGAAGCTTTTGGAATTTGGAGTCTGATGGGTAGAACTCGGAGTTGGGTCAAGGTTATTTTACCGGTAATGTCCTTGGCTTTGGGATTTATTTGAAACTAAGTCGCATTGTGTCAAGGCTTGAAACTTTTATATATCAGTGAAGCTATACATTTACTCCATCAAATGAAGCATTGGTCCAATGATTGGAAACTCAATGTTGAGATTAAGGGTAAATTCTCCATTTGAAAGCTAAGGAATTTAAATAATTGTTTAATTATCATGCATAATCACTAAGGAAAAAAAACAGTTAACACGCTTGTAGCTCATAAATAATCTGTCCCTTTACATAAGCAAACAGTTTATAACTTCAAGTTGAACTCAAGATAAGGTAACACGGCTGCATTATCAATCTAAGCAGCCAATCCCCTGGGGTTGCCTCATCAAAAGATTTATTTTGCAAATATCATATCATGTATAATTAATATCATCACCTGGAGATTGGGACCAAACTTGTTGACCAAAGCCAGTGCAATGCTAGTGACCCGTGCAACACCATCAATCCTTGCCTTGACTGAATCCTTCAACCTTCCATTCAAGGCCTTCTATGCGAACCCATCAACACAAGTGTTCGCATTGGTCAATGCAGCACTTGCCCATGTCTGTAAATTGCTTATGAGAAACTGCGAGTCCTGACGACCCTTGGCTTCGCCAATGTTCTTTAGCTCTGTAATGGAATTCCTAAGCCGGTTCACGGTATCATCAATCTGTAAGCAATCCTTAACAGATGCCTTTACTCTAGGCTTCAATCCCCTTAACTTTGTCAACTTGGATGCCAATGTCTTAGTTGACTGGCCATTGGCTAGGCTCACAGCAAAAGGCTGTCTGGACCAACTGGGTTCGGCTTCGTTGGATTGAAGTAATGGCATAGATGGTTGCACAGTTTGCTGGGCTTGCGTTGAATAATATAGAGGGCAGTAGGAAGAGAAAGGCAGGTTTTGCCATGGTATGGGGAAGCCAGAAAAAGAAAAAATTTCCTTTGGCGGATTGAAAGACTAGATAGGGAGTCGAGCGTGTAATTAAGGAGGCTTTGAATCTATTGAGGTTCGTGAGACTCGTGTTAAGCATTGCATACTTCTTAAACTTAACCCGGGGTTGAATGGGGCAATTACCGGGTCAGAGGCCAGGTCCAAATTTTTTTATTTTACAAGAAAATAAAAATGATATTATTTTTAAAAAATCAATAAATTTTATTGAGTTTTCTCTTGGGGTTAACTGGAGTTTTTTTATCGGGTCATAGATATATTTTCTTTTTTTCTTTCTTATTAAAATCCGACCCGATCTTGGATTACCTGCCTCACACATAAACCTACCCACTGAGCCAAATGAAGCTTAAAAAACCATGATAATTTGTGGTAAAGAAGGTAAGAGTGACCAACTTTAAACCCTAATTCTCAATTCAATGGTGTGTGTGTAATAAAAATGAGTTACATACTAAAAGTCGTATCCCAATAATTAGTTATTTTAAATTCTAAAATTTAATATAATTTAACTTTACATAAATAGTATAGCCGTATTTATGTTTTTTCTTATGTAACGTTAGATGGTTGTGCCCATTCTGAACTAAAATAACTTCACTTTTTTCTGGTTTAGTTTTTGCTCTGCTATGTTACATGCCTGGTAGGAGCAGAAAGAACAGTCTGTTGATCATTATAAATTGGAGTTTCCCTGCACCTTCTTTATTCTACTTATTGAAACAGGTCGGCTTCAAGGGTTTCTTGCACCTTGAACTATTTACACGCACCAGTAAACCGCTAGACACTAAAATGAAGCTTAATCCTCAAGGCTGAGATAGGTTTGTCGCTGTGGAGTTCAAATAATCTTTTTGCTGATAATTTCACTCCTTTGAGAAAACTGAGGTTTGCCAACTTGAGAGTCATTGCAGTCCAAGAGGTTGCATGTCCAATTAGATACTGGGAACCATTTGGTGCTCAGCCTTGACTGCCAATTTTCAGTTCATTTGCCAGCTGCAGAAAGATTAGTTCCATCATTGACATACACTGATGCTTTGACTAACATACAGGATAGGCAGAATTTTCCATGGATGTAAATGCCTTCAGGTTTTTACACACCTTTTCAGTTTCACAGAATCTGTGTTAGAATAAAAAAAAAATGAATTGATAACCTAATATCTCATATTAGTGTTTAAGAGCGTGGAGCAAAAGACTGCTATGTTTCCTCGAGTGAATATCAGATTCAAAGTAATCCTATAGACCAGTCAACATTGAGAAAGCTAATATAAATGTGGCCATTAATATAGAGAAGATAAGATTCAAAAGTGATCAAGGAATGGCAAAGCATGTTAAAATGTGAAATAAGGAGACATCATACCACAAGCAGAAAAAATAGGGCGGACTTTTTCAAAAATCTCATCTTCTGTTCCCACTGCATTGATCTGCACACATTTATATTTACCACTATAAGTCTAAGAGTTCATTTACTTCATATGTAACCAGAAACAGAAGTGAACTGCTACTGAACATAAATCATGACAAATATTCATAAAGAATCTAACAGAAAGACAGGCTTGAAGGAAAGAAACTAGATAGTTATGGACACTGAGTTATAAGGAAGTTAAGTTTCCAGATACTTGCCTTGCGAAGTTTCCCTCTCTTGGAGTAGTAGTCAATAACAGGAAGATTTAGGATTTCAAACACTTTAAGACGTTTCTTGACTGTATCTATATTGTCATCAACTCGGCCCTGCAATGAAACAATGTACTTCAACAACTGCTCTTACATATTTGAATGGGGAAAAAATGTATAACATATACTCACCTCATTGCGGTTTAGCACTCGTTTTACCATCTCTTCTTCAGGACAGTCAAAGAAAAGCACAACATTCGGTTCAAGCCCGGTCTGCATCAATACCAAAACGATTATATGTTCTACAGCCAGCACAAAAATCATTTGACTCAGTGAAAATCATCATGCTTTGAATTCCCATCAGTTTGATTTCTCCACTGTTTTCCTTTCATTATCACACTGCTCATTTTCCTATAACATTTATATGTTATTCTTCTAAACCATTACTCTACATGATGAACTTTAAACAAATGGAGATCATAATGAAATTGATAGAAAGACTAACCAGATCCTTTGAATATCAGTGCAAACATCAGGATGAGAAACTACATCTTTCATGAAAGGTGTTGTGAAAAAAAAGAAGGAAACTCACAAATTGTTCAAATGCTATTCGATTCTCCTCAGTTCGTGGGAAACCATCAATGAGAAATTTATTGCTGTCACTTGATTCCATCTCTTTCTGGATCAGTTTGACAGTCACTTCTGAAGGAACAATCCTGCCTTCTTTAATTGTGTTAAGCATCTGGGACCTGGAAATTTGATTTCCCTCATCAGTGGAAATGTATTTCATTTCAGAATGTGCTAATAAAACATTCTCAACAACTTTGTTTCACTTAGAATTATTACCACTGTTCACTGTTAGACTCTATTTCTCGCCTTAACAACTCTCCTGCACTAAGATGTTTGAATCCAAATGTTTCAACAATCTTTTGGCATTGTGTACCTTTTCCACTACCAGGACCGCCTGAAAGGTATGTTGTTAATTTAATTCTCATGCGTAACTATTAGAAGAAAAGAAGGAAATCAGATATGGACATTTCAGCAACCAGTAGGTATGGCAATCTTTTTGAAAATGTGATGCCATGAACTCAGTTGTAAAAGCAAGCATGTCAAATACATAAAACTTCTCCCAAAATATGAAATATCCAATGAGCCACCCAAATGTGAAAAAGAAATTTATGTCATCAACAAATCTCACACGTCAAAAGCTATATGTATGATTCTTTTTTTTTTTTGACACATTATATACTAGATGTGCATCAGCCAGTGTAGGCCAAACAACAAAATAACAAAAAGGGCAAAGAAAAAAAACAGGATCGCGCACGCACGCAAACACAACAACTATTACTATAATTGCAAGATTCTTAATTACCCACCTAGGACAAAAGTAATAAATAGGTTTCTCTCTTTGAACGAAGTCGGTCCATCTTTTACCTTCAGCACGAAAATAAGCAACAATTAGGAAGCAAATTATTCCAGACATAAAGTCATGAACAAATCAACGCTGTAGAAAAGCAATAACAATTGACGAAATTGTTCGTGCATTATTAGACAACGTTAATCACAAATTAAAAACAACAAAAATCTTTCACAATTAATGTAAACACAGCTGCCTAAAAATCTTATGTATCATTCGCTCAGTTACTACAAGGAAACCAAACATTTTATGAGAGCAATACCACAGTGGGTGTCTCTGTACTAAATGACGATCTCCATATCTTGAAGCCAAAGGGTGCCTGTAAGAAACCCAAACAAAAAAAATAGAAAGCAAAACAGTATAAAACGAGACAAAAATGAGTATTGCTAGATTTATAAAGATGATATCTTCTTCGCCAAATCAAGAAGTGGGCTTGGCACCTGAACAAGTGAGGTTGGTTTTGAGGTGGAGATCACTGGAGAAAGTGAAGTCACGCGCCGCCACATGTCTCTTTGTTCCCTTCAATTTCTAGCTCTGGTTGAAGAGTTTTTGCGTGGATTCATTGAGGTATATCGTCGAATAAGTAACGCGCATAAAGGCAGGCTGATCGCGTGTCCGTGCGGCGGGTCGCCAGGTTTTTGGCTGGCAACTTGTGGATGGCTGGGTCCAAGCTACGATGTAAGCTTATTATTATTATTATTTCCTTTTTTTTAATAAAAAATGGAAATAATACTCATTTTCCTGGTTGAAATATTTCTGTCTTTTTATCATTGTGCAAGTTAATCTTTGACAAGTAACCTATGGAAAATTGGTATACATATGTTTTTTTTCATTGCATTTTAAAAATATTTTTTTAAAATAAAAATTATTTTATTTTATTTTATTTTTAATTTTAATTAAAAAAATTAGTATTTTTAGATTATTTTAATTTCTTGATATCAAATATAATATTTTTTAAAAAATAAAAATAAAAAAATATTTTAATATATTTTTGAATGAAAAATATTTTCTAAAACAATTAATAAATTTCTAACAAATTAATTGAATTTGGCACTTTGGACAATAACTATAATGGTTGGAACGAGGCTGATTAATTGGACCGCCTGGTTCAAATTCCTTACCAAATAATTAAAATAAATTATCCGTAGGATTTAGAGAAATATATTATATTTTGAATTAAAAGAAATTGTGAAATAAATAATATGAAAGTGAGATATAATGATAAATTCGTTAATTTCAGGAAAGGTCGGCAGTAAATCCCACGTGCCCTTTTAAAAATGGACTGACTTGCATTAATTAAAAAGAATTGGATTGAAACCCTCAAATCTATTTTATTGCCAAGATTTTTTCAGGAGGCTCGTGGATAAAATTAACCATATCTGACAGAGCGCCCGATTTGCAGGAATGCAGGACACGTAGCATAGGTTTATTATTTTCATTAATTAGTCTCACTCTCACACAACACCACCTTGAGTCACTCAGCTTGAAAGGAAAACCATCGAAATTAAAACCAAGCCAGGCCTAGTGGTCCGGCTTTGCTTTCGTCAATTCGAGATCATGTAAGGGCTAGGTTCCAAATTACACACGTGTAAGTTAACCTTGATATGTTGCATTAATGATATATTTGGATTGATATTGTTTCTTACAATATTTTTTTTTATAAAAATAGTAAAATAGTTTTTTTTTTATTTTTAAAAAAATATTTTTGATATTGGTATATTAAAATGATTTAAAAATATTAAAAAAATAATTTAAAATAAAAAATTCAAAAACATTTTTGAAGTGTCATCAAGTAATCCAATAAAAACCCACATTTGTTTTAAAAATAATTAAAAACTAATATTTAAAAAAAATGAAACCACCAAATCCTGGATTAATCTGGATTAACAGACTTGTTACTTATTTGTTTTTTGCATTTTAAAAATATTTTTTTAAAAAATATTTTTATTTTATTTTTACTTTTAATTTTTTTTGTATTTTTATATTATTTTGATGTGATGATATCAAAAATAATTTAAAAAAAATAAAAAAATATATTATTTTAATATATTTTCAAGTAAAAAATATTTAAAAAAGCAATCACTATAACACTTTCAAAAAATATACAGAAAGCTTATTGAATGGAATTTAAGGATACTAGTTTAGTTTATTTTTTAAAATCACTTGATATCATCTTAAATGTTTCCCGTTAATTAGATGATTTGAATTTGATGATACTCGTGTAGTGGCTAATGGTATATATTAAGAGAGGGAGAGCGTTTTTCATCGTGTCTGAAACATGCCCAAGACCCAATGGCCATTGGGTGTTTAATGACACCCAGAAGTCCACAAGGCTCCTTGTGGGCTGGGCTCACAATTCTCAAAAGTCACCCAAAAGTCCATAAGGCTCCTTTTGGGCTGCGCTCTCGATTCTCAAAGGTTAGTCAGGGACGAGACTTTGTCGAGCGAATTTTATGCAGCTAAATCTCATATCTCCTTATTGCTCCTTTGCCCTGGTTAAGGCCTCAAAGTTGCTCTCAATTTACCATTGGAGACCTAATCTTGGTGAAAAAATAACAATAGTATTATTTTGAAAAAAATTAAAAAATATTAACTTGAATATGATTTCACTCGATGAATCAATCTGTTTAAACATGGTCAGCTCCTAGTTGAATTTTTAAAAAGCTAATCCAAGTTAAAATAGAGTCGTGTGGCTACTTTTAAAAATATTACTTGTTTAAAAATATATTAAAATAATATTTTTTAAATTTTTAGAAATTATAATTAATATCAGTATATTAAAACACAATATTAAACACCTGCTAAATATGGAATAAACCTACTAGAACAAACCATTCGGTGATTTAAACCATTAAAATCCTAAGCAAAACACAAAGTCAAAAAAAGAATCAACCACTTTTGATAAAGCAATCAGTCAATTCAAATCCACAGCATTCTAGCACGAGGGAGGCTAACCTCTGCCCATACAATAAATTATGGATTGCATGGAGAAAATTTAAAAGGTGTTGCCAGCTTAGCACTCAAAGACTAGAGACAACTCTACTTTTTTATTCTTCCACAATTTAACCAGCAGAAACATCCCACAGAACTTTGATTGCATGTGTATGAGCTTCTACAAATAATTAATTGTTTTTTATTTTAATCCTTGCCCCTGTTCGTTGTCAAGATAATAGTTCCTTTTCTGACGATTTCAATACCCTAACATGACATCATCATTCACTAAGATCAAATATATTTTTTTATAATATGGTGTCTGAGTCAATTTACACTTATCATAACTAATACGTGGACTCATTGAATATTCTACAAACCCAATAAATAAAGTGTATCACAGGGTAACAAACATGCAAAGCATAACTTGAATTCTGATTCAGAGAAAATAAACAAGTCTCTTAAAGTGTCTTGAATTCTGATTCATAGAAAATAAACAAGTCTCTTAAAGTGTGAGGTCAAAACTCCCTCCTACAAATATTTAATATAATTAAGTGTATAAGAGGTGGAAATAAAGATAACATCCGTTCATCTTGATCAGATTCTCTTCGTATTCATTGAAAATCATGGGGTATAAAAACCGCAGAGTTCTTGCTCGGAATCGGCGGCGGCTGCAACGTTGCCTATCGATGTTTTAATTTATGAGTAGCTAGGTTTTGAGCATGCACATCTTGATAAATATATAACATAAGACAGACGAGGTTAATTTATCAATTATGGTGGATGGCATCTGCTCAGCTATTTCTTCTTCTTTTTTTCAGTATATATTAAGAGCATAGGTATATACCCACCAGACCACTATAATTTCTTTCTCGCTGGCACGTTAGAAAAATAATCGGTAAGCATGTTCGTCATGTACAAACCTCATTCCTATTCTTAAACTCTATTAAGCACACATACTATGGTTTAAGAATGCTTGTTGGAACCATCTAATTGTTGATCTAATAATAAAAATTTAAAATTAAAAGATTTTCTTTTAATATGGTCTTAGTTTTGAATTATATAATTGTCAATATGATAACTACTGGAGATTTATATGGACGTTAAACTCAAGACAAGTAGAATTAGCCGAGTTACGTATAAACGGTTCCGAACACCTAATATAATAATAAAAAGAGTGTCTTTGGTGCAGGAAAATCTGAACCCCTCCCAAGTCCTAACTCCACAACCCTCGCCAATATGTGCTTCTGTCGTTGCTGTCATTTGACGACCATGGGTTGGTGTTATAACCTTGCTGGGTGCGCATTGCGCCATGGGGAAGACTACAGCTTTGTTTTGCTCTGTAGAATTGTGATGACGAGAGGGATCATGCAATGCTCAGATCAGGAATAAGGATGATTAAGATGGTGTAAGAAAATGGGAAAGGCAAAATTTATATGCCACTGTGTCCACTTCTTATTGGCCTATCCAGTTGTGTCCCATCGCAATCATTGATCCTACTACCAATGGAGCTAAACTTTGGGAGCCTATCGAGTTTTAGGTCCCGGGCTCCTTTCACAAAACTTATGGTGGGTCCACCATACTCCATGCGTTGTTTAGTAGGCGAGTGAATCACACGGCCTAGTCAAATGCCATGCATGAATGATCTTTTTTTCATATCCACGCAGGGGTGGGCTCATTTATTAAACCCGATTCGGTGTATCGATTGCAATCAAACCCCTGATCCGGAGTTAGATTTTGTAGACCTAGCATGTTAATGTAGGATCTCACTTGAAATATAATTTAATTATTTTATAAACTATTATTTGAAACGATATCAGTTTTATCTTTTTTTTAAGAGAAATAATAAAATAATATTATTTGATTTTTATAATCTATAATCCAACCAATCTCATTTTCTTTTCATGATAAACGTCCAATTTTAACATCATTTATTGGATGGTCATGTATTAAGATATTGATTTTATTTGTGTTGGGGTGTTTAGCTTGAAAAGTATTAATTTGAATTTTTATTTTATTTTTTTAGATGATTTTTTGATATATTATTTTTTGAAACAAAATAATATATTTTTAAATAATAAATATCATGCATTACAATATCAAATACATACTTAAAATTTTATCAAATATCATAATATAAAACTTAACATTTTATAATCGATACCATCTAATATAGATATGATAAATTATGAGGATATATTTTTCCTATCAACATCAAATTTTGTAACTTTTTTTAAGCAAATTGTTTTCAATTTGATAACAATGATGAAGAGAGTTGAATGGACATGAATTTTAATATTTTGGTATAAATAATATATTTCAAAATGAATTAAAAAGATGAATTTAATCTAGATATACAAGAGTGATATTAATGGAGATGATGATGCCTGTATTAAATATAACAATTTATTTTTTTAACTTATCTTCATAAAACTTGAGTGACGAGCTCTAGAATGCTTGATATAAAAAAATGTGATATTCAATTTTCCTTATAATATTTTTTTATTTCATGATTATGATATAGTTTTGACTATGTAGGTCAAATCTTCATTGGTCATATTAAAAATATGAACAATATTGATTTTATGTGCTTGTTAGGATGTAACTTCACGCAAAAAGGTCTAGCCAATTAAAAATTCATCTTTGAAATTTATGTTCTGACCCAATTTTAAATGTACAAGTGTTTACAGTTTACACTTTATTTTCGACAATGACGGAATAACCACTATATAATAATTAATATATATATATTATTTATACAAGTAAATTGGCTCTATGTTATAATTAAATTAGAGATTTGTGACTCATATTGGTCTACTATTAAAAGAAAAAGCTCTCAAAGTCGAGAAAAATATGGCCATTGAAAAAATCAAAATCATAATATAAAATGCCACCTATTTATTTAATATGATAGACCCTTTAATAATGTTTTATATGCAATTAATGTTAAACATGGTTGGGCTCAAGGAGGGACTCGGGATTCAATTAACTTGTAATTTGATTCAAGTGTTAAAAAATTAATTTAATTTGACTTGATGAGTTAATTAGCACTTGATTAAAATGTTGTTTATTTCCTTTCAAAATAAAATGCTTGTTTTTAATAAGATAATTAAGTAACCTAATTAACTTACAATCCTATCCCTCATATAAGTTTTTTTTTTTTTAAAAGTTGTTTTTATTGACTTTCATATTAAATAGAAAGTATACTTGAATTTATTTTTTAAAGTATTTTTTATTTAAAAATATATTAAAATAATATTTTTTATTTTTTTAAAATTATTTTTGATATTAACACATAAAAATAATATTAAAATTTTAAAATTTTTAATTTAAAATAAAAAATATTTAAAAAAAAAATATTTTTTAAACGTGGTAACAATCATCCCCGTAACCCCGTTGCCTATAGCTAGCAAGAAAATGTGACTCACAGACACGAAACACGCGCGTGAGACATGCTCAACTCCAAAATAACATTTTGATTTGGCCTGAAGCAAGAGAAGTCACCATTATATAAAGGTGGGTGCGTGAGGCTTGGCTCTCTAGGAGTAAGATTTTTTGGAAGTGATATAGCAGCCAGTGACTTGAAGTATAGTGATGGGTAGACAACCTTGTTGTGACAAACTTGGTGTGAAGAAGGGACCTTGGACAGCTGAGGAAGACAATAAGCTGGTCAATTTTATTCTCTCACACGGTCAATGTTGTTGGCGAGCTGTCCCAAAGCTCGCCGGACTCCGACGATGTGGCAAGAGCTGCCGTCTTCGCTGGACTAATTACCTCCGGCCTGACTTGAAGCGAGGCCTTCTTAACGAGGATGAGGAAAAACTTGTCATTGATCTCCATGCCCGCCTTGGCAACAGGTAATTAACTATATATTATCTAGCTATTATATGCTTTATAGTTATAAATCAGCAAAGTTATAAATAAAACTATATAGTTTTTAACCTTTTTTTTACTTTTTTATTTTGTTAGTGGGTTATAGGTTGAGCATCGCGATAGGATGATGCAAGCTATTATTAAACAAGTATTATAATAATAAGCTAATTAACATATAATTTATTTATTCTAAAAAAAATGCCTTATATTCAAAAGTGGTGACACACAGTTTTATGAGTGCATGAATTAACTAATGTTTTAATAATAAATAAAGGATTGTCACTCAATACTACTACCTAATACTTAGTTCATACCAATATTATGAAAGTTGAGACTAAATAGTATGAGAGCTCCTTCATCTTTCTGCTGACATTTTCCAGGTGGTCCAAAATTGCTGCAAGATTGCCGGGGAGAACAGACAATGAGATCAAGAATCATTGGAATACTTACATTAAGAAAAAGCTTATTAAGATGGGCATCGATCCTGTTACACACGAGCCTCTCAATAAACAAGACAGTCCCCGAGAAAGTAGAGTACCTTGTCACACTACTCATGATCAGCCCATTATGAACGCTGATAACCAGCTGATTCCACCTGAAATCTGTGGCCACGCCTCCTCCAGGACTGATAAATCAAGCACGGCGACCCCGGCAGGAAACTCGTCAGTGGAGGTATGTGTAGGGTCATCGGAACCTAATAATGACAACGATCCACCGGCGAGTTTTATATGGTCAGAGATATTTCTTGATGACTCATCCTGGAACTTCCAAGCCACTAGAGAAGATTATAGTGAGCTTGGGGTATCTAATTCCTCGTCAGATGATAGTATCTCTACATGGTTTTTAGACTCTGAGGATCTTGGAGATGAATTCTTTGGGCTTAGCTGCTTCAGTGACATGGACTTGGGTATCCTAGACGTGGGTGGCAAGCATTAAAATGCACTGCCTCGTAGAGTGATATCACGAGATATATCCGAGTAACAAGGATTGAAAACTCAAGCTTCCTGTATTTTAGTTTCTAGTATTGTACTTAGTTTTTCTTCTTCTTTTTCCATCCCACCCTTCAAATACTGGCAAAGAACAAGGGAATTTTATGGAGATATTGAAAGTGTTTAATTAATAATGATTTTCCGTTTCTTAACATGAATATCTTGTATGTATCTTGATTAATTTTACGGGTTTTAAAATTAATAATCATATAAATTTTTAATGATCATCGTATTAATAAAGTTTAAATATAAAATCAAGGGGAGTATAAATGATTGTATGTAATGGCTGAATGATTGGAGCCAGAAACTTCGTGGCTACCACTTGTAAATGTATATGATAAAAAAAGAAAGAGATGGGTGGTTGAAGAAGGAACACTCTTTATATGTGATAATATAAATATGGGGAAGCCTCATCTTCATCCCTAACATCTTACTGATTCTTAATTTATTTTTTTATTTATCATTTTATATTATACAAAGTTTGCGCCTCTGTAAAGGAAAACTCAAGTGTTATTTTGTTATATTTTACCCCTAGAAAGGCAATATTGTCTACGTATAATATCATAACAATTCCCCATTAAATTGATAAAATTAATTTAATTGGATAAGGTGCCCAATGGAAATAAATATGATCTGTTTTGATAAGAATATCATTATTTAAAAAATTAATTAATTATTTTATATTTGAACAATATAATTATAGGTATTTAAAAGGCAATAATACATTTCAGAATGTGAGAAAATTTCTATTTTTGGTATTTTTAACTTAAACGCAAGCGTGTTTTTGTTGGTGGATATTGCGTTGATGGGCTTTTTTTTTCTTTTTTTCTTTTTTTGTGACTCGATTTTTAGAAATAGCTACTTATCCGCAGGTGGTGCTCAAGAATATATCCGCAATATAAAAAATTGATAATTATTATAATTGAACAATATTATGTTGATGGGTGAATATATATATATATATATATAACGTTGTCACTATTAAAATGGAGGTCCTTGAAATGAAATCCAATCCCATCAAATTAAAGCTCCATTGAAAGTTGGAAAACGTGAGACCAAATCATATTATATACACGAATTAATATAAATTACAACTTATCACAAAGCTGTACTCAAACTGGACATGTCAACGACTGTGTCATTGCATATCAGCATGCTTGTTATGATTACCAAATATTATAGTTTTTTTTTTTCATATTATATATAAGCTATACTGTATATTCACACACAGAGAGGATAGCTTATATATAATATGAAAAAAAAGAAGAAGATATAATATTCTGTAATCATGTCCAGCAGGCTGATATCTTGTTTTCAAAGAGTAATAAAAAATATGAAATTTATTTTATAAATCTTGAGTTTGGATCAAAATATTTTTACGTTATAAAAATTTAAAACAAATAAAGTTTTACTTGATTAATCTAAACCCATAAAAAAATATATAAAGAGAGGTGGAATTTTCTCAAATTCAAACAGATATATATTGTATATCCACATCCATATTGATGCCTTTCACAAGAAATATTTTTTTTATTTTATATCTCTTGATTTTGAACCATTAATAATGATATATAGAAGGAATCTATGTATTGTATCTGAGTCAAACCTGCAAAAAATAATAATAGTATTACAATGATTAAGCTTATTACTTCTTGTACGTGAATTATCATTAAAAAAGATTGAAATAATTGGATCTTCATAATTAATTCCAACAAGTAAATAAGAATACTAACATTTGATTGACTGATAACTAAAAAGGTCAATGGCGTGTAACATATCATGTTATTTGGTCATAATCCCACTTGATTTCTTTAATCATGGCAAGCAAGTATGAGAGAGAATATTATCTTGATTAAGCTAATTTAATTGGGTATCATACCCATCTCAATCTAATTAAACCATACATTTCTTTAAGAATTTTATTAATCTTCTACAACTTGAACTTTAAATAAACCTCTTTTTTTTATCGAATGAAGATATCATAATATTATTACAATTAATTAAGGGGTCATATGATATCATTTTTTTCTCCTGCACAAGTTCAATCAAATTTACAAGATTTTCAAAACATGTTTATCAAGTAAACATATAATTACAGGCTAGTAACCAATAAAAGATAACTTGTAAAAAATAAAATAATAATTTTGTACGAGAATAATTCTAATTTGCAAAATAAGACAAACATAAATGATCGAACCTACATCAAACAAGATGCCAAGAATGCATGAGCTAAAAATCTCTGTTGTCATTTTCATGCAGCAAATATAAATACGTATTGAGATACTAAACTATTAACCCTGTGATTATTATGTTTTTATAATCAAGATATCTTGTGAGCTTACATGCACCATAAATTAATCTTTAAATCTACAACAATCTTTTTTTTTATATATATATATAACTGAGATATACAGACTAGCTTACGTGTACCATAATATTCTATAAACCCAATGAGCATATAAAATACCCTATGAATAATAGACGTGCATAGTAAAACTTAAACTCTGATACAGAGTAAATAACTAGGCCATCCTTTTTCTTGTTTACATTAGTGGATGCAACTCTTGCATCGCAAACTTATGCACCCCCCTTCTGATTGATTAATTGAATGCAGAAAACGCAACTCCCCAGCTAATATTATTTACTGTACTAATTGTTGTTTCCAAAAAAAAATAAAGTTATCTGGTCAATGAGCATACTGGCTCACAAAATGGCTCTATAAACCATTCTAAAATAAAGTTGGGTAAGGAATCAAGTTGGTTAACTTAATCACATTTTACAAAATTAGATGAAATTAATGTTTTCATAGTTACCTTATTGTAGTGATTTTATTCAATAATTTATCTCCATATAAAGAAATGCTTTCTTGTAAAAAGGACTTCCAAGATTCCAAAACCCATGATCAAAACCCACGATGATATATATATATATATATATATATATATATATATATATATATACATATATATATATATATATATATATATATATATATATATATATATATATATATAAAGAAAGGAGGTTATCACTAGCATTTGCAATGCGCGTACTGCGTTATGCTTGCTTCTTGGGAAGACACGAATGCTAAAGTTTATATGAAGGATCACTACATTGCGTCAACAAAATTAGCCAGTTTTTTACTCGATCAATGTTTATGCCAATAAATAATCAATATTTGAAAACCTAGTAGACACGTGATCTTAACCGGTTCGGATAAAAAAAAAAGTTGACCTCATCAATTTATTGATATTTTCAATCTTTCTTTTTATAAAATAGAGTTGATTTTCCCGACCATGACTTGTTCTTTATCCGAATTAGATTTTAGAACTGTGCCAATAACATTCCAGTTTCCTAACACTACACATGGGATATCTATATTTCTCTTGATGCTAATTAGATATGAAATGTTTTCTTTCGTAGCTAGTTTTCGGATATAAAAAATAATAATGTTAAGTGCAGCTAGATATGCTTGGCCTATTGAAATCAAGTCGTAGAACCAAATGCATGTATTATTTGAGTATATATCAGCTGGTATATGATTTAGTGTAAGAGGTTAGATCCAAGAGTAGAGATGGTTACGTAGTTTGGGAGTGTGGTTGCTGTTGCTTTTCAAAGTGCTTTTCGTGCCGAAATGCACTAAAATGATATTTTTTTTATTTTTTAAAAATCATTTTTGACATCAGCACATCAAAATGATCTAAAAACACTAAACCGCCGGTTTTTTTTAAAAAAAAAACATCAAAAAACAGCAATAAACAGATTGGATCACAATGCCCAACGGGCCATCTTCAAACGTTAGTGTCAAAAAGATAGCCAAGGTGGAACTCTATTGTGGGATTTGAGTGTGTTCTGCTTCATATACCAGCCCTAAAAAAGCTATTATCATTGGCTATGACTAGTAGGGTGACTTAACTTGTAGATTGGATTTTGTAGCCATTGTATTTTATATTATATAATAGTTATAAAACCAATCTGTTGAGTAATCTTGGTGACCTCACAAAATAAAATATTAAATTCTCCTGATTTTCTTCTCAGAATGACGTCATAAAATACATCAAGTATTGAATGGGTGAATCCCACTAATGAATTCCATAAATCAACAATGATGGGGGGGAAAATTGTATACTATCTTTAGATAAGATGAACACTACTCTTTTACACATCAAACTACGAAATTTCTTGAAATTATTATTGGCATATGCGTAAAGAGTGATGGCATGGTACAAGAAACTTGGAGCCATTCCAAATCAGCTAGAAAGGGAAAATATATATTACCAAATCCAAGTAAGATTAAAAAGATAATGAACGTAATTAAAAATAATCATGATTTCCTCCGAGTTAGTTGAACACTTGAACCTATTGGCTCTGTATGATAATGGAAGCTACACAGTTGTACTTCAACAAATTGTCAGTGAGATTATAATCATGGAATGCAGACAGCGATGCTGCCCAGATAAATCTTTGTGAGTTCCACCGATAAATTAATTTAGAAACGACGAAAGTGACTTGGCTAACAGACAAATGCAGAACCTGTTGTTTATACATGATGGCTAATGAAAGAGCAAACGCCACTTTCTTTCTTTCTTTCAGTCACTATCCAGTGTACAAGCTTTTATGGATTTCAGGGGGAAGAAAAATCCTTACCTACCTTCTTTCAAAAAGTAGAGATTCAGCCTGAAACTAGCATGTATTTGTCTCACTTAATATCTATCCACTGCACAAAAGTGCTGAGTAAAGTATATTATGCATAGAAAGCAAGGTCTGTGTCACTTGAAACCCTTCTGTGTTTTTATGGACCATGACTCATAAAAGCAATCCTCACGTCACATGCAAGGAGAGATATGAAAAGTACCTAGTGATCTCTTGTGGAGATTTTGTATAGGCCTTTGATTAAAAAAAAATAATAATCAAAGTTATTGTGTTCGATAATGCGTTTGGACGGTGTTTGAACATGGTGTTAGGGTGAACGATGTCTTTTTTTAATGCTTTTTGGTGATTTTGATATAAAAATGCTAAAATATATGAAAATACAAAAAAGCATCAATTCAGCACAAATGCACTTTTGCAAAAGCACTGTACTAGGTACCAATAGTTGGTGATGGAGGTGGAAAAAGTTACGAATGTATCTCTTTGGGGATAGTGCTCTCTACCAAACGATCATAATAATTGTAGAATGTAAAAGCGTGCAGTTGTCGGGAAAGCTGTTGGTAGGATCCCAAAACATCTTTGAAATTCTTAAGATTGTGGAGAGCTTGTGAAAAAATATGTGCCAAATAATTTCATTCTCTAAGCAGGAGGATCTAAGTGTATACAAAGATAAGTGGAGATATCCATCAATCTGTTTTATATTCTAGTGGACTTTTGAGTAATTAATATCTTAATAATCAGAAAAACTAATAGAGCCCAGACTAAACACCAACCAGAACACATTAACAGAAGATGAAGCAATAAGGCAACTAAAGCTAAAAGTATAATTCTTTTATTTATAGGATAAGAAGCTAAGTTTAATTATTAAAAAGATAGCCTCCTGAAAGCTTCATATAGATAACAAGGCTTGAAGTTGAAAACTGACTTCATATTGATAACAAGGCTTGAGCTTGAAAATTGACTTACTGAGGTAATTTCTCTACGCGTCTTCCAAAAGTCTCTACAATGAGGGCATCCACCTTCCTGTCCTGAACGGAATATTTTAGGTCTTCTGGACGGTCCACCATGCTCTCTAGTGCACTATAGTCATTGCCATTTAGACTTGCAACAGAGCGAGCAATATCCAGTAGCTTGCTTATCTGTCACGCAACAGTAAAATTTAGGAAATTGAAACAAAGAGCTCAATGAAATAACAGCAGTCAGTCAAATGACCATTTTCACTGAAATTTCTTTGTGTGCTCAATTTCCAACCTAGAATGAAGATTTGCAGTGATCTATTAAGGAGCCATTCATGCTGGTGCGAAGTTAATTGACTGTGAGCCATAAGTGTTCAGACTGACTTTCACTTATGTACAAGGCATGTTGCAGGTAGCATGAAATTATGACCTGCTACTTATGAGACCAAAATTCACTGCATTTGCCATTTGTTACTGGTTATTATAGAAAGGAGAAATCAAAGGTAGAATACAACACAAGAAAGTGCACACCAATAGACTTCTCAAATATCCATAGAGAATAGTGAAGGATATCATCGCAAAATATAGGTAAAGAAACTAAATGTTAAAGTTGAAAGCACAACAACTGGATCTCTAGGCTGTATGACTTAGATGTGATAACAATTGTTTTAATTTAAATGCTTTCTTGTCATTGCACACATGCACACTTCAATTTACATCAAGAAATCTTTGTTCATCAAGCATCAAGGAATCCACAGAAAACCAAACTGCCAAAATGTCTAAATCTTTATGGACTGGAAACTGCTAAGAGATCTATTTTTTCAGTGATGAAAAAGATAAATTACTAAATGTATTAACGGGTTTATTTGTCTAATATAGGAAAAGGAGTTTCTTGTCCTTGAAAGGTGTTTGAACAACATCAGTGTCCTTCTGATTTTTCTCAGCAGCGGATGGATGTTTCCTCCAAGATGACATCCTAAAGCTGCTTTCAGTTGAATCAACACTTTTTGCACAGCCAACCTCCAAAGACTGACTTACTCTATCGTGCTTCATAACTGGAGTGTCTCTTTCAATGCCATGGGATTTCTCTCTGCTTCTCATCCGCTGTCTTCCAACCCACCAATGGACCACTAAAGTCCTGCTGTGCAATTTCAAGAATCTGTTCATCATTGATGAATACCTGGAATCTTGTCATCAACATAACCACTCTCCTTTTGGAACTGCACAGGCCTAGTGCATTGAGTGAGGATAAATAAAAGCCGTGTGCGTGCTTGTTTGACAATCCCTATTGACAGCTCTTGACACTTGTCATCTAGGTTCTGGACGATACCCTCACTTTCCACCAAAAATTCGTTAGAAGACATCTTTGCACATTGTCAAGCTACAACCAACAAGGCCTCCAGACTCTCTCCATTCAAGGTGACTATCTAAGGTCTTTTCAAGTATACCCACCAAATCCCCAGCAAATATACCTAAATCAGAACCAACTTCCTCTTTTAACCTGATGAATTTCGTCCTGTTTGCCACCATAACTTCCTAAAATTGTCACAAATCAAGTTTATTTTTATCAAATAATCAGATTTTCAAAGGAAGGCAAATGGACAGCAGATACAAACAAAAACAAAATAGGAACAGAAAGCACAAAGCCAATATAACTCCATATGACCAAATGCGCGGGCCTTCCAAACTGGAAAAGGCCTAACCCCTTTGGAACTAAGCTCACGAGAGAAGCTCTTGATATCCGGAGCCTTGATCATCCTACCGCTTGTAACACGCAATATAGCTTGAAAACGCGGAGACTGGATTTCCTTCGCAAAAAATGCTCCGTGATTGCTCTGCCCAGAAAGAAAACACATTTTTTATTTAGCTAAGCCACTTAACATGAAAATATACACGCTCTTATCACACATATCAAAGTACAACTGACATTACCAAATTCATTACCTCCATTGCTGAATTGAGTTGCGAATGAGCTCTATATGGTTTCGCCTCACCCAACTCAATCTTTTTCCCTTTATTCAAACCAAAAAAGAACTTGATTAAACTACCATAAATCCTGCACTAACAAACACATTACAATTCACTCCCTTCACTAATCTACATATGTTAAAAAAAGAATTATTAAATATATCATTGAGTTCTTGCATGAAACTAACATTCATAAATAATTATCATCGCGAATTTTGTATAAATAATAAAATACAATTTCCGATTTATCAAATAATTTCTCGTGAAATCCACACGAACCTGACTTGTGAGCTCATGGGCACGTGGGTCCCACATGAAGGTATGCAAGCTACACATGAATACATGCGATGGATACCATGCAAAAATTAATAAACAAAAATTGAAATCTGAATTAATCATGTAGAAAAAAATTCAATATCAAATAATTAGTTAGTTAGTTAGTTAGTTGCCTTGCTCAAAGGACGTTCCATTAAGCCTCGAGTCGACTCCAGTTTTAGTCCGTTTGGCATTCCGATCCCATCTGTGTTTTTTTGTTATTTTTTGATATTTTTTTTTAAAACCTGCAGTTTAATGTAAAAATAATTTTTAAAAAATAAAAAATATTATTTTAATATATTATGACAATGAAAAACACTTTGAAAAATCAACACCAACCACACTCCCAAACACACCTGACCTCCTGATTATTATTAACCTGATCATTCTCTAAATACGACGGCGACGTTTTTCAACGACAACGACGACGACGAAGGATCTTCATGATGGTGATTGTTTGTGGACATAGCTGTAAATCGGCACTGATTGAATCGATCAGGTTCTTCGTTGCATTGTGAATGTAGAGTGAGAACGTTAGGGAGCGAGAGGATTTGACAGAGAGAGAAAATGTAGAAAAAGAAAGTGAGAGGATTTGAAAGAGGGAGAAAGAGAGGAGATTTTTGCGGGAAATGGAGCTCCAGAGGGTGACACGTTTAATTTTATGCGGGCTTGCCGCGAAGAGTATTTTTCCTCTTAATACCCACACTTGTGTTTTAGCCCTGTATGAAATCGCTCAGGTTATTAATTAATTAGTAAATATATCAGTGTATGGCATTCATGGATGATGCGATTAGCCTTTTCATTCAAGTAGCGTTACTTGCTTCTTTCTAGCAGGGGCATGCCTCTGGGGCTTTCAAGTGTGCTGCTCGGAAGGCTCTTTCATTTTGAATGATTGAAATTGTAGTTGATATCAAGAACAAACTTATCATTCATGCGGCAAATGAGGTTTCTGATATGCTACTCATATTTTCATTTATATGTGATGTAGATAAATGGATATAGGTCCTTTTATTGAAACAAAACTTGGCTACATCACCGGAGGCTGTCATCCCCTTCCTGCCTGAGATGAGCAAGATGGTCAGGCTGAAGGCTAATTAATGAAAAAGATGCTCAGGCTGAAGGCTTATGAAGTGCTATGATCTATCTGGCTTATATTTGTAGTGAAGAGTGAACTAACTATATCACCTCCGTACTTTGGATTATGCTATAGTTTTGTGCTTTGATGACCAGTAATCACCCTGTAGGAGTTTGAGGCAATTAGGAATGTTAAGTGAAAAGAATGTGGCAGAAGATTTTATTGATTTGGAGGCCATGGGAAGAGGGTTAGACACATTGTACATGCAGTTAATTAGACAATGAGTTCTTTTTTTCTCTCCCAATTTTGACTTCTCTTTTTTTTTAAGATTCCCTTGTGAGAATTTCTATCAGGGATAAACCATTTTTAGTCCCGGGACAATGAGTTAGACACAATGTATAATCTTTTGAGAGCAAAGGCTCTTATAAAACAAAAGTGTCTTTGAGCCACTAGAGTTTCTCATCTCAATTTGTTCTCAAGTGCTGAATTCTTCTATTGCTTTCTTTCTGACATCCCAGCATGTATATACCTCAGGCTATTTTTTTTTTAAATATTTCTGATGATACTATGATTTTTTCTTCATCTGTGTAGGTGTTTATTCCTGCTTGTAAGGTGCATGTTTTGCTGCAACTATATGGGAAAAGACATTCAAGGAGGATCCACTTTCGTTGGCCACAGTAACCGCTCTTAGAACTAAACTGTTGCAGCCTGGTGGAGCCAAAAATGAAGCTGAATTGTTGAAGGATTAAGCAGGGGAAGGGATTGTGAGAGAATATGCAATGGAGGGATAGTTCCTGACGTGACTTCTTTCTGAGGATTCAAAAATGAGTGAGTACTGCACATCTTATCGAACCAAAAGTAAGAAAAGCATCAATATATCTGTAAGCAAGAAACGTTCTGCTGCTTCTTATGAACCAAAAGAAGCAAAAAGATCGAAGACATCTGTGGGAAAAGTGGGAAGGCCTAGGAAGGAAAAGGTTGAGAAAGTGGAAAATCAGGTCACATTTATTCTAGTTGATCCTACAGTTGTAAACTTAAACAATGTTGAATGTTCTTACTGATTCATTAGATACAGCAACCAAAAATAAGTTTCAAGTTGCACTCTCATTCATGGCTGCAAGATTGTCTCTCTCGGCTGACTGTGGCAAGCGTGATCTAGGATTTTCTTACAATCTATGCCCTGGTAAACATAGAGAATGTTTTCAGTTCTCTATCCAAGTCATCACCTCAGCCCTTTGTAGGAGCTGTCTGTTGCGAACAGTAGGGTATGCTCTTTGCCTGGTCTCCTGGAGTGTGTGTTGTAGAATTCTCCTAATCTATACGTTTAACTAGCTGTAATTAAGTCTTTAACGTGCTTCGAAGAATCTTAATCGGATTCTTTTGTCAGCACTTGGACAAAGCAACTTCTCAAACCCTAGGCATGTGAGTTGATGAGAGGATCAAGATGAGAATTCATGGTTATCTTGAGACATAATTAGTAAGCAATATAGATTGGGGACTTAATCGGAAACTGTGTTGTAGAATGGGGATTCATTTGAGGTTATCCGAAAAATGAATCCCTGCACCTTCCTGACACGACGTCGTAAACTTCCGAATTTCACACTTCAAAAACCCAAGACCTCAAAAACCCAAGACCTCAAAAACCCCCCTAGAAAGCCTCTCCTCACCACGACCAAGCAATGTCCGCCCTAATCCGCCGGTATGCGGCGGAGATCTGTCACAAACGCATGCTCAAATCAAACTATCCGAAACTGATCTTCACCTGCTACGTCAGCACCCGTGCCTCACCTCAACTAAACGGAGCTGCCGCCACTACGGGACTCTACGGTTATGATCACCTAAAAACCCCTAAAGGCTTTCAACGTTTTGTTGATGATGCCATTGAAAGGTAACCAAAAACATTAGAAAGTCCAAAATTATAAGATAAGTTTTGAACTTTATACTTTCTAGCCTGTGTATGGTTACTGAGAAAATGTGAGAGTGAAGGAATTTAAAAGCTTATGTTATGTGATTAGTGTGATTTGATGCTAAAGCTGAAATGGGTTAGGTGAAAGTTTAAATGGTGGTGAAAATTGGGTACTGTATGTAAAGTTGCTTTCTGTTGGTTTCCTTTCTAACTTTAACACGTTACTTCAGTTTGAATTCTTGTTGTGTCTAATGGGGGTTTAATACGTATATTATACAATGATGAGGTTGTAAAGCTTGAAATCTTCAAGTTTTTTTTTTATTTCTTGGCAATGGAAAAGAAGGGTTTGAGATGTCATTTGGTTTATATCATACAATTTTTTACTTTATTTTTTTGAAGGTCTGACCTCAGACTTAAATTGAGTTTCGGTGAATGTTTTAAGTTGAATTTCATGTTTGCTAGGTCAGGGGAGCTGGTTAATTATATTTCCAGTATGCCATCCTCAGCTGAAATTGTACAAGCTATGGATGAGATTTCTAACACGGTAATCTCATCGCTCAGTGCATTATTGCATCCTTGTTATGTTGTTTGTGTTATTAGTTATTGGAATGATTGTGGTGCTTTTTATTTGAAAGGTATGTTGTGTTGTGGATTCTGCAGAACTTTGTAGAAATACTCATCCAGACAGGTTTTTTTTGTGATTTGAGAATTATTTTTATCAGAACATGTGTCTCATGTAGGAGATGTGCTTAATATTTGTTATTCACTGATATTTGTCAGGGAATTTGTTGAGGCAGCTGGTAAGGCATCGATGAGGATTAATGAATATCTACATGTGAGGTGACCAATTATATATTTGGTATTTGAATTGCTATAATAGCTTGCCCTGTAATTTGGTTCAATTCTTTTCTAGTAAGTCGATTAGCTATTTCTTGACTTTGGCATGCTCTCCTTTGACATATAGTACCTCAATACGAATCATACGTTATATGCCGCTGTGAAAAGAGCAGAGAAAGATGGACATTTGCTCACACAAGAGGCTCATAGGGCTGCCAATCAATTACGTATTGATTTTGAAAAAGGCGGGATCCATCTCCCTCCTGGTATATACCCTTTTTTTGTTGACTATCTGTTCCACTGCCTGTAAAACATATTCTTTTACAGAAGATGAACATATATATGTAAGTTAGATAGAGTTAATTACCTATTGACTTTAAGCTATGTTGTGGTCAAATTTTCCACTCACTAAATTTGTTCTTCCATGGATCATGAACATATTGATTTTGCTTTGCAGAGAAGTTAGTTAGAGTGAATCAGCTCAATTTAAGCACCCTTCAGCTAAGTAGAGAGTAAGTGTAGCATTACTTTTGCTTGAATGGCTCATCTATAATTCAATCACCTCAATTATTTGTTACATCTATTTGTTTTGGTTATTTATCATGTTTTATACCTCTTGTGCATATTCTGTCAGGTTTGGTCAAAATGTTACTAATGATACAGGCTCGTTGGATATATTTCCAGCATCTCGCATCCCAAGACACATACACCATCTCCTAAAACCCATTCACCGTTTTCCTGCTGGAACTTCCCCAGGATCATTAGGGTCATGGAATAACATGAAAGAAAAAGGACTGCGAATAACAACAGATCATCATACACTAGTTTCTGTGATGCATTGGGTCTCAGATGAAGAGGTACTTTAATCTTGTTGGTTGCAAAAATTTGGCAGTCTTGTTTTCTTCCTGTTTGGAAAGTTGAGTTTGTATGATGTGTCTTCTTGCTATTGGGTTTAACTGTTTGTTGCTTCGATAATCTAGTCATTATTGGGCAAATGAAATTACTCGGACTGGTTAGTTCACAAAATAGAAGAAAATTGACATATCTTGACTTGTTAACATATCTATATAAGTGTGTAATATACATGCTCCTCCAATGCTATTGCTAAATTCCATATTCTTTTCCTTCCTTTTTTAAATTTTATTTTCAGGTTAGGAAGATGGCATATATCCAAGGAAACTCTGTCCCACTTGCAAACCTTGAAGTACTTGATAAGCTTGCTGCAGCTCGTCATGAACTGGCCCAGGTTGTTATCAGTATCTGAAGTGTTTGAAAATAATGTATGATGTAATCAGGCACTGATCATCTATGCAAGTGGATGCATTGAAAAGTAATATTAAGTATTTGATGCTCTTATTGTGGCATCTATGTGAAGACCTTGGATTTACAGTCTTGGAGAAGTCATCCCTCCAAGATTGGGTTTTTTCTTCAGTCTTTTTATGTTCAGTGTGAACCCCAAATAGGGCACAGCATTAAGACTTCCTGTGGATATATACTCAGTTCAGAATTTTGTGTCTCTAATCAGCATGCATTTTGTTTTATCAGACTGAAATAATGGTGTTTTAGCAATTAAAACTTCAGAAATCTATGTTATTGTTTTGAATTTTGATGTTAATGCTGCAGTTCAAAATTAGTTAAATTTTTACTTGGTCATTACAGATGATGGGATACAAATCTTACGCTGAATTTGTTGTGAAACCAAACTTGGCTTCATCACCGGAGGTTGTGATGTCATTTCTCCATGAAATGAGCAAGATAGTTAGGCCAAAGGCTGATGAGGTATTCTGTTCTCCTCAGTTATAATGTTAAAGAGTGGATTAGAATACTTTGTCATTGTGGTTAGAGTCACTTTTTTTGCACTTGAATGAATAATCAATCTCCCTGCAGGAGTTTGAGGCAATTAGGAATTTTAAGAGAGAGAAATGTGGTCAAAAATGTATTGATTTGGAGCCCTGGGATGAGACGTACTATACAGCAATGATGAAATCCTCTGCTCATAACTTGGATTCTTCAGTAAGTCATACCCATCTGATTTTTATTTATGTAATTCTTTTTCATGAATAGATATCCTCATGGTTACCATTAAGAATGCAGAGTGGTAACTTTCCAAGGTTGAAGTATTTGACCTTTATATTTTCAGTATAGAACCTGTTTTCTGATATCCTTCTACATCACTCTTTCAAAAGACAGGTTTTGTTTCTTGATATTCTTCCCTATTTGATGCAGATTGTAGCCTCATATTTTCCTCTGCCACAATGTATTGAAGGTTTGAAAGTGCTGGTCAGCTCATTATTTGGTGCAATGCTTCACGATGTCCCCATGGCACCAGGTGAATCGTGGCACCCTGATGTGCTTAAAATGACCCTTCATCATCCTGAAGAGGTATATACATGGAAGATTTTAAGTCCAGATTGATGAATATTGTAAAACATTCTAACAAAAGTAATGATGATTCCGTAGGTGTTTATATAATTCATATTTTCTTTTGCCCTGTTCTCATGAGTGTGTGTGTGTGTGTGTGTCTGTAGTATATTGAATTATACATGAGTTTGACTGGTTGACATGTTTCCATGCTTATTCCTGGTGACTCCATGATGACAGTATATCCTACTATTGTCAAAATATCAGTTCCCCCTCTCCAGAATTAAGGAAATTCATGCATAACCTTGGACTATTAAACCTTCTTTAAATTAAGTTTCATTCTGAATCTTTGGTAACAGCACCCAAAGGGATACAAAAACCATTCAATTTTATAGTTAACTCGCTGGACTTGTTTGAGTCAAAAAGAATTGAGATCTTACTTCACCATAGAGGAATTAAAACAACCACATGAGCTTGTCTTCTTAAGTATCTGTAAATAAAATGATACTTCTCACTTGGAGACATTTATGCAGCCAGACCAGTTTCTTTACTCTCTTCACATGGCTAAGTTTGAGCTCTTGCTGCCTTGACTCTGTCTGATGTTCATACAAATTGTTCAGATCATTTCTTGTTATTTTAGATGCTTCCATTGATCTTCCATTTCTGTAAAATGATTAAAAAGTTGAGCAGTTACATTTTACATCCAAATTTCATGAACTTCTCAATAAATCCTTGCTTTCTGGCAACATCCGTTGGCAGCTTTTGTCTTACCATTTCTGTAGGCATTAAATTACAGTTTTTATATATGCTCATGTGATTTGATGATGTTGAATATAACTGAGGCATTGTATTTTTGTTTCAGGGTGACTTGGGATATCTATACCTTGATTTGTACTCAAGGAAAGGAAAATATCCAGGTTGTGCTAACTTTGCAGTTAAAGGAGGCTGCCGCATTTCTGAGACAGAATACCAACTTCCTGTATGCTAATAGATTTTGTCACCCTTGGTCAATGCATTCTTTTGTTTTTTCCAAATATCATAGAATGTAGTATTTTCATAGTTTCACGATTAATTTTAATTGGAATTCCAACTTTTTCAATTGGAAAGTCCTACCTGAGTACATAAATAAGAATGTTCTGTTATGTTGGAATTTTAATAAGACTATAGAAAGATGAACTTATAAGTAACCCTGGCTTTCCCTAAATATTCCCTTGATGAAGTGTTTTTTTAGTATCTGGTCCTTCATGCCGGGCTGTTGAATGTTCAGTTAATAGGTATCATTCTTCAATATCACATTTTTTACCTGGAGCTCAAGGTTGGTGGTTTATGATAATTACGTAACTTTTAGAAAGTATAAGCTCTTGGGTGAATTTTTGTAGCTAAATGTCGTTAGTTAATTATGTAGGGCTGTAGTTATGCTCATTTGCTAAAAAGCATGAAATTAGGTTTTACACCTAAACTGTAACTTCAGTTCCTTCAACGAGGGTGGTGGGGAAACTAATTTGTTAAGTTTCAATGGCTTTTATGAGGGAAACACATCGAGAGGAGATCATTATCCAATACCAGTCCTTCCCAGCAGAAAGCTAAGTCCTGGCTCCTAGGATAGACAGCATTTATAGTTTTTTCAGTGAAGCGGCCACTCTCGCCATATTCATTTATAGGAAAACATGTTATGTAGATTTTAGAGAGAATTTTTCCATAGATTCACTGAAGAATGATTCGGTTTTTTTTCCTTCTCATTTAGCTTGGTTTTGGTTATACTGCAGGTTGTGGCCCTTCTTTGCAATTTTTCTGGTTCACCTGGTTCATCAACCGTGAAACTTAATCATGGAGATGTAGAAACTCTATTTCATGAGTTTGGACATGCTCTCCATTCATTGTTCTCAAGAACGGTATATTGTTGATAGCTTACTGCAAAGTGAAGTAATATGGCAATCGTTTTATGCAAAATTACAATCATCTCTTGATTATTGTTATAGGATTACCAACATTTCTCAGGCACCAGGGTCGCTCTTGACTTTGCTGAAATGCCTTCAAACCTCTTTGAGTGAGTAGAATTGCAATTTCTTAATTGTCATCCACCTTTTCTTCTTGTTTTTGTTGTTTGGATTATCTCCATTGCTTTTGGAATACTGTTGATACAGTAAATAAGAATGCTTTATCAAGAGTTGGTCCAAAAAGAAACTGTCAGATGTTCTTGATTTGGCTCGGCAGCATGTGACATGAAAATATAATAATAATAATTATGTTTCCTGTCATCATTTTCATCCTCCCTCTCCCCTCTTTCTTGCAATTATAATTGCTTTCACATATCTTAGAATTACGTGATTGTGTCATTTCATATGCATCATAATAAATATTCCAAGCTTTTTAATGAATCTCTTCTAACTTTCTTCTCAAAGTAATCCATATAAACTCCAATATATTGGAGAATATCTCACTTAAATAACTCTTAAATTCCTAAGTTGACATACCTTATACTCGCCTCTGCCTCTATCCCATTCAAAGTTTTAACGTGGCTAGAAATAACCTGATCTGTTTATGTGTGAGCACTGGGAGTGAGTTTATTGTGTTTGTGGTAATCAACCTGAAACTTTTCTTGGTGTCATTCCTAGGTACTATGCCTGGGACTACAGAGTATTAAGGACATTCGCAAAGCACTACTCAACTGGTGAAATAATACCTGAGAAGTTGGTCAAGTCAATGCAAAGTGCCAGAGATATGTTTGCTGCAACTGAACTGCAACGCCAGGTTTATTTTCCTAGGAATGGTTCCTGTTAGCACATTTTATATACAAGCAAAGAAAAAAGTTTTACCAAATTCTGTTTGCTCATGATGTTAAATAGGTTTTTTACGCATTGGCTGACCAGACAATTTTTGGAGAACAACCAGCTTCACCCAATGATATGAGCTCTATTCTTGCTGAACTCAAAATGCAGCACACCAGCTGGAAACATGTGGAGGGTACAAATTGGCAGATCAGATTCAGCCATCTTGTAAATTATGGTGCAGGTGTGATATTTGAGCTTGTGAATTTTCTGTGGATAAATATGTGTTCGAATTTCCTTGCTCCCATGTGCATGGACACACACTGTATGCGAAAAGTTGTTGTGCATCAATGTGATCAGAAGTCATGAATTACTGGAGAATAATAAGCCATTAGGCTTGGCTCAAGCGCTGTCCCTCAACCCAAAACACTATATAATAATACTTCAAAGATGCTTCACCAGCAAAGTTTAATATTGGGTTAGATAGTTCTGGGATGATTTTTGCTTGATCTGTGCAGGTTATTATAGCTACTTGTATGCAAAATGTTTTGCTGCGACCATATGGAAAAAGTTATGCCAAGAGGATCCACTTTCATTAACTGCAGGAACTGCTCTTCGAACAAAATTGTTGCAGCATGGTGGATCCAAAGAACCAGCTGAATTATTAAATGATCTGGTAGGGGAAGGGATTTTAAAGCATTGTGATGGAGGGATCGTTCCTGACATTACATGTTTTTTGGAAGAATCAAGGTTGGTAGGGGATGAGTAGGAGCCATTCCTGCTTGTAACCAACCAAAATAAATCTCAAGGGAAGCATGGCAAGAGAATAGTTTGCGCGTGGAAGATACATGATGTTATGTCATGTAGAAGACTAAGCCAGGAACAGCAGGGTAATTGCATCCGACCAGTCACCAGAAGTTGTCAAGGTAAGCCTGGCCTGGTAGTCCTGTTGAATTTTAGAAAAATAACACGATCATTTAAGCACTCACTAATACCTGGCATGGACTGAGATGTGAATAAGGGCAGCTCTATTTTAATTTTTGCTTCGATCTCATCTGACAAACAGATTAGAGTGTTTGTTGATGTATTTATGTAATTTTTTTGTTGAAATTGCAAACAAAGAGGCGGAATTTCACTGATTTTTTTAATAGAAATAACTTTAAAAAAATGAGTGGATTAACTTGATATAAGCCTTCTGCCCCTTTGGTTCGTAGCTGCTTTCTTTCTGTAAAGCATGTTTTTTTATATATCCTTCATCTCATTCTAATTACTTATCTTTCTTAATTCATTAAAAAAAAATAGCATTTAGGTTCTTCATCTTGGTTTCTTATACTAAGCTGATATTTTTCGTGTTGAAAAGTTTTGCTTGGAGATAGTACAAATCCTTTCAGAAGAACAATGTCTTCTCCCAAAAAGAGGATTAAATTTCTCTATTTTTCATAAATGCTTCTTCACATCCCCTGCTTTTTGAACCATTGCAACATTGAAGAATGTTGGTGTCAGAACTGGACTTGATTTTTCTGACGACGGGTGATAAGAACTTGTCAAAAGGACTGAAGTTCTTAACGCGGGCATTTGTTTGTTTTAGTTAATGACACGATCAAGTCATTGGTTTCTATATCCATAACTTCCATGCAATGGAACAAATATAACATCAGTGATCTGATTTTAGAAAGAAAAAAAAATGTAATCCAAAGTACTGAATCCAAGCATGTGTTAGTTACACTATTTGTTATGATATCAAAGATACCAGCATTCAAGGATGAGGCCTCAGAATTGAGGAAGAATGAAATGGCGAGGGAAAGAAAATGATGTATCCTATGTGCTGGGCAGCTATGTGCAAACTATGAACAGTCTTGAGAGAACTCCGCCAGGCCTGTATCACTGGAAACAAGGATATAGCTCTTGGCATTTCTTTGAGTTTTCTGCAAGGCGAACGGGAGTTAAAAAGGAAAACCCTGCAACATTTGGACTGGGAGAACAGATATCAAAATAGACGAATACTTACAGTTGGATAACAATTATTTGTTATGCTTCATGTTGCCCCTGAATTCTGTCTCACATGGAACATCTTTACATTCCTAACATGTTTCAAGATCTCTGGATAAATTACTGTGCAGTACACTTATTTCAGGCTGAACAGAACTCGAAGAGGCAACCTGGAGGACACTGAAAAGTCCTGTACCGTTGGTAAGGACAGTAGAAGGGGCTAAAGCAGGGAAAAGAAAGCAACAAGAGCTTAAAAATAGCCTGGAGATAGAGATTAACAACCATTAAATGAGCGTTAAACAGCAACTAATAGTCGAGTAGATAGAGTTTTCGGACAATTAAACGGAGAAATTGGAGCGGGAACATACCACCAATAGAGATGCAACGGTTCACCAAGAACTTTGATTATAAAAAAATTCTCACGAATTCAGCCTTCACAATTTCAGAATGCATATTTTTGGCATGCCCCAGTAAGTACAAAGGTTCATTATCTAGATCTAAATGACCTTGCAAAAGCTAAAGAAATCTCAAAATTCAAATAACAGGCAGCCAAAGCAACAACATGGTAGCCAGTCAACCGGTTTCTGGAAAACTCGGGGGATCAGTCAACCGGTTATTCAAACAGAAAATAAGAAACTTAGAAATTGGTTAATTGGTTTCTAGAAAACCCATAATCGATTGGTTGGGTAAGCAGCAGCAACAGACCTGGAAGCAGAACTCAAATAACAGCAAAAGACCTCCTAACACTGGAAGACGCCAAATGGACCTGAGATCAAGAGGAATTTGATACCTTGGTTCTCAATCCACCAAACAAGCTCAAAAATCACCTCAATAACATCTTGGTGAGGTTGATATAATTGATGGAAGACTCGGTTATACCTCTCATATTATTTGAAGTAAATCGTGGCTGAGAGAACTAATCAGGCAAGCTGATGCATGAACTCTTTCTTCCTGAAGCGTGAGAAGCCCACTGAATTGAATGTTTCCATTGCATAGTAGGCCAACCTAGAAAGATCATGTTGGTAATAGTACCCCAAACTGAAGCAGAGAAAAGGCATCCAAAGAACATATGGTCATCACGGTGACTGTGATAATGAACTGAGTCCCAAATTGGCTTATTGCTCCTCAGGTTTTTCAAATCCTATAACTGTGATAGCCTAACTCAGTTCTCATTTTCGATATACTGTGTATATCATCACGGTAGCGCTCCAAAAATGCACCGAAACCATGAATAAGAAGATTCGCAGGACCTTGATGACCAAAAACTGTACTGAAATAGGAACATCATCTTAAAAAGAATGCAGGAATCTATAATCTGATCTTGGCTAACATGTTCTCCAGAATAAAATGCATAAAAAAGAGCTGCAAAAGGAGTTAGACAAAATCAACAGATTGTGTTTTTACTTACTGTTAGCTTTGGTGTAATTTCATGTTTAGCTTACCTAAGAAGGCAAAAGAAATGTAAGTCAACGGAGAGGGAACCCACAAGATGCAATCAGAGTTATAGAGGAAATACAATTTCGGGTCAGAGGATGACATTGATGCGGTCGGTTCACCATGCCACCATCAATCTTTCTTAAGATTCTGGCAAGCAATATATCAATTTTCACCCAAAATACGTTCACAAGTAAAAGCGAAGGCAATGATGAACATCTTTATTTGTCAACACACCCACTTGCTACTTCTTTCCTCCCTGTTTTCTGTGTTTTCAAGCAAAGTAGTTGTTGCAACAGTGTGTTCCTCTCTCTCCTATGATTTCTCTCTACCTTTTGAAGTAAGATAAACCATGTAAAAGCTAAGTTTCCGAACTAAAATTGTACATTACACCTAACTCTAATCTCCCACCGCTATAATTATAAAAACCCTCTTCATCCCCTCTCTATGCATCAACACTTGTAGCTAGCACCAGCAATATAGGCCACTTTATCCAAAAACCACTAAAATGGTGCCACAATTTCTGTTCTCAGCTTCTTTTATTCTATTCTTCCTTTATTGCCCCCCAATCCTAGCTCAGTCACCAGCTGCAGCCCCTGCACCAGCTGGTCCAACTAATGTCACAAAAGTCCTAGAAAAAGGCGGTCAGTTCAGTGTTTTTATCCGGCTTTTGAAAGCCACTCAAGAGGATGTCACATTGAACGGCCAGCTCAACAACACGAACAATGCTATAACCATCTTTGCACCTAGCGATAACGCATTTTCAAGTCTCAAATCAGGCACCCTCAACTCGCTAAACGATCAAGAAAAGGCTGAGCTAGTACAGTTTCACATTATCCCACAATTTCTATCAAGTTCCCAGTTCCAGACTGTGAGCAACCCTTTGACCACACAGGCAGGATCAGGTGGCAGGTTAGAGCTTAATGTAACCACCACAGGAAATTCTGTGAATATAACCACAGGGCTTACAAATACAAGCGTATCCGGCACTATCTACACTGATAATCAGTTAGCCGTTTATCAGGTTGACAAGGTGCTTCTTCCTCTTGATATTTTTACACCTAAACCTCCTACTCCAGCACCAGCACCAGAAAAGCCAAAGAAGAGATCTAAAGCTGCAGCAAGTCCAGAATCTCCAGCGGATGCTTCTGGGGCTGTAAGCTTTGCTGTTCTGAACAATGTCGTGTTCTTTGGAGTTTGCATGGTTGCAGCAATATATTCTTTGTGACACGCAAGGTTTTGATGAGGTTACTGCGTGGATTTCTCTCGCTTTTTTCAGGTGGGCCTTGATTTTGCAGAGTTGGATCGAATCCAATGATTTGTGTGAATAACTGTTGTTTTGGTCAGTCTCATTGTACCATTCAAGTTTATGCTTAAGATTGAATTTTGAGGGTTTTTTTTTTTTTTGGGGTTTACAGCTTTCATGTATGTTGGAATTTTGTAACATTTTTGAAATTCAAAGTTATGTATCAATTGTACTTGCTCAGATCTTTTTCCTTGTTTTCTCTAGTACCACAATAAATTTATGACCATGAATTCCAGAGCAGCTAATTGTAAAACACCACAGTACCTCCATTGAGCAGACAGCATCAGCTGCAGGGCCACAGCGATATCGAAATGGTGAGACGGACCCATCATTTCGTTCTTTCTCATATTTGATTGCTTCACAATGAACTCTCCTTCCAGATGAGATTCCAAAAGAAACAGTGTGCTTTGAAGCTCGAATCAGAACCAGGAGAGGATTTTACGATGCTTAAGGTGCAGCCGGTGGGAAGGGCTCCATGCAATGCCATTTCTGTTTTCTAAAATCCTTACATCATAGGCATGGTTATCGGGTCAATTCAAAAGTTGGGAGGTCAATTCATAAAAAATAAAAAAGTCAAAAATCATTATTATTTTGAAAAGAGTTTAAATCAACAGATCTTTACTTGTTGACTTTTTTATATTTTTAGACCGGCTCAAGTGAGGAGACGGGTCAGCCGAGTTATATGCCGGGTCAAATTCAATGAAAAAATTGCTCCAGGTGCTTTTTTTGTGTGGACCTTGGTGGTGGTTGGTAAAATTTTTCTTGATTAATAATCATTGTCTGATTAAACTCATTTCAGCAGAATTATGCCCTCACCTGAATGAAGGGGTTTGATCACTCTTTTATGCATTGTGCTAGGCCATGGTTGCCTCCTGAACCATTGCAACATTGAAGAGAGGTCATTTGAGCGCGCGCGCGCTAGTAATATATACATTATATTCATCTAAAATCATGTAAAACTCATTTTGAACCTCAAAACACTCTAATTCATCTTGGCCGCCCCATCCTTCCTCTTCTACATTCAAAGACCTAGATCTAACCCAAATTGAAATTTAAGAATTATTTTGTACATACCTAGAAATTTGAGGACTAAACTGAAGTCAGTTCCAAAAAAAATTCACTTTAAGATTGTTGCCACAACATCGTTTTATCCAGAAAAAAAATCAAATCAGCATCGTTTTTGGTAGCTACAAGAAAATACACTACAATCTATACATTTTGGTTCCATTTTCATGGCATGGCACATGTTAACGGCTGGCTTCGAGTCATGTAGCACTAGTCTTCTCTTTATACTGTAAATGGCATGGCCATGTCAATGGTGTCCAAATCTGAATCGTGTGTTTATGGGAATATTGACAAGCACCATGTCTTTTGATGATAAAAATTACAAAAATTTGAATAATGAACTTCCAAATGAAACAAAAAACACTTCAGTGATCTACTTCTGGAATCGGAAGTTACTCGAATGTGAAGCTCAAACATGTGTATTTTACAGTATTCATTACATTATGCAAATAAATGGCCCAGGATTCTGGGATGAAGCCAAAAGAATCAAAAGAATCGAGGAAGAATGTAATGACGTGGGGGGGGGGGGGGGGGGGGGAGTGATGCTTCCTTTAGGCTAGGCAGCTATTTGTACAAGCTATGAACAGGCTTGAGAGAGAACTCTACTTTCTATTGTCAATATCCATTGACAAATTAAAGAATTTACCTCTTCTGGTTTCTCATCGTGAGGACAGTGGCCTGAAATGAAAATCAAATCAAGGACCACTGGTTAGTGGTTTGCCGAAAAGATTGAAAATAAGCATCAACTTGATGACATAATAAAATTACCAGCATCCAATTCCCTGATGACGACCCCAGGACAATGTTTTTTGAGCATAGCCACTTTAGACTTAGAGTCAGTTATAGGATCTTTCATTCCCTACAGTAAACAGATCAATCAATAGCACATACACAGCATTTCAACTGGACTATCACGCTATGAAAAGTAAGAAAAGAAAGCGAAAACACAATTGTAATATTTTCTACTATATTGAGATTTTACCTGTATGATTAGAACCTTGCCATTGAAGCCTTTCAAGAGATAATTAAGAGCGAGTGAAAGATTGAAACTGAAAATACTTTCTAGTACCACTAGGACACCAGGATCATAAGACTTTTGTGTGTTAAGGTTACACTTTCCTTCTTATCAATTTCAATTCCTAACAAAGTCAAATTAGATTCTGCAGAAATGAATACGAAAAGGCTTGCTTTCACTAATGACAAGGATACAGCTCTTAGCATTTCATTAATAAGCCAATCATCAACTCTCTCAGTTTTCTGCAAGGCAAGATGCGGCAACGTAAGATGCAACATTTGGATGTGAATAGTGAGACCAAATGTGGAAATAGATATCACTTACATTTGGGTAGCAACTCTTTACTATGCTTCCCAAACTCAGCCTCAAGTAAAATAAAAGGAGTCGAGCACCAAGCCATGTAGCCCCTGAAGTTGCTCTCACCTGGAACATTAATAGATTACAAGCAAATTAGGAGATCACTGAAGAAATTACTGCTTAATGAGTATTTCAGGCTGACAGAACTCAAAGAGAGAACTTGGAGGACAAGTGAAAGGCGTGCAAGGAACAAAGTTTTCAGAAAAACTCCCTTTGTGCTATTACTCCTAATATTGAAGCAGATGGATAAGGTGCGTGTGTGTTTGTGTACATGTCCATTGCTATTGATACATAGAATGCACAAACTTCACAGCATCCAATGACCATTTTGGACCCTATATCATGTGAGCATCTTCCAGTTATTATTCTACTAAACTCTTATCCAAATAACACAATATGGATAATTTGTTCAGGGGATAAATAGTATGGACAGCCTCAGGATGACATTCTATTTGATAGAAAAATAGGCTGTAACTTAATGGCGAAACACAGCCAAGCAAAATTGAAAATTGTGAGATTAATCAATGAACACTGTTTCATAAACAGCTCAATTGATCAAGATGGCACTTTCTAAGAGCAAAAAAAAGAAATAAAAGACAGCTGTGATGGATGTTACGAGTCGAGGATGACATTTGAATAACTATTTATTTTAAACTCACTTTGGTGAATTGTGGAGAAGTATATGCTGGAATAATATCCCCGGCACTATTGATAAGGACAACAGACTGGGCTAAAGCAGGCCAAAAGTAGGCGACAAGAGCTACAAAATAGCCTGGAGAGAGCAATAACAATTAGATGAGTATTGGAAAGTAGCAACTGATGACAATTAAATAGATGAGCCTTTACATAAGCAAGCAGTGAAATTAGACATGAAAGCTAGGGATTAGAACATGCAACATACCACCAATAGAGTTTCCCATGAGATGCACTGGTTCCCTGACAACTTCAATTATAAAATCTCTCACCAATTCAGCCCACATAAGTTCAGTGTACACAACATTTGGTTTCTCTGATTTGCCAAATCCTAGAACCGTGACAGCCCAAACTCGGTTCCCATCATTAGATATACTACTTATATTGTCACGAAAGTGATCCAAAAATGCACCAAAACCATGAACGAGAAGAACAGCAGGGCCTCTATTGCCAACAACTGTATACTGAAATTACATTAAAAAAAAATTCTCTTAAGCAAAAATTACAAAATCCTTTACTAATCTTGGCTAACATATTTTCCTGTATAAAATGCATAAAATGAACTGCTATCAGCAGAAAGAGATTCAAAGAAAAGCAATTATATGGATAGATCAGTTTTAGCTGCAAACCTGAATTAGATAACCATTCCATCTCCATATCCGAATAGGATATGCTCCTCCATCTCTTAATTGACTTTTTAAAAGCAGAAGCCAATACCACTGCACAAGATTTCACTAGAATCCATCAAAAGCTTATCTAAATCAAACAAGTTATTTCAAACTAGGGGGGGTGACGAAACAAAACAAAGAAAGAAAATCAAAGTAGATAATATAGAATACACATCTATAGAACATATTATAACATGGGCATAGTAGATCTAAAGCAGCCTACCTCCATTGAGCACACTGCGTCAACTGAAGCAGAAACTGTGGCAGTTGAATATCCAAAGGGTGATAGAAACCCAGCATTTCGCTCTTTCTCGTATTTAATTGATTCATGATAAACTCTCCTTCTAGATATGATACCAAGACATAGGGCAGGGACAAAGAGCGCAACAAATGAAGCTCCATCACGAATTTCAGCAGTTCGCAGTTTCTCATGTACCCTGGCATCAAATCAAGTCAAACAATTGTGTTTTTTGAAGTTTCAAATCAGAAACAAAAAATGAAACACATTTTACATAATATAACAAGTAAAAGGTGAACAGGGCTCTAGGTTAAGGCTATTCTTTTTTCCACATTCTATGCATCAATTTGACTATAATATTTTTCCATCTAGTTAGCATTAATTTCTTAATACAATAAAGAAACTATAAAGTCAAATAGCTAAACAAACTCAAATACAAAGCATAACTTATATTAATGATGCACATTATCAGCACATACTCTTGCCAGTCATCGCGAGCTGTTCCCTCCAAATATCTCAAGTATGCAGCCAATGCAATAAGCACACTGTTTGTCCCACCTCCCACAACATTTTGCTTTTGTGTGACAAAAACAGATTTATCCAGTCTCTTCCTCTTGGTATGCTTGAAATTTGAATTATTCAAACTTACTTCCCCTGACTTTGATAACTGCTTCTGCGATATGGTTTCACTTGACATCTCCTTGAGCAAAGCCCAACTTTCATTCAATTTGGAAGGACTTTCATTCACAAACTTCTTCAAGTTATCCAATGTGGGTAGCAAACCTGATCCATGGTTTAGTCATCATCTCCCCTTAATTTAATCACAAAGGTAAATTAAATTACTTCTACAAAACAGCCGTTCTCTTCTGTTTTTTGAACAAAGAAACTTACCCCAGTCCAGCTCCATTTCTGCACTAGGCAATCTTGGCGGCAGAAGAGGTGGAGTTACAGTCAATTGAAGCTTCTTAAACTCATCGTAAGAAGCAGGCAATACCTTCAAATTCTACAAACAAAAAAAACCACAAAACCAACAAGGAAACCGACAATAAAACACAACCTCGAATGAAAACATCACTTGATCAATGACAAAGATGACTACCTTAATATCATAAAACGGAGTCTGCCACAGCACAATACCCGGATTTCTATCAAACGAAGCCATCCTCTCCAATGTCTCTTCCACAACATCCATTATCTCCCGCAAGTGATACTCCACCTCCACTTCTGCAAACACATCGGCAGCTTTCACCTGTTCCAACAATCCTACTCTATAAATCAACAAATAATCAAATGGACTCTGGAGGTTTCAGCTCAAATTGCCTCAACTACAACTATAAATCATAACATCTACAGAGCAAGCGTAAAACGTAGTAACAGCTATAACAGCAACCTTCCTACCTCTAGTACAAGCTCTTTTATCACATTTTCTGCATTCCCAAACCTGATCATCAAATTAGACCCTAGCTTCTTTAGTGACTTTCTTAAATCTTCCAACGCATAAAGAACCAGTTCTAGCTTCTCATCATTGTAACCTGCGCAACATTACCAACAAAATATATTTTATTTCATTCACAGAATAAAAATCTAACCGACAAGTCGTTTCTAGTGTCCTCGGACGACGAGTCGCAGTTTTTTTCTGGAAATCCAATTTTCATTTGCTAAAAAAAAGGCAAGGAGTTTGAAAAGAAGGCAGCAATTGAAAGAGGAAAGATGACACAACGACGACGTACGGGAGAGAATACGGTGATCGAAAACGTAAAGAGGAAGTAAAGCACGAAATTTGGAAGCTTGTAGAAGGCCAGGGTGGTCATCGAGACGAAGATCCTGCTTAAACCAGAGAATCGCAAGCGAGGTAGCGTTGCTTGTTTTAGAAACGGAGAGAGAGCAGCTGAAGCATCGGTTTCTGCGGGAAGTGATCGCGCGAGACGGCGAGGAGAGGGAGAGGGAGAAGTGAGGCAGAGAAAGGAGAGACATGAAGCGGAGGAGGGAGAGGGGGGCGGGTCCATGAAGTGACGGATGGGGTGGATGTTTAAGCAGAGAAATTAGGAATTTCTTTATTTTATTTTTTTGGCTAAGGAGAAGAGTGAGCCACGAGAGTTGTCTGGTTTTGGGGGCGGGAATTGATTGGTGAATTTATTTTTAATTTATATAAAAGTTTATTTTTAAAAGGTTTTATTTCCGCCCGTTATACATAATTATTTTTTTAATATTTTTTTGTTTTTTTAATTTATTTTTATATTAAAAAGATAAAAAAATAATTTTTTTTAGTAAATAACACTCAAAACACGATGTCAAAAACACGTTCCTAAAGAGATTATACGGTATTATATTAATTTTTATTTTTATCCTGCAAAAACAATATTTAGTTAATTAAATAGTTTTTTCTATACTATGCAATTGTATTTTAAACATTATCTCTTGTACAAGTTGAAATAATCTATTTTTTTATTTATGGATACTTTTTTATTTATTTTGTATTAAAGAAATGATCTCACAACTAAATATATTTTTATTAAAAAAAAACTACTTTTTATATTGTCAGTTTAGGAATTAGGAGAGGCAATTTCACCCCTGTCGGCTCACTGATATATTGACTGTCATGTTAAAATTTGCTTGATTTTGAAAAACAGAGAGGGAGAGAAAAAGAAAACTCGGTATAATTGGGGGAGGCCAATACAATTCTTGAATTTACAGGGGAGGCAAATTGCATAACCTTAAAGCTAAGAGGCAGTTAAAACAGCAAAAGAGATATCATTATTAACCAACAAAACTGAAAATGGCGCTACAAATCCACTCACCCTCACCTTCTTCGCTCTTCCAAAATCCCTCTCATCTTCTCCCTCTCTCACCATTAGCAAAACCCACCAAACTCAAAATCACAGCCCAGTCCTCCACAAACAATCCAACCCCGCCGGAGAAAAAACCCTCCACAGTCTCACCTGGTCAAGGGTTTGGCTCACAATCAGCAGCAGCAACTACTACAAGCAAGACAGCTAGTGGAAGTGAGAGTAGAAAGAAACCAAAGGGTAATAGAAGAGAGAGAGCATCAATTATTAGAAGGACTCCAGTTGAGAAACCAGCTTTTATAAGCCAAGAAAATGAGGTTAAAGTTAAAGAACAGGGTAGAAATGAGAGTGCTTTTCTTCTTGCTTGGTTAGGACTTGGTGGGGTCATTCTCGTTGAGGGCATTGTGCTTGCTGCTTCAGGTATGTCAGAATTTATGGGATTTTTTTTTTTTTATCGAGTTCGGTTATACCCGGATGAGTTGAAAGAAGCTAGAAATGTCGAAATTTGGTTAAAATTTTGGAGAATTTCGAGATTAGAATGAATTTTTTTAATTGGATTTAATTAATTAAAGTATCTGATAATATTTTTTTCTGAATTCAAAAGTGTTTTTTAGACTTTTTCAAGCTAATATGGACACAGACCTTCTTTGATTCAATACTGTTAGAATTTTTTTTGCTGAAGTTATTCATTATCTACTGGCATGGCCAATTTTCTCAAAATCAAATTGCTTTGGTAATTTTTTTTCAATTTCTATTTAATTATAGATAGTGTATAACCATCCATATTTAGTATTGGTACTTTTTTGGTGTTCAATGTTTATGCTTGGTGTTGTGTCTCCTTATGGCTATGATTACTATGAACAAATTTAGTTTCACCAAGAAAAATGATGGTGTTCTTCTTACATTCCTAAACTTTGTCAGACCATGGCTTGATTAGCAATATATTTCATTGAAAGAATAGAATAAAGCATCCAATAGCCTAATTGTTGCTGTCTCATTTGTTTAGCAATGAATATGACTTCGGCATAGCTAGTCCATAACTGAACAATTATGCAAGTCCTCCATAAGAGGGTGACTGTACTGTTAATGGAATTTATTTCTTTCAAAAAGGAGTTTGTTTTGCTACCAGGGTGATGCAATTTCCTCTGTTTTGTTCTCTCTTTTTTCACTTAGAAATTATTCAACATATAGGAATCATTGCAATGCATCGTAAGACTCCCCTTAGCTTTAGGAAATTTGTGCCAATTTGGAAGAAAAAAAGGCATAATGCCTCCTAGCATGAACATGGTTATTTAAAGCTTGTTCCTATCATAAAGAAAATGAGGCAAATGATTCTACTTTGTTTTTAATGGTTTTTACTCAAATATAAACTCCTTAGCTCCTGTAAAAAAAAAAATAACTTAGCATTTTTCCTTCAACAGGCTTCCTACCAGAAGAATGGGATAAATTTTTTGTGAAGTATCTATATCCATCTTTCACTCCTACGGTTGGCTTGTTTGTTGCCGGAACTGTTACGTATGGAGTTTTGAAGTACCTGCAGAATGAGAATCTTAAAGACCTGAAATGATAGTTTGTGTAGACAAACTAATATCTCCATATTGTAGGGGGGGCAATCTACCTATTATGAATGATCGTTATATGTTTTTTTTTAGGCTGTTTTTTGACATATTTTAATGAGTTGATGAAGATACATCGAATAAAATAAAATTTTATCACTCTGCATGGGAATGATGGCCACCTGCAGTAGATTATTTGAGTGCCTCTGCATCCCATATTCTGCTGCTCATCATTTTGTCTAGCATCTGGTTTCTGTGATCTAGATAATTGGGTAAGGTGTAATCAATTATTGCTCTCTCTGTGTAAGTTAAGTTGAAATTTGAGAATGGGTTATTTGAATGATTGACAAGTTATCTCTTCCTTGGACCAGAGTTTCTGCTTTACTTTCTAAATCCATGATCGTCTTATGAAAATTTATTTGTCATTTACCCGTGGTAATGCTGCCAGCATTGTGAATCAATGCTTGCAGTTCTATGTACAAAGTTTGAGAGTTGGAATCCATCCTTTGGTATGCTGGTATCATTTGGACCTGCTTCTGATTGATAGTTTTCTCCAAACAAGTGGGGTAAATATGGAGAACATTATCGGTATACTGATTCTTTATAACCCATTCTGACCAAGTTGTCTCAGCATTACAGGATATCTGAATGGTGGTAGTACAGATTATAAAACCAAAACGTGGCATAACTACAGAAATAGGCATCATCATTTGTGGTCATCTTGGGCACAAGGTTTCTGACAAGAACAATTGGCACGCATGTTCTTGTTGCATACTTAATGAGATGGTTTTGTGTCTGATTCGTGAACCATAAGAATTTGTTCTTGAAGAATAAAATATCGAAGCTTATTTTTCATGAAAGATAGATAGAGGTACTTCTTACTGATCTGGCTAGTTCAAAACTGCAGTGCCAAATTTCTTCTATGAATACTTAATTGAACACTACTAATTGTGTGAATGTGCGAGCACTGCTACTTACATTATGATGTTGGATTTGGCTAAGTATTTGAAGTTCTTAAAAGATTTAGTGCCTTCTGTTACCATCACTTTGTATAAGGTATTGCAGCATTGGCTACCTAATTTTTGCTTGGTAGATTAAGGAAGACAGCAATCTTGCACCAAACACTGAAGTGGCAGAAACACTAGTAACCGGTTAACTGTAGTCTCTATCTGTCTACTTCACACTTCACTGGATTTTCACATCATCTGTTTTGGAACTGGAACGACTTGACTTATTATTACCTACTAATATAGTGATTGCACCGAGCTTGATACAGTAGTATTTCTCAAAGATTTTATGGATGATGCACTGCTGTGCTGGTGCTGTTTATCACACTATATCTTTTGATTTAGTAATTGCGCCTACTTTTAAGGTTGTTTCTTGCAAATATATTTCGTTGAATATGAACACTTCTGCGATCTTCTTTCTTTTTTCTCTCGAGGCAAGGATGTAGAAGATACTAGAGCAGATGTCTTTATGGTTTCTGAACACCATGATGCTCTTGATACTCATTGTTTTGCACCGGTAACTCAGCTTACGTTTTGCCTTGTTTGTTGATTGAATTTGCTACGTCAAGTATAAGCAACTGTCTTAAAGTCTGTCTTAATAGTGAACATCATCTGCTTGCAGATTGCAGAAGTTGTAGAAAATCTTACTGGCCTCTTATCGATGTTGATCTCATGGAGGGTTGTACTTTTGCTGCCAGGTGTGAGCTTCAATTTGGCAGTGAGGGTACTATTGAGTGATGTGTACTCTATGCTAAATGATAACTAGCTAATGATTTATTAGACTGGAGATTCGAGTGATGAGAACATTCTTCCATATTTAAGTACTATAAAGGTGGAGTATGAAATTTTCCAGAACTGTAATTTTTCAATGAATAAAAGTTTCCAGACAATTATTTAGTGCCTGTTTAGCATTGCGGCCAAACCTGCGTTTGGCCGCTTATGCCTTTTTTTTTTCATTTTAAATGAATATGTTTTGGTGTTTTTAGATTATTTTGATGTTCTAATGTCAAAAATGATTTTTAAAAAAAAAAAATCATTTTAATGCATTTCGGCATGAAAAGTACTTTGAAAAGCAACAGCAATCACACTCCCAAACACCCCCTTAGTCTCGTAAATGTTTATTGTGCAATAGTAGCTGTAATGATGGATGGTTTTGTTGCCAAGAATTCCCCCCTTTTTTGGTGTAATTCGACCTTGTATTGAGACACTTGCTCGTACATGCACATGCAATTCACAAATGGCAGTGCAGCATTTTCTACTCAAAATGAGTGATTGATTGCAAAACAGTGATTTTCGCTGTTAGATGTCAAATGTGGGTTTCTACTTTGCCCTCCATTTTTATCTAGCTGTATCTGTGCATGTTGTTCTTAATATGCCATCAAGGAAACAAGGTTGTAAGGTTTCGATTCCAGCTCATAGGGTAGTTTGTTCATGGGCAGTACAGATCAATGAGTGAGTACATAAAAGAGAAAGATTGATTGAAGTTGCAGGCAACGCTTTTAAGAAAGGTGAAATTTATGAGTTGGGAATTACATTTGCATATACAATCTCCCAGGTGGGGCTAATAATATGCTTGTATTGTGCTCTAATAATTTGTAGCTGGTATGGTTGGACCATTATGTATCCCCACAGCTCTATATTTGCTAGATCATGCATTCGGTGTCCCTCAAGGAGATCTCAGGGTCATCGTCAATGCGCCACCAAATCATCAGTTCGCCAACATATCAGTAGGTTTCAGTTTTTCAATCCATTCATTGCAAGCTCTCTTTGTGTCAATTCTTCAACAAAGTTGTGCTAAAATTAGATGGCATGATTCCCAGAGGTCCCCCACTCTTCTAATTATTGCTTGCTCTTCCTTCGCACCTCCTTTCTTTTTAATGCTCTGCTCAATTTGCACCCAAGTTCTTTATGGCCTTTCTTCATTTCTTTTCCCTTCTTTTAATAGGTTGTTTAGATGTTATTGCATTGGAATCAAAAGAGCTGGACTATGATATGGACTGTCTTCGAGGAATTTGTCTCTTTTTCTCTTTTCCTTTTCTTCTTTTTTGATCATCATTTATTCCTTCATGGTGATATTGATAATGACGTGCTTGCTTTTAGTTAATTTTACAGCATGTAGAGAAAGCGAGAGATGGTTACTACAAGCCTTGCCCTCACTCTCAAGATTTAGAATCGGCAGCTAGCTGCCGTAAACATCATTGCCCGCTTTCTGATGCTGTTAAGAATACAGCTATTTCAAAAGCAACGTTACCAATGTAATTAGCTCCTCGTTTAGGTAAGAACCAGCTTCGTTGATAGTTGTATTAAACACAGAACAGCGACAATTTCTTACGCACACTAGAAACTGTCAAGGAAGAGGTGACTAGAATGTGATCAAGACGTCGTTCCCTGATCTTTTGAGTTCCATTGATCCCATCTGGGCCATCAGTGAAGCACATTCATAGGTGGGTTAACTGGTGTGTGAGCAATGAACACTCCATACAGGATAGTTGTCAGAGACACGGCTTCCCCTAGCATCGGTATAATCCTCATTGTATAGCCCAGTAATCATCCATAAAGTATCGTGATAAACTAAACAGCACAGATATTGAATTCGGTCTCGCCGAACTAGTTCAGTCGAGCCAGGACTTGATCGATTTAGCCCTTGCTCCAAGGTGCTTTGATTATCTCTGTTTTAATCAACTCGGGTTAATTTAGGTTTAAGGATTCCGTGCTGAGGGGTGAAGAGGAAGACAGAAGGCGTGATTTCTGTTCTTGGAGGTCAAAGATTAAGGTACACGGGATGTCTGAGTGCTAATACTCATGACTACTTCCATCACTTGCTAATTAAGTTTGGAGAATCTGATTAATATATAATTTTCTTTTGATGATCATGATTAAGATAATGTAATGCTAAATATTTGATTCTTCTTTTGTTCTTTTGCATGACTTTATGGAACCTTACCTGCCATCTAAGTCAAAAGTAACTTGTTTCATTTGATTGAGAAAAGATTTGTCTTTTGCTTACATTTTGATGCCACTTGAGACCACAGCCAGCTGGTTCCCAAAATTTAATCTTATTGCTGTTTTATTTGGGAGTATTTAAGGTGGTTTGTTAAATTATTTTTTTTTCAAAAGTTGTATTAAAATAATAATTTATTATTTTTTAAAAAAAATATTTTTTATATTATCACATCAAAATGATTTAAAAATAAAAAAAATAGAGAATGTTGAGCACTATAATGATTTTCTATGTTTACTTTTGAAAAAGGAAAATTTTAAAAATATAAATTATAGTTTTTTTTCTATAAATTGAGCCAACATAAGCTTAATGCTTAACCTTCAATCGATAGTGTGGTTGAGTTGTTTATAAAAATATGTATTGTTTTGAAAAATATATTAAATAATATTTTTTATTTTAAAAATAAATAAATAACATATAAAAATGATTTTAAAACATAAAAAATTAATTAAAAAATAAAAATAAAATAGTTTTTAAAACGGGTTGAATTTCTAGGCACGGCTCGCGCAACTCCTTCCCTAGTCAGTCTAATAACACCTTACAGACGCCAAATCGATCTCCAATCCTCTCCATTTTTTCACTTTCAAGAAATGGGTTCTTTCCTATCAGAAGGAATCATCAAGCTCACCTTCAATCAAGCATCTTGCTAACCAGATTCCGCCATCTCTGTATATGTCATCCTAGTCGTGTTTTGAAATCAGATCAGATGGTTGTCGTCTGAATTTCAGGTTCATTTCCCTGATCAGAGATGTTGGTGTGCTGTGCTTAGCAAGATTTGAGATTGAAGAATTGGTAGCTGTGAAGTTCAAGGGATGTGTTGGCTGGAAGTGCTCTGCTTTTTTTAATGGTTTTGGTATTCAAATATTAAGAATTAACAAAAAAAAACTAAAAAAATATCCAATAATTGACCCTGGCAAATTTTATATTGAATTTAATTAGAAATTAAGTACGTCAAATTAAATTACACGCTTCAAAATCAAGTCAACCTGACTTCAATTAAACTCTAAATTTTAGATTTTGCAGGTTAACGATCACGCATTTTGCTGGTCTCATTTTTAACAAAAGTAAAAAAAAAATATATATATATATATATATATATATATATATATATATATATATATATGTTAAAACTCTACTTAGTCACTGGCAAACATGATATAATATCACATTTTTAAGGTGGGGAAAAGACAGGAAATTGGTATACAAAAATAGTGTAATAGAAATTATTACAAATTTTAACAACCTTAACTACCTTAATGAACATATTCATTAATTACCAACCTCCCAAACCCAAAATTCAAAAACCAACAAACGGTAAAAATAAAATAAAAAAGCAATGAAGACCAAAATAGGAATATAAATACCGCTACTGATCAAGGGCATTAGGGCCAGTACAATAACTAACCAGATGGTTCCAAATCCACTGAACCAAAAACTTCCGTCTGATCCCGTTCATATTATACGTGGCACCATCATGGTCCGTCAGCATTTGTCCTGTATAGGACCCACCACCCCCAGTTCCATAAATACCCTCACACAAATCAGCTATCTCCACAGGAGCACTCGGATCCTGCCCTGCATACCAGGCGTTCACCAGTGGATTCGTTGCCAATTCAGCAATCTCATGAGCAATCACGCTGATCATTCCTTCAACACCCACATCACCGTTAGGTGATTTTAGTGGCTTCCACCCTGGCCTAAACACAGGCACAGCAAAGGGATAAGCGCACACACCAGGACACTGTTTTGCACTGTTACCTACCCAGGCATAAGGCAAGGTGTACCCTACAATTGAAGGGAATGTAAAATAATGAAACCCGCAAACCTGCCCGCAAAAATCCTGGACGTACACGTCATCAGAAGTCAAGAGGAGATACAACCCACTCCTTGGATTGATAGGCAACGGCTTAGATTTGGCTGTCACAGCACTCTTGATCACCGATTGTATAGACAACCTTGTTAACGACTTCCCGTGAGAATAAAACCTGTCGTTTTTTTCCTGTCCCAGCTGGACAGTATGTGAAATGTTGGCTCCAGTTTGGTCTGTGTAGAGCTGCACAGTTCTCCACCAGCCAGCAACTGATGGATGCCGTGCATGGACAGCTGAGATTGAGTTGATAAACTCTCGAATGATTTTTTTCTGGGATTTTTGCCATCTACCGTACCAGATCGTGTGGACCGTTATGTTCCCAGTTAGGACCGGACCCATATGGTAACGAAGGTGGACAAATTCTGATGACCCCTCATACTTTTTGGAGGAATCATAGAGAAGGTCTGAGCTGTTTGGGTTTAGGTGCGGCCATGGACGCCAGCAAGTGATTGGGGTGACGGCAAAGAGTAGGGTGAGTACGGTGGTGGCGAGGAGCACTGAAGTACGAGATATACTCGGTGCCATTGTAGAGGAAGAGGGGATGAACTATGAAGGGTAGGTTCTGTGTTACACGGGCATGGCGCTGGAAGAGAGCGAACTGGGGCAGTAGTTGATTTTTGTGCTTTTTATATAGAGGAACGGAGGGAGGGCTTGCGCTGTAAGATTAGACAAAAATTAGAAAGGATGGCATTGATTTGCGGTAATGGAAGACAGGTGGGTTCTTAAAAGTGAAGTGGGAGGGAGTGGGGCCTGCAGGTAAGAGATAGGTGGGGGCATCAGGATGATCGTGATGGTGATCGTCATCTGATCTTGTATAGTCTCATCATACGCTTTTGTGTTTCTGATTGCGCGGGAAATTTGTGGTGAGGGGTATTTTTGGGGTTTACGTAAGTTCTGTACGGACCGTGGTGGACGGTGAGGATTCTATGTTCCATCTCTGGAAAAAGTGTTTTCAAGATGAATTCCAGTTCTTCTTGCACGACGACAATTCAGAATTATCACTGGCACGAGTGTAAGCACCCGTTTGCAGCGTGTTTAGAAATTCAGTGACTTCTATATTTTAGTTGCTTTGTAAAAATGCTTTTTATATATAAAATTATTAAAATAATATTTTTTTTGGTAATTTTTAAAAAATTTAATGTGTTAATGTTGAAAAACTAAAAAATATATTTCCATATCAAAATATACTAAATACACATATCACACAAGTTATTTGTTTTTTTTGTTTAAAATAATATTATTATTTTTTAAAATTTAATGGTGTGGGGTGAAGAAATGCTGGGAAAATAATCTAGTTGCTGGAGGTAATTTATGTCCTACCTGTCTCGTTTATAATTATTATATATTTAGAATTATAGATGAGGATGTTTTTAAAATTATTTTTTATTTAAAAAAATAATAAAATAATTTTTTTTATTTTTTCAAAGTTATTTTTAACAGTATAAAAATAATCTTAAAAAATTAAAAACATTTTTAAAATACAATGTGGTACAAGCTCTTACTTGATGTGGGGTTTGAAGCTCATCTGACCAATTATTAAAAAAACTTGCATCATGTTAAAAAATAATACAAATCATATTCTAGAACCTTATTTATTAGCTAAACCTTTTAGACGAGATAGTTCTTTGACATAGTATCAGAACTTTTTGATCTAAATGTCACGAATTTGAATCTCATTCCTCTTATTCTATTTAATAAAAATCAAGCACAAAGTAGTGTGGGTGTGTACGTAAGTTTTAAACCCAAATAGCTTTCACTTGAGGATGTGTGTTGGAGAATAATATAAATTATATTATAAGATCTCATCTATTAGCTTTAGCTTAAGATTTTAGATGAAATTATTTGTTGATGTATTTGAGGGTGTCTGGGAGAGCTGTTGCTGTAACTTTTCAAAGTGTGTTTCGTGCCGAAATACATTAAAATGATGTTTTTTTATTTTTTTAAAAATCATTTTTGATATCAGCACATCAAAATGATCTAAAAACACTAACCGTCTGTTTTTAAAATTCAAAAAAAAAAAAGGACCAAAAGCACCAAAAAACGCTTTTGGGTGGCTTCCCAAAACCCCCGAAAGAATAAACCACAATCTTTTCTCTCTTTTTTTTTCTTTTTTAATAGCAAAAATAACGCATGGTTGTCATATTGTATCACATAATATATATTCTAATAAAATCCATCTCCAAATTCATTCCAGACAAGGAATATATATTAAATTATAGCACGAGAGGGATGCATCAAATGATCAAGGGGTATTATTCTTTTTCTCGTAAAAAAACAATCAGCGATGCAAGAGTTTTAATTTCAATATATTTATTGACTAATATTTAAATAATTACGTTTACATAAAAAGAAATATAATTAAAATAGTTAAATAAAATGAACAGTCAAGAAAGAAGCGAGGAGGCTCCATGAAACAGAGAATCTTTAGAAACCTGTCCGCGTTGCCAGGCCAGATGGCCTCCGTGAACTAATTTACGGTAATAACCTTCTTGTCCCTTTGCACAGTAAAAATGGTGACAAGGATGGGACCCTGATGGTGTCCTCTGGTTCCCGGACAATCCTTAAAACAAGGGGGCACTCTTGCATATTTTTATTTTTACTCTCGTACTCTACTTTCCCAATTTTTGTGCACGGATGCCCGCAACTATTGGTCTTTAACTCATATGCCTCTTTGGAAAAATTGCTGCTTTCGCTTTTTATTATTATAGATTTTATTTATTCGTGTTTTAACCTTGTAAAATTGAAATAATATAATTCATTGTTATATTTAGTTCAATAATAAATTTAAATAACATCTTTGTTATATGGTGACATGGATCTTGGAGTTACACATAAGCACAACAATGTTTATTTTAATGATTTATTAATATTCATAAAAATTAGCTTCTAATGTATCTTTTCATTGATAATGTCTATAGATGACTTAGTGTTTATTTATTTATATTTTTTAAAATTAGACGAAACTCCACATCCCGGAAAATATATTTTGTATATTCAGGTGAGTGAGTAAAATTTATATTCCAAATTCTTATAATAAATGCACGTACTGATTTGAACTCGAGATCTATTGTGCAAATTTCAAACTCTTTATCGGCACATCACACTCCTTAAAAACTAAACAAGTGTTTATATTAATGAGAAACCCTTGACATTTATTTGTTCTTTTTAGTTTATAACAATTTAAATTTAAATTTCCATGTAACTTCTAGCTTCACTGGTTCAATGGTCCTAACCATTCAATCGACAACTAAAAAGCTTAATCCAATTACATTCACTCCTTATTAGCTTGAAAACTTTAATAATTTTAAAAGAACAAGAATCATTATATTTTTAGTATATACTTGTGCAACCAGTTGTGTTTCAAACGTGTAGGGAAAAAAACATGGTTTTTATATTTTGTACAGGATGAAAAACTAGTTTGATATATGGGTGCGATGATAATATAACTAATATATTGGATTCTAATAAAACTCTAAAATTAGACACAGGGTTTTTAAGGAGTATGACATGGATGTAAATGGCTTGAGATATAATTTGCATGTTTCCGATTTAAATCAAGACATGTTCATTTTATAAGAGCCTCGAACAATTAAAATTTTACTCGTTTAATTTGAGCTCGTAAAAAATATCTAAAGAGGAGTTTTTTCAAATTAAAAAAAAAATGACACTAAAGTAATAGTTATTTTTAAAATAAATAGTTGAAATCAAATAAAAAATATTTAAAAAAAATAAAAACACAAGATAAACCGAGTGAGATAAAGTTTGATTGAACAACTCAAACTACAACTAAAAACTTGGTTGAGCATGAAAACAAGCAAGGATGTAAAGTGTTTGTTTGTTATTGTATTTTAAAAATATTTTTTATTTTAAATTAATATGTTTATTTCTAAATTATTTTACCATATTAATATTAAAAATATTTTCTTTTAAATAAAAAAACTTTAAAAATAAAACCGATCCCGCTTTAACCATGCAAGAGCATAACATTAAAGAGAGATCAAAGAATAGCAAGTCTTTTCTGTACCATGTAAGCATGCAAGGACAGGTAGTGACGTAGTGTTGTAGAGAAATAGATATACTTTTGGAAGGAATGTAGAAGTAGTATACGAAACTGGGTGTGTGGGAATCACTCCTTATTTGTTTATTAGAATTAATCATATTATCTGAATATTTGGATTATAAAAAATCTAATTTTTATTTGTTTTACATGAAAAAAATAATATTTTAATGTATTGATATTAAAAATATTTTTTAATATATATATATATATTATTTTAATATATTTTAAAATAAAAATCAACCTCAATAACGAGTTATTTAAAGAATCCTGGATCACGGAGTAAATTGCGCAGCTCTGGATGGTATCAATGAGATATCAAGACAAGATGGTGTCAATTGCACAGCTGAGATTGAAAGAGAGATGAGTTTTGCGGGGGTCCAAATTTTCAATCACAAACAACTGTATGGAGTAGCTTCGGACTGGGACCCCAGCTTCACACGTTTTCTTAACTGGTTATGTGACCTTCTTTCTCCAGGGGTCCGATATCTTCAATATATCATTAATTATAATATAATGGGAGGAATTAATTCTTATAATTGAAAGAGTAAAAATATTTACACTCTGTGTCATTAATTATAATATTACCTTGTAAACTTATAATAACATTCCATGTAATCGTAAAAATATATATTGCAACTTGGGTCTTGGTCTAGCGATTGAAGGGACTTGTTCATCTTGTACCAAAGTTTAAGTTCCACCATGCACGTTTGTCATCCCCGTGGTGCCTTACGTGTTTATTGGGCTTGTAGAATTTCCAATGAATCGGAGGATTGGTTGTGGTGCGCGTAAACTGGTCTGAACACCTTGATTATAAAAAAAAATACATATTCAAAGCCCTGGTAGTTAGGTATAACTCTATCAGTTAAGTCCTTGAGTTGTTATTCAAAGATCACCAGTTCAAGTCTTATAAATCTCGGGGTTATTAGAGGTTTACATGATTGTTAATTTTAAAATTCAAAAATTAACACGTAAGCTGACTTAAATGCATATGTTCAAATATATACTCAAATATTAGCTACCCTAAAATGTCATTATATATTTATTTTATGAATACTCAACTATCTATGTTTATAGATTTTACTTTAACCTAGAGATTATACAATATTTATAACTAATTAAAATGTTTGTTTATAATTAGATAATTAAACAGTCAAGTATTTCGTATCTTATTGCTAAAAGAAAAAGGTAGTTCATGATTGGTGAGGTGTGCTTATTTTTTATCACAAGGTAAATTAGTAGTTTCGAGTGAATAAATATATATATTTTTTGCCTGGTTGAAAATTAATTTCAGGTTTGATGGGGAACTTGGTGTGATAATATATAATTGGTAGAAAAGCCAAAGATAAAGACGGGAAAAAAAAAACGAATAAAAAGAAATTATACTACGCGTGCATGTCACTGACATCACGAGTGCCTTAGGATGGGACATGGCAGCGGAAACTTTGGGATTATGCCCCGTTTGAAAATGTCTTTTGAAAAAAAAAATATATTTTTTAATATTTTAAATTATTTTTACATGCTAATACTAAAATTAATACGATTTTAGTGTTATGCAAAGTTTTAAAACTAGCTACGGTAAGGGGTATCTGGGGCATTTACATATACATATAAGATTTATTTTTTTTATACAAAGTTTTTTTTTTATTGTCCATGCAATAAAATGATGTCTATCAATTGTAAATATCATGCTTGCACTCGATCAGTTAATTTTATTCAATTAAAATACAAAATATCTTTTAGTAAAGCTGTTTTTTAAACATTGCAAATAAAAAAAAGGACTTGAGATAACTTATGTTAATTTTAAAAATAGCAAAAACTTATGTAGAAAATAAATATAAAAAAATAACAGGACTCAATCTCATACTAAATCAATATTAAAAGATGAAACTAAAAAAATACCATTTTGAAAAACAAAACAAAAAAAATTATGTGAATCTTCTAATCAAGGGTTAAGCGCTCAATTAGGAAAATTTGATAAATATTTATCTAATAAAATTAGTTCAATATCGATGGATAAAATGAAAAAAAAAGATCAAAATAATATAAAAAATGCAATTAAAACAAGAAGGATGAAATTTGATGGGAAATAGACTAAAGGAAGATGAAATTGTATACAAAATAATTTTTAAAAAATAATATAAATCAAATTCAAAAGGTGACAAAATTGAAGGGGGTAAATTGCAACAAAGTTCCAATTTTATAAACCATTTAAGATAAGAAGATAATAATCAAAAGAACATTAACCATAAAAAAACAACTAATTGAAAGGCTTTTTAAAATTTTGAAGGGCATGCATGGAAATTAAGGCTTATTTGCTTAATTACAAATTTGCCTCAAAACCAACATAGTAATAAAAAAACAAATGAAAATGCATGAATGCTATCGGATGTAATCCGGAAAGAAATCAATCTGAAGGACATTGAAATTATATTTACTGTGACTGTAAAAAAAATAAATGAAAAGTCCATGTTTGGTGGGTTTAAAAAACAAGAATTCAACGGTAAAATAATTTATTTTGATGTGCACTATATAGACTATAATAATTAACTATCCTATAAATCTGATAATGATAATAATTAAAAGAGTTTTTAATATTATTTTTACTTTTATGGTTGAGATTTAAAAAAACAGTTTTATGAAAAGTACTTTAGCCGTGGTTCAAAATGATTTTTAAAGTGTTTGGCTGAAACTATGATTAAGTTTGGGGCTAATAAAAAATAGTTTTAAGTGTTTGGTTATCAAGCTTTTCATATTACTTTCAATTTGTAAAATTACTTTAAAGTATGTGTGCATTGTTTTTAAAATATTTAATATTATAATAATAAAATATAATTATTAATTAAAGTAAATTAGACGTTTGTTTTTATCATCTCATCAGACTACTTGTAATTTCATTACGAATTATAAATCCATATGTTAAGGCCCCTGCGATCCCGAAACAACATATAGTAAAATATCATTTGAAATAAAATTAGGATCGCGAGAGAAAAATTAAATTGTCATCTCCTTCTAATATATTTATTTATTGTAATTAATTTTTAGATTATTTTAATTTTAAAATTATATTTTTATAAGAAAATATAATAAATAATAAAATATATTTCTTATATATATATATATATATATATATTAAAATATTAAAATATATTATTATTTATTTTAATACATAACATATATTTTTTATATATTTTTCCCCAACCCCTATTGCAACACCTATAAAATTGCTTTCCATAAAACTCTAATTTAACAGTAAATTAAATGGGTCCCATGATCAAATTTCAGCTCCTCAAACATGCAATCTCTTAATTTTTTTATATCCTCTTACACCACAATCCAAACACCCTTTACTATTAGTGAATTTACTGGATTTTATGGCTTTGTTCTTGAAAGTCAAAATGAATATTTTACTACGAATAGCTGCATTGAAATATATTAATAAAGCCACGAGGCTACTTTGACATTTCTTGCAAACGACTCGACGGGTCACTTCAATAGACAAGCTTTTATATAACTATTATTAATTTATCACCATTACTATTATTATTTTAGTATTTCGGAGATCAAATTTCAGGATCAACACTTGGAAAAACTAATTCTCTAAAACAAGATCATTAAAATAATCTACCAAAAAAATATGCACAGATGGCCCACCGGTGATGAAATGCCAATGAGTGTAGCAGCTCTAGCTGATGAAAGAAATGCACTCACACAATGATGATCATAAGCACCGAATCATTTCCACCGAATTTCCACGGGAGCATAAATGAGAACTCTGTACCGGCACCGAAGCCACAAGGCAAGGAGTCGCTGTATTGGGTATGGAACATTGAAAACCACCAGCAATAGCGTGGCGATGGTAGGTGGGGGAGGTCTATTGGAGGGTGTACCCCCTTTAGGCTGTCAGTTTTGTCCCCGGAAGATGGGTGGATTCGTGAGGCACTTGCGGCAAGTCCATAACTTGCGGCCACATTCAAGTGCACGGATGCTGCTGGTGAGTCCATAACTTTTATGTGGGATTTAGTGGGTGTTTAGAAGTGCTGTTGTTGTTGCTTTTCAAAGTGTTTTTTGTACCGAAATATATTAAAATGATATTTTTTATTTTTTAAAAATCATTTTTAACATCAGCACATTAAAATGATATAAAAACATCAAAATATATTTATTTAAAAAAAAAACTTTTGAATTTCAGCGAAATGCCGGTCGAAACTTAAACCGTTTAAAGTAGGTTTCGTCCCTACAAAGTTGATATTTTTTTAATCTGATCCTTAAAGTATTGTCCTTTTTCTCTTTTGTTGTGTCAATGTACTTGCCATGATCATTGCAAGAATGAGACCCCTTCGAAATATGTTGTCTTCGAGTAATCTTAAAGTGCATCGTAGGTTAATAATATCGCAGTAGAAGACAAATTAACCTCCTTATTAATAATCATCGTAGATAAAATTTAGTAAGATAACACCCTATTTTATATCTCTAGTAGAAGACAAATTAACCTCTTTATTAATAATCACTCAATTTATGGTTGATCTTCTTATATATGAAATAAATAAACAGAGATGAACTTGATTTGCAAAAAAAAAACAAAAAAACAAATGAGAGATTACATCGACTTGTCACGAAAGGAGATTTTTTAAATTTTGAACGTCATCGATGTAGCAGTGTCTGTTTTTAAATGTAGTTGAAGTTATTTTTTAAAATATTTTTTATTAAAAAATTTAAAATAATATATTTTTTATTTTTTTAAAAATATTTTTGATATCAATATATAAAAATACTGTAAAAATATTATTTTTTTAATATAAAATTAAAAAATAAAAGTATTTTTAAAATACAAAATCAAATATAAAAAGCTACAAGCTATATGCTTAGTTTTTTTTAATAAAAAAACACACACACAGTTGAATGCAAAATTAATCAGAGGTCAGAACCTGTTGTTAATGTTACCTATCAACTCGGCAAAATTGGTGCATTTAAATAAAAACCTTACCATCCAGTGAGGTAGCCGTAGACAAGTTTAATGAAAGATGAAAAAAATATAATGAGTTAATGAGCAATAACTACCAGGGGATCAAAAGAGAAGATAGAGGACATATATTTTTCTGTGTTTCTCTTATTATATATATATATATATATCTTTTTTTAAAATAAAATAAGATTTTACTTCAAAATCATGCCAGGCACATATCTATTTTATTTATATTTTTATCTTTTAATTAAACAGTTTTTAACACACACACACATGTATTATCATTGGAGATTCAGGAAGTCTGAAATAATGATAAAAGCTTGTTTTTAGAAATGTTTTTTTTTTCTTACAAATACTTTAAAATATATGTTTTTTTAATTTATTTTTTACACAAACAATTAAAATAATAAAAAAAACTCTACAAAAATAAATAAAAAAAACTAGCAAAGTGATAGTGCAGTTGAAACAGGGCTATAGCGTTGTTGCATGGACGATGAAAGCAGTAACTCCAATTTTAAATTCATTTTTAGGTTGTTGGCATTGGTATGGTGGTTGGAAAATTATTGGCCATGTTTATGAGCTATATATGAAGGTGCATAATTAAGGCTTGCTTGTAAATGTAATATGTACTATTTTTAAAAGTGTTTTTTTTATATTAAAAATACATTAAAATAATATATTTTTTAAAAAATATTAATATCACTATATTAAAATAATTTAAAATATCAAAATAATTTAATTTAATAAAAATAAAAAAAATCAATAATTTTTAATAATATTTTTAAAATACAGTGTTAAATATTCATATAAAAAGGACAAATAACTAGCAAATCATTGGTAAATATGCTATGATTTTTCCTCTGGGATCGGGTCAATAAAAAAAAAATAGATTTAAAGCATATGCTTATGCTTAGTTTATAGCTCCAGCTGAGATTCATTCAAGGGGTGTTTGAAAGTGTGTTTAGGAAATATTTTTGAAAAAATAATGATTTTTTTTAAATTTTTATTTAAAATTAAAAAAAATTGGTGTATCTATAGTATTTTTATGTGTTGATGTCAAAAATAATTTTTAAAAATAAAAAAAAATATTATTTTAATATATTTTTAAATAAAAAATATATATTTTTAAAATAACTTCAACCACACTCCCAAGCAAACATTTGATAAAATAGTTTTATAGAAAAAATAACAATAATAGGAAAATAAAAATATTTCTTTGCCGGGTATATAGCAACTATTTAGAAGTATAGTTAATATTGTTTTTGAAAATATTTTTTGTTCAGAAATATATTAAAATAAAATATTTTTTTCAAAAATATATTTTTAACATTAAAAATGATTTAAGAACATAAAAAAATAATTTAATTTAAAATAAAATAAATATTTTTTAAAAATATAATAACAAATATTACCATAATCAGACTGGGTTACAGAATTGATTACGATGAAATTATTGGAAGGCTGCAGTGATTTACTTTTTCTTGAAAACCACGGCAACATTCAACGTGGTCTTCTTTACTGGGAAAAAAGAGAGAGATGATAATTGCGATTGGATGATTTAACTACAAATAACGATGCCGTGTGACATGACAAAAGAGACTGTATTTTCGTGACTGGAAAGGAACCGAAAGAGCACCAAACAAATCATGGGTTCGAGTCCACTCACTGTCTCTGTTTCTGAGTGAATGATTTAAGGATCTGAATAAAAACAAACCTGCACATATTGTCCTGTTGATCCCCTGTCATTTGTTTTTTTTTTTCCGGTCGAAATCATTATGTTTTATAATTTAAGAAAATTTCTTTTTTAAATTATATTGTCGTTGATATTAAAAATATTTTTAAAAATTTATTTATAAATAAATAATATTTTTAAGAACAGCTGTTTGAAGTTAGAACAGTAGTTGAATGTGCTCGGAAAAGATTGGAATGAGGGGTGTTTTTGCTTTCAAACATTGGAATCAGGGATCACCATAAATGGCGGGAGGGTAGTTGTCTTTTTGAGGAGTGAATTTAGCCTATTTTAATTATTATTATTATTATTAATAATGATGATTTATATGTCCAAAATAAATATGAGAATTAGTAATTGCAACTTTATAAAACACACAGGATTTTTAAAGTGTCCTTTTCCAAGACCATAGCAATCATGTTGCCTTGCTCATTCCATTAACGGTCCTTTCATGGCGTTCTTTCTAAATTGCAGTCTTGTCTGAATTCATGGTACATGACCACTTGGATGGATCTGGGGCATTCACGTCTAATCATCTCCTTCAGATTAAATTTTAACTGCGCTGTTATAGTGTGTTTGAAGTAGTTTTTGAAAATAAAATTTATATTTTTTATTTTTTTTTAAATTATTTTTTATATTAAATATGAATAACCCAAAAAGATTTTGATGCTATTAATCGAGCTGAGATGAATCGAGCTAGGTTGTTTTAGTTTTAGATTATATTCTATTTTATTGATATTTATTTTACCCTAACCTACTTAATGGAATTTGAAAGTTTTTTTCTTGGCGGTGATAGTTTAAAAAGTGTTTTTTTTTTAGAAATATATAAAATAATATTTAAAAAAAAATTGACATCAATATATTAAAATAATCTCAAAATATTATTTTTAAGAAAATTTAAAGAGTTAGTATCATAAATAATTTTTTAAAAATAAAAAAATATTTTTTAAATATTTTTTAAATAGAAAACTAACCATAACAACATTATTCATCACCAAATTTACAGAGAAAATAGTCTATCACAAAACTCTTCTTTTTAGAATAAAGGAAATCTTATCTTTAAAAAAGTATGCTTTGAGAGCCCAAATTAACAAATAAAATTTTAATTATTTTAAATTTTTATAAAAAAAATAGAAATAATAATTTTTTTGTTACAACGGCACATTCTACGGGGGAGATAGAAATAGCAAAAGGCCCGTTGTAAATGCCACACTATCGAACGTAGATTCAAAAGCATGAGAATAACCCTGGTTCAGACCCTTCGTTTTCATACCCAAAGCAGCTGCATCATGACATATACTTCCATGAGAAACATGAGAACAAATGAAACCATAACTCTAACTCAGAAGCAGATTACAGTCAGGTTAGAAAAGATTAATGAACGAGATCGACCAAGTTTACGATATTGTTTTTGTAAAATTATAGATTATAAATAAATGGGTCAAGGCCGAATCGTTGCGATTGAATGATGAAGCTTGAAAAGCGACACGGACACACAGCTGACAAATTGAGTATCGATGGATCAAGGCCTACATGGCTGGACTTTCATGGTGGCTCGGTAAGCAAGTCTGGCCTCGATGGGCACTGGACGTTAGCACAGTTTTGTTTCTGAACGTCAAGCTCGTCTGCAGCTGTACCCAACTGTTCATCAATTACATGACAACTTGGACGGATAAAGATTGCTCGGCAGAAGATAGACACAGGACCTGCAAGATTGGAGGTGCTTTTCTAGACCGCGTAAGGGGAAAAGGGGAGACAAATTTCAATTGGATTAACGTTATCTGGCTGCATGTGACTTCAGATTCTGAAAAGCTTTCATTGACAGACCTTAAATGACCTCACATCCCATGCTTTTCCTTGAACCAGATGTGCAAATTGATTTTGTTTGGTCGCCAGATGTGTACAGACAGGTCTTCCATTGTTACCAATCCTTTGAATTCAAGACCCATGAAGAGATGTAAATGATCCAAAAAAGTGTGGTCCAATCGTTTGATTCTGAGAGTTCTTGCAATTTTTACCAGGTAGATCGTGAAGATATTTCTCTATGGTCAAGTGGGATTGCAGAACTGAAATAGCACTTCGTCCCGCAATAATTGTTTAATGCCTGAGTTTGCAGCTTGTTATTTCAGATCTATTATGATCGTTAATTAATTTATATGGTTATTAATTTTAAAATCTAATAAATTAATTGAGATTTACATAAACTAATTCCGACAATCACGTTAATAAAAAATTTAAATTCTAAATCGGACGTCTTGTACTCCAATTTTAGTAAATATTAGTTTGATTTTTTTTTTTTTTTAATTTAACAAATGAAGGCTGCCCTCGATTGAGTTTTGAAATGGGCCGGGGGGTAATTGAAATCTTGATGCAAAGCACAATCCTGAGCCTCTCTAATATAATTCTAAAAATCATAGATGCGAGATCTGATTTGGGGGTGTAGTTTATAAAATAATTTGAGTTATTGGATTAAATTTTTGTTCAAAGGAAATAACTTGTTCGTAAAGCAGGTCAATAAACATGACACGTGTATTATTACCACATAAAATCATATTTTATTGGTAAAAATAAGATCATAATGTCATTGTCTCTTTCTTTAAATTGTATTATTGCCAATTTTATCAAGACATTTGGAGAATAATTAATTTTATTTATTTACATTTTTACAATAATCATAATTGTCTATTTTATTTCATGGCTCTTTCTGCTGAGGTATTTCTATCTCACACCTTCGAAATCATCAAAAAATTGTTTCTTTTACTTGATCAAAACCTGGTGAGATCCAAACCAATTAGCTTGCGATAAAATATTTCAATAAAGTATTTATTTATACTAAAATAAAAGGAAAACAATTAAAGTAGGCTTCAAAATAAAATCCCAATCTAATTTAAGTGTTAAAAGAATTTACTTATGAAATCAAAATCAAAATAACCATTGACCTTAATTTCAAGAAGTGGTGTAGGCAACCGATTAAGGATGTAAACTGCAGTGCTAAAGGTGTCAGCCCAGAAGCGAGGAGAAGTATAAAATCATATGAAGCATGGCGAGATGAATTTTTAAGAACAAAAATATACTAAGGCCTCTCTTACAGCTTTTCCGGTCTAAGCTACATGTTTGTCCTAATCATACGTTGCCTTAATCTACGCCTTCCATTCATGGAGCCATTGACCCTCGATAAGGGCAAGTTCAATGGGAAAGGCAAAGGTAACTTTTTTAAATTTTAGCTCTAGCTATTCAATTTAATGCCTCCAACGAGAAAGGCATCTCGGGAGACATTTTGTTTTTCCAACTTCAAGGAAGGCATTCCTACAGAAAAATGGATGGAGATCGAATTGAAAACGAGTCATTGGAATTGGTAAAATCATAGCACTACAACAGATCATATTAAAACATAACAACAATCAATAGAAAACCACAGTTCAAAAATACTTAGATAATTGAAAATCACTTAGCAAATAAGCCTCTAAAGTTTTCTTTACTCTTCTATATTTCAATTGACGCGATGCTATCAACTTTTTCTTGCTCTTAGTTGTTGTGAGAATTAGGTCCAATGCTCTAACTCTTTCTTTTCTTTTTGTTGAAACTTGATGGGGAGTTGAGTTGATTTTGTTGAGTTACTTTGGACTTCAATTTTTTGTTGCTAGAGGGAGCCAAGGGAGAGGGGAGTAAATGGGAGAGGGGCTGGTTGACTGGAAGGGAGTGACAATAGGGTTGGTTGGCTGGCTGAAAAGGAGTGACAGCGGGGGGCTAGGTGGTTGGAAGGAAGAGGGGCGGCGCATTGTGTAGGAGAAGGAAGGTAGGGTTGGGGTAGGGTGGGGACAGGTGGGGTTTATAATAATAATAATAATAATAATAATAATAATTATTATTATTATAATAATTAGCGCAGAAAAATAATTATGTGAAATTAGTAAATTATGTTTTTTTTTCTAGTTAGCTTAATTACATGTTATAAATTTAATTATTTGTAATTAATTTGATTGAATTATTTGTAATGAAATGTATGTTAATTAATTATGTTTGAACTTCTTAGTTATTTGTTAATGTATTCATTTTGTTTAAATTTTAAATTTCAAATATTGTGGTTTTTTAATTATATTTAAATTCATTTTTTTTAATTTAAATATAAATAAAATAATAATAATTTTATTGTTGGAGAGTTTTTCAAAAGTAATTATTTAATTATATAACTTACTCCTATTAATTGTATAATTAATTGCATAATTAAAACCATATACAAAATAATTGAACTTTATTTAAAATAAAATTAAAAAATGGCTCTCCAAAATGGTTTTTACTACTAGAGTATACATGAAAAAAAAAACTATATACACACTATTCAAAAAGCTATTTTACAGATTTAGCTCTCCAAAATAGCTATTGCCATTGAACTTGCCCTATTAGGAGCTTGTTATGCTCATTTTTTCCATGTAAATTTGCACTTGCCATTTATGTGATGATAAATTACACACTGTATGTGTGTTCATGTGCATGCTGAACTCTCATCACAACACAGCGTGATGATTTTTCTTAACCTTTTCACTATATGCATTTAATCACCTGTAATTATTATCTAAAAATGATTTTTTTATACCGTTGATTGTTTGGGAATGTGATTACGATTATTTTTAAAAGTGCTTTTCATTTAAAAATATATCAAAATATTTTTTTTTAAATTATTTTTGATATTAGCACATCAAAATGATCTAAAAATATCAAAAAAAAAAATTAAAGTTTTTCACAAGCATTTTTATATCTCAATGTAATGTCAAACAGCCCCGTAAATCTGAAAAAACAAAAACAAAAACACAATGGTGGTATAAACTGTTGAAAAAAACTCTGTTTTTAACGGGCCAATTTTATGGGTCTAAAAGGCCCAACACCAAAAAATACAAGTAAAAAAAAGGGCTAGTCTCTATCCTTACCCGGCCCACTATCCGGATTAAGACAGCAAAAACCCTAACCCTAGTTGGACAGCTGCATATTTATTACAACCCTAAACTTTCTCCTTCACTTCCATTTATCTACCGTTCCAAATAGAGAAAGCCGTCTCTGCCCCAGCATCTCCACCTCTCTCACTCTCTCTCAGGTATCTTTCTTCAACCCTGTGGCTCTGCAGTCTTGATGTTTACTTTTAAGTAAAATAGTTTTTAAGTCTAACGTAGATCCATGGCAGTAAGACTAATAATCACTTTGATTAGTTCATTTTTTTTTTTCATTTTTACTGCACGGTTAGTTGATTTTAGATAAAACCTTTTTTATATATATTTTAGTGGTTTAATTCCAGAATCTGCTAGTTTGTAAGAAAAAAAATTGAATCATTTCTCGTTTTAAAGACTAAGAGATAGAGAACTAGAAGCTGTAACTGTTAGTCGAAGCTCTTTTTGAAATAACCTGCTTGCGGATTTAGTGTTTGTTACATGATTACTTGATTTTGGGTGAAAGCCATTTTTGCTTTATGCATGATAGAATTTGGTAGTTCATATGTGAATATCGAATAAATTTGGTAGATAAATGGTAGTAAAATAAAAGTTTCTGTTTTAGGTATATTTTTAATGATTATAAAGTGAAGATGTGTGATATATAATGGGTTTTGTTTATGGATTGTTTTGTTTTTGTGATAAAAAAAGTGAACGGAGAAAATGGCAGCAGCTTATGGAGCTATGAAGGCACAAAAGCCAGGTTTGGAGGAGACCCAGGAGCAGATTCACAAGATCAGAATCACTCTTTCCTCCAAGAATGTCAAAAACCTTGAGAAAGGTATATTCTTGAAATCCTATTTTACAATCAGACTGTTATTGATGCGACCCATTTTGTTTCTTTTAGCTGTATATTTCTGTTCTGATTTCTGGTTGCTTGTGTTACTGATAGTATGCACTGATTTGGTTCGTGGTGCCAAGGATAAGAGACTGAGGGTCAAGGGACCAGTGAGAATCCCTACCAAGGTTCTTAATATTACCACCAGGAAATCCCCTTGTGGTGAAGGTATTTATCTCAAACTGGCCTGAGTAATTAAAGCTGGATTAATGTCTAGTGTCTGCCATTTTGTTTTTTTTTCCTTTTCTTTTATGTGCTATTTACACAGTTATGCAAATTTTCAGGTTTTAGAAATTCACATTTTTTCCATGACATGATGTTCTTATTTGTTGATATTGGTTCATGATTTCTTCAACCATGCAATACTCACTTTATGAGTGCCAAGTGGTTGTTATTGACATATTTTCCCTTTCTTTTTGTAGTGTTTGAACAATTATTTTGTTTCACTTGATAAGAATGGTCTAGGGTGAAATAGAGAAGGGAAAGAAACATCACTGTTCTTTATAGATAAACTCTGTTATTTGTTACCCTCTAGGATCACAGTAGTAATCAACCACAAGCTTGTGTGCTCTGCGCAGTCTTATCCAGTAGTATAACTGGTCATCAATGCATGGGAAAGGGGGGGGGGGGCTATTGATTAAAATGTTACCAGTAATTTTCCAGGTGTTCTAGTCTGACGAGCTTAGGAACTAGGGGCGATGAGTTAGACCATGCTGGCTAGTTTTGTAATTAGCCATCAATTCATAATTTCCTTTATTATATTCCTAGTAATGTTTGGACAGGAGTTTCCAAAGTTAATATTTGCATCAGAGTGATTTTCTTGGTTCATGTGATAGAAATGAGCCCCCCTCACTTCATATATGTGTGATTTGTCATGTTTTACTCCAAGAAAAATTGAAATTTGTTGTGTCACGCTTTTTTATTTTGCTTTATCTGTCATTTCTTTCAAGTCAATGATCTTCTCTTTTGCTACCATACCTCTTCAGCTAAAAGAAGCTACTTGTTTATGATTTGCTTGCCAGGAACCAATACATGGGACAGATTTGAGCTACGTGTCCACAAGCGTGTTATTGATCTCTTCAGCTCTGCTGATGTTGTCAAGCAGATCACCTCTATTACAATTGAACCTGGTGTTGAGGTTGAAGTTACCATTGCTGACTAGAGATGCTGTTTACTTCTTCAGGGCTGTTGTTTTGTTTAGTTTACATGATCACTTTGCTCCCTCAGATCTTTTCGATTGGAAGACATTTTATCAGTCCTTGCGACTGAAAAAGAATACCTGTATGGTTAAATGTAGTATGTGCTTTTTCCATACCATGTTGTTAAGGATTCGGTAATGGAGATTGAATTTTGTTTCCTTTTTATTTCATCATATGAAATGTCATGATTTCCAAGTTTTCAGGTATCGTGCCGCAAGATTCGAAAGTTATTTTTATTTTGCTTTTGTTTCGTTTTTAAGGGGGAGAAATTTGATAACTTCAAAGAGAGAGATTGAACTTCGTTGGAGAAGCGCTCACTTGGTTTTATGACTAGTATTTTAGCTGAGGTATCATTCACTCGGATTTTTTATTTAGTAATGTCTTGAGCTCGAAGTGAGTATCGGCACTGGTAACCATGGGAATGAGCTTAGATCGTCGTTGCTAGTCATGATATCTGGCACATGTAGGCGTTTACCAGTCAAACACCTTTGCCCTGGGCTGTTGGCTCCATCGGCTGAATTGTTTGATGAAATGAAATGCTCTCCTTATTCAGCAGGCCGATGTAAGATTTGCTGTGGCCTGAGTTTACGTGCATGAAAACTTCGGTACGAAGGTAGGTAATTATATTTGGATTGGAGTTTTGTTTTTTTTAATTATAACGGGATATTCTGATATTGAAGTGTTTTATATAAACAGAATATATATATATATATATTAAAAAAATAGTTTAAATTTAAAAATAAAATTATTTAAAATTGTACAATTTAATCTAAAAAATACAAAGATAAAATAATTTTTCTGAACAAAACTATAAACATATATAATATTACGAGAATATTATTATCATTCTTACAAAGTTATTATATTCTTTGATTGTTTTGAAATTTTAATATATTATATATAAATATGTTAAGAGATTCATGAAATTTTATCTTAATCTAACTATCACATTAAAAGATATAATTGATATTATTAAATTATTTATTATTTAAGAAAATACTATTTAGTTGAAACAAAATAGACGAACAAAACCGGCACATTCCAATTAAAATTTAGATGGAATTTCCAGAACGGGCCAAAGTTTTAAACGATATAAAAACTACATCATTTCATCTTATTTTCTTAACTAGTATGAAATATTTCAGCCACAAGAAAACAAAATCAACATCACTGTTATGAACTATGGTATCTTGCAGATGAGTTCTACTAATTTGGTGCCTGAGGGCAGCATTATTTGTGATTGCCAGATGGTGGTAGTAATCCATATCATCTGATGTTGTCTAACGTAATGGCAATGCGGATTCAGCAACCAATTAGTTTGAAAAATCATTTCTGACAAACAGTTGAATTGACTCCTGTCCAATACAGCATGATGATGCTAAAAGTATCGAGCCTGGTGGAGTCCAAGAAGTGTAGGATCACTCCTTTTCTTTCCAATCATGGTTACTAACTCCACTAGCAGATTGAAAACTTGGAAAAACAGCTAGTAATCTAAATTGAGCCATAGTAATAGTTTCCTCGACTATAAATCTCATTTTCCATCTCATCCACTTGCTAGTAGTTCATATAGTTAGAGAGTACAATGCCCTAAGAATAAACAAAACCGTTGTCAGTACACTCGCCACTGGTGGTGGGCTGCAATAACCTGAAACCTGTCTTGGACACAAACAAGAGATACACATTGCCACTGGTGGGACTGCAATAACCTCTTAACCTCTGCCCTTAGACACAAACAAGAGAAAGACATGGCCCTGGAGACAAGGTATGGCTAGCATCTTCCTTTGCAAGCAAGGCAGAACGTGAAATCACCAATTATTGTAAAACACAAATGCTGATTAGCACATTAATCCCATATACTTCTGCATTGAAAATCTTGACAATACAGCAGACCATGTTAGAAGGTAAGTTGCATAAAAAGGGACAACAATCCTCCTCTTCCAGCCAATCATCGGATATTAAGAGAACAAATTTACATATGCAGCAGATTTCAGGGCGTTGAAGAGGAAAATGTGCATAAATATGCAAACACTGGATGTTTGATAAAGGGAAACTCAGTAATGGCCACCATCTCTGTCATGTTCATGTTCCATCTCCTCTGCATCTTCAAACCGATTATCATTGATTTGGAGCTGCATGTACATCATTACTTCAACACTATACGATAATCAAAATTAACAAGAAGCCAGCGAGTTAAAATGAAGCACAAACGACTAGGGACAATCCAAATTTCCCATTTTCAACAAAGCAGTCACCGAGAACATTCCCAAATACTAAACATTCATATTGTACAAAATAACACGCAACATACTGAAAAGTAGTCATCAAATATTTGCCTGGATATATAACAAGTTCTCGAGTTTAACCATATAAAGAGCAAATGTTGAAAAGAAAACTAACTCCTTTTGTTTTAGTATGCACTTTAAGTATCATATCATGGATATATTAAATGTCAATATGGTGCTTAAAGTGCATTTTAAAATGAACATTCACCAGCCTACCTCAAGCACTGTACGGGCGAGGTCATGATCCCCATTTGAATGACCAATTGAACTTGATGGATTTTGAGAGAAATTCCATTCAGAATCTTCCCCTTCTGTAGAGAGGAAAAAAAATACAAAATATAGGGCCAGTATGTTTGAAACGAAACTATTTTTCAGAAGGTACCATGCTAACTGCTCTAATCCCTTACCAGCAGTTTCATCTACCAGTTGGTCGGCACTAAAGATCCAATTGTGTTCTTCATTGTCTGAATAAACATTATCAAACACATATGAATCAGTGTCAATGTAGTGGAGAATTATAGCAAGCACTGAAAAACAAAATCAAGATAAAAATCATCCATCTAAAATTACTGCAACAATAGAGTCAGCTCCCACCTTTGATTGGTTCAGGGTTTAGCTCAGCACACTCGCATAATATCTGAAACAAAGTATCCACTAAAAACCAAAAAAAGAAAAGGAAGTATTTAATCTTCAGTCATGAAATCTATACGAAACGTGATGCAAGAATAAGTAAAGCAGTTACATGACAGGAATATTAAATATGATAAATCCATCACAAAAGGAGTGCATCAATACATTGGCCAGGGTCTGAAGGAACAAGCCTCATTTCTGTTACTTTCAACAAGTCTAAAGCATGATTACATTCTGAATCCGAGTCCTCTGACTCATCTCCATCCTCTCCAGTCTCGATCTTCAAACAAAACAACATTAATCAGAACCAACATGCACTACTTAGCTAGCCAGAACTAGCTACTTGAGATACCATCATAAGGAAGCAAACAAAATTATAGTGCTGAAAATGCTTGGCAGTTACATGCGTAATTCAGAACTTAAATGCAAATTTATGGCCTCATATTGTATTTTAACAATATATCTACAACCAAAATTAAGTAGCAACAGCCCAAGAAAAAAAAAAAAATCCTCTCATACTGCACCAACCAATATCCTTTGCAAACATCTACAATTGGATTCCCTCAAACTAAATTACTTCTCTTCAAGTATCATAACAGTGATGAATTAAAACACCAGCAACCTTATAGCATTACACTATATATCAAAGATAAAGAAATATTAATTTAAAATATCAGCACAATATTTATGAAGCAAAAGATCCATACAAATCCATCACCCCATATTTTCATACCAGTACCAACTTGCAACAGCCCATCAACCAAAAAACAAATATCACTGTTAATTTCAATTGCATTTAAACCACCATAATCACGACCAAAATTACTAAAAAATCCATAGTCTAATCCAAAAAAGAGCACAAAAACCTTACTTGAGTATAAATACATGGAGAAGAGTACGCCTCAGGATCTCTTGAAACAGCATGAAGCGAAAGAGACAAGAAATCAACTGAGTAACCTTTTGTCCTATCCACATCACTTAACCATACAACTTTCCTGCAATGAAAAGAACACAATCCCTCTATTTTTAATATAAAACGTCATAAACTCAAGAAGGAAACAGGATTTCCAAGTAAAAAATGGAAAAACAATAATTGGTTGATATCATTAACTTACTTTGTGGAGATATAAACAGTGCCTTCGGATTCAGGGGACCGGTTGCCGATGACAATGGAGACTCCAGGTTGCACATACATAAGGTCCTCGCCATTCTCGATGTCAAGAAGTGGTTCTCCAGCACCGTCTCCTGTTCTCTCGGTGAATTGTCTTAGACCTGGTGCCATTTTTCAATGTTTTTTTTTTTTAATTTCTTGTACGGGTTTGATTTTTAGTTGTGAAGGTTTCACCTGGTTGTTCTAGGGTTTAATGGAGGGTTTTGTTATATTTTATTATCGATGGGCTTTTGATGGAACTTCTAGTGGTTAAAGCCCAGGAAGACGCCCTATTTTTCTTTTACCAATGCGGTCTTGAATGCCCAGCATCCTCTTTAAATTATTATTTTATTAATATTTTGAAATTAATTTTTTTATCGATATAAAAAATAAAAATAAAAATATTATTTTAATATATTTTAAGACAACAAAATATTTTGAAAAATAACTTTCACGGTATCCGTTTAAAGCACTAAAGTTTACTAGCATTGTGATGTAATTTTAAGTATATAAAAGTGATCCAAAAATAAAGTTTAGATTAATAAATTATTGGATCAAATCCAAAGTTATCCAAATTAATATTGTTTTTCTTTTTAACACTTGTTATTCGAGCGACCAAACTTAATCAGGTTATTAATGTTGTGTTTGTCATTGTATTTAAATTTGTTTTTGAAAATTATTAATTTTATTTTAAATTTAAAAAATAATATTTTTAAATAATTTTTATACATTAATGTCAAAATTTATTTCTTAAAAAATATTGTTTTGATATATTTTTAAATATTTTTTTTTTCAAAAATAACTTCAACCATACTATAAAAAGTTTATAAAACCCGAGCGAACTTGAAGTTCATCTCAATATTAATTTTTAACACTTGCTTATCTGAGCGAGGGAACTTAACCATGTTATTAATGTTTTGTTTGTCATCGTGTTTTAAATTTGTTTTTGAATTTATTTATTTATTTTTATTTTAAATTGAAAAAATAGTGTTTTTAAATAATTATTATATCTTAATATCAAAAAGAATTTTTAAAAAATATTTTTAAACAAATAACTTCACTCATACTATAAAATGTTTATAAAACCCATAAAACCCGAGCGAACTTGAAGATCATTTCAATATTGATTTCTAAAAATATGTAGCCAAGATTCGAGTTAATTAACTTTACAACTTAATCTTGATAACTAGAAATAGGGCTAGATCAGTCACGTTTTACATGTTTAATCTCGATTAATTAATGTTGTATTTGAAGCAAGTCGTTTACATTTTTATCTTGAGCCCGGATTCAAAGCGTAGATAAATGTTACTACGCTATTTTGATTTTGACGAACAGGAAGAAATAAGGCTCCCTGTCGGGTTCAGTCGTGATTCTGCTACCATGATCCCTTCCAAATTCCATCAAATGCTCTGAAGCACTCTGTGATCATCAATTACCGTTTTGCTTCCAGATTCAGTTCAAACCCAGTGGTAGAAATGATTCTTACATGGCAAAGCACACATTATCTTACATGATGACTGGTAACGGGTTTCAGCAAGAAGAGGGCAGTTTGAGGCAAATCAGCACGCATTCATTGTTTCCAGAACATATCATCTTCGTCAATTATGTTTGCGGTTGCAAATTTAATAGTAGCTCAAAACACAATATACTTCAAAGTTACAGAGTACAGAACCTGAAACGCCAAAACAAACATTTAAAGCAAAAATATGTTCTAGGATCCACTCCATCTTTTGTCCCACAGCTATAACAAGATGTCCTAATGCTTATGAACTATGACAGAGTTTCCACACTTGAGGACCATCCATGCAGAACGTCCCAAATCGTGCCCCATAACATATCATCATATCTAGGCCACCAACGTGCTGGCAGTAGATGACTCGCTGCAAGACAGAAAGCTGAGTTATTAACATGAAAGGAAGTGGATAGGCTCACAATATTATTTGTGACAAGAAAAAACCCTGCAGACAGCTTGAAATCTTGATTAAAGTTGGTAAAAAAAGAGTGGGTGCCAAGATCCTAATTCAATATTTCCATTGAAGCAATGAAGCAAGGTATTAACTGAGATCACGAATGAAGAACTACCTCTCAGAAAGTTGACAGAGCACAACCAACCAAAATCACTTGATTTTTAAGGAACTAGACTGAACTAAACATCAAATGATTTCAAGTTTTCAACAAACTACCATGCACAAACACTGAGTAGTGAAAAAGTAATTGGGCTTACTATTTCCAGACAGGAGGAAGCTTCTTTGTCTTTTTGTAGTAGCGAGCAAGCCTGTGAATTCTGCTTTCAACAAGGATCAACCTAAACTTGGAATCCTTATCCTTCCTGTTCCTTTCCAGATGCTTCCTGATGGCAACAGCTTTCTTGATGAGGTGGTACAAATCCTCAGGAATTTCAGGGGCAAGACCTAAACAGACAAATACCAGCAGAACAATCAAAACATACACAAGAAAAGAGGCCCCACTCACTTGCTGATAAGGATTTTTAAACATCAGCACAAATTAATAGATCAAATCTAATCAATTCCTTAGAATACAGGAGTTAAAAAGCTGAAACAAAGTTAATTTATATCCAATTTGCTTAAGGATGATTGATATACCATCCTTGCATAGGCATAACAAAATCTTAGGATCCAGATCTGTTCCTTTGACAAACAAAGCAATCAATTCCGCTAAACCATATGCTTACATTTCCCATCAGGCAAATAGAATCAAAACATATATTTTATCCCTCTTCAAAATGCAGCAAAATTGTCATGAACAAATCAACAACAAAATCCCACCAATAGCAAAGAGACACATACCATGAGCCTTAAGGATACGCAAGATCTGGTTTCCAGTAACACTCCTGACCTGAGCAATACCGTGAGAGTCACGAAGAATGACACCAATCTGGGATGGAGTCAAACCCTTCTTTGCAAATTTGCAGATGTTATCCTCAACCTGGAACCATACCACCTCAATAAATCCTCCCCTCCATCACAATCCACATTGAATACTCTTAACATTTTAAGGTAACTACAGTATATAACCAAAACCAGATAAAAACCCACAACTAAAATGAGCTAAAAAAATATCATTACTGATTTCTAGCTTCAAAAGTAATAATTTTTCAACTAAACAACGATGTAAGAACTTAAAACCAGAGCTAATGATTGAAAACCCATCTCTAAAATGAGCTTATAATATATAAAAATGGCTTGGAATAATAAGAAACTACGAGACTATAAAAACAAGTAAAGATCTAGTGTCTTGAAAATAAGGCTTATAACTTTGAACTCTTAACAATGACTGATTCTGTAAGAAAACAAAGAAGAAGGTAAAACGGGGTTTATAAAACTCACATCCTGAGCGGAAATCTTAAGCCAGCTTGGTGGGGTTCTCTTGTAGGGCAAAGCTGAAGCTGAAATACCCTTACTGCAAAACAAATCGCATAAAGTACAGTTTTTTTACCAGGAAGTGTAGTCCATAAAGATAGTTAAGTGAATGAGAGGTACCCGTGACTGTGCATGCGACCCATGGTGACGGTGATGAAGCCGGAACCCTTTGCGTGTGTGCGCTTCGCTTCCTCTGGAACTAGCCGCAAACCCTAGAGCTTCCTTATCATTGCCATTTCTAGGGTTTGCACTTTATACATAAGTGTTAACAACAATGGGCTGACGGAAATCTCGATTTAAATTCAAAGGCTGGGCCATAGCTATGTGGATCTTTATTTGTTCGGCTTCGAGGTGTAATAAGAAGTCCTGACCTTTGCCTTTTGGATTGGATGTTAGCCATAGCGTGTGCGTGCTAGAGAAAATAAGTGTTTTTTTTTTTAAATATATTTTCAAAATTATTTTATTTTTTAAAAAATATTTTTAATATTATCATATAAAAAAAATCCCAGATTATTTTTAAAAATAATAATTTTAAATAAATTTTTTTGCAAACATCTTACTTATAATAGTTACAAGATCTTATTCGATATTTATGTTATCTAAATATTTACCTAAACACCTCGTTTTAGAAAATAATAATAATAAGGTTTCTGAAAAACTTGTGGGCATGGTAATTATTTAAAATTCTCTGTGGATTTATTCAGAAGATACAACCATTCATCAATAAAAGCCTATTTATTAAAGATAATTTCAAGCACTTTTATGTAATAAAATATTCTGTAATTTGGACTTAACATCCTGGGCCTGGCCTTATAACTCAAAAAGCCCATGTGACAACTTGTGCTTCTTTTTTTCCATCCATTTCTTTGATGGTATCTGCTCGCTTTTTCACCCACCATTTTGGTTGTCGTTAGCCAATCACTCAGCCCTAGGGTTTTCAATTACACCTGCCTCTGCTGATTCGAAGGCCTGTGTAGAGATATTTTTGTGCTCATAGATATAGAGATGGATAGAAATACCAGGTTAAATTTAGATGAAGTTATCTCCTAACTCGATGGAGCTCCATGCACATATATAGGTTTTTTTTTAATAAATATCAAGAGTAATTAGTGTATTTTTTAAGAGATTAGCTTAATCAATTATATTTGATAAATATAAATATTTTTTCATGAATTAATGTGTTATATTTGATGTAAACTAATTACGAAAAAGGATGTGAAAAACTAGTCATGACTCATGACCTCAGTCACTCGTACGCAAAGAAGGGCATCCTTTATCTTCATGATCTTCTATCAATGGTTCGAGATTATTATCGAGGTTTTTTTTAAAATGTATTAAAATAATATTTTTTATTTTTTAAAATTATTTTTAATATCATTATATAAAAATAATTTAAAAATATTAAAAAATTGAATTTAAAATAAAAAAAAATTAATTTTTTTATAATTATTTTTGAAATATAATATCAAACAGGATATTTATAAAAAAAAAAAAGGCAGAGAAAAACACAATTAACTTGGGTCAGAGCTCGAAGTTTGAATAGCTTGAGCTCACATAAAATAAATACTCCAAATTAACTATTTTGTACTTCATTATCTTTGTAATCATTTTTTATGTCGTTTAATGCCTTAGAAATATTTGGCACGTAGACAAAGGACTACCTTTATTTCCTCCCTTTGCATTGCAGGGTCCAACAGAGAATCGATGCCAACCCAGTACTGTATCAAAGGAGAAAGAACACAGAAAGTTAGGCTAAAGGCACTTGACCCTGTCATTCAAAGCTTTCCAAATATTCTCACTGGATGTGCTGGTTTTGGCATAAACTTGGATCCCACTTCCTTGCTGAGCATAATTATGGTTCGATTCAGAGGACTCAGATGGTGCAGTGGTTCCTTTTTTTATGAACCTTTATGAAGTGGGTCATGGCTAATGATTAGCCCCCCGTCGGTGTGGGCTCAGAGTTTCTGTCTGGCTGTGCCATTGGCATCAACCATACAACTTTATCCTCACCCTCTCAAGCTCAACATCTCCTTTACCTGTTTGTTTAGTTGGAAATTTACCCAAATGATTTAAAAATATAAAAAAAATAATAATAATTTTTTTTAAAAATATTTTTCAAAACCCTTTCCAAACATATTCTCAACACCCCAGTAGAGCAAACTTAGAGCTGAATCGTTAAGTTGTATAGTATAAGATGTGATGGGATTGAGATCTTTGATGTTCTGTCTTTGTGCTTCTTTAATGTCACATGGATGTGTCCAATGTTACATCATTTTTTTATTTATTTTGAATTTGAAACAACACATTTAGTTTCGTGAACATATGCTGAAACATCCAAAGTAGAGAATCAAGACACGAGCACATGTCATTCTGTCCATGGAGTTATTTTATTTAATCCATTGTATTAAAAAAATTATTTTTTTATGTTTTCAAATATTTACTGATATTAAAAATAAAAAATAATATATTTCTAAAAAAAATAGAAAACAAAACACTACCACACTTCCGAAAACACCCACTAGTATATTAGCTTTTGAGAGTTGTGGTTTGAAAAAAATAGATATAAAAAATCATAAATTGTTTTTAAATATATAGTATGTATTTACTTACTAAATCTTTATAAATATATGGTTAGAATGAAAATTCTTGCCGCGTATAAAAAAAAAATGATTACATCTCTCGGTAACGAAGAGTTGACCGAGTAAAGAAAATAAAATGTTTATTTAATATTATTTTATTTACTACTAGTAAAAATGAAATTTATGTATAACATTAAACAAGTAATAGATTGGTTTTTTTTAGTATGGATGTTCAGGTCTGTGTGTATCTTAATTAATTTCACGGATCCTGAAATTAATGAATACGTAGAAACTTTAATGTGCATTTATTAGCAATCTCCAACCTCTAATTACATTAAGAGCAAACCCAAATAAGTAAAGATTCTTAAACCATGAATAGTATGTATAAAAATAAAATAAAAAATAGATTAAACCATACGTGAGGGAAGGTGGATACGATAAAATATAACAACGATGATAAAAAAAAGGTAAGAGCCATGTCTATGCATAAAATAATATATTGAAAGCAAGACGGTGTCGTTTTTTATTTTCTTAAAAGAAGAGAGAGATGCCTCGGGCCTCTGCTGAGAGACCTGGAGAGTTGTGCAAATAGCAGGCAACAAATCCCCAAGACACTCCAAAAAAACAATGAGGAATAAGTTTGTTGATCACTTTTCTAGCAACAGTCCCTCCCCCAGCACAATAGCCGACGCCACTGTTGGTCCAACATGGTCAGGGACTCCATTGGTGGACTTAGATCCACTCGTACATAAAAAAACAAAATTCAAATACATTATGCCATTTATATTGTTTTATTGTGTTGATGTAGAAATAAATTTTTAAAAAATATTATTTTAATATATTTATAAAAAAACAATGCCATGTACTTACAAACAAACTCTTAGTTCTAAAACGAGCTCATTACAGGAAAGAAGTACTTCCATGACGAGTGGTGGAGACAAGATTCGGATTTCTTTTGATGCATCAATGTCGGAGTTTTGATTAATTAATAAAACATGGGATGAAGTTAAAAACAATTAAACGGCGGGTTACAAGACTGATAGGTAATAGATCGAGCATCCCCAGGCATTCCAAGCGAGTAATCCAGTTGTTAAAATTGTTTTTTTTGTTTAAAATAATATATATTTTTTAAAATTAGTATTAATATATTAAAATAATTTAAAAATATAAAAAAATAATTTAAAAATACTTGTAAAGGAGAAGCATGATGGATTTTTTTTATTCGAGAAAACTCTATTCCTTATAAAATGTATTTTGTGAATCCAAATAAATGAATGAAATTTCAGTTATTTTAAATTTTTATAAGAAATATATATTTTAACTCGAATTCAAAATACATATTTTAAATTTTTTATTATCATGTTATGCACATTAAACATATAATGCGGTTCTCCCTGGTGTTGAAACGCACATTTCAGCTGCCCCATTAATTTCTTGCATTTATATATAATCTCTCTACTGCATGTGGTCCTGGTCACATAATGCCATACAGAAGAGGGCTTGCTGTTTCATTCACAAACGCAAGCAAAATAATAAATATATAAATTTCCAGTGATCAGTAACTATAATGATAGCAAACCTTTGAATTCTCAAACTTATAGCAGTGGACCACGTTGATGGTTAAAATGATACATATTTGATTGAGCCAGTGTTGTCACGCTGGCATAAGATGTGAGTGGCGTGGTCCAAGTTTCAATTTCTTTTTGATCAGCAATGGTCCAGCTATCATCAGCAAAAACTTTTTTATTGCACTCTGTCTTGTGATTTTCCTTGGATGCCTCCTTTCCACTATTGTTTTTACTTGTTTTTTTGCAGCCCAAAGTTTTTTTTATAGATGGTGGCGAGATCATGTGGGCTCGCTTTACCCCTTCACTAGGTAGGCAGAATCTATCCCTTGAAGCATCTAGTTCCTGCATGGAAAGCACCATTTTGCACCACTTTTCTCTGCGCCACCACCATGCACGAGGACCACCCATCTTGGCCTGGAAATCTTATCCCATGGGTTATAAAAAGATGAACCACGGTTTTCTTTTGCCCTAGATTAAGGTGCAGATGCTATGAGTTCCACACCGTGACGAGCACAAAAACCCTTCTAGGGATGCCAACAAATTTCTGGACAAACTCACTCGGGGAAAGAAAGCTTCTTGGTTCCTGGATCCTTTTAAGGGATCGATATAGTTTTTCTTGGAGAGTGGAATGTAACAAGGTTTTGTTTTTAGAGAGGCTAGAGCTCCTAACCATGTCCGTATAAGCAAAGCACCAATTGAAGTTCTTCAAGATTATTTACATTTTCAACTACTACACCATAGTATTTTTATCTTTTTCTTCTTCTTTTGGATAATATTTTTTTCCACCAATGACAAGATCATAATCCATGTTTACTAAACTTGGATAATTTCTATTGTTGTCAAGAAATGTTATGTGATGATAAATCTCGAGTTCGAGTCAGGACGTGTATCTTTTATAAAATCTTGAAACAATCGGGATTTTATTTGCTCTACTAGACTCATAAAATACATTTTTTTGAGAGTAAGGTTTTCTCGAATAAAAAAAAAAATAGTCACGAGATAACTAGGTTAATCTAAATTGATATTTATTTTAAAAAATAACCAAAAGAAAAGTTAATCTAGGTTATTTTTATCAAATTTTAAGTGATTTTATATATATATATATATATATATATATAACTTTTCCATACCAATCCAAATTTGAAGTTTACTAGATCTCAATTCGATCTCAAAAGCTGAATGAGTTTAATAACTAAGATATAGTCTATGTTGCATTTTTAATCATGTCTTTATGACATATAAATGTAAAATTCCTCGTAGATTTTGCTGCACAAACACTAAATGTATGTTTGTAAGTGTCATTAAAATTATTTTTAAAATTATTTTTTATTTAAAAATATATTAAAATTATTATTTTTTAAATCATTTTTAACATCAAAATATAAAATAATATAAAAACAATATGAACATTTAATTTAATGAAATAATATAAAATAATTTTTTTTAAATATTTTTAAAATTCAATGAAAAACAAGAATTAAATATTTTCCAATTTCACATAAAAAAAAACATTAATTTAAATGCTAAACATATAATTTTTCTGAAAAAAGAAATCAAAGTCACCACAAACCACTTAACAAAAAAGCAACTCAAAAACCCAAGAAATTAAGATCTGTCAGAACTCAGAAGAAGCGTCCTAGTCAAAAGAAGATGATTAGCATTGAGACTGAGTTGCCAGCCTCTGACACAGCACTATGAAGGAGATCATAACTAATAAAGAACTACCCTAAGTACTCCCCCATGCCATTATGGATTTTGAATTTCTAATGATCACATGAGCGCTCGTCCATGAAAAGAACGTAGACCCTAGACCTCCCATTGGTCGCATCTCACTTTTGTGTTTCAATCCTCCAGGGTGTACTAAGGACTATTCTAGGGCTGTGTACACATGATTATACATTTTTTGAATTTGAACTTGCTTTGCCATGTTAGGCTGAGCTATGTTGACTGCTGGCTGTCTAGTGCAACGAGCCTCGACAGTTCTGTACCTGGCTCATAAATTACCATGTGCCATAGTTGGTGCTAACCATTAATTTCAGAAGTATTGGTTTTAAAAATATTTTTAAAATAATTTGATTTTTTATTCTAAAATATCTTTTTAATAATTTTAATATTTTAATATATTAATATAGAAAATAATCTCAACCATACTGGAAAATAATAATGTTTAAGATACATTTATTTTTTTGTACTGAAATGAAGTTCTGTAAATTTCCAACATTAAATTTTATATTTTTTTTAGTTTTTAAAATTAAGTTGGACTAGGTTAAACTTAATATTGATTTGTCTTGCTTGATAAGGGCATTAGTTAAATATAAAAAAAAAGCAAGATCAAGAATATATAATTTTTAAGATTTTACTTGTAAATATGTTTGAAAAGTACTTTTAAAAAATATTTTTAATATTTTTAAATTATTTTCACATGTTGACATCAAAAATAATTTTAAAAAATAAAAACTATTTTGATGTATTTCTAAATAAAAAATATTTTTAAAAATAACTTTATCCATATTTCCAAACAATAACTAAAATCATGATAGCACAACTGCCATTGCTTTTCATTACAAAATGAATTAAAATATATATTTTTAATTTTTTTCAAATTAATTTAGATATTAACACATAGAAATAATTTAAAAATATTATTTTTTTATTTAAAATAAAAAATAATTTTGAAACAAAACAATAAACTCTTCTGAATCTTGTTTATTTAGCAAATAACAAATCTGGCTTGTATTTTTTTCATATATACTTACTATCAATCAGAGATAAATTTTCACAGAGATTAAATGATCAGGAACAATCTCTCATGAATGCTAATCATTTCCATTTGTTCGATCTCTTGCGTGTGAATCATTTTCAATAATTATGCTATCACTGTTTGGACTTTAGAATTTGATTGGAAAGGAAACAGATATTTTAAATTCAAGAAAAAATTGCTTTTTAAAGAAATACTCGTAACAATTCTTTAATCTCGAAGATGAAGCTTTTTTATAAATCTGTTGCTTTCCATTGAAGATGCTATCATGCCAGCATCTTCTTGACCACCAGAAAGGAATGACGGGCGCAACAGTGTCCAACCACAGTCTCTTATTCGACCAACTCAACTAGAATGCAACTGAGCCTCCATAAGATGCCATGCTCATTCAAAGAAGTCAAACAATCAAACGGCCAGAAATCAAAATCACAATCTGACATCTCTTTTTGAACTTTCCTGCACTAGCACACACTTCCATTGAATAAGCATGGAAATCCCTGCCCCCTTTGTCTCTTCCTAGCCATGCCCAATACACTGAAACAGAATAATATAAATAAAACTTAAATGCCAAAGAGGGTGTCTGCGTGCGAGACAGAACTCTGCCACTTTTACTTTGTTGCATTGTAAAAACAAACTCAAACTGTCAAAGCAAAGAAACAAAAGAAAGAAAGAGCTCAAAACCAGACCAAAGGTCCAAAACCCTTGTTCAAGAAGGTCATCTTCTAACATTTTGTGTTAGAAAAGTCAAGAAATGGGCTTGGCTGTTTTTCTCTTAGCTTTCTTTTTTTTCTTGTCAAAGCCAAAATGGGTTCTTGCAAATACTGAGATCAGGGCACTCATGGACACGAAAGCTGCTTTAGACCCAGAAAACAGGTACCTCACTTCATGGACCAGTAATGGTAGCCCATGTGATGGTTCATTTGAAGGTGTTGCTTGTAATGGGAAAGGTCAAGTAGCTAATATTTCATTGCAAGGAAAAGGGCTTTATGGGAAGGTGTCTCCTGCTATTTCCGGGTTAAAGCACTTGACTGGTCTGTATTTGCATTTTAATTCCTTGTATGGCGAGGTGCCAAAAGAAATAGCTAACTTGACTGAGCTAAGTGATTTGTACTTGAATGTGAATAATCTGTCTGGGGAGATACCTCCTGAGATTGGGAACATGGCTAACTTGCAAGGTTAGTTTGCTTATTTTGTGGAAAGACTTGAGCTTTACTATGTTTTTAGCTAGTTTTTCTTTGGGATAGCCTCTTTAGTTACTCTCTTGTTTGAAAAAAATCGAAAATTATTTGTTATGTTCTGCTCCTAAAATGTCATTATCCCTTTGTAATATTCTTTTCTATTACTATCTGTCTCTGTCCATGACATGGGTTTTCTTTCCCTTAAACCGAAAATATGTAGTTTATATGTTTTTGAAGGTGTTTCAAGATACATACTAATACAGCTATCCTCGTCTTAAATGCAGTGCCCTTTTTTCTTGAAAATAAAATCCATGTGAACTTAAGATTCAGATTTCTGTTTTTTTTTTTTCCTGTTTCAAATTTCTTATTTAGAGCTTATTTACTAGAAAGGTTCTTTTATTTATTTCCCTTTTCCTATCCAAAAGCTTGGAACTCTTTTACATATACTCTTCTGCAAGTTCACTCATATGAGTTCTTGAAAAGCTCGAACATTTGCTTGATTGTGTGCTGGCATCTGCAACTATACTAACATGTTTCTTTTAGCAAAATATCAAAACTTGGTGATCAGTCATATGCTGTCTTATTTTGATAATAGTTTTGTCTTATCAACATTGCCTTTGCTTATCAATGCTTTGTGTTGTCTTTGTAGTTTTGCAGCTTTGTTATAACCAGTTCACAGGAAGTGTACCTCCTGAGCTGGGGTCTCTGGAGAAGCTTAGTGTTCTTACTTTGCAGTCAAATCATCTCACTGGAGCAATCCCTGCGAGTTTAGGGGGTTTGGGGATGTTAATGAGGCTAGATTTGAGCTACAATCACTTCTTTGGTTCAATTCCAACAAAAGTAGCCGATGCTCCTGTGCTTGAATTTCTAGATATCCGAAATAACACACTCTCTGGCAATGTACCTCTAGGTATAAATCTTTATTAATCAGTGTCCTTTTTTTTGTTCTTTTTTGGTTGTTGACTTTTTTGATTTGCTGATTTGATGTTTACCTGTTTAATACAGCTCTTAAGAGATTGAATGATGGATTCCTGTATGAAAACAACTTGGGATTGTGTGGAGCTGGTTTCATGTCACTGAAAGCTTGCAATGCTTCAGAACTTAATCCAAGCAGACCTGAACCCTTCGGAACAGGTGTAAATGGACTGCCAAGAGAGATCCCAGAAACAGCAAATTTGCGGTTGCCTTGCAACCAAACTCATTGTTCAAACCCAACAAAGTCCCATCATGCATCAGCTGCAGTTGTTACAGTTGTAGTAACGATTTTACTGGCAGCCATAGGAATTCTGACATTTATTCAGTTTCGCCGCCAGAAACAGAAGCTTGCTAGCTCAAATGAAATTTCTGATAGCCGCCTAAGTACTGACCAGGCAAAGGGGGTTTACAGGAAGAATGGCTCTCCTCTAATCAGTCTTGAGTATCCTAATGGATGGGACCCTTTAGCTGATGGCAAGAATTTAAGCGGGAATGCACGGGATGTCTTCCAAAGTTTCAGGTTCAACTTGGAAGAGGTGGAGACTGCCACACAGTACTTCTCGGAGGTCAATTTGTTGGGTAAGAGTAACTTTTACAGAGGAATTTTAAGAGACGGGTCTGTTGTTGCTATCAAGAGCATTAGTAAAAACAGCTGCAAGTCAGAGGAAACTGAGTTTTTGAAGGGGCTGAATACTTTGACATCACTTAGGCATGAAAATTTAGTGAGGTTGAGAGGATTCTGTTGCTCAAGGGGCCGAGGGGAGTGCTTTCTCATTTATGATTTTGTTCCCAACGGTAATTTGCTGAGGTATCTTGATGTGAAGGATGGGGACGGTCATGTGCTTGAATGGTCCACCAGAGTTTCAATTATCAGGGGTATCGCCAAAGGTTAGTTTTTCCTTGTGGTTATTTGTGAGTCATGATTTCTGATCGTTTCATGAGGATCCTGAGTTTCAAAACTGTGTGAAACATGAAAAGGATTATTAAAATAAACTATATTAGGCTGGAAATTATGACGGAGGGATGGTAATCAAAATGTCCTGTGATTTTCATTCCCATTTCGTTTTCTATTCTTTCCTGTACCCATGCTCATTACTGGTGCATATAATAAAATAAACGAGTCAGTATTGGAGTTGGTTATCTGATTTTTTAAACCCAAAGGTCAAGCTAATGATTTATTATCCCACAGTTCTCTCCCTTGACGTGCTATCTTGTCACATAACAGAAAATTCTGACTAGAAAACAAACAGAATAGAGTTGTATTCTTTTTATTGTATTTTCTTTTCTAATGCTGATTTCAGCGAGAAATTTCTTTTGGTTAAGTTTTACCAGGTTCTGTTCATTTTCCGAGCAGGTATAGCATATTTGCACGGGTACAAAGCTACCAAACCATCTCTGATCCACCAAAACATCACTGCTGAAAAGGTCCTGATCGACCAGCGATGCAATCCGTTGCTTGCAGATTCTGGCTTGCAAAACCTTCTTACAGATGACATTGTATTCTCAGCACTCAAGACCAGTGCTGCCATGGGGTATCTAGCTCCTGAGTACACTACCACAGGTCGATTCACAGACAAAAGTGACGTGTACGCATTTGGAGTGATAGTGTTCCAAGTTCTCTCTGGGAAGCGAAAAGTGACTAACTTGGTGCGTCTTGGAGCAGATGCATGCAGATTCCAAGATTATATTGACCCCAATCTCCATGACAGATTCTTCGAATATGAAGCAGCTAAGCTTGCAAGAATCGCCTGGCTTTGCACTCACGAGTCTCCCATTGAAAGACCATCTATGGAAGCAGTTGTTCATGAACTAGGTAACTGTAGTAGCTGTCTCTAGTTTCAATGACTATTTTCTTAGCAGTTGCCTGGGAAGTTTTCAAATATGACATCTCAAAGCTGAGAAATGGCGGTGGCGCTAACTACTTACTGAACTTTCGCTCTTAATTATATTGCTATATCCTCGTGCTGAGGACTAGCTAACTTAGTCGCAAATGTCAAATGGATGGCGGTTTATTGTAGACCGGAGATGGAATATGTCAATGATGGGCAATTTTCATTTGTCATCACCTCATATTGTTGAAATAGGTGCTGTAAAGAGGTGATATGCCCCAGGAAAAAAGCTGTAACTCCTATGTATTCTCATCCCCAAGGTTCATACAATTAGTATTCGATTTTTTTTAAAGCCACTGCCTCATACCAGCTTCGCGAATTAGTATATGTGATTAATTAGATTTGTGCTGTGGTAACTTGTTTGCTTCCGTTAATGAAATGGATTAGTAATATTTTTAGGGAATTTGGGATGATTTTTATACGTATATGTAAGAGTTCTTTGAAGTAAAAATGTGAGCTTTGTGTGTGTGTATAATTTTTATAAGAACACACGACTCATTCTTTTTACTTTTTAAAAATATTTATTTATTTTTATAATGAGAAGATAAAAAAAGATTAGTATAACTAATTAAATATAGAAGTTAAACAAAATTTTGATGGATCCTTTCATTTTTTTTTCAAGATAAATTAATTCTTAGACTTCCAAAATATATTTATAATTATAAAAAATGAAAATAATATGAATTCTCTTTTTTTCTTTCATATACAGTTCATTATATTGATTTTTAGTAATAATTTTTATTTACTAAACTCATCATATATAGTTTAACAAATGTTAGTATTCTCACGCTCCCTACTCCCTAGACCTCTTCTGCAATAAGAAGAAAAAAGAATTAAAATCTAAAAGGAAACATAGAAAACAATCACAAAATATTAACATAACACACCTTCAGACGATGTGTGCATCTTGTCTGGAATCATAGTGCTTTGATGGTAGCATAGCTGGTGGTGTGGCGGAAACATGAATTGTTAGGGGAAGAAAAGTTTTGGAAGAAGAGGAATAGAGGGAAGTGGTAACGATGGTAGATAAGGACAAGACCCTTCATAGCATGGTTTGCAAGCTGATCACAAATGATTCGTGGTTTTGCCCTGCTTCATCAACTCCTGCTCCCATTGCTGCTGCTAACAGTGGAAATCCAGATACATCAAGGGTTACACGGGGTGCTGTTCCAATAAAGTGGGACCTTTGGACATGGGGGTGCTGGTCTTGGGACATCTTTATTCCTTGGACCTATTGGCTTGCTAGGTGGAGGCAGCGCATTTGGTCTATTTCGAGCTGGGCTTCCTATAATGGAAGTACAGCCATTGCAAATTGAAGATGGAAAGAAGATATTTTTTCAGGAGTATTTGGCCGTCCGATGATGAAGTTGCTTAGGTTGTTCATTGAACTGTGCTGCCTGATATGTGTAAGGGCACATATCAGGCAATAGCCAAGGGAAATCCCATGTGGAATCAATTATCCTTCAGGCACTCTATATGCTTGGGATTCCAAATCAACTCACAAACAGACATGAGCCACCATATTTCAAAAGCATGACCATGTCTCCGCCAGGACCACATGGTGATGCTTACTACTTGCTCAACTCGGAGACAGTACATCAACTGATCACATCTCCCAAGCTGACAGCATCCACAAGGATAGTCTTGCTACTAGATACCTCCATCATGGAACATGGATTGATTTGGAGGAGGAAGAAGAGGAAAAGGAAGAACAACTTGATGAAGAGGAGTTGGAGGATGATTTTCAATCTGTTGATAGCCTTTCAATCACACCAACTGGAGTTGAGACTCCTGGTTTTATTGACCTTTGTAAGTAGCAGAGAAAGGAAACTGAGAGACCTTGGATTTGCTGTTTCTGTTATTACATGGACTCAATTTACTTGCTTGTGTTTCATAAAAGAAGCGAAGTTGTTGTCACAGGACAGGGGAGTTGGGATGCTTCAGAATTCCGAGAAAAGCTTTGTCATGAAATTGAGGCATACACTTCATCAGTAAAGAGTGGTACGTTACTATGTCTTCAGAATTATATGCCACAACTCACTCATTCGCATAGTTCAATTCCCTATAAAACACGATTATGCAAAAGCTTCTGTTATTAGGAGAAAACTAAAGGATTTTTGTTTCCATCTTGGAGATGGAATGAGAGACTAAAGGGTGGTGGTGTGGAGAACTATCTTATAGGATTCAAGAACTATCTTAGGATGCAGGGATTTGGACAGAAGTTGCAGTAGCAAAATTAAATAAGATAAATCTTGCTATTTGCAATTGATTGTTGATTTTTGTTTTTTCAATAGTTCAAGTTGTTTGGAAACTTTTTCAACAAAAATAGAAAACTAAAGAAAAACAACCAAATTAATATCATTTTGCTTTCAAATCCATTTCCTCGTAATTTTCTGGCTATCTGGAATTGCAACATTTGTTGTAATGATGGAAAGGCAAATGTTAAAAACAGCATTATCGACCAGAGGTTCTTACAAGGTGCATGATGTTGGATATTGCTTTCCCGTACCTCTAATCGCATTCATCTGCTTCTAATGCTACATGTGAGGGTTTCATAAGAGCGTTGTTCTCGTGTCTCTTGACATCTTTTATGGTCCAAATCAGCTTGATGAATCTAAACTAGAACTGTATCAGTTCTTAATTGGAATTTCTTGGAACTTATTATGCTTACACATCTGCTATTATAAGTTGCATCATGAAATAACCTGTTAGATTTCAAAACATTCCTTCGATCCCACATTTTCTCTCCCACCATGATTATTGATACTGGATACGGGACTGCCATTATTAATCGTCTACAATTTGGGCACTGTATCAAGAGCCATAAATACTTATCTGAAAGTTTAGACAAAGCCATGGTGGTCTATTTACGTTTCTATTTCCTGATCGTCCATGCACCCAGACAATTGTTCAAACATAATGAGTGAAATCTTTCTAAACATAGGAGGAATTTGAAAACATTCTGGAGCTTATGGGCACAGCCAATCTCCCAATTATTGCACACCGCACCTTTTCCTGAAATGAAATATCTATCACCAAAACAATATATGTGATATTAGATCATGTTCATTTCAACCTTCTGACAGAGAAGGTTCCCCAACCTAGGAATCCATCCCAGAATCTATAGCCCGTGGATGAGATCCTCCATTGACACTCTGGAGCACAACGTTTTTCATCCTCTTTCATTGCATCAAAAACCAAGAGGACGGCTGAAACTTCTTGTTTTGACATTGTTTCATTCCAAGTAAATTTGCACCAATATGCTGTTGTCCCCCACACATCAGGAACAAAAGAAAAAGAAAAAGATTCTCCATACGGGATATGTGTTATTTTATAGTCAAAGAATATTGTCCTGCAATTCGTTATCATGGTTACTCTGCTCTCTATTTCGTTGATCACTGTCACACTTTGCACGGGACGTTTCCTGAACCATGACATGAACGCTGAAGCCGGTGAGACTGTAGCCAGAGAGAAGATGATCATGTAAACAAGAAACAGGCGAGTAGTTAACATTCTGTCTTCCCTAATCATTTTAATGATCTTGAATGTAGAATTTACAAATGATATCACCTCTGAACTATCTATCTATATATAGATAGAGGTTAGTGGTGATGTGTATATATATATATATATATATATATAGAAGTTAGTGGCTACCTAACAAACTCAAAAACTGGCAGAATGAGATTTCTCATTCTTCAAAGGACACAGCTAAGTATTGACTTGACTTGCTGCTAAAAATAGCAGACATTATTAACAACTTCTACCACTTTATTAGCTGTAGTAATTGTTAATTATAATTGCAAACAAATTTTTATTAATAGTAAATGAAAGATATTTTTCGTTCATGAATCCTAAATTGGAGATAAGACCAAAATATTTTAGTTAACTGACAATCCTAAGTTAGTTTCCTCCCATATTTTAGTCACTTCTATTATTATTATAACAACAACAAAAAATTCCTCAATCTTAGTAATACTAAGATTATTGTTCTTGGTTCGTTCTGAAAGAATGCTTCTAGTCATGGAAAGCATGCTAATAAACCCACATGATTTTATTTTTTGTTTTCTCGACAGTAAAACATAATTTAGACAATAATGCACAACTAACTAGTGGTTGCAACAAAATCATTACAAAAATATGCAAAAGCTTGTGGCATGAGGGCTGATCAAACCGCTTGCTGTGTCATTCGGCAACCTCAGTGGGATCGATAAGCTTTTTGTTTGAAAGAATTTCCAAGCCTCACCCTTGCTCTTCTTGAGATCCCTCTGTGGTTGATTAACAAGTAGACACGGGAAAATAAATGTGTAATCCTAGGTCCAAACATGCGATGGGCAGCATCATGGTACAATAGGAAAATTGAAAATTCAATTTGTTTGATCTTGTAATTTTGTGACTGTAATAAACTGGCGTGAGCTGATGTGTAAGAACTGATGTGCTTGTTGATCTAACATGTTACAAATTGAAATGGAGCTTGAAGCATCTCACTAGACAGAGACAGGGTTAAGGATTCCTTTCCACCACGCTTTGTTTTTTCTTCACTGCCACCGGGATCCTTCTAATGTAAGAAAGAAATAAACGAGAAGGATTTGAAAATTGAAAAAGCTATCACTTTTCATGGAGGGTAAGGTCTTGGATACCACTTCTCCACAGTATCAAATAAAACGAGAAGGATTTGAAAATTGGACTAAGTTGTTTTTGTTGCCGCAATGAGAACAATCGAATAGCTCTCTTCTTCCTCGTATCCTCCTGTTTTTCAGCAACTTTCTCTCAACTCCATCGAAACAAAGGATTTAAATGGCAATAAAATGAGAATTTGTACCAAAACATATAATTGTTGTGGTGACCAATTTTGGAGCAACCTACTTTCCATTGTTCTCCCATGTTAATAAAGTTACACAGTAAATATATTTTTTTAACTTGAATTTTGAAAGGTATCATGATCATTAGCTAACCTCTTAATTAATTATATTCATTTAAATACCACGTCAATCAAAGTTTTTGAAAACTAGGTAGTGTGTGTTGTCGTGTTAATTTCTTTTTATATATATAACTTAAAGTTTTACTGGCGTCAGGTTTGAAGGTAGCATGGGAAGTGTTTTCCGTTTTGACTACCTGTTCATGTATATATTGATTTGATTGCATTGCAGAACGGTAAAACTTGCTTTGGAGCTATTGTAGGACGTGTGGCTAATATAATTGGAAGAGCTCAATTTATGTTAAATGCAAAACTGTTTATAAACTGGTCCTTAATGATGGAAGGAACATGGTACGAATATATGTTGGTGGTCATCATCTCCAAATTATATCAGAGAATACAATTGTTTATACATTAATTTTTGTTATTTATACTTTTCAGGTGGCCCTGAAGATTTGATGCATCTAGTCATAATGATAAACATATAACATTCACGTATAACAGCTTTGATGGAGAGGAAGGTAATGTTTCTTTCCATGGCTAGAATTATGCCTCATTTGTATCTGATCTTATGTGCCTTGTAGAAATTATATGCTGTTTCAATTGATTGGTGAATTTCTTTTCTATAGGTTTTCCAAGTGATGTTTCTGTTTCTGTGACATACATGATAGTTCAAACAAACAAGCTAGTTGTGAAAGTGTGGGCTAAGCCTCTAAACAAGCCTGCCCCAGTGAACTTGGCTCTCCATGCTTACTGGAATCTTGGTAGACACAAAAATGGTGACATCTTCTCTCATACCATCCAGCCTTTTGGATCTAAAGTTACTCCTGTGGATGAATAACTCATTCCGACCCGAGAAATTGTCAGCGTCAAGGACACGCCTTATGATTTCCACCAAACCAGGGAGATTCGGAGCATGTTCAATCAATTGCCTGATGGATATGACATTACCATGTGTTACATGACTTGATTTCTGGACACTTTAAGAAGGTTGCTGCTGTGCAAGAAAGCGTGCTGGGAGGAAGATGGAGCCATGGACTCATCAGCCTGGAGTGCAGTTTTATACAAGTAGCATGCCTGACAATGTCAAGGGGAAATGTGGATTCGTTTATGCTAAGCATGCTGGTGTTTGCTCAAAGACTCAAGGATTTCCTGACGCGGTCAACCACCCCCATTTCCCTCCTCAGATTGTTAATCCTGGAGAGATTGATTAGAACATCATTATTTACAGGTCCACTGCTCATTAGAGTTTTTCAGGTTATCCTGCTAGGTCCCCTGAAATTGTTTTTTTTTTTTTTTTCATTCAGCTCTATCTATTTTACCTGGATTTGGTTATTTTCCAGATTTGAAATATGATTTTGATCATTTACATCTTGATAAAACAAGGATTTGACTCTAGTCCTAGAGGAATCTGACAAAATTAAGCTTCAATTTGTTTCCCTTGCGGGAATCTGACCCTGAAAACATGCTCTTCACCAGTACATTTATCCACCTTAACAACCCAACGGCTCCTCTTCCCATTACCACAGCCATCATCAGTCTTGGCATTTGCAGCAATTCTGGTCACCAGTAATCCTCCTCCAATAGGCAACAACTGTGTTTTTGACCCACCAGATCGCCATGATTTCTTGCTAAATGCATTATATCCCACTATAACAGCTCCGTTTCTTTTCCCGCCTGCTCGTACTGCTCCAAGAATACCATCGTGATTCTCAAGGTTACAATCAATAAGCAGAAAATCTGCTTCACTATAATGGCTTAATAATAGACTTCGAGCTTCTCCAATAACAAACTCAACATGACAGGCATCGCAACCTAGGGTTTTCTTAGATAGCTGTAATTCTTGATGACCGGGAAGGATGCAAACCACACGGCCACCGGTTTGATGAGCTGCAGCCACCAAGGCTAATATGGTTGTGGTGGCAGCATTGGCACATGCTACAACCATTAGCTGTGCATTGTTACCAGCTGCCAATGCTGATATGAATTCAGCTACATCCGGCTCATTTGCCTTTTGACCCTGCATCAAGATCAATTCAAAATCCCAGTTAGTAAATATTGCTAGAGATCATGAACTGAAATTACAAAGACGGGCACAAAAAATTTTCATGGACTTACCATTCTCAAAGTCTTGAGGTATGCATTGGTAGCGTTCTCAGCAGACCAGTAGCCCATTGCTGTTGCCTTTTCTTCTTGATTCAAATTTCGGACACGATTAGAGGTTTTCTCAAGCTGGATTTTGATGATGTCTTGGTCGATACAGATGGACCTATATATATACGACTATCAAGAAACTTTGGTCGGTCGAGAGACTGTCAATCCAACTGGCTAAGTTAAGAAATATTATAAGAGCAAAAGGACGAATCAGCGAAGATAAGCTTCAATAATTTTTGAGACAGAAAATTATGGGCACCCTTTAGTTGATCCCAAGCTTCAATAATTTTTGAGAAAATAAAAAAAACAAACAGGTGAGCTTCCCGGACACCGCCTTTGAAATAATTTAAGCTAATTAGTAGATGGTTCTTCCACTTTTAATAAGATCTTGGCTTGATTTTGCAGGCTTTGTCATCTAATTGGGGGGGTCAATTCATTGATTAGCTGTTATGTCCACTAATGTAGAGACATTATTATAAATTTTCAAAAAAATAATTAGACATTTGCGGCAATGTATTAGGTCTAGTTGATATTTTTTAGAGACTAATCCCACAACACACACATCCATGTTAGTCTTGCAAACAAGCCAACAAGCTTGTAATTGTTAATGAAAATCTAATTAGTTTAATTTATTTTAGATTAATTGTCAGAACATGGAACAAAACAATGTGTAGTCTTGTGCACGTGCTGTTTAGGACTCTAAAATCTATAAATTAAGAGAATAATCATATATATTAATAAGCATTGGCTCAAGACAGAAGAGATGAAGATAACAAATATAGCCCCCAAACTTTTACCTATTCTTGATAGCCTCCCAAAAGGGGTTTTAGTTTTCAAATTGAGTTCTTATTCAATCATATGTTACTTAATTAACTCTATCCGTCCGATTAATTGTGATCCTAAATTAAGTATGAATTTCGGTAATTGGGTAGCATCGAATTAGATGAAGGACTCAAATAGAAAAAAATCATTTGTTGGATGACTCAATTGAGAAAGAAGTAATAGTTGAGAAGCATGTTATCCCCCCCCCCCAGCAAATATTGAACTTATAACTCTTTGGTGAAACATCATTAGAATTTTGAGGACCTATAATGTCTACTCATGACAACCTTAACTTGTCTCGTAAAAACAGCTGCAGATATACTTAATCATATTAATTTTCCGTAATTTAGAGCATGACCATCATAAAAAAAAACTGGCCAGCTACATTGCAAGAGGCTCAGTCTTTGCCCCCTAGAAGCAAAACAAAGATGTAGATCCAAATCAAGCTGCTACCTTCCCAGAACACAGATGACAAATAAATCCCCATTTTGTTTTGTTTCTTGGTCTCATTTGCAGTGTAAGATGTCCCCCTTTGTCCGATTCTCCATGGGGGAGATGCTGCAATTGTGTGTAGCAATGGTTTGCTCAACATGAACGTAGTCTTTGAATATTTTCTAAGCTATCAATCGTTTTGTTGGCTTGCTTGCAATTAGACTCCATGAAATTAACAAGTTGAAAGAAAATTAATTAGAGAACGTGGGGGTCAGAATTTGTTGAGAAATGGGGAGGATTGTAAACTGTAATATAAACAAGTAGTGGGTTGAAAGATTCTGATTCATTGGCAGTGCAGCCTAGGAGGGCTACATGGATGCATGGGTCGACGTTCCTTGTTTTTTTTATATATATATATATTATGTTTCGTTGCGTTAACTTGTATTGCTTTTTCTCTTAAATTATATTTCTATTTATAATATTTGCACTCGTGTGTGTGTGTGTATGCGTTGGTATGAGGTGTCATTCACATGATTATGTTTTTGGTTCCCTAATCATCCATCACCATCTCCTCAACATGGTTTTAGTAAAGATAACATGATTTTGGAATAATAAAAACAGATTAAAAGTCTTGAAGTTGCTGGTTTCCTAACCTTTTTTTTAGATTTAGATACGTTGGCTCGAAGCTTTAGCACATGTTTGTGTCCTTCTGTACCCAGTCTGTACTCGATTCAGCACATGCACGGGGGAGCGAACATCTTCTTGTAAATCAAATTTAGGATTAGATCCTGAGTTTGATTATTATCTGTGGTTTTGATTAAGAAATTTCACTTTTAGGTGAATCTTTCATGCAATTAATTCTTAAACCAAATTCCATGAACTTCAATCATTACATGCATGAATGGGTGCAAAGGACAATGATTTTCTGTGTTGTTCTTGAATTATTGCAAGTGAGGTGATGCTTAGATTTTTGTTAAAAAACAATTATGTGAATCTGCAAAAATTACATTTACTTCACAAACTTTTCGTATTTTATTTTTCAAATTTCATTGCTTGTGTTTATTATTGGAAAATTTTACAATGATCAATAATTACTAGACAGCTAAGGAGAAGAGGGGAATTCATATTTAATTTCAGAGTTTATCTTCTTAATTATTTTTTTTAACTTTCTCATTCTTATTTTTCTTCTTCTCTTTCTCTAGTTTCTCCGCTCTGAGTATTTTTTTTTCCTCATCTACCTCTACCTCTCTCTTTTTGTGTTGCTGTAAATATCTAATAATTATAGCATCAGCAGCATAGAATTTCTTGTTTGTGAAGATAATGATACGACACATTTTAGTTTGATGAACACGAAGATGATGCAAACAAGTGAAGTGTATACGGTGAGATGGAATGTCAGATGCTTTACTATAGGCAAATTGTGAAAGTACAAGGGTTTTCAAAAGGATAGTTTTCTTTTCCATCAGCAAAAAGGGCAATTTGAGCATAAAGAAAAACTCATAATACATGTTTAATGAAAAACTTAAAATATACAATTTCATCTTATTTTATGTAAATCGTATTTTTTTACTATGTTGCTCTCAAACTCAAAGAAAACGTGCTTCGGAAGATGCCTGATGAATGGGTTCACTGCTGATCAATTTGAGCACAGGATGCCTCCATCATCCCATTGCGAATCTGGTCGCCAATGTCTCTTACATGACCAGGGCCATGAGGGATGAAAACAGTGGTGTTCTTAGATGAGTTGCCGAGGTCTTTGATCGTGTCGAAGTACTGCGTGATCATGATAAGATCCATCACCTCCTTAGCTGATGTGCCTGTCACCTTGTGCGAGAACTCCAGTATGTTCTCTCTCAGACCATCTGTAATTGCCTGCCTCTGCCTGGCCACACCAACCCCACCAAGGTACTTGGCTTCAGCCTCGGCTTCTGCCCTTTTGACTTGGAGCACCTTTTCAGCTTCACCTTTGTATACACTAGCTAGCTGAAGTCGTTGGGCTGTAATACAGAATTGATATGCAATAGTTATTTTCAAATGAAGTTGAGGATCACAATTACATGCCATCAATAGCAAGCAAGCAACTGGCTACTATATCAGCTACATGGAATTGGAAGCTTGTCCAAAATCAAACATCAACAGAATATTTAGATTTTAAGGAAATTACCAAGAAAGATACTTTACAAGTGTCGATGGTTAGTAAAACATTACTTTGTATAATGACAAATTTCATGCATAGAGATAATGAGATTCTTAAAATGAAACAATAACCTGGAAGCTGTTAGAATTGTAGCAAGAATATACACTATCGTCATAAGTTAGAGAAGAAAAAAATCAGAGTGAATAATGGTAATGGAAAATTCAGTTAAAGATGGTCTATTACATCTTGCAAACTATCAGAGCTAAAAGTTGAGTAGGCAACTTATTTTAGTTCTCATGTCCTTTCCAAAATCAGCCATGTCTTTCATATGATATCCAAAAAAATAAAACGAGAATGTGTTTATGTAGTAAAACAAGTGAGAATGTGTGGAAGGTGATTAATACCTGCATTGATCTCGTTCATTGCCCTGCGTACAGTATCATCAGGTATAATGTCAACCATCAGAATGTGCTCTATACAGTAGCCATAGGCTCCCATCACCTGATTCATTAATTCAACATAAGATAAGAACAGCAGCAGTGACATGACTTTGGCAATACTAAGAAAATTCTTATCTAACATAAAAAAAGAAAAAAGAATCATTTATCAAGAAGAGTGCATCTGAATAATCCAAAGAACCACAGCTACAAATTTATAAAAACATGGGATTCGAAAAAAGAAGCAGGTATCCAATTACCTTCTCCAATTCCTCCAAGACAGCTTTGGCAACCTCACCCTTCTGCTCAAAAAGCTCATCCAATGCCATTCTTGGAACAATAGCTCGAACCACTTAAGAAACAAGAGATATGCCACAACGAAACAAGGTAAAAACTCTCAAAACTCAAAAAAAGAAGAGTAATATAGACACATTATTGGATAATAAATCTATATCTCATGCTATAACTATGGATTACCATCAAATACATAAGCCTGAATCTGCTCCTTGGGATTTGCCAACTCATAGAATGCATCATCAGCATTTTCCTTGACTACTCGGTACTGAATCGAACAAACCAATTGCACAAAGACATTATCCTGCATTGACATAAAACTATGTAAGGCCCTTAATTTTCTAAAAGTGAGAAACAAAAATCTTAGCACGAAACCAACCATTTGAGGAAAACACAAAATCAGACAACAGAAAATACAGTGCAAATTTTATTTCATCACCTAACAATCACGTTCATAATAAAAACAGCACAAAACCCTGAAAACTCAACTTCTAATCTCTTTTACATCTAATGGCTTTTCTCAACAGCCAAACATGATCACAACAGAAAGAGTGTCACATAATTAGCAATTTGATCGCATTGAGGAACCGATCAGGGCCATTATAAACAAGGGATCAGGTAATTTAAAAAGTCTCATATCTTGAAAACCCATTAGCAAACATTAAATACTAAGCCCTAAAAACCCCCTTAACTCTCCATTAAACACAGCAAAACACAAAACCCACATCCGGAAATCCAAGAAACACAAAACAAGACAAAACCCACAGACCTTACATTCCTTAATCGCCAAGAAACCAAACAAAACGAAACTTAATCAAGAATTAATGAGGAAAAAACCTTGGTTTTGGTTTCAATGCGGACATCAAGAGAGTGAATCCTGGTAGACAAAACACCGGCCAAGCATTGACCAGCCAAGCAATTGAAGAAATGGAAACCTGGCGGAGCCAATCGCTCAAAACGACCCCACCTTTCAACAACACCAACGCTAGCTTGGTCTACGCATCCACATACAAAACAGCATGAATTACCCATGATTTTGCTCGTCTTTGTTTCTGACAGGAAAGATTAGAGAGGTGAATGAAAGTCTGAGTTCTGTGTCATTTAGGCAACGGTGAGATGCCTTGACTTTCTCTTTGGTGGATTATTATTTTTTATTTCTAATTATGATTATTGTATTTTTCACTAATTATCTTTATTGGTTTTGAAGTTTAATTTATCTGACAACTTGGTAAAATATTTTTCTAATTAAGTGTGTGCTTCTAATGCAGTCAAAATTTAATCGGATATTATTAATATGAGATTTAAATGATTGAATTTGAATAAAAATAATAAAAGGATTTATTAAATGCAAATTAAGATTTAAATTTTAAGACTATGAATTATCTAATTTGAGCATAGATAATCATCCTAGAAGTTAAACCAAATAAAAAAAAGACTTGGTGGTAAGAAAAAATCATTTAAAATTCAAGCATGTGAAAATTTAATTTTCTTTCTACTTAGTAATTAGTCAATTCACTCTGTTATTAAATTGAATTTTGTAGGTCCAACAAGACTACATGACTTAATAATATTAATATCAATGAATGGATTAGAATTTATCTTTGCTGATTTTATTTAATGTATTTCATTAAAACCTTATTGATATTATATTTTAAAAATATTATTTTATTTTAAATTAAATATTTTTTAATATTTTTATATCATTATTTATTAATATCAAAAATAATTTTTTTTTCTAAAAAATATTTTAAAAAACAACCTCAATTATTGAGTTGAGATTAGCTTATTTATAGAAGCTGAAAGATGAAACTTCATTCTTATTACGGGTCAGTTTGGTATTGTTTTTGATTTTGTGGTTAAGGTTGAAAAAAAACAATTTAAAAAAAAACAATTTAAAAAAAAACATTTTTATTACAGTTCAAAATAAACAGCGAAGTGTTTAGTTAAAACTGTGGTTGAGTTAGAGGTTGAAAAAAAAAAACAGTTTTGTATGTTTGGTTATCATGTTTTTCATATTGCTGTTAACGTGTGAAATTAATTTAAAGGACACACACACACACACACACATATATATAAATTGTTTTTTTTTTAATTTTATAGATTAATAATCATAACAATAAAATATAATTAATATTTCATGAAAAAAATAGATATTTGGTGTTATACTCTCATCAAACTACTTGCAATTTTATCACGAACTAAATCGCTACGTGAATGTCTCTGTGATTCCTTACTATTTGATCGAGTAACAATATATGGTAACAATATCATTACTAACACCTGTGATCCAGTTGTAGGGTTATAATTCCAATGCAAAATCCAGTTACAAGTTTTTAATTCATAATCAATCAAAAAATAATAGGGTTGTGGAGTGTAACGAAGTCACGCGTCATTATTTGTCATCAAAACAGATCTTTATCTACATATTTTTTAATTTTTTACTTTTTTTTATTTTTTTTAAAAAAAATAGAATGGGCTTGTCCTAAATTAAATGGCCCCACCCAACTCTGCTGGACTTGGGTTGGGCCAAGAGCAATCCTAGCACAGCCCAGCCAAAAAGTGCAAATAAAAACATTAAATGGTAAAATGGTGTGTTGCACCCTTCGTTCATTTGATGAAATATTTGGTCATGTTACTGTTCACGTGAATAGTAACATGATCGACTTTGACGAGAAGGTGAACGGCTGATACCGACGAGTAGAGAAGGCCAAAGTAGTTATTCCTATGGTGGTGGCATCGAAAATGGTGTTGTGTGGTGGCTGGTATGAGCCTCGAAAGGTGGTACCTGGTGTTGCTGCCGCTGGTCCTCTCTACACGACGAGGATTGCTACGGCTTCTAGAGGCCACGGAGGAGCTTGTGGCATAGAGGAGAAGATAACGGTGATAAGGGGGATGATGGTAGTGCCGAGAGCTGGCTTTGACGGTGGGGAGAGAGGGCAGTGACGGTGCTGTAAAGAGAGAGAGATCGTCGACTGTGTTGGGGAAGAGAGAGAGAGATCGACGATGACTGTTACTATATATTAAATGCTTGTTGATCGTCGACTATATATTACAATCTCTGTTGGTTCCCTTAATTTATGCATGATTTGTTTTGAAGGAGATAAAAAATAGAAAGACAATTTCATACCTCACAAGAAACGCAGGTAACAAAAATGGAAGGCAATCACAGGTTAAACTACAAATTCATATTTCAGCAAAACCGTAGTTTCGATCGTGATTTTGGTGGGTCCCATAACAGTATAAACTGCGTTGTAATGTTTACCAAACGGTGCGTTTCTTGAAACACAGTTTGCACCTCGTTGCCAAATGGGCACTACTTGTCCCACCAGCAAGAGGCTTACTGTTTTGCCTCTCACGCCAGCATCCTGACCAGATGGAAGGAGTGAAGCACAACTGTGTGACGAATCAACGTCTCTAATATCTCAACCCATGATCACTCAAAAAGGTCAAATCATGAAACCCCCAGAAATCAAAATCACAAGTTCTCCTCTTTTTGAGTTTTCACATGCATTACAAACTTCCACTAAATAAACATGGATACCTGCAGACCATGATTCGCAGGCTCCCATGAGTTCATATCTAGATGATGCATGACTATTGCCTCCTAATAGGATTAAGTGTAGCTTTTGAATGAGGAAGGTACAGTGATTTATTGCCTCTGCAAATATCTATATATGAGAACAGAAGTGCGTGTGTAAATTCATTTTCATGGGAATACCTAGAAGGGCCATATTGTTTCAGGCTCTATCTATCAAATATTCAGTAGTACTTTTGACGAGGCAGGTATGTCCTGCTGTGGTGATAACTACTAACGCCAGCAACATCCTGCATGCAACAAAGATAAATATGTATTAACTTTTATAGTCTGAAGACTATGCATGAGCACGCATGCATAGGTTTCAAGAGGCATGCATTCATGGGCAATGCCCGGAGATTTTTGTTTTCAATTTTGGCAAGGAAATTGAATGCTGATCAAAGATAGCTACATCCAATAAAAGCTATATAATATCTTCCACCTCCAGAATCACAATTTTTATAATCAATGATCAAATTAAAGATAAGCTAACTGGGAAAAGAATTTTGAAACCATTCCCAAGTTATAAGGTCATTGCTTGGAAAAATTAGCTCAGCAAATTTTATATTAGTTTTAAATCCTATTGAATGCATAATTTGAGGTCATTGTTGATAAAACAGATTATGTGCGCTAATTTTTACAGGTCACAGACAGATGGTGGATGGAAATGTAACCTAGACAAGAAAGGTTACCTGATATGCAGTGTAGCTTGTGTAATTTTGAGCACGGGAAGGTGGAGAAGCTGATCCTACAATAAGAACAAAACTATCATATTATTATATGGAGAACGGTAGGGTATATTCATCCTAGAGAGACCCTGATGTGAGACCATTAAAAGTAAATAAAGTTCAACCAGCCTAAAAGAGATCTGCCAAGAGATATTAGAAATTCAGAACCACTAAGAAGAATCTACAAAGTGTCCATGGTGGTAAATGGTAAAACACGAAGCTATATGCTGAGATTTGATGGCAATAACCAAGATACAGAAAACCAGTTACTCGTATTTGATTTGTAAGATTACACACGTAAAACACTACTCTGCCTCTATAAGCAAATAGTGGGTGCCTGCTTGGGGAGAAGGGACATTGGTTGAAATAGCATATAGACAAAATTGCACCTGAAGTTCGACAACTTCAGAAGTGATATTTGTGTTATTGTTGTGCAGTCAAGTTAATGTGAGAGAATCTAAGCAATGAAGTAAACAATTAGAACCACTACTGGAATCCATAACTGAACAAAAATATTGAGATTGGGAGACAATCACACCTTACAGTAATAACGCCACTCACATGCAATTGGAGAAATTACAAATTCAAAACATCAGAGGTACTGATACTTCCACAAGAGTAAATAGTACGCGTGAGCCTTGAGAAGAGAGGGGCAGGGGATAAATTCTCGAAAATGAGAGGTGCACCAGAAGTTGTACAACTTCAGAGGTGCATATGTTGAACATGCAAAACAAAATGTAAGAGATGCCAAGGCAAAGCACCACATCCATCAAGCCAAACCATGAAATTCAGCAGCAATGTGCGAACTCTCAAATAATCAGCCAAGAATTGCAATGGCTGGCTACATACAAAAAAAAATGCATTTATATTACATAGAAGAATCTCAGTTCATTGGATTCATGCTTTTTTGGTCTTTTAGAAATGATATGAAGACTAATCCAAGCTCAACACCACTCCCAATAAATAAATGTATAAACAAAAGTCCAAATGAATATTCAAACACTATTATTCTCCCATTGGACTGACAAAGCTTCAGCAATGAAATTTAATAAAGCAGGTTTGGGATGCACTAAAGATGAAAAAAAGCAAATTAAGAGGACTTAAGAAGTTACCTCTCACATAAGCAGATCCCTGGTTGCCTTGACCACTGTACCCACCAGCTCTGCTGACAAATGACAATCTTATAAGCATTTGAATCAAAGTAGAAGCTCGAAACACAAGGAAAGACTAGCAGCATCAGAAAGAACCTTCTCAAACTATAATCATTATCAACAAAGCCATGATTTTCTGCAGCAGGCTCAATATATCCTGCATGAGGCAAGGCTTGTCTTCCAAAGCCAGGTCTGGCATATCTAACAGAAGGTTGACTTTGATTCTGAAAGGTGTGTTCATGGTAACTTGAATGAGATTGCCCTTGATGCCAATGAATAGCATTAGCACACCCTGAATAATGTCGAGCTGGTTTCCTTGTAGTGGGTTCTATATATCCAGCATGGGGTTCCTGGAAAAAATCATTTCATATGATCAAACCCACAGCCCTAGATCAATGGGAAAGAAAATATTAGTTACCATATCCAATTGGTGCCTCTTGGATCCAGAAATTGATCTATTCCCCTCCTTGTAGTGAGGTGTTCTTGCTGAATATCTATTGATTTGCCTACCTTGAGCATTACCTGCAAAAGTTTCACCACACAAGACTGTCTCACAATAACAGCTACAAGAAAACACAAAGAAGTCAAACAGCAAAAAAACTACCTCTAGATTTCTTTGATTGTCTATTATTATGGTCATGGTCAATCTTTCTCTTCCAACGATCATTCCTTTTTTGAGGTAGATTCTTTATCTTACAAGCTGTTTTTTCTGGGTTGGCATTCTGACCTTCACTGAAACCAGTTCGATGGTTGTTTGGTTTACCTTCTTTAGTACTATTCAACAATGAAGGAGCCTGACTCTCTTCTTTAGCAATGCCCCTTCCTCTTTTTCTAGTTCCCTTAAACTCGTCGCCATGAACTTGTGTTTTTATTTCAGCCTCAACCTCTTCAAACTTTGCATGCTGTTTACTGCAACTCCTTTTCTTCTGCATCACACCTCTAAATCTTGTCTTGGCAAGGTCAGCTTTAACCTGAGACATAAAGTGCTGCAAAAGATGTTGATTTAAGGGATCTACACACACACATGTTATGCCATCCAGATAATCACCTTTGTTTCTCCTCCAAGCTGGGTATTGTTGATCCCTTCCACACAAGCAAGTGCACTTTTATGAGAACTAAAAGCAATAAATCCAAAATCCTTGTGTCTAGCACCAAAATTCCGAGGTAACCAAACATTTACAATCTCTCCATACTGTTTGCAGAGCTCTTTCAGCTTCTTTACATTCCAGGATTTTACTAGCCCCTTAACATGAACAGATGTCACCTGCAAGAAGAAAAGCCATACTCTGTCATTTACAGGACCAACACCAGTAAAATGGAAAAGCGGTTTAACAGTAATCTGAAAGCACCCAGAAAAGCCTATGTATTTCCAGCTGTATATTAGATTTCTGTTAGCTGTGTAAGAAACTGATGAGCATATTCGCAACTTTAGAAGCCAATTTAGTCAATGGCCTAATAACTTATTTAGGCATAATCTAATCAAATGTCTGGTGACAAGGTTTTACATTTTCATCAACTAATTCACCAATTACCCAACTGTGATAGCTACATTTACCAATAAGACAAGGTTCACTCTATTAGTCACGTCTCCATGAATGCAAACTATACAGGCATATTTGCATTTACTACCAAACTTTTCCCTACAGATTCATCTGTGTTTTGAACTCAAATAAAAGGAAAAATGAAAAGAAAACGAGGGACAGGGAGAGAACAAAAGAGGAACAGCGAGGGTAACCAACATGGATTTCTAGTTTCCTTTGTTTCCCTGAGCTGGTTAGAGAAGGATCTTCAACCTCTTCAGTATCATCACTGTCCTCATTATCTTCCACATCATCTGCAATGTTCCTTTCTTCATCACAACCTTCTTGGACATCAGTACATTCATCCAAATGTCCAAGCGATTCCATGAGTTTGTTGTCTTCACCATCTCCATCATCTTCCATACCATCTGCACTCCTCAGCTCTTCATTGCCATCATCCTGGTCTCCAATAGATTCACCCGCAGGCCCTGTTGATTTCATGTCATTGTTAACTTCTTTATCTTTTGCACAATCTATGTTCCCCCCTTTGCATGTGCTCTTTCCTTCCTCATTACTTACCTCTTGAACTCTAGCAAAGTCATCCAAATACCCAAGTGACTGCATGACTTTGCTATCTTCACCATCTCCATTATCTTCCATATCATCTGCACTCTTCATTTCCTCATCACCATCATCTTGGACTCCAATAAATCCATCTTCATGCCCTGGTGATTTCATGAAATCATTAACCTTGTTGCCTTCCTTATCTTTAACACCATCTATGCTCTCCCTTTCACATGTGGTCTTTCCTTCCTCAGCACTGCCTTCTTGAACTCCAGAAATGCCATCCATATGTGCAGGTGATTTAATCACACTGTTATCTTCATCATTTTCCACATTATCCCCTTTTTTCCCTTCCTCATCACCACCCTTTCGGACTCTAAAAAACTTATCAAGTTGCCCTGGAGATTTCATAACATTCTTACCTTTGTTGTGTTCCTCATCTTTTACATTATCTATCCCCTCCCTTTTATCTGCACTCTTTCCTTCCCCATCACCACCTTCTTGGACTCCATAAAAGTCATTCATGTGTCCAGGTGATTGGATGGCATTGTTATATTCATTGTAGTCATCATTTTTCACACCATTTGCACCCTTCACTTCCTTATCACCACTTTCCTGATCTCTAGAACAATTATCCATGTGCACAGGTGTTTTCAAGACATTGTCACTGTTTCCTTCATTATCACCACCTTCTTGCACTCTTGAATTTCCATCCAAATGCTCAAGTGATTTCACAACTTCATCAGAAGCAGGAGTCTCTTTTTCAACAGAATTCTGGTTTGCTGCTACAACAAGTATGTAGTTAGAATCGATAACCCCTCCATCTCAAATCAGAAGGGGCCAAGTAGATGAATTTGGTGTAAGAAAACACAAAAAAACATAATCACCACGCGATAAAAACAAGAAACAAGGAGAATGGTATGCAGACAACATAAGTACAAGCATTTACATGCATAGGTTTAGCAAAGCATTACCAGGTGAAAGACCAATTTCCAAATTTGAGTTCGTGCATGATGCAACTATAGCAAGATAAGAACACTTGTAACTGGAGCAGCCATTCTATATGGACCACACTTTTAATATGTTTCTACACCAGAAAATATCAACAGAAGCTCACATTCATTTAGCATAGATTGCTCTTCTGAAATCAGTTGGAACAATAATTCTTTTCAGCGTATAAAGGTTTCGTACGAGCAATAGCTCTCACTTTAGTTTTGGGTTGTGATTTGTTTGAAAGTAAGCATGTCATCCACCAACACCACTCTTTCTGATAGGTGAAAAGTAAAAGATAATATTAAAAGAATAACCTTCAAAAGCATTCAGTCCCAACCTTCAATATAATAGGAAATGCAAACATGAAACCCAAATAATCACTCCATGCAACGAACTATCAGCGATCAAACCAAGATATACCCTTATTTCCAAACTGCCCTTCATCTGGGCATCAAAAAGTTTGCATTTCTGTCACTCTTTAGCTCCCGTTAAACATGCAACTACACGACTTTCCCCTAATCCCATCACATTATATTTTCAATTTCCGCAATGCCTTTCATCTCGGCAGCAGAATGTGTCCATTTGAATTTATTTTTTCACTCTCTAACTTGCAAAAAAAAAAACACAACCACTAGCTCTTCCTTAATCCTATCACATAAAATTTATTAGTCTTACAACTCCCTCATCTAGGCACTAAAAAGTTTGTATTTTTATCAAACTTTTCAATCTCTGACTTGCGCAGAACCACAAACCACACTAAAAATCTCAAATTTTATACAAAACCATGATACATTAATCAAACATCAAGAGTTAACATACAACAAATTATATAAATCTTCAACACCAAACCAGAAACACTAACACAACAAAATGACACGAGCATAATAAAATCATTACCTTCATTGCCATTGAAATTCAAATTCTCTTCTAAAACACCGTCCATTTCCCGCTTCACAAAAGCAACAGCCCATGATTTATCGCCCAAAGCATCATCGTTATCTCCATTCAATTGCTCTGGGCTCCGCTCCGAATCATCAACAACAATGTCATTTTCATTTTTCTCTTCTTGTTTAATCTTCACTTCTTCCACATCAATTTCGTTATTTATTTCTTCCTCTGTCGATTGACCTGCTTGCCGTTTTAATATTCGAGTGGATTTCCTGGTTGGCGCTTGGGCTCTCCTCCTTGTTGATCTACGAGGAGGCATTGTCAAAGCGTGGATTCTTCCCCTGTCACAAAGGATTATTGACAGAGTGATGTCAACAAATTTGGCCTGTAATTGTTTTTTTTGAGTGGATCATAGCTTAATATATTTATTAAAATTAATTATTTTTGGTAGTGTAAAGATTTATTTTATAGGTTTTTAGTACTTTTGATAGTTTTCAAATTAGTAATTTTTTGTTCTTGAATCAATTTCTTTTTTATTAATTAAAATTTATCATCTTGTTTCTCTTTTGATTCTTTCATTCTACAAAAAAATAAAATAAAATACTTGAAAAATAATAAGAAATTGATAAAATGATTAAGTGTTTGTTTGGAAATTGTAATTTTTTTATAAAAATATAATTCGCTCATAAATATATCAAAATAATATATTTTTATTTTTTAAATTTATTTTTTATATCAACATATAAAATAATTTAAAAATATCAAAAAAATTAATTTAAAATAAAAAAAATAAAAACTTTTTTTATTTTTTTAAAATATAGTGTTTAACAGGACCTAAATTGTGAGCAAATTTTAAAACATGAAGATTATATTAAAGTTTTTGTAACCCCAATAGCTAATTAATTAATTTCATTAAGCATTCCTTAAGACAAACTACTCTCATTGAATTAAAATACTAAGTTATATCCATGTAATTTTTTTCTTCTATAATGATTTTCAGGCAATCTATTTTATGTCACATTATTTTTTTTTTTTTGTAAAGATTGAACTATAAATGTTGATATGAGAAGCAAACTTGCTTATTACTTCATCCAACACCTTCGTGATGGTTAATTCTATATTAGAATTAATTTCAACTAATTTAATTAATTTTACTTATTAATACATTTTTTTATTAAAATGGTTTTTAAAATTATAAAATTAATCATTTTACTTGAATAATAAATATAATATTTACACAACTTATTCTTATTGAATTAATTTATTTTTTACATCAACACATAAAAATTACTTCATCCAACACCTTCGTGGTGGTTAATTCTATATTAGAATGGATTTGAACTAATTGAATTAATTTGATTTATTAATGCATTTTTTTTATTAAAATGGTTTTTAAAATTATAAATTAATCATTTGACTTGAATAATAAATATAATATTTACACAACGTAGATGTGCGAGGGACAAATTGGGAAAAAAATATTATAGAAATTATTTACATTAAAAATATTAAAATTGGATATTTAGTATTGAAATGATTTTATTTTTACAATATGGTGGGTGGGTTAAGGCTGAATGGGGGACAAGAGCATGAAGCTCGTAGTATCTTTATTGAACTCAATTTGCATCCGTTAGGGAAACTTTTTTAAGCATGCTTGTCTAGAGATATTAATGGGCCACGTTAGGGCTTTGAGTGGGCCCATATTTAGAATGGGCCCAGCTTGAATCTTGAAATCCTATTCGTGGAGCATGTCCACCTCCAATAAATGCACTATGATTCCCTTCGTTGGATCGAGGAAACATGGATCAAAAACTCTTGACGGGCAATCGAAAGATCACCACCCCTTTTTTTGACAATAGTTGGGAGAATTTAATCTTTAGATTATCATGAACAAAAAACTCTTTAATAATATAAATTATATATTAAAATTTTATAAAACAGCATAAATTTTTAGATTTAAATAATTTTTAACACATTTTTAAAATTTTATTGACTAAACAGTTATAAATTCAAATTTTATTGTTATTATTATTCTGTTTAGTAGAATTTTGATCATAAATAAAAAAATGGATGAAAATATAGAGATGATATTTTTTATTTTACATATATATAATTCAATAAGATTTTTAAAATTCATTTTTTAATTTTTGAGTTTGTTATATTATGATGTACTATAAAATTATACTAAATAAATTATAAATTTAGAAGAAAAAAATATATGGTCATGTTTATGAAAATAAAATATTAAATATTTCGATTCACCAACCTTCTTTCTTTTTCTTTATTACTAAGGCACTATGAAAATAATAAATTGCAAGTCTATAATTTTATCCATTTTTGATTTGGGAAACATTTTTCTGTGTGATAATACTATGTGCTTATATATCTTGTAGCTTAGGCAAGCAGCCAAAATTGAATGCTAGAAGGGCCATGCCAAGATTAATACAATTTATCTATTTAAAATTGAATTTTTCATTACAAAATTCTGGATTTAAATATTAAAAAAGATGGAGTGAATTTTAATTTTAATTTTATATTTGTATGTGTTTGTTAGCATGATGAATGAGCTTTTTAAAAGTAATTTTTTTTATTGAAAATACATTAAATAATAGTTTTTAAAATTTTATTTTATTTTTACAACATCACATTAAAACTATTAAAAAAACACTTAAAAATATAAAATATATGTTTTTTCATATGTAAAAAAAAAAAGATACTATATTTTTTATGGCCCAACCTTTTTTTTTTTTTTTACCTTGTTGATGCAATAATATAAAAAAATAATGATTCTAAACTATGCCTAAATTCCTAGGAATACTAAAGAAAATAATGATTAAAAAATAAAGAAAAGTAATCATTACTAATCTTTACAAAGTGAAAATAATCTCCACTAATTCACCAAAAGTGATTTTAAAGATTTCAATTAACCATAAAACAACAATAAGTCAAAATGTCAAATAAATAATTTTACGTGGACAGATTTTCGTGGACCAATGAGAAAAAACTGCCTGCTTCGATGTTCATTAGCATTATTTATTTAGGTGGCCTTCTTTTTTAGCCAATATAAAAGGTAATGATGGATTAAGAAGAATGTTGGGGGATTATTATTAGTTCTTTTTATTTTTTTATTTTTTTGCAATGAGTATAAATCATGATAATTGGGATTCGATGGACCTAGATTTTCTTGTTGATTAGAGCTACGTTTTTCCCATAATGTTTTTTAGATTAATGGTGAATTAAAAAATAAAGATGAAACTATCCAAGTTATCCAAAAACAATGTTATATATATAGGGGATGTTTGAAAATGCATTTCAAAAATATTTTTGAAAAAAATTAAATTTTTTTATTTTAAATTAAAAATAATATTTTTATATTATTTTTATGTACTAATATCAAAATATTTTTTTTAAATATATTTATAAACAACAAACAAATAAAAAAACAGCTTCAAACCAAACTATCTATTAGTTATTCGATGCCTTTTGTGGTGAAAAACAATATAAAAATCACTTTGAAATGTAGCTTGTAACGCAAAACTTCTTTAACAACTTTAAAAACACTTTTTTTCATCAAACGAATGTCTTCAAAAGATAAATTTCAATGAATTATAATCTCAAAATATGAAATATAATGATAATAATAATAATAATAATAATAATAATAATAATAATAAAGATGAAAGCAAATTTCCCAAGCCAAGCCTCAGACACCACGGTGAAGTCTGTTAAGCGGTTCAGGCTCCCTATACCATTTATGCTGATCCAGTTATAATACCAGGGCAAGTGTCTTAAATGGTGGCAGGGCACATGTCTAAAGAAAATCACACCTCCGAGAAACAATAAAGCATCATCATTCATAGCCAGACTTGAGCAGAATCATCATTGTTATAGCAAATACTGATCAAAAGCAAGAATAAAGTTAAAATCCAAAGCCCTAGAGAGTGGCCATAGGATACAGACAAGGGCAAAACGCACCAAGATGAAGCAACTGAATGCCAGACAGCCAAAAAGACACCACCCCTGAGGCCTAAACAGTGAGTTGATAAATCTAACACCAATGGGAGTTAACCAGACCAGAGATAGTTACAGTTGTGATTGGTTGTAATAATGACTTTATGTTATTTCTCATTTTTGTTGGTATTGATATTTGATACCGTAATCTCATTGTAGATTATGCTAGACTGTGACATATCATAAAGGAAAAGATTCTTTTACCTTATTATAGCAAAGCCTCTGAAAAATACTATAAAGAATGAACAGTTAAGAAGGGCCACAGGTAATGAATTAAACCAATCTATTTCAACATCATCTCACATATCTTAGATGGGATTCTAATTCAAAACAATCTAAAATTGTATTAGTGGGAAGAAAAGGATGTATGATAAAAAGAAAGTTAATCATGGAGGAGCATTGGAGAGTGAAGATTCTTGTGGAAAGAAAGACCTGTCCTATACCACTCATTATACCTCCTTTCCCTTAACAAGAAAATGGATGGGACGAGAAATCATCCATACCTTAAATGCTCTCCTTCCTAGTTGTTGAGCAGTCAGACTTACCGACAGGGCGCTGTATCTCCACCAATTTGACTGGCAATGACAAAACCGGAGGTTAAATTAGCAAGTAATAGGTATTTCCTCTTTTCAATGGATGATAAATCCAAGTCTATGCATGTGACAGAGAGGGGGTCCAAAGTTAAACTACCTTATGGAATTGCAGATGATGAAAGAAAAATGATGGAATAATTTGAAGTCTATTGTCATCTCTAGGTGTAACAGAAACAGCTATCCCGCTACAAAATGGAGCATTTCTTCACCCTACAAGATAATTTGTGTTTTCATTTCCCAGTTTTATTTTCCTGTGCACTGTTTCCAGATTAATTTCTAAAGGATTTAAATTTCGTTTTCAGGAATTTCAAATAAAACCCACAAGCAAAGGTTGAACCTGCCATTGTGTAGAGGATATAGTCTTATGCATGTCATGTTATAAGTGATACCAAATGCTAGAGTAGATCACTTTGGCAACATAAAGATAGATTCCTAATTATTGGATCTTATGGCAGAACATGGGACCTTGATGGAGAGGGCCAGAGAGGGTTCATGTGTGCACATGTGCACTACCTGCATGGATGAGAGCTAAAATTTAGTTTCAACGAGCTGGTTTTTTAAAACAAAAAACAGGAGAATTCGATTTTACTGGTGCCATCTACCTGCTACGTTGTAGTCATCAATATCACCAAAATGTATTGCCTTCAGGATCAGGCCATGTTCATTGCAATATCCCCTTCAGCCATTCTATGTGCCTCTCCATGCCGACAGCCCTCCTTGCTTCAGCTTTCCAGGATTTTTAGCAATCATGCCAAAGCCTAGGCCTGCAAGGATTCGAATATCAATTACAATTAGGACATCAAAAGTTTCATAAAATGCCCCAGCTGAAGTGTAAGAGCATCACAAAATTGAAATGTTTAAAATACAGGTTACCAATACCAAACACGCACAAACTTGGCAAAAATAATAAACAAAAAATAAAAATTGGAGAGAGAAATGGTTGATGGGAAAGAAGGCCCCTTCGTCCTTACTTTTCCTCGACCATAACAACTCAAGCATTGAGATGGACATCCACTCTTCATGGTGGGCTCTGCATTTTCATAAGCAGACAACACAGGTGATACGGACAAGTGATATCAGAGAGGAGAGCTTATTTGAAAACAAAGATTAACTCTCGAATTCATCCAAGGTTGACTCATTTGGTCACCGAGCAGGTTCACACTCACATCAGCTCAAGCCAAGCCTAACCTGCAGCCAAAAAAAAAAAACTTTCCAGACTTTTAACCAATGTTTTTTGTTTTTTTTTTACTTTGCTTTTTTAAAGTAACCCTGAAAAAAATTTATATTACACCAAGTATATTATCTCATTAGTCCATATATACCTTTTCACTTGTTTCTATCATGGAACATGCAATGTGCATATCGCAGAGTGAGAAATTTCACTACATTCCAAATTGAGATATCAAATATCCTGTCTCAGTTCAGTCAATGTTAATCAAACAAACAAGTGCTCCGGAATTATGACTATGGCAGAGTTTGGAAGGACTGATCCTTCTATGGAAACAAGAAAAATATTTGAAATGTCAATAATACAGCACATTAAACTCATACTTTCCAGCAGCAAAGCCTTCTTAAGGAACTGAATGGATAATGTGGAGATGGCAATGCCACACAAATATTCATTGTCTTCAGCAGTGTCGCATTCATAATGGTTCCACACAAACAGCATGCCTGTTTGCCCACCAATAAACAAGACTCGGGAGCCAAAAGGTCAAATTATCAAATCGTATACTACACAGCAACTTAAATTTGAACACTGGATATTAATCCATGGTATTGGGAGGGGAATTGTTAAGAAAATAGGCCCACAAATCGTAAATGGGGCAGTTCGGCCGGTTTTTTGACAAAATCCTGCAGGTCAATATAGTATTAAACTTTATGCATGGGTATCTGATGATGCATAAACCATATGGAGAAAGACAGAAAACAGCATCGGAAGAACTGGAGTTGGGCTCTCTTTTTTCCCCTTTACATGTAATAAAATTCCTGAAGGAACCCTTGATTTAAACGATAGTTTTTAGTGGACTCACATACTCTACATCATTGCTTTATATCATTACTTTCATCATTGTGTTTACACCTTTCCTTTTTAATTATTATTGTTTTGTAACAAAATCATTGTTTCTTCTGAAATAACACTTTGCCATTTTAGCCATTGAAGTGATCAATTCTTGACTACTTAAAATCACTAGTGCAATAAATAAAGCTGGTTGCTACAGCATATGAATTCATTGCAAATGATTCATATAACATTGTCTAATGATGAATAAATCCAGTCGACCCCATTTTTGCAACATTTAGTCATCTATTGAGAAAGGCACTCCTGAGGAAGTATTTGTGCTAGTTCACCATATTCAAGAAAAACTTGTTTCAAAGTTACGTATCTTACACGACACCAGTACCAATGCCAACTTTCTTTGGTTGTTCTGGTAAAATGAAGAAGGTGCTTATTCATTTCAAATTCTTAAACACCTACATGGGGCATTCATAAAGTCAAAACCCACAAGTAGCATTTTTTCTGAGGAACTTATCCACTGTTGCTTCTGAAAATTTGCTTTCTCTTGTCTGGCGGGAAACTTTCAACAAAATGATGAAACCTATTTTAGAAGAGAGTTGTTTTATATTTCAAGTCACCACAGCAAAGACAGATAATTCAAACGCAGAGAAAGGAACAAATAAAAACTAATAATTCGTGCAAGAGGCTCATAACAAACCAGTGATCAGTTTGTTCAGCTCAATTCTTGAAATGTTTAACAAAACTAAATTCTGAAATCAGGGCCACTGCCTTGAATTTAACATAAAACAAACAGCTTAATTATTTTGTATTCCTGGGCCATTTTTATGTCTATATAACCAAAAAGCCAACATCATGCCCAGGGAAGATAAAGGATTCATTGAGATCATGCATCGAAGCAGTCTTAGTTATACATTGTTTTATCCTTCCCAATATATTCTACCCTAATCGTAGCACTCAAATCTTCAACTAGAAGTGACAGTGAAAACAAATACAAGAGAAAAAGAATTCAATAAATCCTATACTTCCAGAAGTCTACAGGGGTTAAAAAAAGAAAAACATTACACTGATGGTGCTTCGACAAAGACTTCGTTAAGCATGTCATCTTCACATCCTGCCATGCGGAACAGCTCTCCATCCTTTTCCTCTTCATTCGAGAAATCACGTCTTTCAAGCTTTGCATGAGCTGCGACGAATACCATCTTCTGAGCCCGTTCAAGGCCCGCCCTTGCGTTTCCATGGACACAAAACCATTTCATGCTAGACCAATTGCACTTAAACCCGCTTGAGGTCGCATGGAGGAAGATGAGCCTAACTGCGACCTTGCCTAATGTTTTATACTCACTCAGACAAGTTTCCCACACTAGTCTGCTGCCTTGAGGATTTGCAATTTTCATCTTTCCAGTCAAAGGGTCTCGCTGTTTAACCTGAACAGCCTGTGCATACAGTGGGTCTAACCCATCTGATCTCCATTTCATAAGCTCCATTAAGGCAACATGAGCTTCTTCCCTGGAAGCCAAACGGGTTATAAGCTTATCCACGTCCTTTTCCTGCTCAAGTGTCAAGCATTTGAAAGGTGGGATGTATTTTCCACTTGTTTCCCGCATCAAATAACGAGGGTCGAGTATAAACGCAGCAGACCAAGCTGGGTGATAGTTCTTTCTGAATCTCTTTTCAACTATTTTCTCAACTTGGCCTTCAGCAATATTGAATCTTGCACACCATTCCTTCACTTTTGCTTTCAGTTCTTGCCAGAGAGGAAGGCAATGCCCTATCAATGGCCGCTCAGCCTCAATCTCTTGAGCCATCACTCTGATGAGCTTCATTAGTGAATAAACAGCATCCAACTCATTCCAAAAGCCCTCACATTGAATCATCCCGGAGACCTCTCTGGCGACAGGATCCTCAACACACATTAACTTATATGACTCATCTAAGATAACCGAATGGAGCACGCGGGCACAGCTCAATATATCCTCCAACATTGCATAAACAGGTGCAAAGTCCTTCACGCCATCACATTTGCACCAAGGAACTCGAAGCAACCCAGTGCAATCAAGCTCTTGCATCCTGTACTTCTGGAAGCTATTCCTAACTTGAGATGTATTATTTACAAAATTGGCGAGCTTCAAGCAATTCTCGGTAACAGTCTTGAAAAGATGATGCTCCTTGCTAAAATCCTTGATCAAACTAGTAAACCCCTGAACCTGACAAGAGAGATTCACCATCCACTGGTACTGAATCTCCAAGTTCCTCAATGCCTCGGATTTGTACTTATCAGAAACTATCCCCACACATCTCTGCAGACCACTACCACATATCCCCGTCACTGTCTCCCACATGATCTCCTCTGCATACTTAGACGACACTGATCCTCCTCCAGTTAACACAGCCTTGTGATACAAAATAGTTCCATTTGGAAGGTTTACACTAAACTTAACCAAATTATCTTCCCCACTACAGCAATTATTACTCTTCCATCCATTACATGCAACTTGAAAGAACATGGCATCTGTAATCCTAGCTTCCACCTCAGATTTTGCCTCATGAAACCTGTTGTCAAGTCTAGCACCAGACAAGCCTCTCCTTGACAAACAAGGCAAACCAACTTGATTAAGAAAAGCTCTAAACTTCGGATGCTCAAGACTTGAATATGATACTGACCCGCAAACCTCATAAAACCAATCACTCAATAACTCGAGAGCAGAATCAACCTGCTCCTTGTTTAACAAAGGACCAGGTGAGGCTTTTGGACTTTTAAGCCTCTTTACACTATCTTCCAACATTGCTAATGCACCCAAATCCTCTTTTCCACCAGATAACACCAAATCGTGACCTTTTGGAGTAAACCCAGAATTAAAGTAACCAACTTGGTCACAGTATTTATTTGACTCGACTAAAGCTAGAGACTTTAAAGCAGTACCCATTTGAGAGCTTCTCTTTCTATGATTATTTGAAGGTGGTGAAGGCAAGGAAGATATAGGCAATGGAGAAATTGCTGAATTGGGCCTTGAAACTGATACAAAATTAGAACAAGTTCCTTTTTTGAGATGTTCGGTGGCAGTTCTTGATGGGTTTGAAGCAGAAAAAACAGCTTCACATAAACAACACTTAAGTTTAACTGCTTTAGGGAGATTTGTGTCTGGGTTCTTAATCAAAATTGGCTCTAAATGAGCCCAATACCATGCCCCTTTACCCTTTATTGCCTTTGTTTTAACAGTAATCAACCCTTCATATCTCTTGTTCACAGCTCTGATTGCTGTGTCTTCATGCAGAGAAATAGAAGGGTCACTTGGTGTTGAACTTGTCGAAGCCATTAGCTACAACTGCTGTACCCTGCAGTTTACTTCACTTTGATGCTATGTGTGATCTTTCCATAATTGGCGAGGCTAGCAAATGGCAAGGTTGTTGGTTGGAGGACGATTTCAGTGTGAGTGGGAGGTGTTTGTGGAACTGTCTAGCTGAAGTTTTAGTTTGATGGAGGGAGAGAATTCAAGGGAGGAGAGAAATGGTGTTTGATATAGTGTCCTGTGAAGGGATGGAGGAGGGTAGGGAGGAAATGCAAGGGTTTGTCGACAAGATATATTTTCTACATCATACCTTTAGTGGTTTGATTTGTGATTGTTTGCTTTGCAAGGAGGGAGGACTTTGTCTTGAGACAAGGCAAAAACCACAAGAAAATTTTAGGTGCTGGATTGACTACCTAGTCTGGTTTTATTAGTTATTTTTAGGGGTTTATTTTGAATATACACACACACACAATTAATAAAAATATATTTATCTATCAATTTTTATTCTAATTAAATCTTTTAATTTTTAAAAATAATCACTGAAAAATACCATAAAATTACTTGTGATCACATCCATCACTTGTTTTTATTTATTGATAAAATAATTTGATTTTTGTTGGGCAAAGCATTATTATTAAGTGTGGTGTGATGATAGACAGAGAGTTTATAATTTGTATAATAAATTATGAATTCAAATTAAAATATATATATTTTTTTATAAGAATTTGAGATAATTAGAATTTTTCTCGTTCATATAAACTCATAAAATATAATTTTCAAAAAATATAATTTCCTCGCATAAAAAAATTAAAAAATTATGAATTGAGAGTGTTATCCTATGTTTTGATATTAAATAATAATAACAGTAATAGTAATAGTAATAATAATAATTTATTAGTTTTTGAAACTTAAATTCCATCGTAACAAACACTAAGTCTCTCGTTGTCGGTGTCTTAGATAGTCATTCGCATCCACAACGACAAATTCTTGCATCCCTTTCCCAGATAGAACAACAAAAGCTGTTTAATCCAAGATTCAAAAGCATGTTTCTGCCTGAACTGGACTATAGGACGATGTGAAGCTTCGAGAAATTTAAATTCTATGATTACATCGAGAAGTTTCGGAGAAATTTAAATTCTAGAGAGATGAAATTACTCTAAGCATGATAGCATGTGTGTGAAATTATAGAACACATTATGATGATATCAAGTAAAATATAATACAAATGAAATCACAATAATTTTTCAGCGACTTGGATTCCTTGGATTCATAATTGTTAATCTCGGCTTGTTCAATGAATTCAGTGAATTATGAAATAAGATTATAATCTTACTGAATTTTTAGTGGTTTGATTAATTAATTATAACTCGATTATATCAACACTAAATAAAATAAAATAATATTATTTTAATAGAAATTATTTATCCAATAACTCAATTTTTCAGATTTTTTCCTAAAACCATTAAATATTTGTTTGTCATTAAGTTTCAAAATTATTTTTGAAAAAATTAAAAAAAAAATATTTTTATTTTTTATTTAAATTAAGTTATTTTACACTTTTCGATATTTTTATGTATTAATATTAAAAAATTATTTTAAAAAATAATATTAACCACAATTAACAGAACTAGACGGTAGGGTGGTTGTTCCTATCAAGAGGGGAAGAACAAGTAAAAGAGTTCGGATTTTATTGGTTGTTAATGAGGAATTTTGAACGACATGAAGGAATATTATTGCCACAAGAGAGACAGTGACAAACGGGGAAAAAGAAAAGGAATGGGATTTTTTTTCCTTTTTTAAAGTATTTTTTATTTAAAATAATATGTTTTTTATTTTAAAAAATATTTTTAACATTTAAAATAATCTGACAACAAAAAAAAATCATTTAAAAAAAAAACAAATTCTCGGATGCTTCCGAAGCATCAGCTTGTTCCTGGACGAGGTCAAGTTTTGTGGTGTTGTCTGTTTTCAAGCATGTGTCAGAAACCGTAGAACAACCCTGGGACTCATGTCTCCAAAGCAATGCTTTTTATGGTTGTTCTGCGTTAGTTATGGACATGAACGGTGCAGTTAAGCTAATTTACTGGCCATTAATCACGAAGATGATGGCCAGATCACACTTCGATTTTATTTTTCTTTCAATATATAAATAAATATCTCAAAACAAAAAATTGTAAGAATTACAGTTATTAAACTTTGATCGGGAGTTTCATTTGCTAATCCACCGATTTATTAACTTTATTTTAAAATTATTATTAATGTTAATCCAGTTAAATTCAAGCGATTATTTAAATTTTAATATATTGCAGTGATTATAAATTATAAATTTAAATTTTAAATAATATTGTTGTTTATATGAATAATGTGGATTTAGTTTTCAATCAAATTAAATTTCAACTAAGGTATAACAATTATGATAGGAATCAATCTTGGATATGAAAATAAATCGAATCCCACTTCCACCGCTTAAGTAAGTGTTAAGGGGTAACTCATGGGGGCTATGTTATCATATCACTTAACATCCCGGGGATTTTTTAAGAATTATTTCATATTATATTTTAAAAATATTTTTGAAAAAAAATGATTATTTTATTTTAAATTAATTTTTTTTGATATTTTTATATTATTTAAACGTGTTGATATAAAAAATTTTTGTAAAAAAATATTTTCAAATACAATCTTAATCACACTTTTAAATAAACATTTAATTTTGCAACAAGATTATTTTCTCGGAATGTAGATAAGCTTTAATTAATCATTCTAAACGTTAAGTTTGGCATTGTAGTATGAAGAGTTTTTTTAAAATATTTTTTTGCTTAATATTATATAAAAATTATTATATATATATAATTTTAATTATTAGCACACCAAGATTATTAAATATATATGGAAAAAAAAAGCAGGAGTCACCGCAATTGCAAACGGGGCATCATGAAATACCGTGGCTTTTAGGTGTTAACCACACCTTTTTAATTATTTTAATTATGATTTACCCTTACAATGAAAACAAAGGATTGATGAAATCTCATGGCATGCCATGATTGATACAATACAGCTAGGAATGTAAAGTCAAAAAGCATATTTTTTTGTTGAGACCGTAAGACATGACATTCTAACCTAAAGCAAATTGTGTTGTCTAACCCTAAAGTTTAATAATACATGAGGCCCTACTTAAATTTATTAGGTAAATTTGGAATCTTAAGTTCACTTATGCTTTTGATTTTTGGATGTGTGGATCCATCAATCGATTGGTGCATACTCGTGAGCTAAGAAATATTAAACATTTATTTTCATGCCCTCTCGAAAAAAAAAAAATTCATGACAATTTTTTAACTGAGGAGCTTTGAATGAATAATAATTTTATTATTTTTATTCTTTTTTATTTTTGAAATACGAACGCACCCTTTTAATTCCTTCTATGTTTTCCGTTCAATAAAATAAATTATTTATTTATTATAACGGGGATGGAAGGTGGTGAGTTTTTAGTTACATTGTTTTTTTCTTTTATTATTATTATTATCGTATAAATAAAGAGTTTTTTTTGTATGTGTATCATATGATTGATGAGATTTTCCATCAATGAATAGAAAATTAAGATTATTAGTTTATTAAAAAAAAAAAACTAGCTCACAAATCACGATGACATCGATTGAGACTAGCTAGTGGTTAGCACTCAGGTTTTGAGAGGGAAAAAGGAACGATAAAGTCGACCACCAACTCTCCTTCTCTCCTCCTCCAAAATGATGTAGACTAAATGCATCGTTCCATCAACGAACTCTTGTTTGTTTTCGTGATTTATTCTATTTTTTTTATCTTTTTATCTATATATATTGTTTTGGTATACGGATAATTAAAATAAAATATTTTATTTTAAAAAGTATTATTTAAATATATATGTGTGTTTTGAATTTTAATTTGAATTAATGAATTTATTTTTTGGGTATGGTGGTGGAATCCACCTTTAGAATCAAATCTCTATGATATAAATAGAATACCTTTCAAAATCTATCTTCAATTCTACGTTAGTAGAATAAACTTTGTGAACTTTCCTTCCCTTTCCTTTTCAATCAAAAGAAAAAACATTTTCCAACGTTCTGAATTAGGGTTGGTGATCCTGTTCATGACCCGTCAAGCTGCAAAAATTGAAATTTCAAACCTCCTTTTTGGAGCTTTTTTTTTTTTTTGCTTGGTGTGCTCTGAGCTACAGCCATACCTACATTAGTTTGTGGTTCAAGAAACCCAATTGCAATTATTATTATTATTATTACCATTATTATTATTTCCTGTCTACCTAGTAGGCACCATCAAGAACTCAGCCCTGCAAGGGAAGAGGTTGCTGTCTATTGGAACTGAAATTATTTGTATAATACATGTAGATTATATATTATTACAAAAAGTAGAGAGGTTGTTACACTCCAATTATGCAATGCAATTTTTATTTATTTCATACATCTAATCTTGAAAAAAAAAAATTACTTAGCATTTTTTTTTATAACCAGAATATTCGGATTAGCTTGTACGCATCATAACTAATCTCTAGATTTATTGAACATCCCATAAACTTAATAAACATATAAGACATCGTGAGGATGACATACATGCCTAACAAGACTCGAACCTGGAGTAAAAGAAAAAGAGAAGCTCTTCGGGCCAATACCCTGCTGACTTTTAATTAACACTCTTGGACGATGGAATTATGGTGTTGTGACTTATAAACGGTGCCAAAGCTATTTTAATCTTATTCGTAACATTAATTTTTTGCATCCTATTTAATATTGCGTTTCAATTTATTTATTTTTTTAAATTTTATTTTAAATTAAAAAATTGATATTTTAAAATTGTTTTTATGTATGAATATCAAAAATAATTTGTTTAAAAAATAAAAATATATTGTTTTAATGAATTTCAAAATAATAAAAAAAAAACAATTTAAAACAGTGACTTTAGATGAGAACAACTGCTGTTCCAACCAAAATCAAAAGTAAGTGTTCTGTCTTAATTGAATTATAGAACGATGTGAAGTTCTGACAAGTTTAAATGCATCGTCCATTTTTCTTTTTAATTTCTTTGATAAAGTTAAATTACAGTGAGATGAGATTCCTCTAAGCATGACAACATATGTACAAGTTGTGAACATGATAATATTAAACAGAATCGAACTGTGCAAACGAGTGGGGGTACTCAAGTATTTTCCTTTTTTACTTGTAATCAATTCTTCAGTGTTTTTTCATCCTTTTTCTTTTTATATAATTTAATAGATTTTTTTTATTTAATTTTAGTTTATGCTTGCAAAAGCGACATTTTTTAATTTTAAATTATTTTTTCTCTTAAAAATATATTAAAATAATATATATTTTTTATTTTTAAAAATTCAATTTTGTTATTAACATGTCAAATTCAAAAACACACATAAAAATCAATTTGAAAGGTAGAAAAAGTTCTGATATTTTTAGAAATGCCGTCTAACTGCGTGTTTGTCTGAAAATATAGTTAGAGTTGTTTTTAAAAATGATTTTTAATGAGAAATGCATTAAAATGATATTTTTTTTATTTTTTAAAAATTATTTTTGATATCAACACATAAAAATGATATAAAAACACCAAATTTTTTTGATTTAAAGTAAAAACATAAACAAATTCATTTTTAAAAAAATATTTTTGAAACGCAGTGTTAAATACCATGGGATATTTAGGTATTTAAAAGTGTGTCAACGATTGCTTTCTAGAGTGTTTTTCATTTAAAATAAATTTAAAATTATAACATTAAAAATATCTTTAAAAAATCAATATTAAAAAAGAAAACATTTTAAAAACGTAAAAACAACTGTTTTACGACGAAGTATCTGGGGGCCGTGGATTGTATGTTTCCTATTTGGGCCATTCTGGGTTCACTAAAGTTGCACCACATCTACATAGTGAATGGCCCAGTCTAACCACACTTCCAAGCCCATTGTTCCCAAGGCTGTTCTTTTTTCTAATGGGCCAATCACCACAAACATGAAAACAGGGAAAGGGAAAAAAGAAAACACGTGTTATCACGAACATTCAGTGCCACCCTCGTGACCAGCTAATGATAGGTTTGATACTGTATTTAAAATATATTTTTATAAAAATTTAAAGTTGTTTTTTATTTATTTTAAATTTTAAAAAATATTTTTTATTAAAAAATCTGATATTTTTAAATAATTTTTACATCATAATACTAATAATATTTTTTAAAAATAATTTTAATATATTTTTAAATAAAAATCAATATCAACCTCAACAATTACCTAGATTAAATATCTAGTTGATAATATAGTTGAAATTATTTTTAAAATTATTTTTTATTTAGAATTATATTAAAATAATATTTTTATTTTTTAAAATTATTTTTGATATAAATATATAAAAATATTTAAAAACATTAATTTTTTTTTAAAATAAAAATAAAAATAAAAAAATTTCAATTTTTTTCAAAATTAATTTCAAAAACATTTCTAAACATCCCCCTCACACGGAAGCTGAGGTTTTAGAAGAAAGAGTAAAGGCACGCTTAGGGTTTTAGATAGAGAGCTGCTTCGAACCAGAGAACAAAACGATGAGCTTTTGGGGTACGGTATTTCAAACAATTTCCAGTTACTGAAACAAGTACTTGTCATCCCTTCCGTGCTTTACTCCATTTGTTTGACGTGTTTGGCTGCTTAGAAATCACGGGGCAATTGTCTTATCCGTAATCGGATTTGTCCCTCTTTCTTTGTCTGTCCGTTTGCTGTAAAATCTGGATTTTTAGAATTATTAGAATCTAAAAGGTTGATATCGAAGTTTTTTTTAAAAAAAAATCCAATGTGAACATGGAGTTTTTTATATATATATATATAAAATGTTTTTGGGTTTTGGATGTTGGTGTTTGCTCTTAATTTCTGGACTTTTTTTAGCTTGTGAGAATATAAAATGTTGATACTGAGATGGGGTTTTAATGGTCTTGATCGTTGAATGTTGTTTTTGATGTTTTATATGTTGACATGCTATTTAGGCATTGAAGTGAAACCAGGCAAGCCTTACCCCTATCACTCTGATGATGTGCAAGGAAAGCTTCGGGTAACTCAGGTATGTATGCCTAGGCCAATCCATTCTATTATTATTATTATTATTTCCGAGCTTTCAAAGTTTAAATGGTACGGAGATAGTGAAATTGCTCAATTGTCTATACTTTGAGGTTAAATTAATGCTGGCCTTTCCACTATTGGTTAGCTGTGGAAGGGCTGTTGTTATATTGGTGGATCATGTATTAATTACATTTCTGTTCGAGTTGTTGATTTGCGCTTTGTTATAATTCAGGCAACTTTGGGCCTTGGCTCGTCGGAAGAAAGGTGCATTCTCCAGTGTTCAGTTGGACACAAGAGTCCAATTTTCTTGTGTTCATTGCTACCAGGGAAAGCTGAAAGTTGCACTTTGAATCTTGAATTTTCTGATGAACTTGTAGCTTTCTCTGTGATTGGACCACGTAGCATTCATCTTTGTGGTTATTTTGATTCTGAAAAAGGAGATCACCTCCGAGATGAATATGAATAGTATCCTTTTCACTAGTTTCTCTGGGCTTGTATTTTAGTGGTTGTTGTTCTTGTTCCCCACCCACTTCAGTAATTATAGTTATTTTGAAGGCAATGCAAAATTGTTTGGCTGAATAAAATTTAGTCATTACTTTGTTGCTCTTAATTCTACAAATTTTAAGTGATTCGGGTGAGACTATTGCTGACACTGAATCAGACGAATCCAGTGAATATGATTATGATGATGAATATGATGATGATGATGACGACTTCATCGATGATGACAATGATCTTCAAATATACACCTCTTCGCCTATTCCCAGTGATGGAGGTAATTTGAAAACTTGATTAAATTTCATCTTTATATTTATAAGGTTCATTTCCCCTTATACTGTTTCTTTTTGGTCTATATAGTTTGTAAACAAGTTTTAAAAGCTGCTACTGTATGCTCGTATGATGAAATACTTGATCTAGTTCCAACATGATAATTAAGTGTGGAGTTTCTGCCATAGAATGCATCCATAAATGTGGAGTTTTGTTCCAGATATATCTCTATTAGTAGTAATACGTGGACACTGTTGGCTGTTTAGTATTTCTGCAAGATATAAAGTACAAAATATCAATAAAAAAGATTAGGAGGAAAGCTTCAAAATGTTTTGAAACTCGATTTTTTTTAAAGATATGGTAATCCTAGTTAATGAATTTTATATGTTTACATGGCAAAGAAAATTAACCTAAATTTTGTCTACATGATATGTCATAACATTTCTGCAGTCACATTATATCATTTTTTTTTTCACAAAGAGTTTAGAATCTACTGCTTCTGTCTAGTGAAAAAATGGTCATCCAACATCTGGTGGCTGTTTAAATTTTTGTCAATTGTGCTTGCTGGCACACTTTAGAGTACATATTGCTCACTAAAATGGTATTTGAGTTTTTGGATTATTGGCAGCAACTATCCAAAGATGTTTCCTTTCCTTAAATTTGCTCCTTATTTTAGTTGTAATCGAGGGGATAACTGAAGATGACCAACCTGAAAAAGAAAATGGCAAGTCTAAACGACTAAAGAAGAAGAAGAAGAAGAAGAAGAATCAATCAAGTGACCAGGAAGACCAAAACAATTCACAAGGACAAATTGTTCTTAAGAGGGATGCAGGTATTTCAGTTCTGGAAAGTGAAGATGAAGATGGTTTTCCAATTTCTTCATCGTCAAAAAAAACAGTTACTGTTCAGGAGCTCCTAGCAGAAATAAATGAACAAAAAGAAAAGGAAACAACCCAAGAAACAAAGAAGAAAATAGCTAGAGAGGATAATGATGACACTGCTGGAAAAAAGAGAAAGGTTAAAAGCATTGACCAAGATGGTCAACCAGAAAGGTGAGATCATTCATATCTGGTATTTTTTTTTTTTAAAAAAGATATTCATTTTTTCCTAGGGGACTGCTTGGTTCTGCTATAAGGTTGCAATTTCCAAGAGCAGGGAGTTTGCTTTACATTTGACCTGTCAATTCTATCTTCTGAGGTGGTTCCTGACTTTTGATGGCAGCAAAACAAAGAAGAAGAAAAAGAAGAACAAGCAGAGAGAACAAGGTGCAGAGGAAAAGATTGATGAAATGGATGACATGAAAGAGAACAACAATGCCTCTAGAGATGATATCAAATCTGAGGAAGTGAAGAGGCAGGATTCTACCGATGGAAACAAACACGATCAGAGGTGGGAACCATAGTCTATTATTTTGCAATATTGAATGTGTTACTGTTGCCTGTCAAAGATGCAAATATGTCCATTATTATGATGTATATGTCCATTCATATGATGTGCGTCCATGTGTCATTGAATGTGGAAATGTGCTTGGACCCAGTCTAATTAATAAGTATGTGAACTCTCTGTTTTTAAACTAGTAGTTTCTCTCCAAATAATCTCACCGCATGCATTTAAAGGTTCACAATAACAGGAAATGGCTTAGGGTTTCTTATATCTCTCCCTGCCTCTCTCTAGCATGAATGGATGCATGGATTCTGGTATTGTTGAATGGAGGCTTTTATGGTAGCCTGATTGCTAGTAATATTTTTTAGCTTTTACTTAAATATGTTGCTACTGAACCCATTTGCAGGGGCCTTGACACTGATGCAGATAGTATGCCTGTGAAGATTCATCTGATAAAAAAAAGAAGAAGAAGAAGAAGAAGAAGAAGACCCAGGATAGTGGAACAGCAACAAAGGAACAAGCTGTTTCAGCTGTGGGAGGTGAAGCCAAATATTTGTTGGATTCGGAAGATAAGCAATCTACAACCAAGTCTTCACAAGCTAGAACCTTCTCAAATGGATTGGTTATTGAAGAATTATCAATGGGAAAACCAGATGGTAAACGAGCTTCTCCTGGGAGTCAGGTAACTCTTTGCCTTGAATTGAATTTTGATCAGCCAGTCTGCAAAGCCAAAGTCAATTTTTCTCCAAGTACATGCTTCATTTTTTCTTCTATGCTCCTTGCACTCCAAATAGAGGAAATCGGTCAAGTATGGTAAAATTAAGCACTTTTTTTGTATTTGGTGCTTCAATTAGTTTTGATAATATGGAATATTCAAATTTGTCACCATATATGGCATGTTACTGACTTGCCTCTGTCAGTTACTAGATTGCTGTATTTTGATGATTTCATACAAGCAGATGCAATTTCACTCATATTTACAGTAACCTAATTGGTGCTTTTTTGTCTTTTTGCCAGAAGTTTCTGGTTAACAGAACACAAAAGGTTGTTCAATTGACTAAAACTATCTGTGTTTTTGAGTTTCAGGTCAGTGTGCGCTACGTTGGTAAGCTGAAGAAGAATGACAAAATATTTGACTCTAATGTTGGAAGAGCTCCCTTTAAATTCCGCCTAGGTACCACAATTTGGACTGTAGTCAATTGATAACAAATGCTTGATTTTGTGATGATTACATTACTTTCATGTGATCCTGCAGGTGTTGGACAAGTCATAAAGGGATGGGATGTTGGAGTTAATGGTAGGCATATTAATGGTTAAAAAATAACTTGAATGTTTAATATATTATCCGTAAATATTTACATGTTTGTATATGTTAACCCTCAGGCATGCGAGTTGGTGACAAAAGGAGACTCACAATTCCACCATCGATGGGGTAAGCTATAGCTACCACATCTCTGACATATCTTATGCTCCCCTGTTCAATCTGGCTAAATTCATTATATTTGACCTGCATGATTGCTTTTGGACAATACCTAGTCCAGTGTTTTGTCTGTTGCTTCCCATATCGCATGACATAAGTTCACTATTGAATTCTTTGCCTTTGGGGTCCATCTGTTGAACCCTCTAAGCAGGGTTTTTGAAATTTGTTGAAATCTTCTCTATTAAGCCTTCCTTCCCTGCCAAGGTATACTTACTTTGTAATATTTTATGCAGTTACGGAGAACAGGGTGCTGGTGGGAAAATACCACCAAACTCATGGCTTGTCTTTGATGTTGAGTTGGTGAATGTTCGTTGATCATCCTTCTATGCTCTTTTTCGGCATTTGAAGTCATTGGCTGCTTTAATAGATGGTGGGTGTAGAATCATGGCTTTTGATAACCTGGTGTTTTAATAGCAGGCTCGTGTTACAAAACTGCAAGTTCACCCCCATCATAAATCTTTAGTGTCAAGATGGGTGTTGTGAACAAAAATTTTGTTCAAAACTAGCTGATTCTGTTTCAGCAGAGTGAATTACCTTTTGAACTTGTAATTTCACTGTAGTAACAAGTAATTGTTTAATACATTGAGAAAGAACTCCATCATTTTCTTCTCTCAATCTTGAAGAATTCACATGCTTTTAGTAATGTTTCTTAATCAGTTTCCTTGCACGCTTGTTACCCTACCCTTCTGATATATACACGTAAAGCCATATAATTAAGAACAATTTTAAAGGGCACTTTAACAAAACGGTGTCATGTAATTTACCACATGAGAAGTTTCAAATAATTAAAACTTAGGGTTTGCATTAAAATATCTTATGTTCAAATGCTAGAAGGGACAGGATAGAGTTTATGAATTATAAAAGTATTATCTTAATTGTGTTCTATACCCGTTAAACTGTTCGAAAAAAAAAATTATTTTATTTACAACTTGCATGCTCTCTTGGATACAAGCCGTCGAATAACAAAACTAGTGGGATTCTCAGGTATTTCCTTTATTGACTTTAGTAAATAAAGATCATTCATCATCGTAGTCAACTTTTCCATGTGGTAAATATTTTTAAAATATATATTATCACCGTACAAATTCATTGATTATATAGTTCCAACCACCAAACCAATGGATTGAATCTGTTTTTTTTTTTTTTTTAATAATAATAACTATTATTATTTTTCATCTTAAAAAATTGATAATTCGAACTTTCAATATAATTTTTTAAAATTATTAATTATTTTCATCTTAAAAATTATATTAAAAAATTCATCATAGAACTCGGTTTGGTCTTCCCATGGTCTTCCTAGAGTGGTTTCAGAGATGAAGCTGCCCGTATTTATTGTCTATAAAAGCCCCGGCATATTCATAGGAGCATAATAGGCTTACTCTGAACAAGAGCTGACATACTGGGCAACTTTGCACCCATCCAGCCGTTTACATAGTGTTTGGCGAGGTAGTCTTAAAAACTGATTTTTACGAGGTGAAGCATAATCATGTCATGGAAAATATGTTGATAGAACGTGGAACACACTCAAAATTTCTTTGATAAATCAAAGTTTAAAGCATATTATTCATAACAATCAAAACAAAAACCAGCTCTGGGAAACGCCCAGGAGCTCAAGGAAACGATGGAGGATAAGAACGCCTCAGGTAATGCGACTAGCCGCGATAGCAAAAATATCCTTCACTATCAAGCAAAAACTATATGCTGCGAAGTACAACCACGAAGCTCAAAAGCTTATTTAGCGGTGATGCTCAGTAAGACTGGTAATGCTTTAGTAAGGTTCAACTGGTGCCCTGAATTTTGCTCCTGCATATACTGCTGCAGATCCCAGCTCTTCCTCTATCCTGAGAAGCTGCAGTTATAAAAATACCAGGAGGGAACAATTACCGTTAGTTCAGATCATAGGCTGAGTTGAGAGAAGGCAAGAAAATGATTAAAATACTACTTGATGGTCAAGAGTTGAGAGACATTTTCATCTACCTGGTTGTATTTTGCTAGGCGTTCTGATCTGCATGGAGCTCCAGTCTTGATCTGTCCCTGTTAAGAAGGAAGAAAAAAGGGTGTAAACATCAGCTCAAGCCTCTAGCAACAGCCTCACAATGCTTCAGCTTCTGCAACTCACACGCTCCAAAAATTTTAATTAGAGGCAAAACAACAAGAGCACATATTCTGGCATGGTAAAAACACAAAAACAGCAAGAACTTGGGAAATGCCCTAGTACTTACAGTAGACAATCCAACTGAAAGGTCTGCAATGAAAGTATCCTCAGTTTCACCACTGCAAATGAACAAGGTGAACCATTTTAGAAATGTTTTTGTCGGTGAAAAACTATTTAATCGAAGCCACAAAAAAACAAAGGATGCACCTTCTGTGGCTTGCCATGACACCCCAGCCAGCATGTTTAGACATTTTCACAGCTTCAATACTTTCAGTTACGGTACCAATTTGATTCACCTGATTAATTGTGTAAGAAGGTAAGACTGTTAGTTGGTATTAACAGGATGCCTCGTCTAAAATGAAATAAAAATTTGTTAATATCACCTTCAATAGAAGGGCGTTGCAGGACTTCTCCTTAATTGCTTTCTCCACACGCTGCAGTAAAAACAAACATTTAATTACAAGCCCAATCATTTTAATTTATGCCCCGGGGATAATATTTTAAACTTCCAGCTCCCATAATCACCTTGGGGTTTGTGACAAGTAGATCATCACCAACAATTTGCACATGTTCACCAACTTCAGCAGTCATCTTAGCGTAGTGTTCCCAGTCATCTTGATCAAATGGATCCTCAATGGACACAATTGGATAATCAGCCACGAATGACTTGTACACATTCTTTAGACTGTCTCCAGATATCTTCTCTGATCCATTATTGTTCTGAGACAGATAGATAATTGGCTTAGAGTCACAAAGTTAAAATCCAACCTTCTAAATAAAATGCAATCATTTTAAGCAGGCACAAAGAAGCATTTGGTTGTTAAACATGTGATTACCTCTTCCTTGAAATTCAAATCATAGGTCTTGTCCTTGTCATTATAGAACTCTGACGCAGCAACATCCATCCCAATCACAACCTAACATGAGATACCTAAAATTAATTAGATTACAAGAGTGACAAAAAAGCACGATAACATCAGAATGGACACCAACCTTTCCAGTATATCCAGCTTTGGCTATCGCTGTCTTGAGCAGTTCAAGACCCTCTTTGTTTTCCTGCACATATGAGACGGTTCAGCTTTACCACTATTCGCTCAGTTTAACTCAAACCCGATTGATAACCTGCGAGACCTAAAAACTCCAATGCAACAATTTGAGCATGAACAGGTAGCTAGTAGCATTAACAAACCTGAATATTAGGAGCAAAGCCACCTTCATCACCTACATTGGTGGCATCTTGTCCATACTTCTTCTTAATCACAGACTGGATGTACATGCAAGAAGTTACAATTCAAGCCAGTGGTAAGTTGAATTAAACATGAAAGAGAAAACAACTTAAGAACCATAAAATTACCTTCAGGTTATGGTACACTTCTACACCCATTTTCATGGCTTCCTTGAAAGATGATGCCCCAACAGGGAGAATCATGAATTCCTGTTGACAGACAAATGTTAAATGAAAGCACCAAAAAAAGGGAAAAGCCGTTTAATCATGTGTGAGCTCTGTCAACAAAATTACCTGCATTGCCAGTTTATTTCCAGCATGGGAACCTCCATTGATGACATTGAATGCAGGTACTGGCAAAACCAAGGTCTTGTTCCCAGCAAGATTTGCTATGTGCTGCGAGATAAATGATATCACAACAACGAACCCCCCCAAGCACTGCAATGAAGAAAGAGAACAGCAGACTACACTAGCACAGCATATATACCTGGTAAAGAGGGATCTTCTTAACCATTGCACCTGCTTTGCAAACAGCAAGTGACACTGCCAATATAGCATTTGCTCCGAGCTGGAATAATGAAAAAAAAGAGGGGGGGGATCTCAATTAGAATACGAGTTACCAGTCATTAACAGAATACATTAATGATTTTCCAAGAGCAAAATTAAACAAACCTTCTGTTTGCACCAACCCCATTCATTAACAGTTCCATCCAGTTGTTGTACCATGAAATTATCGATTTGGACCTGCTCTGTTGGGTCCTGTAAGAAAACCCACATCAATCACTGTTTGTGATTGAAGACATGTACAATTACAAGAAAAATTGAATTTCCATATATTACCTTGCCAATAATGGCTGGTCCAATAATGGAATTGACATTCTCTACAGCCTGAACATCAACAAAAAGCAAATCAAGAAACAATCTCAAAAGTCAGCACGCCGATACAAACCACATCATAAGAGCTTGATCTGCAAAATACCTTAAGTACACCTTTCCCAAGATAATCTGATCCTCCATCTCTCAACTCTAAAGCTTCATAGACACCTTTTTACACACAATCACAAAATCAGATCAGGGTAAACAGTAATTCATACATACCAAATAAATCTTGAACAGGAACTTGTAAAATACACAAAAAGTACTAATCTTTACCAGTGGAAGCACCACTTGGAACGGCAGCTCTAGCAGAGGTTCCATCAGAGAGCAAAACATCAGCCTGTTTATAATTTAAAAAACCCATCATTTCATCAGAACAAGATACATATACAAGGAACCACCAACAAACCAAAAGCACGGACTTTAAAAAATCAAATCCCAGTCATGCTTTCAACAAGAGCTCCCTCTTTTATTCCCAAAAAAGCATCAAAACCAAATTTTCTCTCTGGCCCATTTTTTCTTAACACCCAAACCAAACATCAACCGTTAAAAAACAAGGATCAGAAAAAACCGCAACTGGCAGCACAAAAGAATCCCAAAACATTTCAATAAAGCCTCCTCTTTTATTACCAAGAAAGTATCAAGGATGAAAAACAAAGGTAAAAATAAAATCGAAAGTGCGAAAAAAATGATTAGTTATCACTGGATGACTAGAATTGAATCAATAAAGGCTTACTTCAACGGTGGGATTTCCACGACTGTCAAAAATTTGACGAGCTTTAACAGCCTTGATCGTTACCATTGTTGATCTGATGTTCCAACACTTCGTTAGTCCTGAGGTATCTCTTTTCTGCTCCTTTTTCCCGAGACAGTCACAGAGATGCTGAAACTAGGGCGTGAGAGGGTTTTATTTAGTGCCTGTCGTTCGGCTGCTTTTGAGTTTTTTTTTTTTATATATATATATATATATATATATATATTAGTATTTTTAGATTATTTTAATATATTAATGTTAAAAACAATTTTTTTTTTAAAAAAAATATTATTTTGATGTATTTCGATACAAAAAATATTTTAAAAAACAATAATAATCATACTCCCAAGATACCCTACGGAGTCCGGAAAAACAAAACCACGGGAGGTATGATCGAAACCGTTGAACATTGAAGACATGATCTGATGTGGACAGTTCGATCGGTTTCTCGATGATCACGAGAGAAGTGGTTCTTTATAGTTGAGTGGGGTCCAATCGACGGCAGGGGTCTTGCATCCAGTGGGGGAATATGCTGGGAATTTTTCGAAAAACCATACGGTAAAAACGTTGAAGATTTACTGTGGGCGGTCCCATGATGCATAGATATCCAATGTGATCCCGGCCGCCGCGCCCCTTGTTTAGCTACCATACCATACCCGGTATGACCCGTTGATTTATAATATGATTCTTGTCGGATTTCAAATTAAATATACATAATTATTTAAATTAAACCAAGTAACCCCATTTACTTTATTAAATTCAATGCAGACATGCTCGGCTCTCATCATTTTCTTAAGAACAAAACCTAGTTTTGATAATAATAATAAAAAATAAAATTAGATCCAACCTAGATATGACAAATGTGATTCTTACCATGTAGAATGTGGGCGCTTTTCAATGTTTAAAAAACATAAAGCTTGAACACCTAAATTAAAGCAATAATAAGTTATTCTTGAAAACAAACATTGACTCTTTTTTTTTTTTAATTTTAAAAGTGTTTTTTTAATATTTTAAATTGGGTTTTATAGTGTTTTAAAATTATTTGAATGTTTCATGTCAGAGGTAAATTTAAAAAATAAATAAAAATTATTTCAATGTAATTTTAAATTACCCTTTTTAAAACATAATTATTAATTGCAATACTAAATATCATATAAAATATTGTTGAATTTGATTTTCAAAATATATTCGGACTGAAGTTGCATTAAAAATATGTTTTTAATTTATATCACATCGCCTTCGGGGGGGCAAATCTTCACCGACATGTCAATCTCTTAAAATGTTATTTCACAAGGAGTAAAGCCATATAAATAATAACAAGGAGAAGAGTTCTCACACAATGGACCGTGGGATCAAATTGCTAACCTGCCCCCCACATCTATATAATACATCAAGATAGTTTAAAAACATAAAAAAACAATAAAGATATTTTAAAGAAGGTGAGGGGATTTTTTTAAATATTATTAAGGGTTTTTTTTAAAAAAAAATATTTTAAAATGTTTTTTTTATATCATTATCATTGAAAAATACTAAAAATATATATATAAATCTGATTTTTTTCAAGATAAATACACATTTAAATGCATATAGGAACATATTATCAAGCATATATGGGATATTTGACATTGAGTTTCAACTGACTTTTCATGAATATTTTTTTTTCCTTCAAGTTATTATTTTAATGTTAATATTATTGAATTTTTTTGATGGGATGATGTTAGATATAAATCTTAAGAAATAAAATAAAACATAATATTTCAATGAAGTTCCAGTTTGGTTAATTAAGTTTGAGCTGATTTTTTAAAAAAAAATTATGAAATTAAAATTTAAGTGATTTTACTTTTTTTTTTTAAATTATAACCAAATTTAATAAACCGTTCAGTCTCAATTAATTTCAAGTAGGTTACTATGATTACTATAGATAATTTAAAAAATTTATTCACCCTAATATCATCTAATTTCTAAATTAGGTACCAACATTGTATTAAAAATTTTTTTTTTTTGATATTTTTAAATGATGATGTCAAAAATAAATTTTAAAAAATAAATAAAAAATTTAAATAAAAATTACTTTTAAAAACAATCACAGCTACGTTATTAAATTATTAAAGCAACACCAATACATCTCGTGACCATAACTTTGAAGGCCACATGTAACGCTCATTGGGGGCCCATTAAATCATACATGTCTTGGGCTAAGGCCCAGGTTTGCCTTGCTAAATTAGGGTTTAGGGTTTTACTCAGGCTTCTTCTTGTTACCCTATTAGCTTGCAGTGTTTACAATATAATCTTCTCAACGAATCTCAACTTCCCTCGTTCTTTAACAAGGTAAATTGTTTGTCCTTCTCTCTAAACCTAACCTGGTCAGTTTCTTTTCCGTTTCCTTTTTTTTTTTTAATATCGAAACAGCTTGCTTTTGTATATTTAATAACTCCGTTTTCCTCATCTTTGATTTTTGCTTGAAGTAGTGTTTTAGCTTGTTTTTGTTGAAACTAATAAACTTTGTGCTAAACTAGCATCTGGGTTTGAAGAATTTTGAATTGGGTTATTAGAGTTTGTTGATTTTAGGCCCTGTCTGTATTTGTTTGATGGCCTTGTTATAAATTTAGTGTGAATTTTATTGCATAAATTAAGAGTTCTTCCTGGTGTTAAGTATTTAAATTGGATAATCTAATCTTGATTTGTTGAGCCAATCTGAGTTTTGTGTTTATGGCTGTTTGCGTTATCTGGGGTTGTATTTAGGGTTCGATACCATTACTTTGCAGAAGTATTTGAATCCGATTTGACTGAGGAGAATTTGTGGCTGTTATTCTTTGGTACTTTTTTAGCTTAATTTTGAGTTTATGTATTGATATCCGTGAGTAATATCTGCTTTTTTTATGCGTGAGTAGATATTGGTGTGGTTATTAATTGTAACTCGGCTTTGGATTGTGATAGGTTTGTATAATGGTGGTAGTTAAGGGAGAATCGACCCTCTCCGATGAGGAGCTGGTAACAGATGATGAAATGGATGATCTTGATGAGAAAGTGTCTGGATCCGAGTCAGAATCGGAGGATGAAGATGTGAAGTTGCCTGAACCATCTACAAATGCTATATTCAATAGAGATGGTCTTGCTGATAAGCTTCAAGATATTAGTTGGCCGGAGAATGTTGGATGGATCCACAAACTTGTGATTGACTTCAATCAAGAGCAAGAGGTGGATGTGAATGATGACCTGACTAGAGAGCTTGCATTTTACACACAAGCCTTAGAGGGAACAAGGCAGGCATATGCTAAGCTGGAGTCAATGGGGATTCCTTTTCTCAGGCCTCCTGATTATTACGCTGAGATGGCGAAGTCGGATACTCATATGGAGAAAGTGAAGGGCCGGCTTTTGGCAGAGAAGAGAAACATTGAGGAAGCTGAGGAGAGAAGGAAAGCTAGAGATTCTAAGAAACTAGCTAAAGAAGTCCAGGCCCAGAAGCAGAAAGAGAGAAATGCACAGAAAAAGGCAGCGATAGAGACCGTTAAGAACTGGAGGAAACAGAGGAAACAAAGTGGGTTTGCTGGAGGGGACAAGGATGGTGAGTTGGATATGCCCTTTGAAGATGGAAAAGTATTTGAAAGGTCAAACAAGAAGAGGCCAGGGGTGTTTCCAGGAGACCGGTCTGGAGGGAAGGGGAGACAATCTTCGAAGAAGGGGAAAAATGGACCAGAAAAGAAAAAATTCAAGAGGGAATCAAGGGATTCCAAATTTGGATTTGGTGGGAGGAAAGGTTTAAAGAAGCAGAACACCGCTGACACCACTGATGATTTTAGAGGCTCCAAGAAGGGCAGTGCAGCCGGAAATAAGAAAAGGAAGATGTGGTAAACTGTTGTTTGATTTTGCTTTGCTAAAGATTTACAGTAGACTACAGCTACAACTCTTTGCAATTGTTTCGGGAAGGGCTTGTAATAGGGTTTTAAGCCTATCCCTTTCCCCCCTCTAATTCGTGTAATCCTTAAGCTTGTTTGATTGAAGTACTAATTTCCTTTACTCTGTATGGCGAGTATGTCCAGATCCCAGTATGGAATCTTGATTTTCTATTATCATTCTATCTCAATCGATTCGTCATTACATTACATTCAATACCTTGAATTTTATTTAGTCTTAACTGTCTAACCTGCGTTTGCAGCTTCATATAATTCCACTTTCATGATCAAGTTTGGGAGTGCTATCTCTTCTGAAATTTTGGCGTTTGTAACATGTGTAAACAATCAAGGCCTGCTTCCTTCGCCGTTAACCTCATATCGTTTTCATCCCATCCATCTCAGTACACCTTACCTCGTTCCATTTTTTTTTGCTTTATCCAATGAAAATCAACTGCAGTTGGTGAGCAGTCATGAATCAGATTTCAATAATTCTCTGTACCAGCATCTTTGATTGACGCAAATACTCAACTTGTTTTAACAAGTCAACCCTAGGAAATCCCAGGTCTCTTTGGCTTCATAATTATCAGGGTTTAGCATTTTTCTCAGTTCTTGTGTTGCCACTGCTGTTGCATGGGAGCAGTGCTAAAATTTAGATGCGATCGAGTCTAGACTTTAATGGTGGGCGCAGGAACTGCATGTGTTAACTTTTCTTCCTTGAGCCCCATTTCTATGAAAAAGCTTCGAACAAATGAGCAAACATATTCCCACTAAAATTTACTGCGGTTTGATGTTGCCTCATCAAAATTCGTTGAAAATTACTATTTATGTGATAATATTAAAAATAATTTTTTAAAAATAAAAAATATATTAAAATACTGCGGTTTGATGTTGCCTCATCAAAATTTGTTGAAAATTACTATTTATATGATAATATTAAAAATAAAAAATATATTATTTTAATATATTTTTAAATAAAAAATACTTTAAAAAATAACAGTATATAAAAATGATTATAATTTCAAACACCCTCTAGGTAGTTTTTTCACAGCAGTGACACCATTCTTTTGATAAAATTATTTTATATAAATATAGTTTTTTTATATGTTTAAATCATTTTACAAATTATATAAAAAATTTTTTTTAATATATTTTCTAATAGAAAACATATTTTAAAAATCAATCATTATTCTTCATTATCATCCTCGTGTATCAAAATGGTAAAGTATTGGTAATTGTCAATTGTCAATAATTAATAGAATTTATATTAACATCAAAATAATTGAAAAAACATATAAAATTTCTAATTTTAAATAAAAAAATTTAGAAAACACTTTAAAAAATAAAAACTATTAATAAATGATAATCCGGCAGACTAAAAAATGAAAAACAAAAGGAAAAACAAATTTTAAGAGTCTGGTGATGTCAATTGGGTGACAGTAGAGGGTATGAGAGAAGATGATCAAATGGTTCGACGTGGTGTTCTTGTTCTTTACTTCTTTAGTTTAATGACGAGAAGGCCCACATCTCTGTTGGCGAGAGAAGCTTCCCAAAATACACACAAAAGCATATAATATTTCATTTCCCATTTTATATGTAGCCCTTAGACTTCTGCCACAAAAAAGCTTCATCTGAGCTCTTCTCAGCCTTTCAATACAGGGCTCTCAAAGGGCTTGCCTCTTTTGCTCCGACAACGACACTTTCTCCCTCCAGGTTTTTGTCGACTGCATATCCTTTGATTTCTCCCTAGTTTTCAGGACCATGTTTGAGTCTGCACTAGAATTGATCACTCAGGCTGCTTCCAATTCTTTTGTGGTCTTCTGCTTTTGCAATTTGATCATTGTAATGATCCTCATGGGCTCAAGACCTGTCTCTAAATTTGACCAAGAAAGCGAGATTCTGAGGTCAAAGGTCATCGCACACGCAAGGGTGAAAGAAGATATCCTGGCTTCACATGATGGAAACGAGATGTCAATAGATGACAGGAATGTGTCAATCATCCTGGAAGAACCCACCGGCGACGGCGGCGAAGAGGATGAAGAAAATGGAAATGATAATGAAGACAAAGATGACGAGCTGAGGAGAAGATCTGATGAATTTATCAGCAAGGTCAATCATGGATGGAGGAGAGAAACATCAAGGTATCATGTTTAGCCTAGAAATAACTTGACAGGAGTTTCTGAAGGGCTGGCCTGTTACTTAGAAACGTGACACTGCTAGAGTTTGTTGCGGTCATCATCTATCCATTGCTGTACATAAACTTATAATGATGACACAACTCACTGATAAAAAATTTATTGTACTGTTTGAAAGCAATATTGCAGAACCTCACTGTCGAGAAAATGGAAATTACCGTTCCATTGTAGTTTCTCTACTGCCTTCCTATGTTTTGGACACTAGTTAAGTACAGAAAATTTTAGATTTCTTTAGCATTCACGTGCAAGCCACTCATGAAAACAATCAACAAACTTCATGTAGACGCGAAGGCAGTGATTTTCATGGTTGTCAGAGTCAGTCCGAACAGTTTAAGGCCCTGGTTAATGAGTCGTCGCGCCAACCCACGGATCCGTGGTTCAACCCTTCAGAATTATCGAACAAACAACAGGGAGCAGGTACAGCCTCTTCTGGTGTCTAGATAAAGCAGGTACAGCATGGATAAGGGCTGATCAGGCATTGAAAAGGTGGATTAAGCCATGGAAAGGGCACTGTATATAGGGCATCTTTGTTCTAGAATTTGTCGGAAGTGCATTAGCTGTTGATATATCACGTAAAACCAATTTAAAAGCATTATAAAAATTAATATAAATTTCAACAGATTTTTTTTAATAATAATCGAAAGCCTGGCCTAGCTTGGATTCTGCTCTCACATGGATGAATGAAGTGTGCCAAAGGGTACAAAGAAAAGCAGAAACAGATGTTACTTTCACTGGAGTTCTTTTTTATTCCTGTTAAAGAGATCATTCCTCTACTCTACTATTCATTGACAAGGCAAGTTCATGTCTAGAGAACCCAACTACAATCTCAAGTGATAATAATCTCCAGATAAAGTTACATCGTACAACTGCATGTAGAAGGAAAAGTCGGCATAGTGTTCTTTGACAAGGATTTATGACCTAACCCCCTTGTTTTTAACCTTGTTCTTAGTTGGATCTGTCTCTGCATCGACATTTTGTTTGGAGAGGCCTCAATCAAGGCTCTGTCCGGGTCCCTTGAATGAAAAAGTTGATGTAGTTTTTTGACAAGGATTCCTTGCCTGTCTTGATCATGCGGTGGAAACATATAATACATCCCGTTATACACTAAAATTAACCAAACATTTATAAATTATAGATGAGAAAGAATATATCAAACTTGATTATAAATTAAATTTGATAGGGTTAATGCAAGATATATAAAAAGTATATATATAGTACCTTAAAACAAGAAATAATTAAGTAGCTATCTTGAAAAGAGTGAATAGGTAATTACTGAAAATTATTTTGAATAAATTAAATAAATAGTTAATGAAAGTTATCTTGGCAGCCATCAATTCTTCTTTTTCTTATAGCTTTTTTTTTATTAATTTGATTTTTTTTTTAGTTTTATAATTCTAAAGAATTAATTTAAAATATTCATGGTGGTCCTCAATTATTTGTTACAGATTTTTGTTTGTGTTTGTCTCAATTAAGAAAACTTTATACCTCAAGATTTGAATTTTAAGTTAATTGATTTGAATTCTAGATCTAATCATAAATCTACGCATGCAATTTCAAATTTGTATTACAGAGTTACATCAGTATAAATATGATTAAATTTATTTTCACACACACAATAGCTCAACTAAATAAAAAAACCATATAATTAAAACAACTTGAATGTAAAATAAACTTTATTTTATTTCCTAAGTTATAAAGTTTAATTTACTTTCAAAACATTTATAGAGTTATTGCCTATAAAATTACATTTTGCAAGCTATCACCTATTGGTTATTTGGTTACTAGCATATAATTACATAGAAAATTACAAGCTCACTTGACTATCACCTATAAAGTTATCACCTACAAAATTTAGTCAAGATAACTACATATCTATTTCTTGTTTTAAGAATAGCATACCAAGTACTCTATATACATTTTATTCACCATCCACATTCAAATTTGAACTATATCAAATTTAGTCAGCAATCAAGTTTGACTCATTATTTCTAATCCAGACTTCATATCTCTTCGGAGGTCTTGAGATACAAGGAATGTTTCAACAATCTGGAAGAGAAATTCATACACATTTTAGGCAGAGTTGGTGAGCCGTATACTTGGCGAACATTTCGAGCGGTTCAGGGGGCACTCATGAACAGCCACCAGCACACGACTGTCTTCGCCCCTGTCCTATTTTTGGGCCAATGCCCCCTTTGTACCGCCAAAATTTAAGATTCTTGCCGAATCCGAGTTTGCTGTTCCAAATGTTTCAGATAAAGCTCTAAAAGGAAAATCCTGATAGAGGATAAGGGGGCAGAGCACGGAACTCAGTGTCTAGTGCAAGTCATTAATAAAGAGAATATCATCCATTTAAATTCGTTCGGTTACAAAGAACTAAATCAGAAGAATGGCACAAGGTTTTTTCATACATCTAAAATGCTACAACACCACAACACTAGAAAGCACATGATGACAACAGCCAGAAAAGGATCCTAAACTACTGTAAGTCGTGCCTAAAGCTAATAGAAGAGAGTACACTTATGGGTCTTATATCATATATGATGTTAAACCCTGGATTTTTCTCCCATCTGGGCCTGTATTTCTCTCATCTAAATTCAATGCAGAAATGCTGTGGTATCTACAGTAAAACAATGTAGATAATCTCAGCATGTATAAAACATCATCAGTATGAGCCCTCACAGTTTGAATGGTCAGGACCTTTAGATCCATCATCAGGTGAAGAAGATCTGTTGTCAGAAATTGGATCCTTGAAGGCAGAAGATCTGTTGTCAGAAATTGGATCCCTAAAGGCTTGCAGGGGGTTAAAAGAGGCTGGATTGTCTCCGTTGAAGGATGGAGAAGGTATGGCAACGGGTCTTACTCCACCATAGGACCCCTTCATTTCTTCTGGGGAAAATATGTTGATAGTAGCAGGAATGACAGCTGGTGCAGATTCAATCCTCTGCTTCTTGTTTTTTGATTCCTGCTGATGGCCTGGTAGAAAACTCCCCACGACAACCTGATGCACTCAACACAATCCACAAAGAAGGAATTAAAAGAATTAAACCTAAATAGAATTGAATGTTATGGGTTGTGATAGGGGAAAACACTCATTATTTACTCAAATTCTATTATCATTTAATCTTCCATGTCAGGATGAAAAGGGAAAAACTATTAGCTTATTTGGAGCATTATTTTTAAATCTGAGCCATCCAGCAGTAATAGATCTTTTTGATTTCCATTTCCTTTGATACTTTTACAAAATGGTGTACCTGTACAGGGCCAGCAGCTACCAGAAGACCAGCAAGTCCTCCCCCAACAACACGACCATCTGGACCTGCCAAAGAAACACTCATCCCACCAGATCTGCTCTTTGTTCCTCCATTTTCAGTTGGCATAAATGACCCAGATAATGAAAGTATCTCAAAACGACCCTGAAAAATAATGGATTGGTGGTTTATAATGTGAAAAAAAAAAAATAATACTAAAAAGTCACGATTTTGTGGTCAAAGCAATGAGTTGGCAGTCACATCCTAAAATTCACATTGATTAGGTAAAAATAATACTCAGAATATAGTCAGGTCCATCCATGTGAGATTAAGACTCCACAAGTCATGACTCATGATAAATTTAAGAGGAATGTGGCAGAGGAGAATGGAAGCACATAAAGTACAAAACTAGTTACATTATTGTAGTATAATAATTATATGTGGCTAAATCCCAGCAATTCTTCAACTCAAATCCATGGACTTATCATATAGAAACTCTACGCAGCAGGATCAGATTTAAGACCCCAATTCCAAATACAAATACAAAAACAAATATCAACGACAGTATAAGATTCCCAAACATCTGGTCTCTGATTTAAAGGCTCAAGGCAGCTAGCATGCTATTATACATTCTTCTTTTATTCCTCTTCTGATCGTGTCTTGCTCTTAGTCTTATGCAACTCAAGAGCACAAAACATGAACAATACAACTGGCTCTGTCTATCTAGCCAAACAACTTCCACCTCTCTTTTCAAATTTCAAATTTCAAGTTCATTATCTGTAGCATAACCCCTGAAACTTCGTAAAAATCATATAGATATGAGCAAACAATAATTACTGATGATGTCTTCATAAACATACACCGAATGTTTTTCTTTCCTTTTTCTTGTTTTTTGTTTTGTTTGAGAACTTGGCATAGATATTACAACACCAAAGCTAGCATAGACTAAAGAAAAGAAACTTCTATTCATTAGGGTCAACAGAAAATGGTGGAAGTGCAAGCACTATTCTTTCCGCACAGCCTGGCCATCAGCCACAATGAAACAGCACAACTCTTTGAAGTGCTTCCATGGAAAAATAAATTGTCATTTGAAAATTGTATGCAACTCAATTATATAAAAATTACAGCAGAAGAAGATGAAGGACCACACCTCATATGTTAGAGTACCACCAGAAGAAGTAGGTTGACGAAGTGTAACATTAGAGATAGTCCCATTTGCGGAAAGAATGCATATAGCACGAGCTCCTTGTTGCGAAAAGGACATAACCTTCATTGTCACATCCTAAAACAACAACAAACAGCAATGACAATAAGAGACACCGAAAAATAAAAATAAAAAATATCAAGGAGCAGAGCAGCAGGTGTCCTTAAGTTGATTTGTAAGGGGAGTTCAGATCACAGGCCAACTTGATATAAAAGATAGTAGCAGGCACAAGAAATTAGACCCCGTGTTGGAAAATGAAGCTGACGAGACTACATTTTTCTCTCGTTATATAAGCATGTGAAATTAACTTATGAAACCATGAGAATTTCAAGAATAGAGTTCAACCGAAAGACAAAATGATACCAATTGAACCCCTATGTTATACCAAAGTTCATTTGGAATAAGTGCTAGGCATACCTCGCCAGCATTAACTGTGATCACATGTGGCATGAAATTAGCACCAACAAAATATGCAATTTTGTTACCTGCATCACAATATTTCAAGAAATCCACATCGTCAGGATGAACCATGGAATTTCAGTAGAATAAAAAACCCAAGAAGCATACAAAAAACCAGTCACTGTACTTGACCTAACAACTTTGACATCTACTAATAGCAAGTAAATCAAGCAAGGAAAACTCAGTCAATATTCTAGAGGAGAATTATTCAAGAAAAAAAAAGGGGGATGTATAATCTCAAATAATTTGTCATGTGTCACATGACACAACCATTTGCATTGAGATGCAACTGATTATATCAAGGCATTTAGTTTAAACTTGGTCTTACACCATTTGAATACATCTAGTGATTTTTTTTTGAGAACGAAATTATTCTACAGATTAAAACCATGAAATGAAAATGAATAATGAGATCCATGAGTTTTTGCAAAACAGTTATGTAAAAAGCAACCAACAAACACTCTCATGAAACAGCACGTTTAGTTAGAAAATACAGAAAGCCTTGCTGTTCTTTTGGCAGAATGATATTGACATTAGTACCCAGATCCCAACCCGCCCAGAGAACTTCTGGCTGGCTTTCGTTCTTTTTCTGTTATTTTAGCACAAGACAATCAAGGTATATACTACCTATATGATTGATTGCTCTGCTCCTAGTTTATTTTCATATTTTCACCATTCATTTTTAACCTTAAGAGCCAGAGTCCAAAAACTTTTATATAAAAACCCAACTGCAGGCAGATGGGATCCAACCATATCAAATATCCAACGGATTTTGCCTGTCCAACAAAATAGGCAACTTGAAAAATGCAATGTGTTTTCTACCATAACTGTGCAAATATTCCACTCAAAAGGTAAGAAGTACAGTTTTGCATCTAGAAGAAGAAGAAAAGATTCTTCCATAATACATCATTATCAAATCTTCCTCTCATAAACTTGTACCGTTAAATCAAGATATGTGGATCAGAAGGAAAATGTCAGAGTTAATGGTCCCACTCTCACTCTCACTCTCTCACATCAAACCCAACAAATATCCTCTACAATTCTACTGCAAGATCCATACCACAACCAAAAAGATAAACCAAGACCCATTTCAGATTCACTACACAAACACAACCAACCAAGTATAAAAACATTAAAAACATCAAAAAGCATATCATCAGCAATAACCAACTCAAATGATTTAAAAAATATCATGAATTCATGATTCCTAAATGTAACAGTAAAACATATTAAAAAAACAAAACAAATTAACAGTAACTGAAACCAAACCTTCATGTATTCAAAATTTATAACAAGAACTGATCTTTTTACCTGTGCTCTCATATTCATAATTATGTTGCTTCTTGACTGCCTCTATGGACCTTCCTCTACCACGTTTCCATGCAGAATAGTCTCCGGTAAGCGGAATAGAGGATGATATTGGCATTGGTGACAATGCTGTATTTAAGGTTCCATCAGGGGCATACTTTCTAGGCCTTCCCCTTTTCTTCTTGACCCCAGTATCTGTACCACCCACACTCACTGGAGAGGCACCCACTGGTGGCCCACCAAACTGGACAGGATCAGGGTTTGGGACAGGGTTTGAGTTAGAGTTAGGGTCCGGATTTGAATTTGGAATAGGATTTGGATTTGGATTCGGGTTATGGTTACTGTTTGAGTTAAGGTTTGGAGTTGGGTTAGGATTGGGGCTAGAATTTTCATTTCTGGGTGCCATCCTGAAGCCTTCAGGAACTTCTTCTGCCTTAACCGTTACACTTGAACTTACTGCTATTCCCCCTTTTGCCTCCATCACCTCATAGATCATTCAAAAAAACCCTTAAACCCTGTAAACCCTAGAGCTTTCCAAACATGAAAACACAAAACTTTTTCAAGTTCAAGTGCTTAGTATACAATAAGAAACTCAAAATTAGCTTATAGATCAGAACTTTTTGGAGAAAATGATTTCAGACAAGCTAGTTAAGCTTCAGGAAAACAGAAAAATTTCAAACTTTGACTCGAATCTCCAAGGATTAGAAAAATTAGGTGAGTTTTCAAGCTTAAACCTCCTCCATTGCAGAGAATGCTCAGAGCTTCAATGGTGGTTTTTAGTGTAAGTGAAAATTAACACCAGAGCTTAAAAAATTACAGAGAAAAAATTGCAATAAAAATAAAAATTAGAGGGGATGCAGAATTTCTTCAATGGAAACGAAATTAGGGTTTTGCAGGAAAAGCAGGGGAAATAAATAAAGTAGAGAAAATATAAAAAAAATTAAAAAATTAAAAATAAAAGGGTATATTATATGTTTAATATTGTTGAATGTAATTAATAATCAAATATTTTAATTGCAAAACTCAAAGTATAAATTTTGGTTAATAAAAGATTTCACGTCCGTCTTGGAAATTCAATAAGAGTGATTTTAATAATAAATGGCAGAGATTGTAATTGTTTTGAATATAATAAAAAAGTGATTAAATTTAGGAAAAGAAAATGGCTTTTTCTATTTTAAATTCGGCCCTTTAATTATTTAAAGCTTAAAAAATTATTTTCTTGAAGCTGTAAAGGTAAGGTTGGAGGCCATGCCAATTTCCCACCTACTGACATCTCCCTTTGTCTTTTCATTTAAAATTAAACTTTGACTATACAAAATTGCCCTTTCTTTCTCATGATCTACTGTTAATGCCACTCTAAACCACCATGCTTGAAAAGTATTTACTGCTTGTTTCCCCAGAAAAAGCCATATTCATTCTCCATTGAGTATTTTGGACCACTCTCCCTTCCCATGTTAAATAATTCTGTCCTCCCATTATCCCTGTTTCAAACCATCATAGATTTATACATGATTTCTAGGTTAATCTAAGACCCGTTTATTACCATGGCGATCCGTGTGGCTGGTTGGCCATAGACAAGACCAATTTACATGCATGCAAAAAATGTCGTGTTTTAATTTTTAATAGATTTAGTGTAAGAGGTTAATACTGTTTTTTCTTAAAAAAAAAATTAAAAATATATTAAAATAATTTTTTATTTTTTAAAATTATTTTTTATATTAATAAATTAAATGATCTAAAAATACCAAAGAATTTTAATTTAAAATAAAAATAAATATGAGAACCTTACTCCTAACCCATAATCTTACCCCTGAGAATCTTCTCCTTCCACTGTAGAGACTCAAAAGGAAGAAGTAAAAAGGACAGGACATCCCCTGGAACAGGTTGCCTTGTGATTTTGCAACAGGCATGACAAAAAGGCCCAGTGGAAGCCGAAAGAGTTTTTTTTATATATATATATAATTTTAACTTGCTACTGTTTAAATAAATAAAATATATTTTTATTTTAATAAATTATTTATATCGCATTGCCGAACAATCAGATATAGAAAATCAGTCTCAGCCCCTTTGAGTGCTTAATTGAGAGAAACTTAAAAATGAAAAGGTGGATCTTTTTCTCAGCATAAAAGAGACGTCTGTGCAAATCAAGAGAAGCTAACACCGGTGAGGAGGCAACAATTTCAACAACTCAGTCCACGTTTCAATGCTCGTAGACTATATACACTATCAAAAAGCCAATTACATTTGACTTTGACCCAGAACTAGACCTGGAAAAAAGATGAAACAAATAGAAAAGGTAAAATCAATTAGATCAACAGGCAATGACGACAACATATTAAATTCAAGCTCGCCCATGGTTTGTGAGAATATCAGACTTGTAGCTGTATGATTGATTTTATATGTGAATTGGGAATGATGAATCCTGCTCTTCGTTCCTCGAATGAGTACTCTAATTCTTCAGGAATTTCAACTGGATTAACTGCAAATGGAATTGGTGGAGGAGCTGGGGTCATGGCTGTCTGCATCGGTAATGATACTGTTGAAGGCGTTGTAGGCACGGGAATTAGCATGGCCTTTGGAGTCCTATTCTCTTCATCTGCAACGGTGTTTGTCTTTGAGGGAGTTTTGAAGGAGAGATCATTTATTACTGGAAGTGTCTTCTTCAATGTGTCATCGTCAGCTTCTTCTAACATGTTGGATTTTGAAGAAACAGTGGAAGAAATGGGCGAGAAAGGTTGCCGCAGCATTGGTGATTGAGGTTCACGACCATTTACAGCACCAAATGAGTGTTTCTTCATGGGAAGACCAGCAATATCCAACCCTCTCCTCCCTGCAAAATAATGATTTTTTAAGAAAAACACAGATTGAAAGAGATTCAAGTTTGTCACCAGTACCACAAAAAGAAGATGAATATATATAAACAAAAAACTCTGATAAGATTTGAGGTTGTGTTGGAAGGGAATATAACAGGTAGTATAAAGGCTGTCGGTGCTCTGTTGTGCAAACATCATCTTATGAAGTCAACTTCATTGTCAACAACATGAAAAGGGTTATCTATAACCCTTTGCATTTTAAAATAACTTACCAGCAGATAAACCAGCAAAGCCATCATCCTGGTGGGGTTTTGAATGATCATTTTGATGCATCCTATCAACTTTATTGCCATGACGTGAATGTGGTGTAGCTTTGCTAGAGTGAGGTAAATCAGGTCTAGGAGTCTGAAGCACTGCTCCTCCAAGGGAAAGTCTTCTGTTTGTTGCACCTCCCATTGAAACTCTAGAATTTTTTTTCACACTCTGGGGCTTTGAAGGGCTTGGCTTCGACCCATAAAGGGCCTCTTGCTCAGTTATCAGTTGTCCCTGCAGTTTCTTCTGATCCTATAATAGATTAACCACCACAATATCAGAATAAGCATATCTTCTGAATGAAAGACATCTAGACGACACTCATGAGCAGATTCGAGGGTGTTTGGGAGAGCTGTTGTTGTAGCTTTTGAAAGTGTGTTTCGTGCCGAAATGCATTAAAATGATGTTTTTTTATTTTTTAAAAATCATTTTTGATATCAGCACATCAAAATGATCTAAAAACACTAACCGTCTGTTTTTAAAATTCAAAAAAACAAAAAAAAAAAAAATGGACCAAAAGCACCCAAAAGCGCTTTTGGGTGGCTTCCCAAACACCCCCTAAGCAGACATCTAAGAAAACACCCATGGTCCGGTAGAGTCAAAGATTCATGAATGAATGAATAAATATAACGGGGTCATTTTCTACTAGACAGACTGAGAATTGACAACTCCATACCCGCTGCCTCCGCCTTTCTTCTTCTTTCTCCTGGCGTAATATGGTGTACTCTTCAAGCATAGAAAGAAGGCGGATCTGGACATGCATAGTTAACAGCAAACAGTTAAGCCTTAATAAAGACACGTTAATGAGTTTACCTTTATAAAAAACTACTGGACTTACACCATCATATAAGAATTCAGTGCCTCTCTCACTTTCCCATGCCATGGTTTTGGAAGCCAGAGCCTCCACCATACCTGCCCCCAAATGGAAAAGATAATGAGAGGCAGGCTATTAAAATGTACAACAACAACAAAAGCATACTGTGGGATGGAGAAAAGGTCTCTGAGTGATCAAACAAAATCAATCAACAGAATAAAACCCATGGAAGCATGGACTAAAAAAGGTTCACGTTAAGCAAAATAAAGTTGTCTAGTATTAACAAATTATGATGAAATATACAATGCAGATATCCATATCATGACCAATAAATAAAAAGCAAGCAATCTATATTGTGCTACTTGATTCTGAACGTATGCTCATTTTGCTGACATAGAAAAAAGCCTGTACCTGGCATTTTATTAACCAAATTGCGAGCTTTCTCAGCACGCTTGAGAGTCAGATGAGCACCTCTCCCAGCGTTGTATCGATTGTCATCCTGTCACATCAAAATATAAGTAACAAGCAAGAAAGAAAATCAATAAAGGATGAAGAATAGTTACAAAGGAATGACATAGACACTTAACCCTGTTATACTCCTCAAGCCAACTCTCCTCTTCACATGCAGTCAACCATTTCTCAACTTTTTCAAGTATTTCTTTCCTACTAAAAGCTTCTTCCTTAACATTAGCAATTTGAAGCTCAATCTGCTCAAGTATACTTGCAGGGTCCATGTTTCCTGCCACAGTATGGATCAAAAAAGCATTCAGTGAAATGGTAGAGGTACGAGTGGCATTTAATGTACGATGACCCATCACAAAATAATTTACCAGATTCTATGGCTTCAACAGCATATTCTACTGCAGCATCTGTTTCTGGAATCATATGCATTTTTCTGCAGATCTCCTCCAGTTCCAACCTCTTTTTCAGAACAAGCTCCTTCATCTTGCTTGACTTCAACTCTTCCAAACGAGAAACTTCTGCCCCAACCTGTATATTATACTATCCTCTGAGAATCTTTGCAAAACAACAAACCAAAAGACTAGACAGAAAACTGAAACAAACATCAAACTATGAAACATCTGTAACTCACATATTTTATAAACTCCACAGAAAGGGTGTTTGGTTCTGTTATTTCATGCTCCGAAGCAGCTATATTGCATGTAACATTTTGAAATTCTTGTTGTTCCTCGATAGGGGTATCCATCAAATTCCATAGCTCCAACATTGTAGATGCAAGATCTTGGAGCTACAATGACACAAAGGCACCACATGGTCAATTTGAAATAATATGTCCAGGATCAAATCTTGACTAAAATTTAAGCCAGTAATCACCTTTTGCATTCTCTGTATTTTAACCTCAAGCAATTTATGAATTGTAGTAGCCAAATGCTGAATTGTCAGATTACTTATGTCCCTCAATCCTCCAGAATCACCAAAACTTGGATGAACCTCACTAACTGTGTGTTTGAAGTCCATACCAAGCACTAAGCAAAGTGCATTCAAAGTTTCTAGATGCTGCTGAACCTGATTCATGCGATCACTCTGCAAAGAGAAATAATGAATCATTAAGTAACGACTAAAGACTTGAAGTGAATGAAAGAAGTTGGATGATGGAAAATGAAGAAATAGTCAAACCTTTTCTTTCTCAAGATCATGCAGATGTCTGTGCAACTCTTCCAGCTTTTTCAAGGAGAGGTCAGCTTCATCAACAAACATATTATGATCAGCCGATCCATAGATCTCACTTGAGATCTTCCTTATGCACTCTAAAACCTCATGGAACTGCTTTCTTCGGTCCAATTTTCTTTTCCTCATCTCCTCAAGTTGTGGAATAATTTTTCGAAGCTCTTCCTTCAAGCTTCCAATATTTTGATCAGCCTGATCATAGAAGTAAAGGAAAAGGTAAGATTAAAAACATTTTTAGTATATGCAACAGACTATGCCTTTGTGGTGCACCGTTTAAAAAACTGGTGAACGAGTTATTCTTGCAATTTCAGCCTTTTCTGACTTATTAATGAAAGAACAGGTTATAATGACATGTTATACGAACTTATTACATCACCAACTATCTAACTCAGCTCCATCTTTGCTCTTATTCCACAAAAGATTTTTTTGTAATAGAATTGTCACCATTAGATTATGGTCACTAGCAGCTGCACAATGATGTAAACTGAGTTTTCTAATGACTATTACATACGATCTCAACTATGTTTTCCATTTCATAATCCATCAGACACCTTGTAGAGCTTTAAGCTAAAATCAAGTTAGTCATAAAGAAACAGAAAAGAGAGAGTATTCTTAAACCTAACCTGCCGGATATGAACTGGTCGCTCCCCCATTGCAGAACAGATGGCAGCCAGTTCTGCTTCAGAGTCAGCGATAGCTTGTCTTAGCTGAGCTCTGCTCCGGTTCGCCTGGTCCACCTTCCTTCTGTATACTTCAAGGCACTCTTGTTCGAGCTCAAGAAGCATTTTATCCCTATCAGTATCTGTTTCCCCTACTTCATTCCAAATTATCTTATTTTCATTTGAAACAGGGAAAAATAAAGGTTTCAGATTCTACAGCCAAGCACACAAGAAAAAACAGCAGAAAAGAAATGAAACCTAGAAAGGGAGATTGTGTATAAAGTTTCTTTTTCGCTTAAAGAAAAAAATAAACCTGTAATTCATATAAAAGGGTTCCGCAACTTGTTTCCACTTGCAGAAGTGGGTCGCTCTGGACAATAGACATATTTAATTAATTGTGCCTGTCAAAAAAAAGTGAGAAAAAAAAAGGTTCAGGCATATGCTTAGTAACATAAAAAGGAAGGGGGGTTGGCACAGACCCAGATAGAGCAGAAATCAATAGATCATAATCAGCGTTTAGCACTATTAATCATCGTGTCAAGATACATCATACACACTGAACTGCTCTTGATTTAAAATGCTAGACTGTTATTAAATGAATTGAACTAAACAATGCAGAGGATATTTGATAAGATAAAGAAAAGAGCTATGTTAAATATTAATGGGCCCACAATTGGGTCCCACTTTAAAGTCACGATCCAATGGTTCGTGTTTATTCTTAATATGTTTGACACTTTTGTTAGAGAAAGGGCAGGAGACAATGTCGGATTCAAAATTTGAAACACAATTCATTCTTCCGCCACTTCTTTTAATTGACAGTGAAAAATATTATTCTTTCTTAATCCTCAAGATTTCTTAAAAGAGATCTCAACCTCATAATCATTAATGTTATCCACTTTTAATACCAAAAAACAATTATCCACTCCAGCACCAATCTACAAACTTAAAAGTAGTTAACATATATGGCATGTAATTTAATTATCAGTGAAAATCAGATTACGGCCTTAAATGAAAAGCAATAAAGAATCAAGGTAATTACCATACAAACATTTCAAAAACTTTCTATTTCTAACTTCAATCTCGAAATTTGCATGGATTCTCCTAAACAGAACCCAAACTATAACTAATGTTTGTTTTAAAAAAAGAAACAAACGAATCAAACCCATCATACTTTCTATATAAAGCTTCAGTTACTTAAAAATCCTAATCAAAGCCCTAAACTGTGCATGATTAACACGTTAATTCTTTGAAAATTGTCGATGAAGTTAGTGATTTCCAAAGAAAACGCCTTGAAACAACAGCTGAAAAAAAAATCCAAAACCAATAGTTTGTGTGGTTGCTAAAAACATCCATCGAAATTTTAAACCCCTTTTATATCAGGTTTTCTCTACTTAAAGTTCTAACAAATAACTGAACCTCACATTAAAATTTCATGATTTACATTTTCTCAGCAGCCAAACATAGAAGTGCTAATTACCACGCTATAACCTCTTTAAAGTTTAAACCTAAAAAGCTACAGGAAATGCTAATTACCACGCTGATTCTATTTTTTTTCCCGTTAAAATAAATCGATTCCAGCTCGACAAAAAGATTCAAACATAGCCGTGTTTTTGTTTCCGGATAAAATCCAGGAAAGTAGAGAAAATCTCAAATTTTCCCAAAATAAATCCAAAAGTAAAAAAATAAAAACGAAATGCGATACAATATTTAGTTTAAGTTCTCTCTCAGCTCACTTCAAAACAAAATACTAACCGACAAAAAAAGCAGATTGGCGACTCACATTTCCTTCATTTTCTCAGTAACCAAACAGAAAATCAACACAACAAAAACCCTAAGCAGAGAGAGAGAGAGATCTGAGCACAAACCTGAACAACAAACAAGTGCTTTTGTTTATAATGATTCGTACAAGCTGAATATCTTCTTCCGTTGTTTGATTTTACCGAGAAAATGTGAGTGTGCTTGTTTTAGTTTTGATTTTCCTGAGAAAATTTCTAATGCTGTTAAAGAGAGAGAGTGAGAGAGCGAGAAGTCTAAGGTTTTGAAATTTCTGAATAGAGAGATGTTTAAGACAAAAAAAAGAACCGTTGAAATAAAAGAGAGCGTTTTTTTTTTAAATGATTTCATCAGATCATTTTGAATTTCAAATTTGTTTTCGATGATCCACACTTTTACAGAATCTACACCGTCGGATCCTTTTAATGGGAGGGAGACGGTTAGGATTGGAGATAGAGGCTGTGGAGTTTGGGGATGTACGGTAGTCTTAAAGTGTGGTAGTTTATATGTGCCAATAGGAAAATAACATGTCAGCAGCAGGGAGAGCAGTGGGTTCTGTGATTTGAATTGGACAGTAGTGATTTGTCGAGTGCCACGGAATTTCAATCATCAAAATCCTCCCCGTTCTTGGGTGGCGTTTGTTTGCTTTTTAGTATAAATAAAATTAAATATAAAAGGATAAAAAATAAAATTATTTTTCAAATATATTTTTATCATTATGAAATAAGAGAAATACGAGATTAACCAAAAAGCTATAATATATGGGGTAAATATTGTATTATTAGACATATATTATTATGAATTACAATAATATAATTATCATTTTACCTCTCAATATATTTAAAATTTTAACTTTTGATTTTAGGAGTATTTTTTACTTTTTATTTAGACCAGTTGACATTATCTTATTCTTGGGGGTATTTGTATCTTTTCCAGATTTTTTTTTTACAGTTTTGCCTATGTCAGTAGACAACAAGCAGTTGACTTCCTAGAGATTTTTTTTGTATTTTTATATTGTTGTAAACAATTAAATAGTCATATTACCCTCAAACACGATAAAAATCAAGAATTGTTGGTAGGATATTTATGATAATTCAAATATTTATAAACAATAAAACTAATATGTCATCCAAAAAGACAAAATTTAAGCTATGGTTGTAGGGGTATTTATATAATTTAAGTTTTTATTTATTAGTTTTGCAAAAGACAACAGGCGTATCTTCCTGACATGTCAATGATTTTCTTCTTTACGTTCTCTTCATGCAGTGCGTGCAGTGTCATTGGATAGTTAAAAATATAATGTTCTCTTCTACATGGCATGTGTGTGGGAAAGGTTGTTTTTAATTGGAAAGTAAAGTTTGTGTGTTTTGAGTGAATTTCTCCACCTTGAAGATCACTATATTTTTAAAAGAGAGAGGGATTGGTGTTTTTTAAAAAGGAAAGAGAAAAGGTGTTTAGAATTGAGGTTGAGTTTGTTTTTGTGTTTTTTTGTTAAAATCTGATTATTTATTATTTTAAATTAATTTGTCATGATATTTTTAAATCATTTTAATATATTGATGTTAAAAATAATTTTATTTTTTAAAATTATTTTAATATATCTTTAAATAAAAAACATTTTAAAAAACAATGTCTCAAACACTTTCACATAAAATATTGAGGGTTTGCAGTTTTTTTTTAAGAGAGTGAGAGGGACTACAAAAGGGATTAAGTTAGGATTTCTTTAATCAGAGCACCTGGTTAAGACATTATTAAAAACACAAGGACTAAATTATTATCTACTCAAAATTCTATATACGGGCAAAATCCTTGAAAAATGAAACAAGGAAGAAACCTGCTAATTAACTCCTGTTTCGTGATTCATGCCACCGGGCCTAACTTATAACCTTGGCATTTGGATCCCCTTTTGTCCAGTCCAAACGCACTGCAGCAGCTTTCTATACAATGATATGGAATGTTGTCTAATGTTTATCCCCCGCTGGATTCAGCTCAAAATGCATTGCATCTGCGTTTTATATTCTGAGAAAACTGTCTCCAAAAATATCACAGCTAAAAGTTTCAAACAGTTGCATCCATTATAATGAAGAAAGCTAATGGTAGATTTGTGCTGACACAATATGAATGTAATGTCAATCAGCACCAAAGCAGTGAAAGGGCAAAGGAGCTCAGTGTAAGGTGAAGCATAACATTCAATTGGAAAATCCATACAGTGAAACAACTTGAACAGCAAATGTTGAAAACTTGAGAATCAGAATTTGACTTATTTTGTTTTCATGGTAATGTTAAACAAACAGGAATCAATGTCACCAGGTAGATTAATGTGATCTTGCTAATTGTACAAAAAGGAATGGAGGCCTTACTATACATCAACTACCAACCAAAATCCTCAGTCAGTAATACTACTAGCAACAGGCAACACCGTGTCTGTGATGATATATTTTTAACCGAAGGACTAGACTATCTTAACTCTAAAATAAATTAAGTTACCTTTTCAAATTACTAAGTATAGGTGTGTTGGTTTCTCTGCGACCACTACACGACGTGCATGTCTGTAGGCTGCTTGGAAATGGAAACATAACAGCCTCATGTTGAAGAGTTTTGGTTGGCTTCAAAATCTCTTCTAATGATTTCAAGCACAAGTTCATTCCAGATATCAACTGGGCCAGGCATGCACCAGTGCAAGCAATCTTGCGGAGGTGGCTTTCCATCTGGACCACGTTTTGTGAGTTTATTAGGGTCAAGGCTTCGGTATGGACCTGGATGTCCATCATGGCGATAGCCGAAGGATTCAGTGATATCCATCAACTTCAATTTTGATTTATTGGTTGCCTTCTTAATTGCGCGATCAAATCCTGTTATCTGTTTCTTGTGCATTATTTCAGTAAAGCCATTTTCCACTAATTTACCTGGTGCAAGAGGCTTTTCCTTCCCAGTGCATGATCCACCAGTATTCCATGCCCCGCCCTCATAATGGTCAGGTGAATATGTGCGGAGAATAGTTAACCCAGTAAAATTTGGATGTGTGGCAATGGATGTGAGAATGGTCTCAACAGATATTCCAAATGCTTCAACATTGTTAACCTTCATTGGACGAGATCTGTCTGGCCACCACAACTGCCCCCCTACAATTTCGTTGTTGAGGACATAGACTGACTGCTTGGCAAACCAGTGTCCAGAAGAGAGAACAATCACATCAAAATTTGGGATGAATTCCATGAATTGTTCATCAGGGGCATCAAGGTGGAGTTTGACAACACCCTTTGGAGCAAAGTCGATAGATTCTGGTGTTTGGTGAACAAGCCAAGAGGACCATATTCGAACAACCGTTGTAGACGTTGAACTAAAGAAATATCGTTGCATTTTTTTGTTACCTCGGTTTTTAGGAGCTTCTACCTGAAAATATATCAGAAATTGTTTCTGTAAGAACATCTCCCAAAACAGTGAGATTAAGCAATCACAATTGTGACATAACCAAACATTTCATTTTTCGAAGAGACCACTACATTTCAGGAAGAAAGTCAATTTATCACAAATGAAAAGGGTTTGGGCGGTGTAACCCTTGGGAAAGCATGTCCCATGCGTGTCAGCATAACTTAAATGAATACTTCGATAGAAACTATCAGTTGCAGGAATAAATTTCCCTAAATCAGGATATGATGAGCTGTCAAGAGCAAATTTCCAAAGCCCAGAATGGGGTCCCTGTATTCATAATGGAAAGCACAATTACTTGCCTGCCAGAGAAGGCACAACATCGATTCCATCTGGTTTCGAGCAACAGAGTCACCAATGAAAGCTATTGTTTTCCCTCTCATCAATTCCAGAAACTTCTTGGCATCGAAACGTGGGAGGTCACACTGAGAAGGTTTCCACCGCCAGTTCTCATATTCCTTGTCAGGCCTTCCATTTCCCTGGCAATTCTGCATCTGTGTCAGGACAGGACATGTGTTGTTTGTGTATAATGGTCCCATTGAATCGTAAAACCAGCTTCCTTGGAACAAATCACAGCCTGCATGTTAGACAATGTAATGGAAATTATAATCTCAAAACTGAAGAGATAGGGAGAAAACAAAAGAACTAATTCATAATTCAAACATTTCTATGCTAACAAGTTTCAGAAAACTCTTTGATACAAGCATTCTTCTGTTGGGATAAACAAAGCTATACCTTTCCTTCTATTCAATCAAAACCCTATAGTTCTTGCAAGCAAATCCATTAAATTAACAACGTCATAGTGTGCTTATAATGGACCAGACTTGATAGTTTGCTTGTAATGTAAGGCTAACCCTGAATGTTTGTCAAACGAGAACCAATAGTTATTATCATTCAAAGAATATTTTAGTGGACTTTGAGAAGACACATCAGAAAGAAAAAGATGTGTAAAATCCATCTGTGAAGATTGCATGCAGAAAATTGTTATTTTTATTCCTCAAAGAGGCTGGTACTGTACTTTCTGTACACAGGATCATGCCTACACAAAAGAAATAGCTCTCACCCTCCCTTTATCTATTCCCCATGTCCTGGGTTTGAAGCCAGGACCTGACCTATGGCGACCACCTTGCTTGTCACAAGGAGCCCAACAAAATTAAGCCTTCAGGTCATGACTTTTAAACTGTAACTGTTATGGAAAGATTGTGCTTCTTACTCTTCAAAGTAGCAAACAACACTTTCTTTTTCTTTTTCGGAGGACGAGTACCATTTCTGAGGATAAGTAACAGAAAATACTAGCTAAGTATCTCAAAACATCAAACAAAACGAATTGAAAAGAATTCATTTTTTGATCAAGCACCAACAAACTATCGCATTCAAATGCATTACTAGCAAAAACTTGTACATTTCTCCCATCTACAAAATCAAATATTTTTTATCCTTTATTTAATAACTAATGCAGGTAAGCAGGATACTCAAGAATTTACTTTTTCAGAAAAGTAAACCAGTTTTACATTTTACAGACTAATTCTATCACCAGTGAATTGACAATTGGAAAATCAATAAATTAACAGTTGTAGACTTCCCCGTGCAGTTAAACAATCCCAAATACAAAAGCAATTAACCATAGAGAAACTCCATCATGTATGTGAAGAAAATCCACAAATCAATACCACAGCAGCACAAATTTATAATAAACTCTGGGAAAAAAAGGATTAAATACCGCTACTGTGACATACACAATAAAACCATAAAAAAATAACACAAAAAATACCTGAATCATCTGAACCAGTTTTGGATGCATTACTGGGCACAGCAGATATATCTGACTTGGCCCCTGATTTAGAATCTGCAGAAGCAGCATCTGAGCTACTCTCTTCTGATCCTTTATCTGCATCATTCTCTTTGACACTTAAAGCAACTGAACCGCCCTTGGGGCTGGTCTGCCCTTCTTCTCTTGTACCAGTAGTGGATTCTTGTAAATTGAACTCGGATTGACTATCAATGACATTTACACTGTTATTATTAATACCACCTAAACTAATGGGCCCTTTTAAATCTAACCCGAGTGAAGAATCCTTATCAACCACATCTAAATTACTGCCATGGTGCAGATCAATCGAATTCTGATTACCTTCAAAAATGAGTAAATCCACTTGTCTGGAGCTATCTATCCCATAAAAGTATCCACGAACAGTGGAGCCTATAGGGTATGAAACCAAAAGCAAGGAGGCAATAACCAATAATACTGCAAGGCCTCCTACTGAGGCTGCCATTGAAGAGAGTGACCGTGGAAACGCAGCCATTGCAGGACTAGTCCCTTTTGGTGAAGAGTCCAAGTTCATGGCTTTCCACATGAATCTTCCTCTTTTCAGAAAATATGAATTATGTAGATCATCAAAGTCCAGAAGAACTAACTAAAATCTGTTTTCAATAACTGAAATCCACTCAAAAAATGAACTCTAAAACGGAAACAATTTGGCATGTGAAATCTTAATCTAAAGCAACTTAAACTACCTAAAATATGGTCTTCTAAAGCTGAAATTTACTCTATAAAAATGATCCACAATCCAAAAATTGAATCTTGATTCCAAATTTTGACAAAAAAAAACTGTTCTCTGCTTCAACCTTCAACAACAATTCAGCAACCTGCAAAACATTCAAAGCAAATGCAGCATTTAATGAACCACAAATAACAACTCACCATTTCATTTAATAAACAAAAATTAAAACATTAAAAAGGCTTTCTTTTCTTTATAATTAACAAAAACAGAGTCTGATTTCATATATAGAAATCAAAAACATTTAACAAGAACCCACAAATGCCAGATAGAGAGAGAGAGAGAGAAAAGCCTGCAAAGTTCAACTTGCGGGCTCTTTTAATTTGCATCCAAAACAAGACCTTTCAAATCAAACCAGCCTCAAAAATTTAATGGATCTTAGATGGATTTAAACCAGACCTGGAGTTCAACAATATTCAGATTTTCTGGAAAAGGAACATGGATACAATTTTTCTCTGTACCTCAATGTCTGTGTTTATTATAATAAAAAAAAGTTGAATATTTATTGGATCGGGAGAAAAATGGAATTTTAATTATTGAAGGACTCTGATTTTAAGAAGGAAGTAAGGAATTTATCTGCGACGAATCCGGAAAAACAAATCCATCTGGTTTGACCACCTTGCTGTCTTCAATTTTATCTCAGCCTGTGAGAGAGAGACACAAAAAAGGTAAGGATAGTGTAATTACTGAAATGACCATTGACAGATTTTAGAATTTAGAGTTGACGCGGTTTGATTCACTATAATGGTGAGCCGGAGCCCATAATCTAGTTGACTGTTTAAATTTTAAATTATTTAAATAAATAAATTAACATGAATTAATTTATTATTCAACTTGTAATCTGAATTTCAAATAGAGTTGTAAACCGAAATGAGTTTTAGTAGTTTTAAACGGAAGAGTTATCTATACATCAATTAGATGTAAAATATATATAATAATTGTTATTATAGTACATGAGTCATGAGTTATTTTACATCTTATGTTATTGGAAAATAAAAATATTTAATATTATGTTTTAAAAACTCTTCTGAACATTTTAAATTGTTTTAAAATTATTTTAATATATTGATGTCAGAAATATTTAAAAAAAATATATATTATTTATATATATTTTTAACACAAATAATATTTAAAAATAAACTTCACCTACACTAAAACTTGTTTGGTAAGCACTCAAGAAGTGCTTTATCCAAAAAATCTGATTTTTTTTTCTTTTTGCTTTAGGCTAATTTTGTTTTTAATATTTTTATATCATGAGTTAATATTAAAAATAATATAAAAAAATAAAAAATATTATTTTAATATATTTAAAAAAACAATTTAAATTCAATAACAGCACCTAATCCATGTGAAAATGGATCTACTCCTCTCTTTAATAATTACTTAAATAATTAATAAGCCCTGTATCCAGCCACTTTATCAGGTCGATGACAACTTTAATTTGACCTTAGATTCAATTATTTAAGTATCAAAAGCTCGCACTCTCATGGCAATCCTGACCACTTGAAATCACAATTCCGACTATCTTGACCCAAATTAGGGATCCTCAATTAGGATTTTTTTTTTACATCCCTAATTCTTTCTTATTGTAATTCGATAAAAACTTTATTCCATTTTAAATATTTTTTATGGGTTCGAATTAAGTGAGTAAAACTACAATTATTTCGGATTTTTATAAGATAAATAGATCTTAACTCAAATTTAAGATCTACAATGTAAATTTTAAATTTTTTATCACCACGTCACACCGGTTGATGCTTCATCCCTACTTCCCTACCAATAGACAGTTTTAGAGAAATTGCTAGTAAATTTATTTCATAATTTTGCTTATTACACAAGATTTTTCTGACCAATAAACCAGTTAATTAAGAAATTTAAATATGTGGTTTAAGAAAACATGCTGGCTGGGTCCTTATTAACATTAAACTTAAATATTAATTAACACTAAATTATATATATAAAAAAAAGCCATGATAATTGGAGGTAAATCTCGAGTTAAATTTACATTTACACGATTTTATCTAACTGAGTCAAAGATTCAAATTGACTCTTAATCCAATTAAAATCTATTTTTTAATTAAAACAAAGCTGATTTATCTTAGAAAAAAAAAAGGTTGTTAATCTCATGATATAACTTTACCTGAATTTTTTTTATTTAAAATATATTAAAATAATATTTTTTTTATTTTAAAAAAATTATTCTTGAAACAACATATTAAAATTATCTAAATACACTAAAATTTATTCATTTAAAATAAATAAAAAATATTTTTTTCAAAAAACACTTCCAAAGTGATTCCGAATATAATTATCAACAATTTATTGAGTAGCATGAGAGTGTTTTTATATTTTTTAAAAAATATTTAAGTTATTTTAAAAATAATTTTAGATTGTTTTGTTGTGAGAATATAAAATTATTTTAATATATATATATATATATATATATATATATATATATATTTCAAAATAAATAAAAAATATTTTTAAGAAAACAATGATTAGTATGATACTAAAAACGTTTCAATTTTTTTTTAAAAAAAGTAGTTTTGGGAAAAGAATAAAAATTGAAAAAACATCCTTCCGAGGCTAGTGTGGTGGCGCAAACTGGCTCTATGAAAATGGACGCCGTGGCTTTTAAGAGTGGGATCCAGACGGCAGCTAGATGACTTTTCAAGGTCAAAGGCCAGGGAATAAGAGCGAGCTGAGACTATATTTATGAGTAAACTGGGCCCAAGAAATTTCAAATTTTCAATGGCCTGTCATTTGCAACTTAAGACCCACCTAATAATAATAATAATAATAATAATCTAGAAAAATAATTTATTTTTATTTTTATTGAATTTTATTGTTACAAATAGCTATTGGTACAAGAGTTACTCTAAAATATTAATTAGAAAATTCTCTTTTATTCGACGTGGTTAACAGTAATTTAAACAACCTTTAAATAAATATTAAAAGTATAAATAACATTATTATTAAATTCAATCAAGCAATTTGATCTTGAAATATGTTAACTTGACTCTACACATGGGTCGAGTTTCTAATTAAGCTATACGAGTTTTGATCCAAAGTGAATGAATCAATTTAATAAGTCAGTTTTTTTAAAAAATAAATGATAAAAATATTACATAATTTTTCTAAAAAAAAAAATATCAGGTTTCATTAATAAACTCATCAAATCTGTAATATAAGATAACCCGAGACAAAACTTCAAACCTAAAAAAGGGGTAATGGAATCTAGTAAGATTAATAATTTGTGTATTAAAAAAAAAACTATTGGTTATTTAATTATATGATAACAAAAATAGATTATTGACTATTCAAAAAAATTATATAAAAGATAAATCAAATTAAAATGAAGATTAACTATAAAATTAAACTCGTCCCTCTTTTCCTGTCGCCTTCTCAACTGTTCACACAGATTTAAGTTATTATTCATTGAAATAGTAAGATTACCATTACTAAAAATTACAGTGGTGAACTTTTATAAAAAAAACGAGTTTAAAACTAAATACATGTTAATATTCAAAACAAATGAAATTTATATCAAATTGTTATTTTGCTTTTTTTTTATTACTATTCCTCTTCTTTTCATCTCATCATTTTTTTTAAAAATCAAAATTAATTGATTTTCAAATAGAATATTGACTTTTGGAGAAAAATGTTGAGAGCCAAATTGAAAACCAAGATTAAAAGGATAATTTCATTATAGCAATAATAAAAATACTGTCATTTTTTAGGACAAGTACTGTATTTTTGCTAATCTTGTTCAGCTCTCTCTACATTGTTACAACAGTGCATGCATGGCTTCTACATCTTGCAACACTACACTACCATTCATCAATGGAAGAAAGGGGTGTTTGAGAGTATGGTAATGGTTGTTTTTTAAAGTGTTTTTCATTTATAAATACATTAAAATGATAATTTTTATTTTTTTAAAATTATTTTTTGTATCAGCACATCAAAATGATATAAAAACACTAAAATAGTTTTATTTAAAATGCAAAAAAAAAATCAAATTTCGATAAAAAACCGGTTGGAACGATGTGCCAAACAGGCACGAAGTGTGCTCAAATCATCTAATAGGTGAGTAGCGATAAGAGATTGATATTGAGATTTAGAGGCTTGATCTCTCAGTAATTTTAAATTCAAGTGCTAATATAATAATTATTGGATATTTATATTATTATTAATTTTAGAACCTGTAAAATTAGTTGAGGTACGCACAAGTTGTCTTAGACACCTGCAAAAAAAAAAAAGTATGTGTTCCTCAGTCTTAGTATCTGTTTTAGAGTGTGGTTATCGTGGTTGTCAAAATCGTGATTTTGATACGATACGGAAGGGGTTTCGGAAAGTCGGATCGTAAAATCGTACCTGAATTTTTTTCGTATAGAAATCATAAAATCACAGCTAAAATCGTGTAGGTAGAAAAATTATAAAATCATAAATAAAATATTTTTGAATACAATACAACATAATTATGGTCATAGAACTTCATTGGTTAAGAGTGAATTCAAAATACATTACAAAATAATTATGTCCATAGAATTTCATTAGGTAAAAACTAATAAATTTAAAATAAATATATTGCTGATGTGCTATATAAATTAAAATCAATCTCATGACCGTTGTGTTTCCTCTTTATTTTTAATACATTCATTAAAAGCATTACTATTGAAAGGATTATCAGTACTAATACTGGTACCAACGCCGATATTGCTAGTACTCACTCTAATTCCAACAAATTATTTTGACATCAAGACATGAAAATGATTTAAAAACATCAAAAAATTAATTTAAAGTAAAAAATAAAAAAATTATTTTTTCAAAAATTTTAAGTATAAATTTTAAAGTTAATAGTACTGATTTTTCAAAAGTGATTCCATAATATATATGGGGGCGTTGGGGAGGCGAAAATTTTGAAAGATTGGATCAAAATCATAAAATCGGATTAATCTGGTCTGATTTTATGATTTTAATAGAGTTTAATCAAAATTGATTTTTCTATCCGAGTTAACAAGGTTTGATGAGTTGACTCGCAAAATTATACGATTTTGCGAGTCAACTCGTGATTTTGATAACCACGGTGGTTGTAGCAGTTTTTTAAAGTACTTTTCGATTAAAAATGCATTAAAATGAAATTGTTTTATTTTTTAAAAATTATTTTTGACATCGGCACATGAAAATGATATCATAACACCAAAAATTTAATTTAATTGTTTTAAAAAATAATTTTTGAAATACAGTGCTAAACATAGGATGTGACCCGTGGGACTCCGACGTCTCCTCCGACCAGCACAGGCCTCCGTTTCCAACGCCACCACGACAGGAAAGACCACCTCGATCCCCTCTACACGGCTGCATCCTCAGGTGGTCCTCTCATCAATTGTCGTTGCGACAATCGCTACGATAATCTTGGTGGAGTAGAAAACAATTGAGCAATCAAATATTTTTCTTGTGTCATTTTCCCCGGAAACTAAGCAGATTCACCAGGATTGACGAGCTTGGGAAGATTCTTGAATCAAGAAAATATGGTGTGTTTGGAAGCATGGTTGTTGTTTGCTTTTTAAAATATTTTTCATGTTGAAATATATCAAAATAATATTTTTTTATTTGTTAAAAATTATTTTTGATACCAACACATCAAAATAATATAAAACACCAAACCGTCAATTTTTTTTTTTTTAAAACAAAAACAGCAAAAAGCATTTTTCACCATGTAGATCCTACACATGTTCAAGAGGTAATTGGGAGCTTTGACAGTCACATCAAAGAAAACAATTGGATCAGATCAGATTTTCTTCTTCTTCTATAATTTGATAAAGCTCAGGATCAGTCAGGTCTCAGTTAAACCCACTAGATTGGTATTTTGTTTTACAGCAATACCCAAAGAAGTCATTGCGTCATTCATCCCCATTTCAACGACCCGTCAAACCATCCCCCATAAATCAATCCACAATATCATTTGACACGCCGTCTATCTCCGGCTTCTTACAACGTTAGCATCCTCGTGGGAACATTTTTGGAAGCAGAGACATAAAGCCGCACCTTAAAACCCCCTCTCTGATTAAAACCCACAACTTGGTGGTATTCAATGGCCACTAAAGCTTCCTCATTTCTCCCAATTTCTATTTCCACTTCTCAATTTTGCAATGAAAAAATCAACAACTCTTCACTGTTATCACTCCCTTCAAGCTCCTTTTGTGGTAACAAGCTATTGATTTCATACTCGAAGTTGAGAAATTTAGCTCTTAAGTGTAATAACCAGTCAACAATTTTCACAGTCTTATCTACTCTACCCACCAAGTAAGCTATTTGTTCTTCTAGGTCCTCTTATTTTTAGATATTGAAAAACGGGTCTTGATTAGTTTTTGTTGGTTCTTGCAGGAAATTTACTTCTCAGAAGATACCAAAGTTAGTCATTTTCCCTTAATTTTGAGAAGTTACAGTGAGAAATGTAGATTCTTGATTGCTTTTTATATGAAGTTTGAGTGGTGATGGCTTTTGATAATGGGAATGTTTGTTTTTGTGAATGGTTTTAGATGGTCAGCGAGAGCAATAAGGTCATTTGGGCTGGGAGAGTTGGAGGCGAGGAAGCTGAAGTATCCAAATACAGGAACTGAAGCACTTTTAATGGGGATTTTGATCGAGGGTCAGTGGGTTTTATGCATTTTTAGAGTGTTGCTTCTGTTTTGATTTCCGTGGTTTATTGAAGTTTTGTGCTTTGTTGTAGGGACAAGTCCAGCTGCAAAGTTTTTGAGGGCTAATGGGATTACTTTTTTCAAAGTCAGAGAAGAAACCGTGGAATTACTTGGGAAATCTGAAATGTATTTTTTTAGCCCTGAGCATCCTCCATTGACTGAACAGGCTCAAGGAGCTCTCGATCGAGCTATTGAGGAGAAACTAAAGTCAGGTGATTTGTTAACATCTATAACATCCGACACTTGGCACATCTATTATATTTAGTGTATGTGTTTGAAAGTTAATTTTATTAATTCATTAAGTTTCTTGTATAAAATTTGTTTGTGTTTGATCTACCATTGTCTATGTAATGCGATTGTGATACAGAAACTGCAATCTGGTAATATCAGTTTAAATATGAACGATGTACAAAGTTATTTTGAGCATTTAAGGATACAACGTTGGTCACTTTCTATCATGCTACTTGACTTGATTTATATTACCTTTTGGAGCTTGACGATGTTCAATTATGTAAGTAATTTTTTATCTATCTATCTATAACCTTCTTCAGTATGGGGAGATTGCAAGTTTGTGAGCCCATCTCAAATTTAAATAAAAACCAGATTTAAGGATTGTGGAATAGATTTTGATGGAGGTTACCTGCTTGTGCTTGCTTTATGTTAAGTATCAATCTCTCAAGGGTACAACTGCATCACACAAGTTACTTCTTATTCCCACCAAGAGTTTTAACATTTCCTTTTACATGCTGCCTGGCATGACATTCTCCTGATTATTTACTTCAGAAGCTTTTATTTTGTATTCTGTTCTTATCTAATTCCTCCTTGTTCATGACTTGTTGCGATGCTCTTTTTAATGTTGTTTTGGTTTTCATTATCCCATCCTCCCCTTTTCCCCTTTTCTTTTTTTTACAACCTCAAAGAGTCATCATGAGTTTTTGTGAGTATACTGTCATTGACTCAAATAGTATATACATCATGTATTCTACTGTTGTCACTTGTCATTTTGAGATGCAATGTAGGAGTTCTCTGGAAATATTGCGCATTCATTTTGCAAAGGACTGTCAAGTAAGCAAAAGTGGAGCTTTCTCATAGAAAATTGAAATACATAAGTATATAATGAATGCTGTTTTCCCCTTATATAGGATGTGCTTATCTCCATTGTGTTTTATAATAATGTACAAAAGCCAATGTTGCATGTTATACATTTGAATGACAAACTGACAACGTGCTTAATGTGAAAACTCAATCAGGTAAACATTTGTTAGGGTAATTCAGATAGCATGTGGTCCTGAACTTTGTTTTTCCTGCATATTTAACTTGAATCTAAACATGGCTAGCAACTGCAAATAGCAATTTATGGTTTGATTTGAAATCTCATATACAATTAATCTTGATGTGGTTTTAATTACCACCATCAGCTTATTGTTTTGTGAATTGCAGGTGATAGTGGAGAAATTACCACTACTCATATACTTCTGGGGATTTGGTCAGAAAAAGAATCTGCAGGTCACAATATATTGGAAACTCTAGGTTTTAATGACGATAAAGCTAAAGAAGTGGCAAAATCTGTAAGTCTGAATGCTTTTCTAATTTCAAGCATACTTTTTAGTGTTCCTGCTAACACATTTTTTCATCCATTCAGATGAGCGGGGATGTTGATTCCTGAACTTTGCTGCATAAGCTTTCAGAAGATAGATACTTAGGTAGTTGGTTCTAGGTGGAGCAAGTTTGTCATCATGGAACCTGTTCCATGTATGGGGTGTTTCAAATTCTTAAACCGAATGCTTTCGTGACTCAGTGGGAGATGAAATTTGCATCTTTCTCAGAAGAATTTTGCAGAATCCAAATTCTTTGGTGGACATGTTTTTGAGGTGATGGTTTCTATACTGATTCACTCGAATTCCTTGCTTTGACATGAAACAAAATTACATCATTACCTTTTATGGATTGTATCAATAGTTTTTATCCGGCAAAACTGAGTTTCCTTCAGACAAAAAAAGAATGAAAAAGAAAGAAAGAAAGAAAAAGAAACTCTTGAAAGTTGTGATTCGCCTTATAACATTTTGAATGCAATTCATTTCAGTAATCGCATCTGATACATTTGTTCCCTCTATGCTTCACATGTTTTCTAGCATTGATGAGTTGGTTGATGTACTTAAAACTGAATGCTATTATGGATTGTGATGAGCCTATGTAGTGATGAGTACGTGAACATGGAAAGCTTCATTTTGTATGCCCAGTTCCGTTTAAATAGGAGTGTCACCATAAGCCATTTACTCGAGTTCCTACCATGCCGAATGTCAAAAAAAGAGTGCGGCAATGATAGCATTCCAAGCTCAGCATTGCTCTCTCCTTTGGAAAAGTGACAGTGACGGCTCAATTAGGTCACCACTCATTTGCATACGCTAGACGTGATTCATTGATTGATGTTTCCCTGCAACTTTTTTTGGTTAGTATCATTATAACGAGTCTTGTCATTGATGCCTTTTCACCGTTTCGCCATCACATTTGGCAAGCACTTGACTCAAAACATTGAGAGGTCCTGGGTTCAAATTCTAGTTTGAATAACATGTGTAAAATGATTTTTGTACTAGCTGTCAGTTTCAGAACACGGAGTACTAGGCTACTAGCTGTGAGAATTAAAAAAAAAAAAAATACTGATAACCAGTAGTCCTGTGATTTGAGTTCATTCCGTATGTAATCTCTTGCTTGATTGTTGTCTGGGAAAGGAGAGCAACAAGGGGCGCTTCGAAGCACTCTGCTTGACCAGGCAACATTAGCCGAAGCTCTAGCAATAAAATATATCAGCTTTTGATAATTTATGAGCCAGTCATAGTTTCTATCTATGTGAAGTATCAAATGGAAGGTCACATAACATTTTACAAGGTAAAAGGAGCCTATTTTCCTTTGGAAGCGGCCAAGAAGTCTGGTAATTTCCTATTTTGCAATTTATGGCAGGGTTTGTCGTTGAAATTATGTGAAAGAAGGTCCCAATCAGCAAGCACCAACGTGGCCATTAGCAACAACTTGATCCCAAAAATCTTTGCAAAAATCATTGGATGAACACGTGTGGCACTAGACAACTATAATTGGGCAAGCAGATCTTGATGAAGGCGCAGTTACCATCCGCACAAAGTTATTAGAGAATACAGTCATAAAACATGGGGTGTTTTTCAGATGAAAATAAAAAAGAGTGGGTATTTTATTCAGAATTTGATTTTATTTTATAATTGGGGTGTTTAGATCAATTTGTGTTCACCATGATTATTCTTCAGATCCACTGAATATTCCACAAGTCCAATAAACATGTAAGATACTATAGAAATGACAAGTGTATTTAACATGACTTAAACCTAGATAATTAGAAAAACAAATGCTTTACTAACCGTTAGGCCAAGACATTGCTGGCCTATATATGACTTTAATTGGACACGAAAAAATTGTATCTTTAGGTCAATTTCATCTTCAATCTACATAGAAAAAGCAGAAATATGTTTTATTAAAGAGATAACGATAAAGATAGAAAATTTATTTATTTTGCAGAATAGTTTTTCAAAACATATAAATATATAAACATATATTCCCATGTCACGACTCTTGATTATATACGGTGTTAGATATTTTTTAAACGTGTTTTTCAATTAAAACAATATTATAGTGACGATTGTAATATATTTTTAATAGTAGTATATAAAAATAGTGGAATTCAGCATAGAAACGAGACATTCCCTATCTTTTTATGATGTCAAATCAACTATTGCAGACTCCATTACTCACATCCACCTTCTAGCCTCATGATTTTTCCCCCACAATAAAAACTTAACCCCCCTTTACTTTACTTTCTCTTGGGATTTGGGAAATCTAAAGTTTACCCTCTTCTTTTAATTTACTTTACCCCTTGTAATTTCTCATGGAAAAAAAAAAAAAGCCAAAAAAATTGAAATTTCTGTAGATGGGCCTGGCCCAAACGCACGTGGATATGATAAAAATATTTGGTCTACCATGTACGTACAATGATGATTACACACGTGAGGATAGTTCATCAGGAGAGAGCATCATCATCATGATCTATATATATAATTTTATTTTTTGGGACCATTTTCTTCGAGGAATGTATATCAAAAGTGGAGCATCACCCCTTCATTTGTGATGAGTGAGGAGGCCATATATGTCTCCCTCTCATGCTCAACACGCCCATTTATTTCATTTCTTTAATTAATTCATCATATTACAGGAAATATATTTTAAATAAATCACTATTTTAAGGACTGTCTGAATTTCCAAAAGCACTTGTGGGTAGTGGGATCTTAGTAATGCCACTTACTTGGAGGTCCCCATCACGCGCTGCTTCTCCTCCTGAACCAAAAAGCAGAGAGCCTCCCCATTTCCCCTTCTGCTGCGTCTGGTCAAGTCTTTCGTGTGTATGGGACCAACCACACAAGCCATGGTGGACATGCAAGCATGGTGAAATGAGTCAACTCGGTTTGGATGTTCTGTGCTGTCTTGATGTGTTCCGATCCAATTTTAAGTCGTGACTCCACCGGACTCTCCTTTTTTGCAAGTGCGACGGGACTAGCCCCACCAACTCAATGTTATATAGCTAACTAAGACACTTTTTGACTATTTGCCGACGCAGTGTATTATAATTTTTTTTTATTATTTTTGCTAGCGACACATAGCTAGGTTCAACTACACTAGCTACCAAGCTTAGTTTCTTTCCCTTTTCTTCTTAGATTTTATATCTTTTGCTTGGTAGAAGGGTTGTGGTCGCTGTCGCAGGTGAATGCAGCCACATGCAAATGGATGTTTTTTCTCCTATGCCTTTCGAAATCGAGCAAAGTGACAAAGCATGCGAGTTAAAAGAAAAGGGCGTTGTCGTCGGTTCACGCCATCACTTATGTGATGGTCGATGGTTCTTACATTGACAATGAAATTAATTGTCAAGATCTTAGGTTAAAATCCATGCATGGTCCTTCTATTTTGTGAATTTGATCAAACCAAATCCTGTACTTTAAACCATCCCATACTTCTAATCAAATGGGACTTGATTCATTTTATCCAAATTATTACTAGCTAAAGAGAAATATAATGCAAAATGATTCTAACTGAAGTAGAGGGGTTTGTTTGATCAAACTCAAAATGTAGAGATTGATTTGATTAAGTGTGAAATGTAAAGGGACCAGACATGATTTTATCCCACGATCAAATTCAGCTGGAAAACCGCAATACGATCTCCCAAAGAAGGATTAAATTGACAATTTTCTATAATGTTTCTCCTTTCCCTCCTATAATTAGTAAACAAATTATTCCTCGATTTTAATTTATTCATCAAATAATTAATTATATTTTAAATGTGTTACAGATTCAATTTTTCCTTTTGATAATTATTACAAATTCGGTTTTAAAAATATATTTAACATGTGAATATTTGATGCAAAACTGAAAGTGTTCTTGCCATCTCGTTTCCTTGTGAATCTCGTGGAGAAGAACCTCTTCTCTTCTTCTTCTTCTTGTTTTTTCTCCAAATAAATACACAAAGATTTATTTATTTATGAGGAACGAAGTCAAAGATAAAATATAGCCGTCCATAGAAAGATAAAAAGGTGATCTCCAAAAGTCAAATATCTTCAATAGCATGCACCACCGAAACGCTTTCGACCAAGAAAAGCTTGCAACCCTAAGCATTTCTTTGGAGGTTTAGAGCTAATTATGTTTCCTAAATCTCAGTTGTTCATGACCTCATTTGCTCAAAGATTATACAACTCGAGTTTCAATCCTCTAAAGTTTGAACACTTTGTTTTCAACGTAGGGTTTGGGTTTGAGAGGAAGTTGGATAACATATTTTCTCAAGAACATTGCAAAATCTTAATTGACCCATTATTTGATTAATATTCTATACAAAATCTGATCATAACTCGTTTTTCTTTTTTCAAAAAATATAAATTAATCTAGATATACACTTGTCTCGAGTTAATCTTGAATTAAGTTTAAAAATTATTATAACATATACAATATTAAAAAATTATTTCACCTAAAAATTTAAGTTTTTAGATGAGATTCCAAAATATAATTTATAATATTCTTTAATACTCTCATGAAATGAAACTTTTTGGATTCAAAACTTGTATAGTCTTATTAATAAAATATTAATACAATGTTAAGAAACTTTTTACATAAAAATTTAAATTATTAAATAAAACTCTAAAATATAATATACAAATCATAGACTGCAGTGGAGTTTAACTCCAAAACCGGCTCAAAATGATCTTTGGACACTGTCCATAATTAACCTAACCTCATGCTCTGATCAACCATATATAATCATGACTAGCCAGTCCAAGAACTTTGTTCATCACAGCATTGGTATCGATGGTCCAAGTCTAATATTACGAGACGAAAGTGGAAGACTAAGTTATGATCAGCTAGTGGCCATCATCACTTAACATTTTACGTGGATGATTGCATCACAAACCATTATATGGATTTTTACATCACTCTTTGTTTGGTTTCTGGCCATCAAAACCTCACCCATCATTTCTTCTTTAGGTGATTGCTGGGCCGCGTGGCAGCAAGAGAGGGAGCCAGTGTGCACTCATGTTAGCCATGTGTGGAGTCATACTGATCCGCATGGACTACAACACTCGATTACCAATTTTTTTTGAAGCAATTATTAACGTTTTGTTTATGGCATAGTTTAATCCATGCATCCAATTGCATGCAATTTAAAGTGTTTTCTTACTGCAACAATTCATCATAGCTTGTAAGTTTTTTTTTTTTTTTTTTTTTTTTTATATATATATATATATATATATATATATATATATATATATATATATATATATATATATAATTGACTCTCTTTTTGATAATTTAGGAGATAGAAACAAATATTAATTTGAACTTTATCATTAGAAGTGTTTTTGCAAGTTTCATTAAACTAGGGCCATTATAGTGACGGTCATTTATTTATCGAGACAAAACAAGAACAAAGATATTTATGCTGAAATATTTTTTACAATTTCTGAAGAATAAGTTCCAAATTTTTCAGAGTTATTCTCATCAATAGTATTTCTCATCATTTTTTTTGTCGGGTTTTCACCCATGTTTTATTTGATTGGGGTAGAATATGGATTGGATACACTTGATGACTTGAATCATTTAGCCTTTAACATCCGATAAGATATTATTTCCTTTGACCCCCTTTAGTTTTTTTCTTCTTATTTATTATACAAAAAGATACAATTTTACTTGTACATCTTGTACTCTTATTTAGAACCCGTTTGAAAATATAGTAGCTTTATATATATATATATGTGTGTGTGTGTGTGTGTGTGTGTGTGTGTGTGTGTGTGTTTTAAGAGTATATTTATTTTAAGAAGATATTAAATTAATATTTTTTATGATTTTAATGTATAAATGTCAAAGATAAAAAATCATTTAAATATATTTTCAGATAAAAATAATAATGATCGACCATATATAGCTAGTCAAAATTTTTATAAGATAACTATCTAGTAGGTGATCTAATGGTAAGAGTTTGTTCTACCTGTAGTTTTAAGTTCTAGAATTGTAGTTACTAATATGATAACCACCAGAGATTTACATGGTTATTAACTTTAGGATCCATGAGATTAATCAAAATACACATAAGATAGCCCAGACAAACATGTTAATCAAAGTAATAAATTTTGGTAGGCTTAAATCTCATTTTCTCTTATTACATAAAATTGAAGTTTAATCACCGATTAAAAAGTATTTCAAACTTTTTGTCGGCATCCAAACATAAGTAATCCTACAACTTTCTATCAATGATAGATACCATCTTGTCGTGTGTAGTCGATTCTTAGAATATTAAATCAAATCCATTCAACAGCCATAATTTGAGTGCTTATTGCTTTAATGGTAGTATACAATGGTGAAAGGTGTGCTCTTTTCTTCGTCGATAATAATTCCAAGCATTAAGTCAAGTCCTTATGTGAGAAATAAAATTGCCTTAATTACTCTCTTTAAAAATATCTCTTCGACCAAATACAACTAATTTCAATGTATTAAACTATGATTTTTATGCCGTAACTATCCATGCTCGCAACATTAAGAAAAATTAGATACAAAAATAAAATAAAAAATAAAAATATAAATCTCATTCTGAATCACCACCTCATCTAATCCAATACACCCGTTAATTTGAAGAGTAAATATTCAGCCAATTGTCTAGTTGTATGGCAAAGAATACTTCAGCCAATTGGTTGGTAAAAAGTCAAAAAACTAGTTAATTTTACGAGCAAATATTCACCATTAATTGTCTATCAACGTAGTAAAGTATCCAGCCATCGGGAATCTTCTTAGGGTTTGCAAATCAAGTAGTGGTGCGTTATACTACGAGGAAAAGACATTGCAAACCGCCTTCTTTATTTATCAAAATCTCAATCTAGCACCCCTTTCTTTATTCATTAACGTAACCTTTTGACTCAATATGGAACAATGACAACTATCTAGTAAGTGTATTAGTGGTTATAGTTTGAAATCAAATGATTTGTTTTTCCTTATGGTTTCAAGTTTAGTTTTGTAATTGTTAATATAATGGTCATTAGAAACTTACATGATTATTAACTTCAAAACAAAATTAGTTGAAATACATGTAAATTAACCTGGACATCTATATTAATTAAAAAAAATATGAATCAATGGCAACAAAATCCCATTTAGAAAAACGAAAGAACTCCTCAAGTAATCAGCTAAATCGTTGGGATCTCAATGCTTAATTTGACAAACATATATATATTTGTTGTGCACGTTAGAGCATGTGTACCGAGTAGAACACCAAGTAGGAATAGGGAGGCTTCTTTTACCAAAAATCATTGAAGAGCTCTCCAACATCGGAACAAGCATTTCTCCATCTTCTTCAAACAAATTCAGCTAATGCAAATCTCGTTGCCTTCGAGCAAATCAAAATCTGTTCACTTAATTAGAACAACATAAATGCTACGTACACAAGCATAGAACAATGCGATCTATTAGGTGCCCCAATTGAGGACATAATCACGAATTAACTTAGTAGCATGTGAATTGATAGAAACTGTCGTGTTCTCCTTTAGAAAATCCATTTGTTTATCTAGAGCTCTCCACAAAACTTGAAAGCATCTCATCCCCTTCTTTTTTTCCCATTATTTATTATTTTTTTTAATATCATGAATATAAAGAGATCATTTTCCAGCCTGGAAAAATAGAAATTATCTTTTAAAATAGATTGAATTCTGGTTTCAAGGGGAGAGAAGTTCGCTCAATGGTTTGACTCATTGATCAAGCATTAGAATAGATGAAAATGTGGACAAAAAACGAGAATTTAAAAATACAACTGACCATATTTATAATAGAAAACTCTTAATAAAATGCTTGGCAGAAGACAAGGTTTTTGGTGACAGGAAGGATGAGAATAAACAAAACGAGTGAAAGAGGCAGGGAGTGATAGTTAGCATACTCAATTGGTGCAGAAGCACGTTTCTCCAGACATGGCTGCCTGTTCATGCCCCGACAAGTAAACAAGATTATCGTTCATTGCCCTTCCATTGCTAGGCAAAAGCTAGAAAGGCAATGGTTAACAAAGACAACTTTTGAATATCAAGTGAAGAAGTGAAACTCTCGCTCCAACTGATCTTAGATATGTCAAAAAGCCACTCTCTCCTCCTCTCCCCCCTGAGCATCTCCTTCTGCTACCGCAAAAATGCAGTGCTCACCATTTTCGAATGAATTTCTTTTATTTTTAGAATGAATTTCTTTTATCTCATCTCAATGCACCTACCAGACTCGATTTCAGGATTTTGTTTTTTCTAAGAATTCGAATAATTAGCTCATCGATCACCCTTCTTGCAAGGATATATATATACACATACATATATAACGTTGAATTATTAAGAACTATCTTACCTAAAAAGTTGAGCAGTTAGGTGAGATTTAATAATATTATTTATATTAATCTCTAATATATTTTCTCAAGTAAAAACTCTTTAACACATCTTCTTAAGTGAAAATCTTTTGGGTTTCAAACTTATCTAAAAAGTCGAGCAGTTAGGTGAGATTTAAAAATATTATTATCTAACATTTTTTCTCAAGTAAAAGCCCTTTAACACATTCCCTCAAGTGAAAACGTTTTGGGTTTCAAACTCGCACGAACTCATAATATCTTGTATTTAATTTTTATTAAATAGAATGAGAGTAGTGAAATTCTGTTAATTTGAGTAAGGTTTGTGCAGGGACAAGACATATAGCATCACAATGTACAACCTTCCTAGTTGTGTTTGGAACAGAATCAATTACTATCCCATGACAATCGGGATTTACATAAATAGAAGATAGACTTGACTATGACAGCTATAATTTTTTATTGTCTCTTGGTTTGTACATCTCATGCCAACAGATTCGAACTCGTAACCATTAAGTTAACAAGGTCTTAATATCATGTTAAAGAATTATCTCATCTAAAAATTTAAATTGTTAGGTGAGATATCAAAATATAATTTATATTAATTTCTAATATAGACTATATTTTATATGTATATGTAATTTTTATGTACAAGTTGATGTCAAAATGAACTTCAAGAATTTTCTTGCATCATATGCATGCATGCCCTAACACAACTTTTAATAAACTCGGACAAATGAAGGGGCAAAGAAACATACTTTATATATCCCACATGCAGAAATTTGACTTGAAGCCATGTTTTTTTTTTCCTCTCAAAAAGCCATGCTCGAGAAGATTTTCAGTGCTGATGGTGCGTGCGTCTAGATGTATTGCTAGACATTGTGCAACGCTGTAATTGGAAATTGAATCCATCCTCATTACAGTGATCATTTGCCGAAGGGCTACATGCAGACCAAATTGCACCACTGGCTCTCAATTATATTCTTTCATTGAGACCTCAAAACTCCACGATGCTGTAAAGGCAGACCAATTTATGATCCACGGCTTTCTTTTCATTTTTGTGATCGTAGTGCTTGAAGAATGCCATCATTCATTCTCACTTTGATACAAAAGAAGTCAACATGCATTATTTATTCAAGGTCGGGGATGGGATTTTCCTTTTCAAGGTTTTCCTTTTCTTATAACAATATTCCTAATATTTTAAGTACATTTTATATATATATATATATATTGAAAAAAAATTGTGAGCTTTTTGAATTAATTTTAAGTCCATGGATAATACTATGAGAACTAAATTCATTTATAAATATCAAAAACCACCTCATATAAGAATTTAAGTTGTTAGGTGAGGTTCTAAAATATCATTTTATATTATTTTTTAACATATTATCTCAAGTGAAAAATTTTTGGGCTTGAAACTTATACAAGTTCATACTGTCTTGTGCTTGATTTTTATCAAATAGAATGGGATGATGAGATTTGAACTAATGACCGTTAAATCAATAAAGTTCTGATACTATGTCAATGAATCATTTCACTTAAAAGATTAAATAGTTAGGTGAGACCCCAAGATATAATTTTATATTATTTTCTAATCATACAACCCCAAAAAATATCAAGAAGTTAATGGAAACTTGTAATTATTGTGATATCTCAATTTTCGATAAATCATCTTTTTTATTTTTAGGGATTTGCACGAAACTTATCTCCAAGAAATTTCACCTCATAAAATGAAAAGGGAAATTCAACAACTTTTTTGGTGTGAAGAAGAAGATAAGGATCAAATTGATATGATGTTACAATCTAACCGATGATATACGATCTTATTGGAAGATTATTAGTGCTATCATCAACATCAGTGATTATTTGGTATTTGTCTATTTCAAGTACATAAATAATCAATTCAAACCGTTGATTCCTAGCAATTGTTTTCTTTTTAGCTCGTATAATTATCACATTGCACTTGTTTATTTAGTGTTTAATTACTGTTTTGAGATTAAAAAAAACATAATAAAGATTAAAGGAATATGTTTTTATATAATTTATCCGTTTCAAAACCATTTCGAAAATAAATTTATTTATATCCTTGTTTTTTATTTTTTAATGCATTTTTATATTTTTAATAGCATTAATCAAACACTTTCAAAACAATATAATGATGCCCAATTTAAATCCGTGAGATCACTGGTTTCTTATTAATTTATTTATTTATCGTATTGTTTCAAAAGGATATAGTCGGAGAATCAATCAATAATTCATATGGAACAAACATATTAATTACCAAGAAAGATTACCTCATAAAAGTCCAAAAGGAAAAAACCCAATAATGATATGGCCCTCTTCTCTATTTTGAAAAAAGAAAAGAATAAAGAAGGTAGCATCTTAGGAGGAAAAGTGCTTCGTAGCACACAACAAATCTTGTCTTTTTTTTTTTTTTAATGTATGATCAAGATTGTGATTTAATGTTGTTTTTGAATTTTTTTTTTTTAGAAATTTATTAAAATAATATATATTTTTAAAAAAATTATTTTTGACATCAACACATGAAAATAATTTAAAAACACTAATTTTTTTTTTAATTAAAATAAAAATAAAAATTTTCAATTTTTTCTAAAAATGCTTTTGAAATATAATATCAAGCAGAGCTAAGAGAACAAGAATGTTTATATATATATATATATATAAAGAATCTTATTGTCTTTGCATTAGGGTGTTAGGGTGTTGCAAATTTTATTATCTCTTTCATTTGTTTGGGTGAAAAAATAAAAATAATAATAATATTATCACTTCTTTATGTGGGTGTGGTTTTATTTTTTAATAATTTATTTTTGTTTTTAATATGCTTTGCTATTAATTTGCAATGCTCTCAAATTCACAAGCCCCACACACATCCCTTTAGAATATAATATAACCTTCATGCTCTCCTCTTTTATAATCCTTATCTCTCCGATCTCCGACTCCCATCCTTCCATTACCTCCTCTCCCATTACCTTTCGCTTCCTCTCTCAAACCCCCACTTGTCATTTTTCTTCTTCTTTTTCACGTTCGAACCTGTTATCAATCCTTAGTTAGCTATACATAGAAAAATATTGATCCACAATATGGCTCTTGAGACCTGGCTAATAAAGGTAAAAACAGCAATATCTCATAGTTTTGATTCAGTCAAAACCTCCACTCCAATCCCAAAACCATCCAAGAAAGCTTCTGTTGGAGTATTAGCTTTTGAGATTGCAGGTCTTATGTCAAAACTTTTCCATCTTTGGCAATCTCTTTCAGACAAGAACATAATTCGGGTGCGGAACGATTCCGTCTCTCTTGAAGGAGTACACAAGATAGTCTCCAGTGATGAATCATTCCTTCTCGGTCTCGCGTGTGCAGAAATGGCTGAGAACCTTAGACTCGTCGCTAAATCTGTTTCGAGGTTGAGCAAGAGGTGTGGAGACACAAGCTTGCGTGGTTTCGAACATTTGTTCGATGAGTTTGCCAAGTTGGGGCATGATACTAATTGTTGGGTCTTGAGTTGGAAAGACATGGAAGCTAAAACCAAGAAGTTGGACAGGTACGTGACCGTCACGGCGACGCTGTATAAAGAGATAGAGGAGCTGTCTGTATTGGAGAATGGGTTAAGGAAAGCTTTACAGTGTGGTGAACTTGAAGGAACAACAAAAGAACAAAAAGTTTTGGATCTTCAACAAAAGATATTCTGGCAGAGACAGGAGGTGAAGTATCTAAAAGACAGATCTCTTTGGAATAGAAGTTTTGATACTGCTGTTCTGATTCTTGCTAAGTCCGTTTTCACTATCTTAGCACGGATCAAGTTAGTTTTTGGCATAGCACATGGCTATCCAACCTCCCTACCTCGCTGTCTCTCAGCTTCTGCAACAGTGCATCCAACCGAAAACCCTACAGCTTGTAACTTCGTGTCAGGGCCACTGAAGAGCTCACAACTTGAAGGAAATAAAGATTCCAGTACTGGTTTTTTCGAGACGAATTCAAAGCTTCTAAATCCACCGGCAACTACGTTGGGAGCGGCGGCTTTAGCCCTACACTATGCAAATTTGATTATAATTGTGGAAAAGATGATCAAGTCACCACAACTTGTTGGTATTGATGCAAGAGATGATCTTTACGCGATGTTACCAAATAGTATAAGGTCTTTACTAAGGGCTAGATTGAAAGGAGTAGGGTTTTCGGCTAGTGATCCAGTTCTTGCAGGGGAATGGAGGGATGCTTTAGGGAGGATATTATTGTGGTTATCACCATTAGCACATAATATGATCAGGTGGCAAAGTGAAAGGAGCTTTGAGCAGCAAAATTTAGTGCCAAAAACCAACGTGTTTCTTTTGCAAACATTGTTTTTTGCAAATAAAGAGAAGACTGAAGCTGCCATTACTGAACTTTTGGTGGGCTTGAATTACATTTGGAGGTTCGAAAGGGAGATGACTGCTAGGGCCTTGTTTGAATGTGCCAACTTCAATGGATTCTTGAATCCTCAGAATTCCAGCTAGGAAGATGGTTTCTTTTTCTTTTTCTTTGTTTTAGTTTCGTTTTCAATCTAAACTTTATCATGTTTTTGATCTTAGATTGAACTGAGTGTCAGATCTTTGAGGGCCGGTTTGTTTTCCTTCCGACCCTGATCTGCATATGTCAAATATAGATAAATATGTATGTACATGATTTGGTCATCTGAGTAATCTTTCAAGCAATGCATGCTTTTGGCTTGAAACTTCATGTGCAAATATTCCTTTAATCCTCCATTGATTCATCATTCAGCAGAATAATTGGATCGAGATTCTGTTTCAAGATAATTTATGTCGTGGTTGCTCATGTATAAGATTTTTACCCATTTCTAGCTAATAATCACTTCCTGATATGAATTCGTAGACTAATAAACTTACACGAAGAAGCAGCTGGATAGCCATTATCAATGGGCCCTTCAAGGGAACGTTGGATCTGAGATCACACTAGCTATCTAGCTACTAGTAATTTAATCTTTATCATAGTGGAATCTTTTCAATAGGGTCACGCTAATTTATCAATGATGAACTGAGAGACAATCCCTAGAGACTAGACACTAATTCCGGCTGTGCATGTGAAGAGATAACATGTTAATTTTGACTTCAATTGTATAGAACTTTAAACATAAAACACCAAAACTAATAGTTGTAAAATAATATAAATAATATTCTGAACTTAAGTATTTAGATGAAATAATTTTTTAATATCAATAATATGTGTTGGATATTATAATAGTTTTTACGATTAGAAATTGAAAAATAAAAAAATAAAGTCTTAAGAAGGTACAAAACGAAAATTCCAAAAGAGGATTCAAGTAAAATTAATCCAAGCAAACCAACGAAAATCCTTTCTGAGTGCGCTTTATAGCCCTCATTCTCATTTTGGATGGATTGACCATTTCTTGGTTTGATAAATCCACTTTCTTTTTCTTTACAACGCTTACTATCTAAAGTCTTTTATAAGACTCTAGTTGTAAGCATTGTAAAGAGGGGGGCAACTGTCATCACCCAATTTTTGGGTGATTCCCCAAAATATACCAAAAAAATAACAAAAATAAAATAAAAGGGGTTTGGCGTCGGTAGAAAAATTACGGTGGAAATTTTGGAAATTTTATGAGGCGAATCGAATCTCTTTTATGCCCAAAAATGAGAGAAAATACAAATTCAAGGTAAAAAGTAAGTCAAAAATCATAATTATATTTTTTATAAGCCAATTTGATTTAATCATGGGCTAATTCAAAATATTATTATGTTTGAGAATTAATTTGAGGTCCAATTGAAGAATTTAATTAAGTGCAAGGACTTAATTATGTTTTAAATTGATCAAATTAATTTTATTAAGGGCTTAATTGATGAAAAATTGAATTCTTGAATTTAATTCGGGCCTAATTGAGAAAATCAGAATTTTTGGAGACCCAATTGAATTTTTCCAAGCTAATTTAGCATAATTAAGGATTAAATTGTAGACAATTGAGAGTTTAATTGTCAATTAAGGGCCAAATTGCATAAATCAAAGGCCAGGGACCAAAATGAAAAAGACGCACAAATACAAGGGTAATTTTGAAATTCGGACAAGGGCCCAATTGCACAAAATTACAAATTTATATTTAATTGAGGGTGCAATTGAAACAATCATAAATCAAAGGACCAAAGTGCAACTTTGGCCCCCCAAAGCCTGCACCCGCTGCTGCCTCCATGCATGCTTGCCGACCAGCCGCCTGAACGCCCACCGGCCAGCCACCACGCCGCCGACAGCCAACCAACAGGCCACCATGTCAGAGACCAGCCAGCCACCGTGGCAGGTCGGTTTTGGCCTATAAATAGTGGCCGTTAACGGAGGAGAAAAAGGCGGAAGAAAACGCAGAAAAAAACGAGAAAAAACTTACGCAGAAGAGAGAAGGAAATAGAGGAAAATTTGCAGAGGTTTTAGCAAATAAAAACAAGCAAAAACAGGCATAAAAATCACGCCATTATCTTCATCTTCCTCGGCGTCAGCTCTCCTCCTCTCTCTTCCCGGTTTCACAGCCCTTTCTCTCTCTATATTCAGTCTCTCGGTTCCCTCTCTCTCTCCGCCGTGAAAGGCCATTAAACCACCCATTACCACCCTTATCACCACCGTGAACCTTCCCTATACACGAGCAACCAAACCATCCTCTCAGGCGAAGCAACGACCACGGTGACAGTGGCAGCAACGAGAACCCGTTGACTTCTGACGCCTACTCCGGCCACTACAGGCCACCGTTGGTAACGCCACCACGACAGGAATCATCACCTCGACCTCCTCTACACACAGGTACTAACAGGTGAGCCTTTCGTCATACTTGAAAAAAAACACTATTCATCATCTTCCTCATGCATGAACAGCGGGACGCAATTTGCGTCCCCTGTTCATGCGGGCTGAGGATAGTTGGTGGGCCGGGCTCCATGCCCGGCCCATATGTATAGAATCTGTGGGCTTCCATCCCGTGAGGACTGGAAGCCCAGCCCATTCCAGGGTGGGCTGTTAGCCCATTATGCTGACAGCCCAGCCCATGACACATTGGGCTTACATCCCGTAAGGACTGGAAGCCCAGCCCGTGAAGGCTGGAAGCCCAGCCCAGCCCATAAAAAATAAATAAAAATAAATAAAAATAAAAATAAAAAAATAAAAAATAAAAAAATATATTTTTATTTTTATCTTTATTTTCCATACTACTTTTTTTCTTTTATAAAAAAAAAAAAGGATTTTCAAAAAATATAAAATGTGTTGTTTTCGTGCATACGGCCGAATTCCAAGATTTTTCAAGCATATTTTTCGTAAAAAAAATATTGCATCTTTCTCATGTTTTAAAATAAAATTGGATATCGTAACCAGTTTATGATTATCCATTGGAATTTGGCCAAAATATCAAAAATAATCAAAATCTTTTTTTGTTTTATCTATTAGGGTGTAAATTTACATTGTAAAATATATCCATGGATAAAAAAAAAATATTTTTTACTACGGTGTAAATTTAAAGCGTAAATTACATCCGTAGATAAAAAAACAAAAAAGAGAGGTTTCCTAACAGTGGTGTAAAATTACATTGTAAAGTATACCCGCAGATAAAAAAAATTGTTTTTATGCAAGGTAAAAAAAAATTAAACTTAGAAAAAACAATCAAATGACAATGCAGCTTGCCTTAGGTAGGGTGCACTGGGGGTGATGCGTCTTCCCCTTGCACAACAAGTCCCCTTACCCAGACTCACGCAGACCAATAGGTTCCTAGTAACCTTAATACTAGGTGGCGACTCCCTCATAATTATAGTCGTAAATTTTACGGCTATAAAACAAACACCCTATTTTCACCGCGCGCCGTTATGGCGGGGCGCGAAGCGTCGTAAAAAATCGCCGTCGCGACAGATGGCGACTCCGCTGGGGACATCGCTGGACTGAGCATTGTTTATTTGATTGTTTTTTTTTTTAGTTCATTTTTTTTTTACTCGCACTTTTACTGCTTTAGCATGCATTTTAATTTCAAGTCATGCATATCATTGAGTTTGAATTAATATCCTCATGCATTTTATTTCTTGAATAAACCCAATTTTAGGTTAGGTGGGGATTAGCGGTCTGCCTCATGACTTTCAGTCGGGGTTCAGATTCGTGAAACATCCAACTATGAATTGAGTGTTTACTTGATAATGGCGGTCACATCGTGCCCCAACCATTTCTCGTAAACCCCCATACTACCTTCACGTAAGGTAGTCACTGGGCAGTTCATAGACCTTTTGAGACCAGGTAGAAAGCTTACCCCTCATATAATGGCCTAGAACTTGACTTTGGGTACGAACTCCCTGATAATTTGTCAATGTGTATGTACATACATCTGCATTTGCATGCATTCATCATTGTACATAACATATCATCAACAGATTGAAATATAGGTCCCCGAAGAGTTCCTGCCACTCGACTCCAGCAGAGAAATATGGAGGACGAAGAGCGTGCACGCCGTGATGCTCATTTCCAAGAAGAACTAGATTCTATAAAAGCTAGTGTGGCTAGTCTCACCAGCTTACTCGAGCAGGCATTGAGAAATACCTCTGGTGAGGGTCCTTCGACTAGACCCGCAGCGGCTGCTCCAGCACAAGCAATGAACCATCAGGAAGAGGTGACTGGAGAAAGGGTTCAGGATCCGCAACAAAACCCAGCTTTCATGCAATCAGCAGCGCCGCCACCTGCGCCAACTCCAACAATTATAGAAGCATCAGGGGGTATCGACCAAGATAAGATGGCAACCTTGGAAGCCAGGATAAGGGCCATTGAAGGGGTGAACCTATATGACCCAGTACATGCTGCTGAGATGTGTCTAGTTCCGAATGTCGTGATACCAAAAAAGTTTCGTGTTCCCGAATTTATCAAATACACTGGAACACAGTGCCCCGTCACTCACCTAAAGTCATACTGTAATAAAATGGCAGAAGTAGTGCATGATGAAAAATTACTTGTGCATTTTTTCCAAGAAAGTTTGAATGGGGCAGCTTTAAATTGGTACATGAGGCTAGACAACACCAGGATTCGTAGCTGGAAAGATCTGGTAGATGCTTTCATTAAGCAATATAAGTACAACATGGACATTGCTCCTGACAGAACAAGTTTGTCCAACCTGGAGAAGAAGGACAGAGAAAGCATAAAGGAATATGCTCAGAGATGGAGAGATCTTGCTGCACAGGTGCACCCCCCACTTCTAGATAAAGAGATGGTGACTTTATTCGCCGACACGCTAAGAGCGCCCTATTACGAGCATGTGATGGGTAGTTCAGCACAACAGTTCACCGATGCTGTAGCCGTGGCAGAGCGAATAGAGCAAGGAATCAGAAGTGGAAGAATTTTCGCACCTGTAAAGGGCTTTGAAGGTAAGAGAAAAGATGTAGAGCATTTTGAAGATAATTACAAGAGTAGTAAAAGCCAATTCCAAAATAACCCTTCATCTGAAATTACAAACATAAATCTTCAAGCCAAAGATCCACCTAAAAATTTCCCTAAAAGAAATTACCAGAAAACCCAAGAACAGCTACCTTCGCTACCATTGCCTTTAAATGAGATGTATCAAAAATTGGTAAGCATTGGGCAAGTAGCTCCTGAACCTCAGGCACCTTTGCAGCCACCTTACCCTAATTGGTACAAACCTGATCTCACCTGCGAATACCATGCTGAAGCTGCAGGACATAGCATTCATACTTGCGGCGCTTTCAAGAAGAAGCTCCTGCAATTGATTAAAGCAGGGTGGATAACATTCGATGAAAATCCAGGTTCTGCACCCAATTAAGCTTCACAGAAGTAGGGTACCGAGTGTTCACACTGTTAAAGTGAGGTCATCCAAGCTTTTGAAAAGAGGGGTACCGATATCAGAAGATGAAGTCCTCTTTCTTGATTTCCTTTTGTTTTGGTCATATCTGCACATGATGTTCATGTATCGACTTGTCGACAATTCTACTTGTAACGCCACAAGACTTTCCTTGTTAAGCAAGCATTTCTCTTCAATGATCATGTATTTTCTTGTGTTTATGATGTTTTTTTTAACACAAGTGCACCTAATATCCTTCCATCAAAATTATACATGATCCCATAATTCCAAATCAAAGTCTAGTACAAAAAGAAATGTCAATTTGATTTTTGTTTAACAAATGTGTTCTGGGAATTCAAAGGATTTCATTGAAGGGTGATCTCATACCCCAAAAATCCGCATAATAAAGCTAAGCCCTTAGCTAAACAAATAATCCAAAAATTCAAAAATTATTTCGCATGGAAAAGCAAAGCTTATCGGTTTAGATTGCATGTTTTGAAATGAGGAGAGGCCATCTTTGATATGCCTTCACAAAGTCCTAAATATCCATTGCAGTCCCTATTCGAGTCGAATAATTATTTTTTCTGATAATTAACCCTGACAAGGATCACACCCTACACTGGGGGGCAAGTGCGAAGAGAGAAGAACTCTCAATCACAAAATAGTCTTCAATGACAAAAGATGCCCAAAGAAAGCTGGGGGACATAAACATAAAAAGATTTTTGGTACACTAGCAAATCAATTCAACAATTTAATCGTACTAAAAATCCAACATAGAAAGCCAAAATTCTGGGGGGCATGTCTAGATAAAAGCCCAAACAAAATGCTGGGGGGCATGTCAAGAAAATCAATCATGAGGACCAAAAAGAGTTTCAAGAGTGAGCACTAAGTGATTCTTAGTCTAGAAAACCCTCAAACACTTTTTGAGCCTGCAAATATCTTTTCTTCGTAGCCAGTAACCTGAGCCTACATTACAAGCCTGATAAAGCCCTTTCTGATCAAATACAGGTAATCTGGATCGATAGGCAATGCTTTTCCATTTGAAATGATTCTTATGAATGCTTCACCAAACCTGATCGAAGCCTTTTTAAAATACAAGACATGCAAACAAGCACCACTTCATGCTCTTGTCAAAATCGACATAAAACCTGACAATGAGATCACTTGAATTCTTTCAAGAACAAGTTTGTTTAAACAAATATCAAATTGGTTTTTGTGCTTGGAATGGCTTTGAAATCACCAAAAATCTTACATGAAAAATCTTTGCAAAAAAAACCATCCCCTTCCTAGAAACACTTGAAGCCTAAAACGCTGGTGTGGTGGGACCTGACTGTGGCCATCAAAATAGTTTGTGTTTGGAATGACTTTGAAATTCCAAAACTCCCACATGAAACACAATCTTTGCAAATAATCAAGCCTTTTCATGCAAACATTACTCTTCAAGCCCAAAACACTTGTGGGGCATGGCCAGACTAGGGGTAATCTACAAATGCAATTGAAGTTGGCTCTATCATTCCTTTTCAAAGATCTGGGTCAAACTCAGGGGGGCATGTTGATATGAAACATCTATCATCTCTAGTGGTCAAAATCTTAAGTTGCGGCTCGAGTAAGCAGAAGCAAGAAGCTGTCAAAGCTAGAAATCCAACTCTAGGAAAAGAAGGCCAAGAAGAAGAAAAGGGGACCTATATTTCTCAGGTAAGTATACATGCATCATCATGCATTGCATCCCCATTGAGAGTATAGGAAATGTTTTGGAGGGATCGTAATTTACGAACCTTCGTTCATCATTTTGTGCACGCTTTCAAGCTCCCACCTTTTCCATTTCCTTGAGCAAGCTTTTCAGCTTTATCTCTTTTCTAATTTTGTGTTATCACGCATTCCATCCCATTGAGAATTTAGGAAATGTTTTGGAGGGACCGTAATTTACGAACCTTCATTCATCATTTTCGTGTATGCCTCCAGGCTCTTACCTCTGTGTCGCGCTTTTTAGCCTCATCTTCTTTCCTGAATTTGGTTGCCATCATGCATGGCATCTTCCCATTAAAAATCTAAGAAATGTTTTGGAAGTATTGTAATTTACAAACCTCCACTCATTGTTTTGTGTGCGCTTTCGAGCCTACCACTTTCACATCCCTGATTGCGCTTGCGAGCCTTTCAACAAATACAGATAGAGCGTTTTTCAACCCTATCTCTTTCCTTATTTGAGTGTGCTTTCTAGCTTTATTTTCCTTCCATATTCAAGTGCGTTTTCAACCCTTGCCATCAATTAAAATAGTGTGCTTTCTAGCCCTATTTTCCTTTCACTTTCGAGTGTGTTTTTCAACCCTCGATCATCAACTAAATAGTGTGCTTTCCAGCTCTATTTTTCCCACATATTCGAGTGCGTTTTCCAACCCTCGCCATCAATTAAAATAGTGTGTTTTTCAGCCCTATTTTCCATTCATTATCATTTAAAATAGTGTGCTTTCCAGCCCTATTTTCCTTTCATTTTCGAACGCATTTTCCAACACTCGTCATCAATTAAAATAATGTGCTTTCCAGCCCTATTTTCGCCATCAATTAAAATAGTGTGCTTTCCAGCCCTATTTTTCCTTTTATCTTCGAGTGTGTTTTTCCAACCCTCGTCATTAATTAAAATAGTGTGCTTTCCAGCCCTATTTCCCTTTCATATCGAGTGCAATAGTGTGCTTTCCAGCCCTATTTCCCTTTTTATTATCGAGTGCGTTTTCCAACCCTCGACCACCAGTTAAAATAGTTGTTTTCCATCTATATTTTTCCATCCTCTTCGATTGTGTTTTCCAACCCTCGACTATCAATTCAGATAGCACACTTTCCAGCCCGATTTCTCCATCATCTTCGAGTGCGTTTTTTGACCCTCAACTTACATCCTAGATAGCGAAGCTTTGTAGCCCTATCTTCCATTCCATGAAATCTTTACCATCCTCACCTGGGCAGGTCGCCCATCACAACAAGATCATCTCTGTTCTTTTACCAATTTTACCATTCCCATCTGGGCAGGTCGCCCATTACAACAAGACCATCTTTGTGTTTCTTATAGTCCTCACATTTCTCGCCTGGGTAGGTCACCCATTACAATAAGATCATTTTCCAATCATTCACAAATATCACCATTTTCCAGCCTTTATGAGTGTCCTCCTTAGGCTCCAATTCTTAGGTAGTGCGCTTTCTAGCCCTATCTTACCATTCCTTTCTGAGTGCGCTTTATAGCCCTCATTCTCATTTTGGATGGATTGACCATTTCTTGGTTTGATAAATCCACTTTCTTTTTCTTTACAACGCTTACTATCTAAAGTCTTTTATAAGACTCTAGTTGTAAGCATTGTAAAGAGGGGGGCAACTGTCATCACCCAATTTTTGGGTGATTCCCCAAAATATACCAAAAAAATAACAAAAATAAAATAAAAGGGGTTTGGCGTCGGTAGAAAAATTACGGTGGAAATTTTGGAAATTTTATGAGGCGAATCGAATCTCTTTTATGCCCAAAAATGAGAGAAAATACAAATTCAAGGTAAAAAGTAAGTCAAAAATCATAATTATATTTTTTATAAGCCAATTTGATTTAATCATGGGCTAATTCAAAATATTATTATGTTTGAGAATTAATTTGAGGTCCAATTGAAGAATTTAATTAAGTGCAAGGACTTAATTATGTTTTAAATTGATCAAATTAATTTTATTAAGGGCTTAATTGATGAAAAATTGAATTCTTGAATTTAATTCGGGCCTAATTGAGAAAATCAGAATTTTTGGAGACCCAATTGAATTTTTCCAAGCTAATTTGGCATAATTAAGGATTAAATTGAAGACAATTGAGAGTTTAATTGTCAATTAAGGGCCAAATTGCATAAATCAAAGGCCAGGGACCAAAATGAAAAAGGCGCACAAATACAAGGGTAATTTTAAAATTTGGACAAGGGCCCAATTGCACAAAATTACAAATTTATATTTAATTGAGGGTGCAATTGAAACAATCATAAATCAAAGGACCAAAGTGCAACTTTGGCCCCCCAAAGCCTGCACCCGCTGCTACCTCCATGCATGCTTGCCGACCAGCCGCCTGAACGCCCACCGGCCAGCCACCACGCCGCCGACAGCCAACCAACAGGCCACCATGTCAAAGACCAGCCAGCCACCGTGGCAGGTCGGTTTTGGCCTATAAATAGTGGCCGTTAACGGAGAAGAAGAAAAACGCAGAAAAACTGAGGAAAAATTTACGCAGAAGAGAGAAGGAAATAGAGGAAAATTTGCAGAGGTTTTAGCAAATAAAAACAAGCAAAAACAGGCATAAAAATCACGCCATTATCTTCATCTTCCTCGGCGTCAGCTCTCCTTCTCTCTCTTCCCGGTTTCACAGCCCCTTTCTCTCTCTATATTCAGTCTCTCGGTTCCCTCTCTCTCTCCGCCGTGAAAGGCCATTAAACCACCCATTACCACCCTTATCACCACCGTGAACCTTCCCTATACACGAGCAACCAAACCACCCTCTCAGGCGAAGCAACGACCATGGTGACAATGGCAGCAACGAGAACCCATTGACTTCTGACGCCTACTCCGGCCACTACAGGCCACCGTTGGTAACGCCACCACGACAGGAATCATCGCCTCGACCTCCTCTACCCAAAAGTATTAACAGGTGAGCCTTTCGTCATACTTGAAAAAAAACACTATTCATCGTCTTCCTCATGGAGCCCCGCCCACCAACTATCCTCAGCCTGCATGAACAGCGGGACGCAATTTGCGTCCCCTGTTCATGCGGGCTGAGGATAGTTGGTGGGCCGGGCTCCATGCCCGGCCCATATGTATAGAATCTGTGGGCTTCCATCCCGTGAGGACTGGAAGCCCAGCCCATTCCAGGGTGGGCTGTTAGCCCATTATGCTGACAGCCCAGCCCATGACACATTGGGCTTCTAGCCCGTAAGGACTGGAAGCCCAGCCCAAATAAGCTGGGCTGTCAGCCCACTGTGCTGACAGCCCAGCCCATAAAAAATAAATAAAAATAAAAAATAAATAAAAATAAAAAAATAAAAAATATATTTTTATTTTTATCTTTATTTTCCATACTACTTTTTTTCTTTTATAAAAAAAAAAGGATTTTCAAAAAATATAAAATGTGTTGTTTTCGTGTATACGGCCGAATTCCAAGATTTTTCAAGCATATTTTTCGTAAAAAAAATATTGCATCTTTCTCATGTTTTAAAACAAAATTGGATATCGTAACCAGTTTATGATTATCCATTGGAATTTGGCCAAAATATCAAAAATAATCAAAATCTTTTTTTGTTTTATCTATTAGGGTGTAAATTTACATTGTAAAATATATCCATGGATAAAAAAAAAAATATTTTTTACTACGGTGTAAATTTAAAGCGTAAATTACATCCGTAGATAAAAAAACAAAAAAGAGAGGTTTCCTAACAGTGGTGTAAAATTACATTGTAAAGTATACCCGCAGATAAAAAAAATTGTTTTTATGCAAGGTAAAAAAAAATTAAACTTAGAAAAAACAATCAAATGACAATGCAGCTTGCCTTAGGTAGGGTGCACTGGGGGTGATGCGTCTTCCCCTTGCACAACAAGTCCCCTTACCCAGACTCACGCAGACCAATAGGTTCCTAGTAACCTTAATACTAGGTGGCGACTCCCTCATAATTATAGTCGTAAATTTTACGGCTATAAAACAAACACCCTATTTTCACCGCGCGCCGTTATGGCGGGGCGCGAAGTGTCGTAAAAAATCGCCGTCGCGACACAAACCAACATTTTCAAATATGTAATTGGGAAAAACATACACACACACCACAATACAAAATATAGCCTTAAAAACAAGGCAGGAGAAGATAATATCTTAGTAGAATAATGAGGTCAGATTAATTTTTTAAGGAATAAAAGGACAAACCTTTCCCTTAAAGACCAGGGATTTCTTTTCCTAACATTTTGTAGGAGGAATCACATTCCTAGTTACGTGATATTGATTCTCTGGGAGAATAAGAACACAAAAATGACGCAACAAAATTCCAAAAGATTTGTGTCGATCAGGCACGAGTAGGATTGGGTGTTCTATCTGGGTGTCTCTTGGCAAGCTCAAGCATTGCTAGGACAAATCCCATTCTCGCAAACCACTTTGTTTCATATCTTCGTATTCCCGATCGATTTGTTTATAATTTTTCACTTGCATGCACTTACAGCTCATAGCTTCACTGGTGCTTTGTTAGGACACAAGTTTCTCGTAAAAGCTCCCACCTTTAATTTGTTTCCTTCTAGGGCCCTCGAGACTGTCCTTGATCTCCTTCGCTATTCATTGAGAGGCTTTCCCATCGTATTATCCTTTTGCCCCACCTCATATATATATATGCTCTTTTCAAATTTTATATTTCCTTAAATGCTTTGCCTTTTGGTTAATCGATTAAATTCTAAAGATGTAAGGTGTCTCTTTTCTAAACAACACGCGTTAGATAGATAACATTTCTTTCCCTGACCAGAAAAATTGAATGTTAATCTTGGAGACGTTTAGGCCTGTCTAGTGGACAAGATCCAAGTATAATGTGCTGTGGTCCAAGGCGAAGCCTGGAGCCCTGAAACCTGCGGCACCATGGATGTTCGTCTCTTAAAATCTTTGCAGCTTAGTCCATCCAAGATGAGCCAGCCAGCTAGATACATCTAACAATTGTTCTTCCCTTACAGCTTAGTCCGTCGGAGATAAGCCAGCTAGATAACTCTTAACAATTGCTGGAATGCTCTTAAAATGTTTGCCAAAGAGTCTGAAATCCATGAAATTGTGTAAGAATTTGTCAGGAACAAACACTTGGTGGCTTGCGGTAACTAGACTCTCGACAGTTCTTTTGGCCCATTTAAGTAGTTCTTAAAATTAAACTACTAGAGAAGAGTGTGTCAAGCCATCAAAAGGCAGGCCGAGTTTGCCCATTGAAAGGGTCACTTTATGAAAGAACAAAAAAGATTGTCTGTTTTCTTGCCAAGATGGAAAAAATAAATAAATAAATTTAGAGAGAGAGAGACACGCGCACACAAACCACAAAGATTAACTGGAGATCGAAAATTTTAAGACTGCATCAGATTCTAGCATCAAGTTTATCACCATCAACAAGCGGGTTTTGCTTAGCCAAATTATTTCGATCAAAAGTCTTGAAATCGAAGGTGCAAGAGTGTTCCTTGGCATATCGATGAACCCCACAAAAGGTTTTCCCACAGCGGCATTTGAACCCCGTCAAACCAACTTTCTTGTTGCAGCATTCGCATCTATTTCTCAGTACTGTTGAAGTGGATGCAGCAGCAGCGGTTGTTGAATCTGTCTCGTCAGAAACAACAGCTGGGTTCTTATCATCAGGTGACGGGGTGATGACAAGTTCTGAGAGTTTGCCGGCAGTCATCGCAATTACCTCTTCTTTGAGATAATCTTTGTAACACTTTGAGCATAGATTTTTGTTCTCTGGGGACCCAAAGAAGCCACAGCCCTTGGCACACAACACACGAGTCGACTTGTCTTGTGAATCCATCAATTCTTTCCTGATGATTAGATGATGGCGTATACAGCTAGAGAATGAATTCAGAGTTTTTCTTTATTTCTTGCGATATGGCCTTTTATGTGTGTGTATGTAGAGGTAGGGTTTTTGAATCATTACGAGTTTAATCCCTTCTGGGATTCGGATTATGTGTTAATTAACTACGAATCAATCTCTAGAAAGAATCCTTCTCGACGAGGATTTTAGTAGCTTGTTGCCAAACTTTAATTTATAGCATTTGAAATATATTTTTTAAAACAAAATTACAAACTAGATCTTGTGTTCAAAGACCAATTTCGGTATGTTATAGAAATTTCATCTAAGTTTTTACTAGAATATTTAGATTCTGTTTTATAATATCAATTATATTTTTTAATTTTATTGTTGAATTAAGATAAAATTTTATATAAAATCTCTTAAATTGAGATGAAATTTTATAATAATGTTTTTTATATATATATATATATATTATATTAAACTTTTATATCAATTAGAGAATGTAAATGCTTGAGAGATATCAGACTCGGATACATGCATTTCCTTCCTGTACAGGACAGGACAGGACAGGAAAAGGCGGGGAAGCTTCTAAGTTTCAAGTTTAATGCAAGGAGGCCATCCATATTTTATCCATGACGGGCGGCCCATTGATGGTCCAAGTTTTTCAGTTGGGCCATCTCGAAAAGCTATTTCGGTCAGCATTTCAATGAGATCATGGGAGTAGTGAGTAGAGGGCAGGTAAGCCTAATCTACTACTTGATCGGAAGAATGGTGCAGTTGGCATGCAAAGTTTAGATGGGTACTTGACTAACCCACTTCATTTAACGATATAAATGCATGAACAAGGCCAGCTCAAGGTGCAATGGTAAAGGGATTCTAGCTTTTTAGTTCAGAATGGCTGGTTTAGAAATCATAGACTCCTCGAGGAAAAAACACGTCAGGCAACCACCATCAGTGCCATTTCTCTGGGAAGTAAGGCCCGGGGTGGCTAAAAAAGACTGGAAACCTGAGGTTTCTTCAGTTACCCCAGTTCAACTACCTCCTGTCAAGCTCATCGCCTCAGTGCCCTTCAACTGGGAGGAAAAGCCTGGGAAACCTCTATCATGTTTCTCACAATCACCAGAATCACCATTTGTAACCGCACAAGCAAATCTCCTTGCTTTACCATGGCATGTCACGTGCTCTCAAGGTGATGACAATCACAGGCATGAGGATGATGACACTGGTGAGGAGAGTTTTGGAGATGAACAAGTAATGTTTAACTCAGATCTTGAATCATTCAGTTTCGAGACAGATGGATCATTTAGTTCAGCACCGTCTCTCTTGGCTAATTGCTTGGTTTCATCAGTGGCAATTTCTACAGCAGCTCCGGTGCAAAGTTCTTCTCCAACAGATGATTGCAATGGCCAGCAGGAAACCCCATCATCGCCAACTTCTGAAACTGATAGCAGCACAAGCAGCTATGCAACTGGCGTGTCAAGTCTTGAGGGGGCTGCTTTCTTGGAATGTCTCTTTCCATTATATACACCCAAATCTGGTTTTCTAGGAAAGGCTTCCCATCCCAGAAAGGAATCTTTTACTCCGGAGCTAATCAGCAGAGAATTTGATTATGAGCGTAAAAGCAGTGCCATGATAAGGAAACCACTAACACTTGGTGAACTGATAATGATGAGCCGAAGGAGGAGTTGTCAGAGAAAAGCTGTTCATATGAGAAAACAGAATCTATCAATGGTAAATGTCCAATTCTTGCTTCTTCTCTGTCACTGTCTTTTATTCCTAGACCATTTTTGGATATCAGACTACCTAGTAATAAGCAGCTAGAATTCAAAACGATATAGAAGTGAAAGCTATTAAAATCATAAGAACAAATATACTTGAAATAATCTCCTTCTGCAATATCATTGAATAAATAAAAGGTTACATTTTCTAGTGATCTGCTATTTTGAACAGAAGTATAAACAACTTTACTCTTGCCTGTTTGCAACTGTGGCAGAAATTTATGGATAAGAATGCTTTTGGATGCGGTATCTTTGGAACTAGCATCAATATGATTGAAGGACTGCAGAGGAAGATGCGCCAACCAAGACTGAAAATAATATAGGGCATTTGTCACAATGGACCACCCCAAGTTCAGTTCCTTGATCAGTCCTTTACCGTATCGTTTTAGCTTTCCACTTCCAGGCATATATGTAAACAATTTACAGCATTCGGAATGTAACCAAATCTTGAAAATTGCCAGAACTCCCAGGATATCAAATTGGAATTTTCCATTGACTTGCTTGCTCTGCTACTGAAAGCAGTGAATAGTGATTGCAAACATAGCTACACCATAAACCATGAAAGAGACAGAACTGGGTGCAAAAAAATCACTGTATTTCAACTAAGAGATTTACAAGTTTCTGCAACCTTGCGGATCCGTTTCATGACCACAGGAATATCTTCTAGAGCTAATGTAGTGAAACAACACCGGAACCATCCTGGTTCTATGCAATGACAAGCTGAACCAGGAGTTACATTGACCTTAGCAATATTCAAAAGCTTATCCCATAGATCAAGTTCCCCCTTCTCGCCGTAAGTTGAAATTAGTCCACTCATATTAGCCCAGCAGTAGAAGCCAGCACTGCTTTGTATGCACCGGATTCCCAGTTGTTCGAGACCATCAACAAAAGAATGATGCAATTTCTGTATCCTTTGCTTGTTAGTCTTGATAAATTCTTCGATGAATTTAATGTCTGACAGCATTGAAATCAACAACCTCTGGCTTGGAGCAGAAATGGAAGAAAATCTAGTTAACCGTTTTGCTAGAGCCAAAACATTTTTGTTGTACGAATAGATAACCCCAACCCTAAATCCTGGAAGACAGAGGTCTTTTGACAACCCATAAATTATATGAACCCTGTTCTTATCAAATTCTTCCACGAGAATTTCTAGCATGCTCACAAACTCCTCGCCTCTATACACAGACCCAGCAAATATCTCATCACAGATAATGTGGATGTTCCTCTCTTGGGCAAAGACTAATATGTTATGGAGTGTTTCCCGTGTAAGTATATTGCCAACAGGATTTGAGGGATTTGAAATAAGAATCCCACGAACTTTTACTCCTCGTTTTCTAGCCTGGTTGTATGCCTGTTCAAGAGCAGTAACACTTAATACGAAGTTGTCAGCACTGCGGCAGTGAACAGGAATTAGCTCCACTCCTGTTCGCAATCTAACATCCCTGTCAAATCTGCAGGTTTTCTTATAATCAACTCCGAGTGCATATTTCCATAAGAAAACTTAAATACAAAACGCAACTCACTTCACATCTGGTGGCTAAAAATCAAAAGTTGCACTCAGGGCTATAAACTTACCCGGGATAATAAGGCGTCGGAATAAGAAATGCATTTCCATGGTCTGCCAAGCAGAAGCATAGTATCTCAACTGCAGGAGTAGCACCCGCAGTCAATACTATTTGTGAGGGGTCAAGTGAAACCACTTTTCTCATCACCTGAGACATGAAACCTGCCAAGGCCTGCAAATAACTGAAGCAACTAAATTGTAGAACAAACAACTAAAACGACGACAGAGACTCAATTCCATTACATAGCTGACCGGTTGTCTTCTAATACAGCTAAATTAACTTCCCATATAACTCTCCGTTCCAAACTTTAAACTTAGCTCGAGTTTTATGTTACTCTTAGAAACACCAAAAGAACACTGCATTAATCAATCACTAGAAAGACAGCCTTTCAACTTAAGCATAGACGTTAGTTAAATACAACAACCCAATTTTTAAACAGTCGCAGTCATCATAAGAGAGAGAGTAACAGAGACTCTTAGCTTTACCACTTTCAACTCCATTAATCCATCAGATGGCTGATACGCCGCGATCCCATTAATGCTCAAATGCTCACCATCCCTTCCCACCATTGCTTCCCTCACATTCTCCACCATCCATTTCTCTATCAAATCGAAAGACAACTAAAAACACCAAAACAAAAAACCCAAATAAACAAAGGTTTGAAATAAATAACGGAACTTCAATAAAAAAACCGAACCCTTTGTCTTTCACTCACTCTATTCTCTGATAATCCAAGTTGAATGATCCCATCCGGGTTGCGCACTTTATCATATGGATCCTTCGAAACCTTCTCCAGCCCAATATAATAAGGCGAATCATTCTCTCTTACAATCAAACTAGCCCTGCTGGATACACTCACCGGACCAGACGACCCCACCCGGCTGAACAAACTCAACCGGGATGACGTCCTCGGAAGCTCCGCGAGGTTGGGAGATGAGCTAGACGGCGACGGAGGATTCGATGGAGTGTTTGAACTGTTACCGCGGTTTCGTTTAGTGTAAAGTTGAAAGAAGTAAAAGAGAGCACAAGGTATCAAGGTACCTAGTAATAGGCCTCCCCTACCTTGAACTATGCCTTGTAATGGCACTATGAGTCTCATTCCGGTGGATTTTTGTCGAGTCGGGTTGGTGGGTTGTTCGTCGAGTGTTTGAGGTTGGGTCATGTGGGTTTGACGGGTTGACCCGCCTGAAGATGGTACCTTTTGAGTTCTGTACAAGGAGTGCTGAGGTTGTCGGGGGAGGGAAAGATGGGTTTTTTTTTTAGCGTTGTATTGTGTGGGGGTGGTGGAGAGAGAGGAAGGGAGAGGGAGGGAAAGATTGGATTTTGTGTTGGTGGCTCATAATTTTGAGGTGTAGATTTTAGGTTTTGGCATTTAGAGATTGGTATTTGCACATTGTCTTCTTCATGCCTAACTCTTTAATCCCCACCATATGAGAGTTTGCTATGTAATTACTCTATTATGCCACAACAAATGCCAATCTTCTTGTAGCAGCATGAAAGGACTTTTTTTTAGTTTTCTAATTATTATTTTTAATTACACCATTTTACAACATGTATGATTTTCAGAATTGAATTGAATTTTATCTTTTTTAAACATGAGAATTCAACTTTTTCTATCAATTGAATGCTATAATTAAATTAAATTCAATTACAATAGAGAATTGGTACGAAACAACTTATTCTAGTCTAAATAAATGAAATTAGATCTAAGATTACAGTAAAAATATTAAATTAAACATTAGAGAAATAGTAAAATATATAAAAAAATATTTTTCAACATAGATTAGCCCAAGTGTATTTTTTTCATGCGAGAAAATTCTATCTGGAAAGATATTTTGTAAATTCAAGTGGGTGCGCAAACCTCTAATCATCTCAAATTTTTATAAAGAATACACATCGTAATTCTAATTTGAAATTTACTATGTAAATTATGAATTTATCATCCATTACACCCAAACATGTATATTCATCATGCTAATTCAAGTTTTAAAATAATAATATATATTCCCAAGAAAATAAAAAAAAGACAGATAACAATGATTTAGTAGTAAATGGAAGTAATTTGCACCATCTTATGCAAAATATGCACTGGGATTTGTCTCGGTTGATTTTCAGTGGCTGGTTACTTTTTTTATTTTATTTTTGAGAAAAATCTAAATGGAAGACTAAAAGTGGCAAGAGACAGGAAGAATGATTCCTTGCTTTGCCCTTTAATTTGTCGTTTGAAAGACTCTCTCATATCACGTTCTCTGTGAAGCACCAGCTCGTTCCCATGATTGCTCAATCATGTTTAGCCTTAGCGAACACGTCTTGTCTCTCACAAAGGGACCTTGCTTCTTCCTCTCCTTGCTCCGAGCACCTTTTCTCCACCTGGGCTGAATCAAGTTCATCTTGTTTTTAAAATCCGACTGATATTTGATTTTATTTTAATAAAGATTGTAAATCAACATTGTTTTAACTTTTTTTATATATAGAAAAAAAATATTAAATGGGGTTGACCCATCTATGCATGTATAGGATAGGATAATAATCAAAATAATAGAGATCAAATCTAAAAATTAATTATTTAAATAAAATAAAAAAAGTTGATAATAAAAATGATAAGAAAAAAGCAAATTGCACCAAGTTGCCCTCAACATAAACAAATTAGGTCAAACTCTTCTCTCATTTAAATTATTATATGTGAAAACCCTGTGTACCGATTCTTCTCCATTATCCCCCTTTCGAGCCCTGTAATTTCATTTGTCTATTCCTTTTCCAGCACCAACTTCTTTGCCACACACCCTTTTATTAATCCAAATTTATTATCAAACAACTTTTACTTCGTAAAAAATTACATCTTTATTTGACGCAAGCTTTTAAATTTCTCATTTTTTCATAGATAATTTTAGTTTAACAATAAATACACACACACACTTGCGCGTCATCATTTCAATACTAAACACTGTTAGGGTAAATAAATTTAAAATCCATTTGGATTTTAAATTCTTAATTTTGGAAAGTATTTGTGGCATGTGGACATGCAACATTAGAGGATCAGTTTTATCGGTAGTTGTTTAGTTTGAAATCCTTAAAGAACTAAAATATACTAGTTTTATCATAGATTTAAAACGATTTTGGTGCTGCATTATGGTTTGATTCTAGTTTCCTAGTCATATTATTGATTTTGTAGACAATTTTGAATGCAGTTGATGTTTGATGATAGCCCCTCATTTGGCAGCCCAGAGGATACAGTTCCCAGGGAAGCTATGCTTAGAACATCTTACAAGGCAGAAACGCACATATCCTTTGATGATTTATTTCGGATCCTTATGCCATGAAACATATCCCGATCTTCTCTGTGATTCCTTTTCTTGTTCTGAATTCTCAGGTCTAAGCTTAATTTAGAGTTGGATGAAACGCGAAGCAGATGCTTCTTGTGCTTTCAGAGCAGGGTCATTGAACAGAAAAGGTGGTACTTTCAGCAACTGTATTGTGTTTTTTCTTGTTTTCCATTTGATAATTTTCTTTTCTTTGAAAAATGTTTCCTGGTAAAACAGATTCTTGAGGCTCCTTCATTCCCTCTTCCTGGAAAAAGCATTCCATGCAGCCATACTTTCAAGAAATGAGTTTACTTTACTTGCGGTAAACTGCTTATCAGCCCTTTCCCTAAATTTTCTTGCGAAAGACTCGAACGAGCAAGATTGTCCCTTGATTTTTCTTTAAACATGCTTTTCAATACAGATGAGGTATATGCAAATTTTAAATCCAAAAATTTATATGTTAAAAAATAATATAAATCAAATCTTTAAGACTTCAATCATGCCTTGATATTAATATGGCATTAAGATGGTTTCAACTATGAGCATATACAAATCCCAGGATGAGCGAGTTCGAATACAGAGGCTGCTCGGTGGAAATCATAATCAGAGGACGTGTTGTATCAAACCACCGACCAACATTAGCAGGTAGCTTTGGATTCACCTGGAGTTCTCAGGTGGCTGATTACTACCGGAGTTTGGACATAAGCTGAGAGTGGCCGTGACTTCTAAATTAAAATTCTCGAAACAGCATCTTGCTGCTGGAGGCTACAGAAAATCTATACACAAATTATGTAACTGTAAGGCCATAACTATGGAGAATTTGTCATACCAGTGGCTACCGAAGGAAAAAATGACTTACAATCCTGCGAAGATAGCTTAGTGATCAGCAAAGTTTTGAAAGATTACAATTTTAGATCTATGTTGTTTCAATGCCTTTTTTTTGCAATAATTTTTTAGCATGCGTAAAAAGCAGGCAGCAGAGCGACTGCAGTTTCCATTCCATGAAAAGCATTTCATGAAGATGAGAAAACAACTGAGTTGCTAAACCCAATTCTTGCACCAAACGGTCCTTACTGACAAACCCAAATAAATTAGAGCTGGTAACTACTTGGATAAAAAGTTTAATAAAAACAGCTACCCCAAAAAGGATTTAATCCCTTGTAACTGTAAAAGCAATTGAGGTAACTGTGCGCAAAAACATGCCTAAACATTCCCAGATGTTCAAAATCTATACAAGGGGGCAATTTAAACCAAACCCATTTGGGCCAAATATTGGTATTTTTTATCGCTGGGTTTCCTAGGGTGCGTTGGGGTCAGCGACTTTGAACCTCATGATACAATGTTGCATCAGAAGAACTGTTTTCCTGCAGAAGGTGTGGCTGGTGAAGTGTTGGCTGCTGCTGTCCTTTGTCGATGACAAATTTGGCATAGTCAATAGACTTTGGAAGAAGAGAAGCTTTTGTAGATGGAATTAATGATAATAAGACCCTGGACACATCCTCCATGGTTGGTCTCTCCGCGGGATGGCGCTTTGTGCACAACAATGCTAGCTGGAAACTCTTCTTTACGTGGGTCAAATCCATGCATGTAACAGAGACTTCTGGGTCAACAGCTTCCATCACAGTGTTGTCATCAGCCCTCGACAAAATCTGAAACAAAACAGATGACAAAGGTAATAATCAATTGAAAGCTTAAAACAACTAATAAATTGGACTCTATGTTGCCACCTATCCATGTTGCACCATCATAAGCCATCAAATGTTTATGATAATATATTTTGAGATGCATACCAGCTGCTGTAAATTAGACTCGTTATCCACAGCCTTCTTCCCAGTGAGAAGCTCCAAAAGGACAACGCCAAAGCTATAAACATCTGATTTTTCAGTTAGCTGAGATGTGCGGGCATACTCTGGATCAATGTAACCAATAGTCCCCATAACAAAAGTTGAGGCATGAGTTTTTGTGGCTGGGATACATTTAGCAATTCCAAAATCAGACAGGCGAGCTTCGAAATTCTCATCCAGCAGGATATTTGAGGACTTCACATCCCGGTGGATGATCCGAGGGTTGCAATCATGGTGAAGATAAGCAAGTCCTTGAGCAGCCCCAACTGCCACTTTCAAGCGTGTTTCCCAGTCTAGCATTACCTTTTTGGATGGTCCTGCCATTGATATCAACAAAATAACAATAACAATATAATGCGAGAACATATGATTGGGATATTGTCAAAGAATTAAATAAACAAGAAACTACAATGAACATGAGAAGCAGATAAGAAGGCATAACATAACAGATGGGAATGTTTAGTTCACTAACCATGAAGAAGATCCCACAGAGAACCATTCTTCATGTAGTCATAAAAGAGAAGGTTTCCACTAGGAGACAGTGCATAACCATGTAAGCTGACTATATTTCGGTGTCTGATGCTGCCAGTGGTCTCAAGTTCAGTTTCAAACTCGTGCAAGTTGTTGCATGGATACTGATTGTAGACTCGCTTAATTGCAAGTGTTCGGGAATTTTTCAGCACACACTTGTATACTGTGCTGGAAGCACCATAACCTATAATGTACTTCTCACTTAAATTCTCTGTGTTCCTCATTATGTCATCAAAGGTGTGAATAGCCATGTCCATGTGAAGAACCACAAGTTTTGGAGGACCTGGCAAGAAATAAACCAACCATGAGAATTTGGGAAAGAGAAGAAACACAGGAAACATAACAAAACAAATATCAAGTAAAATGCATGCCTTGTACAGTTTTGTTGGATCCCTCGGTCAATTGTTTCTGTTGGTTGGATTTGTAAATCGCAACTACAGTCATGGACAATAATGTTATGAATCCCAGTGTCATACAGACAGCTGCTGCTCTAGAGAAGATTACTGAAACAGCAGAATATAAACTGATAAGTTCAAGATAAAACTCTTAAACTTCTTCATTAGAGTTGACAATGTCAAAAACAAAAACAAGAGTTCAAAAGAACAAGAGGCAGATGAGGGGTTACCTTTAGACTTAGGGACAAAGGGACCACATATGGATCCCAACCGGTTGCCACACAACAAAGGATTTCCTATAAAGCTGGTGAGGTAGTTTGAATGATTACAGGGAGAATTTCTATGGGAAAATGTCTGCGTTATTCATTTTAAGCACTTTCAAAGAAGCAAATGTAAAATTCTCTTCATACCTGTCAGGTGGAAACCGTGTCAAGTTTCTAATAGGTGGCACAATTCCTGATAAATTGTTGTATGAGAAATTCCTGTCACGTAAAAAGTCATTTTACAACAGCATTCTATATATATTGAGAAAGAAACATTGAAGAGAACCAAATAAAACAGCTTACGAATTGGCAAGGCTGAAACAATTGGTAAGCTCAGGGATTTCTCCTTGCAAGTCGTTATTGTTCAGGATCCTTCCATCCATCAACAAATTAGTTTGAGGTAAGAATTTATCAAAAGTCAAAAAGAGTACAGCAGGGACATTATCTTAGCTTTGAACTTACAGAGAAACAATATTTTGCAGCTGACCCAATTCCACTGGAATGCTACCAGTCACGTTGTTGAAAGACAAATCACTGGGGGAAGAGACCATAACATACAATCAGGAGTGGGGACAGATAAACTTCATCCAAGGATACAAAGAACAGTTTGTATGAACCTTACATAATTTGTATACTTCTTAGATTCCCAAATTCAGCTGGCAATCGTCCATGAAGATGATTCCTGCTCAAATTCCTGGAGAGTGTATCAGAAAGTAGAATAGCAAGTTCTTAGTTACAATTAAATATAAAAAAAATTGCACTTCCAGAGAGACATACAAGGTGAGAAGGTGCTCCAGGTCACCAATAGAAGCTGGAATGGACCCTGAAAAGTTATTGCTGGAGAGATCCCTGAAAACATTGAGATCCATATGAGTGTTGCATTACAGTTTAAAAGCTTATTAAAACTAAGTGTTACAATAAATTAATCTCAAAATATACAGTGTTAGGAGAAAACTTACAACGTATCCAAATTGATTATGCGTCCCAGCTCAACAGGAACACTGCCTTTGAAGTCGTTTGATGAGAGATTTCTGAGGACACAAGACATTTCAGTTAAATGACAGGAGATGGGTGCAAAATGAAACTAAAAAAATATTAACTTTCCAAATATGGCCTCCAGAACTTACAAATAAGTCAAGCTCCCAAGATCCTTGAAACCTGAAGGTATGATTCCACTCAAGTGATTACCATGCACATTGCTACAAAAGAAAGACAACCAGAAGCTCACATCAGAAACACATGACACTGTTCAAATAGTTGCAAACAGCTTCGAAATAGGAATTCCTACAGTTGGTTCAAAGCCCTGCAAACACTGATGTTTTGTGGAATGGGCCCTTCAAGATGGTTGTTAGCAAGATTCCTGAGATATAGAACCGAAATTCAATAAATAATGTTTAAAGGAGAGCCTGGAAACCTTTAAATCACAGGAAACTCACAATTCAAACAACTGTTCCAGCTTCCCAAGTTCAGGAGGAATGTTGCCAACCAGTTGGTTGTCATTCAATTGCCTACAAAAATGTTATGGTCAGTGACCATATAAAATAAAATACAAGTGCATATAATAGACGCATTTGAAAACCTCAAAATCACAAGGAATCTTACAAATAGCTTAGCTTTGACATATTTCCAAGTTCTGGAGGAATTGTTCCAGTGAGCTTGTTGCCATGAAGATAGCTGGCTCACATTCAAAGAAGAATAATTGATATAACCACAGATAGAGCCAGTAGCAAGCTTCATCTGTTACGAAATAGAACTCATGCTTTCCACTGTTCATAAAACAGAGAAAATAACATTATGAACTCACAGTTTCCCAGTGTATGACAAATTGCCAAGTATTGCAGGAATTGGTCCAACTAGCTCATTGTCACTCAAATCCCTACAGCACAAGAAAAGAAATAAGTACATGCCACAGATCATGATGCTGTAAAATAAACCTTCAAGATTTTAGATTTCACACTTACAGAACAGCAAGGGCCTGCATTAAACCAATCACCTCAGGAATCCCCCCAGTGAGATTATTCCCTTGAAGAGACCTAAAAAAAGATCCACAATTACTTGTTTTGATATTGTTAAAAAACATAGTAAAAAAAACCATATCATCTTGCTTATGATCATTTAAAAGGGTTTATAACAAGTAACATACAAAATCAAACACATACAGCGTAGCAACTTGCAAGAAGCCAATATTGTATGGTATCTCCCCGGTAAACTGATTGTATGATATATCCCTGTAATTATCAAAGTAAAGATAATACATCATAAACACTCATGAATAACATAAAAATAATGCATGCCGCTAAACTTACAGTATTTCAAAGCTAGTACAGTTGCCAATGCTACTGGGGATAGTGCCCGTTAGGTTATTGTCTCTCACATCACTGGAAAGAAGAGTAAGTAATTTATAATCCCAATAACTGAAAATTAAGTAAACAAACAACTCAGCAAGAACACAAACAGATAGATGAAATACTTACAAATACCACAAGCAAGTCAACTGACAGATATCTTCTGACAATGTTCCAGACAACAAATTGCCGCGTAATCCACTGAGAAACACATTGAAATAATTCAACGAAAAATGTCATTAGTAAGAACATACATGAACGAAAGTGCTACAGTGGAGCCAAAAAATCCTATAAAGGTTCAATCAGTAAATCCAAAGAACAACTAACGGATTCCTAAACTTGCCAACAAATGAAATACTCACAGGTATTGTAAGACTTCATTCCAGTAGATCAACCTTGGTATCTCACCAGTCAGCTGGTTTTTAGCAAGGTCGCTGAAAAGGACACAGGCACGAAATGAACAATATTAGGACCAATAAGAAGCATTTAGAAATTCATAAACACCAAAACACAGCTTCATTAACGAGGACTCACAGTATTTTCAGATTCGGAATTTGGGTTACGGTTGAAGGGATGGGACCAGTAAGCTGGTTGCTCTTCAAATTTCTACGTTGCATAGAAGAATTACTCAATCGTGAAAATTGCAAACCGATTCAATGAAAGTAAAAAAAAAGTGACGTACAAGGTATCAAGTTGCTTCAACTTTGATAGAGAATAGGGAATGTCACCATAAAGCAAGTTATCAGAGAGATCCCTAGATTCCACAAAGCAAACTAAATGTCAACATCAGCACAGTAAGGACTCAAAAACTAGCAAAGACTCCAATTTAATCAAACAGATTACAGAGGAATATTACAGATGGTATAAAGAAGCACAATTGCCAATCTCTTCTGGGATTTGACCAGTCAACATATTCCCTTGAAAGTCTCTGCAATTTATTAAAAAAAAAAAAAAACACCATCAAAATACTCCAAAAAGAACAGAAGGGGTCCCAGGGAACTAGAATTGCAAGACAATGGATGAAAAGAGAAGTAGCATACATGGATTGCAGGTTCCTTAAATCTCCAATGGCAGGAGAAATTTCACCACCAAGGTTCAAACTTGACAGGTTACTTCATAGATAACAGACACCAGCAAGTTAATAATAAACAAATTTGCAAAGCATTGCAGACACAAATGACTTACAGAGAAACAACAGAGAAGCAGGTGAAGAAAGTGACTGCCTTCAAATGACTTACAGAGAAACAACAGAGAAGCTGTCATTGTCACAAAACACACCTCGCCAAGAACAAAAATCTTCATTGTTCACATCATCCCAGTCATGAAGCACATTAACAACATTGCTGAAAGATTCTTTTATAGACATCAAAGCTTTCCCTGCAACAAAACCTCGTTTCAATCCTTCTCTTTCAATACAAGAAACCCTTGTATTATTAAAAAAAATTGACTATCCGGGCTTTCTGATCAAGCAGAATAATTTATTAATCAAAAGAAAATCTTCAAGAACCCTTAACTTTCTCGAAGTTCTCTCACTATATTGCCCCTTCACTTTGACTTACAAACACGATAAAACATAATTCTAGAACCATTTTACAAACTACAGCTAAAAAGTCCATCTTCAACAGTGAAAAACACCACTTTCAAGGAGTCAAAGATAGAGATAGCAAAAAGAGAAGCTGAAATTTTTTCCAAAACAAACAAAAAAACTCAAAAAATCCCGATAGACCCGTCAAACAAGAAAAGGTCCTTTAGAAAAATTAGTACCCTTACTGTTAAGTAGGGAAACAGGAGTAGACAAAAGAAGCATTCCAGACCTTGGCAAATAAAACAGAGTTCAAATATCATCTTTAACAAAGATAAAACACCATCTTCAACAATGTTAAACACTGTGTTTAAAGAGCCCAAAGATAGAAAAAGCAAAAGAAAAGCTTATATTATTTCCAAAACACCACAAGAATCCTGATAAACCTAACAAAAGAGAAATGGCAGTACCCTCATGGTTAAGGGGTGAAACGAGAGGAAGCAGAAGAAGTAAAAGCACCACAGCCATTGCTAAACAGTGCTCAAATTCCCCTGGGAGCTTCATTTCTTTCATTGTTTTTTATGAACTAGCAGGAAAACAAGAACTTGGAGTGTCCAAGACACAAGCTAAGTACAAGAGTCTTCATGTTCTCTGCTGTCATCGTAAGAAAGAGAAGAGGGCAGCATTCGTTTGGCGTGATCTGAAAGGAACTGAGTTAAGACAAAACACAGAATATATTTAAGTAGAGAGAGTTAGAGATAAGAGCATAGAGAGAGAGAGACAGTGTAATAAACGGCGGTGAAGAGACATTAATTTTTTTTTTTAATCTTAATATCAAAACTATATGTTTGATTTTTTCCAGTTATTCTCTTAGATAGTATTTTGTTTTTTAAAATATATAAAAGGTATTTTTTATTATTTTTAATTTTTTTATATTATTTTATCAAAACAATAAAGAAAAAAATATATTTAAAAAAAAACAGGGCCTGCAGTACGATTATTACATGTATGGTGGCAAAAACTGACTTGCATGAAGCCATGAACTGAGTATAAACGTGAAAAAATGGTTCTCATCAAGTAGATTTTCTTGCCAGATTAAAAAAACAATAATTAATGTACAGTTCTATTTACATGTATTTAGCTCTTGAATTCGAATTCTTTCATGCTAAAAAAAAGAAGCAGAAGAACTTTACAAAGATCAGGATGGAGAGGGTACAGTTGCCTGTAGGGTGTCTGAAAACTGCAGGTGTCAGCAGTTTTGCAATAAACAGGTTGCAGTGTATAAAGCTGCTGCTTCTACTTTCTCAAACTTTATTTGCTCTTGTCGTTTATTACCAAGTAGCTTTTTTATCATTGATTCTATTCCGGGCTGGTTAATCCAGCGACATATGAACTTGATCTCAAACCAGACTAGGTTTTATGAACAACAAGCTGTCACTTGATCTACTCAAACCCAGTTGACTGAACCGATCAACTCATTATTCAGGTAAAATCTATACCAGACATGATTTGGTTTTTTTAGATTTTTAACAATAATATTTGAACTCTTATTTAAAAAAAAATAATAATCATTAAATAATATTGTCCCATGAGTTTTAAAATAAGTTTTTTTATATATTTATCACGTTTGATGTACAAATCAATCTAGTGATTTTTCAATTCCAAACTTTGTTCAAGTTGGTTAAACATTAATGAAGTATTTGATATTATGATTTAAAAATATATTAAAATAAAATATTATTTTAATATATTTTTAAATAAAAAATACTTTTAAAAATAATTTCAATCACATTATAACTTAACTAGTCGGGGAATGACACGTTTAAACCCGAGTGACTTAGCTAATTAATTTAGTGATTTAGTTGAGGAATTAATTTATAATTTCTAATATGATATTGCTGTATATGTCCGAAACAGATTTATAATCTCTTATTTCCACTCCCTTACTAGGAAAGTCCGAAACAAATTTAATAATACTTGTCAAATGCTTTACTGCTTCTTCTTTTTCCAGTGTTTTTTACATGCAATTGCAAAAATTACAACCACGAAACAGATGGATGGCTCAGGTTAATTTCTTTAATTTAAAATAAAAATATATGTATTTTTTTTTTATAAAAAAAAAGTACAGTATGAAATGGAGCATGAGGCAGTAATCTGGTCAGCCGGGGCAGAAGACCATGATGTCAAGAAAATCTCAACGGTCAATATACGTTGTAAGAAATCTGAAACAACCTCCTAATCTCAGGAAAATAACACACCCTGACATAGCTAGCTGTCATACAAAAACAGTAAACAATAAAGTAGAGCCAGCTACTGGTCCGCCGGTTTCAGCCATCTGCTTGCACTGCCGGCGCGACACCAATCTGAGCCCCTTACCTGAAGCAGAACCCGGTGGGACCCTATGAATGTACGGTTGATGTAATATATTCTCAAAAGTTGGGGTTGATGTGATCTTGCTGAGGGGTGAAATGTACTCTCTAGGGTTCAAGAAACATTTATGTACCTTGTTGATTTTTCTATTCTATAATGAAATGGCTCTGGTTATTGCAGTAACGAGCGTGATAATCGATGCGGGAAGCATTTGTTTTCTTTACCTTTTCTTTTCAGGGGGAGGGCAGGTTTTGTAATCATTGAGTGAGAATCTACATCTCTTTCTAACACATATTTACCCTGTGGACTGGCCAGAGTTCAAGCTCTGATACAAATGGAAGAAAAGCATTCGGCAATACCAGATGGTTTTGTGAATAATTGTTGTCCCAGGTTCATAGATTATATATTGAGCATGAATTAGAAATCACCATGCATGCGTGGTTTCCAAGCAATGGTGAAAGATACGGAGACGGTAGACCAAGGAATCAAGACTTGTGTTGTAGAAGAAGCAACGACTGTGCCTGTGGCTGTGTGTTTAGCAGGCCAGGGAATTCTGGGACCCAAACGAAAGATGTTTTGGCAGAGAAATAAAGATGGAGAATTGATTGCACCCATCATAGGACCCGTGATTGATATCCGTACACTGTTCTGCGTTTTATCAAGAAAGACTACCAATCACTATTGTCTCCTTTCAAGTTGATGTGAAGTTTGTTGCACGAGTCCTCCCATCAATTTGCTGCTCTATTTGCATATTCCCTTCGCCTCAGGCTAAGGAGAGATTTCTCAGGTGTGGTACCGAAGGTTTTTCACTATTGTACAGATCTTGCAGAGCCAAGGAGTGATTTCCATGTATTCTCTTACTGAGCTACGGTGGAAATAAAGAGCAAACTTAATATTAGAGCATGTTTGATTTTGATGTGCTTATAAAAAAAACAAAATTCTTTACTGATTATAAGAGAAACACGAAAATTTAAACATTTTAATTTTTAGAAATTGGACCAAAAACTACATAAAGTATACGGGGATCGCTGCCTTGGTGAAAAAAACTGGCTCCAGAAGATGACGAAGCATACCCCGATGTAAGGGGCTCCTGACATGGCCCGTGAATAAAAAAAAGATTTGTGGCCTATTACTTTGTCTTTGATGGCTTTGGACTTGGGAGTAGCGGGATATTACACAATACATCATAAGCCCAAATCTTTCGATTTTGCAGTGACTGTTTTGTCTTAGTAGTGATTGGGATTATTTTCCAGAGTAATTTTTATTTAAAAATATATTAAAATAATTTTTTTATTATTTTTTAAAAATTATTTTTAACATTATCATATCAAAATAATCTAAAAATGTCAAAAAAAATTAATTTAAAATAAAAAATAAAAATAAAAATAAATCATTTTTTTGTCAGACACCCTCCATCTGCAAACATGGAGTATTGAAAATGGGTTCTTTGTTTGCTTGAGTTGACACCCTTTGTAATAGGGGGGAAATGGCTTCCTTTTTAAGGTAGGAAATAGCTATATTGGTATTTCTCAATTGAAATCCACAAAATGCCATGTTTCAAGACAAAATGAGAGTACTAAATTCATGGCTCACTGAAGGATAGATTCTGCAAGTAGATAAATAACTCGTGTCAAATGGGAGGATATTCCTGTCCTGGTTTCTTCTTTAAAAACCATTGAAGGTCACAGTGTAACAGCAATAATATGATAGGAAAGCAAGCGTGATGGGTTCACTAGAAGTTAATTCCAGTAGAACAGTCCAATAGAATAGAAAGTCAACCTGAAAATAAAACTTCGAAAGAGATAACAGCAGAGAAATTCACCATCCTGACCAACATCTGCAGTTTAAGATGCTGAATCAGCATCGTGCCAGCCCTTGCTGCAAGGTGGAATACTCACGAATTCGTCAAACTCCTTTACATGGATGTCACAACACTTCCACTGCAAAATTGCATGGAATCACAAGGTAATTAGTACAAAAAAGAAAGTAGAAGAAGAAGAAAATAAAAGAACAGACTGGAAGTAAAAATGCAGTAAATTATACACACCCCTCTCATTCGATCATGAAAAACAGCAGGCCCAGGATGGTAATTGCAGGCAGTTTCATGATTATCCTTCTCTTTGAAAGTTTGACCACATCCCTGATTCTTGCATGTTTGGGGCTGGTTTATATCAACTACCTTTTTGGCTGGAGCAGAAACAATGCTTTCAGCTGGTGCAGCTTTGGGCTGTGCTTGTGACCCTAAAAAGGACATGAAGTTTTCAGGCTTTAAAAGCAATAAAACAAAGTATAATGAGGAAACTAGGTGGTACGTGGGAGTTTAAAATGCGCCAATTACAATTACAAGTACAAAATTGATGCAACAGTGTGAAGATAGTCACAAAAGGAATAATAAAGATGAAGGCAACTGCTCGTGCAATTCAAAAAATCCTCCTTTTATTCACTTGAACTTATATAACTCTTTTACTTGGAAAATTTGAAGTTTACATCGGTCTCCATCCACTGCTACTCCCTCTTTCCCACTCACTTAACAATCAAGGCCGAGCCACAGAAGTTCTTAATTTATCTCGTCCATCACATAAGACTTGATAGATGAACAATTTCCACCTAGCAGCAGTCTTATAGGTACTGTTTCCCATAAAACTAAAAATTAAGCTATTTTTCACAACTCAAAAGATCTTGTAACTTGTAAGCACTGAGAAGTATTTCTCAATTTGTCACCAGATAGTATTCCAACGATCTATTTGTGTTAACAGAGCCTTGATGCCTTTTAAACTCGATGATGCAAACACCAATATGCCCCTCCATACAATGAAATGGTTCATACTTCATTTTTATATAATCTAGACAACTAATTTTTCTTTCCCTTTTCTTTTTGCTTCATTTTAAAATTGTAATGTCAGCATTATGGTTATTAAGCACAGTAAGAGCATTCAAATGACATTACCATGATCTGAGCAAAAAAAGCCCTGCTTGCATCTAAGGCAAGATTCTTTTGAGGATGTGTTGGTAGCAGGAGCCGCAATGGGAGGAGAAATTGGATTCTTTGGGCTCGGAGTTGGAGTCGCCTTTGCCTTTGTTAGCACTGGTTTCTCAGTTGTGTGTTTACCTGTTTTACATCTTCATCACAGGAGAAAAAAAAACTTGAGTAGCTAATGCTGATAGACATATAAGCACATTATCTTCATTCAACCAAGAAGATCTTATATTTTATCAGAAATCCTGCCATATTCACACATGGCAAGAAAAGTAGCAGAAAAAAGGGTGTACAGGACCTACCCTGGAATCTCCAGAAACAAGCTGAAATCATGACTCCTTTTCTTGCAACAACTCCACTCTTTCATTCCATCATGAAAGAAAGGCTGGAAAAACAGAATAAAGCAAAATAAAGGTAATGAATAAAAAAACTATTTCTTTTTCAAAATAACCAAGTAAATCATAAGAAAAACTGACTTACCCCCTGTTAATACATATCCGCACATGCAGTGAAACCGCATCCAAGCAAGCAAGGGAAAAGGTTAATCAGTATAATACACAAGGGGACACAATATTCAGAAATTTTTTCCCTTACGTAATAAAATAAGATAACCTTGCACAAGATATAATATAAAAACACGTGTACTCTTAAAGTCTAAGACCATCAAAATACAAATTTCTTCAAAATGTAAAGCCGAAAGTGAAAAAGATATACATGAAGCTGCACAATATATGGATAAAACCCATCATCTCACAGTTGGGATTGGGACCTGTGGATTCCATTACACAAAAGCCATTATTTGAATCTAATCATTTAATAACCATATAATATGTAGCACACTGAACATGTTAATATATTTTAAGGAGTTGTTGCGCTGGATTCAAAATGACACCCTTATCCTGCATTTTTATTAACTAACAATTGAATTTACTATCATCTTTTCACATCTCTTAAAAGCATGAAAATTTTCTTCCTGGTGGAACTGTGCTTGAGAAGCATCAAAGACAATGACCTACTTGTTCATAATTGAGCTTGTAAACGAGAAACCTGTTAGGTATCTACGATTTTTACATATACCCTATACCACTCCGACAGAATTCAATACTATTCCCTATACCACACTGACAATATCCAGAGCTCTTGACAATCATCATGATCTTAATCAAACCATACCGTGCGGATAGAATAACGAAATTTGTCAGCTTTTTACTGATATCATGAAAAATTACTCGACTCTCTACCCAATCCTCTCTTGGACATTAAATCAACCACCTTAAGAACAGATCATAACAACTCCCATATTATATATTTCTCTAAAATCATCATTTTTTCTCCCGTTACATGGAATCAAACAAAACACAACAAACTAACACATTGACGCAATTAAATCTAAAAAACAAGAGCTGATTGGGTGGTTAACAAAACTGTATCAACGGGAGAGAAAAAAAGAGAGAAGAAAAGGTTGATGATTAAGAAAAGTTGAAATACCGAATCATGGTAAGTACAGGAACCATCGGGATTGTTGTCTTCGGTGAAAGTTGCGTTGCAGCCGATCCTCTGGCAGCGAAGCTTAGGGACCTCGGTTTGCTCCATGAATAAATAATTCTCTCTTTAGCTCTTGTTTTAAGGATAGAGACGTTGACAGAGAGCAGTGGAGAAGAGAGTTGAGCTCGAGCGAGTGATTCGTCTTCTGAGTGCAGTTTGGTCTTCTCTTTTTTCTAGAAACACGTTACAAGATTGTTGTCGGTTCCGCTGTTGGATGATGTATTTTTAGTGGGTGTTTGTCAAGCTTTACTTTTGAAAATATTTTTTAATTTGTATTAAAATATTATTTAAAAAAAACTATTTTTAATATTAACGTATAAAAATAATATTAAAAAAAATCATGCAAATTGTTTTTCAAAGTTTTAATAAAAACAAGTTGATATTCAATATCAAACATCCCTTAATTAAAATAGCTGGTTAATCTTTATCGGTTAAGCCGTTTGGATTTATATATATATAGATATATAGATATAATCTTGTCAAATCCTTAAAATTAAGCCAATTTATAACGAATGCCCATTTATAGAGTGCTTCGCAGGTGTTAATTTTTGTGCTACATGTTTTCAAAAAAAATTTATATATATAATTTTAATGTGCAAATATTAAAAATTAAAAGAATATATGAAAAAAAAAAAAAACTTAGAAATGAAATCATGAACATGTCTGCTTTAGCTTCTTAGCCTACGGCATCTGCTTTCATTTTTATTTTTATTTTAATGGCCATATACGGGATTGTTAAACAATCAGAAGCTGGACTTATGGCCGGGACATGGTCCGTTTTCCTGCAAAAAGTCCTCTCCTTACACAGAAATTTCGCAAAAGAAAACTACTGTTTATGCTAGTCTTGGATGCAGTTGCTAAGAAATTTCCACAAGAACATCTTGTGGAGATCATTCGAAATGCTTTACTAAAGAGCACAACCATGAATTTACGAGACCCGCTAATGGAATCCACTCCAATGAAGTAGAGTCTCAGAAAGAATGTTTTGGTGAATCCTTGAAAGTTTCTTTAGAAACAGCCATATGGCCATATAGATTCCCAAAGAAATAGGCCAATTCAGGAAAGTAATCAACTAACAGTTCAACATAACTTGATTCAAATGGTGTGACAGCTGCAAAATTTGTAAACATAATAAACTGAAGAAATGTCTCCCTTGTACAAGCCCATAATGCTCCTCAAATCTTTACTAACGCTTCTCATTTTCTGCAGAAATATTATAGTTCTGTAGGACTTGTGGATCTTGAGGTTAGAATAGGCTACGTGGACCGGCATCGTTGACTGAAGGGAGGAAAACACAAAATTGTATATACAGCAGTCAAAGAATGGGGGACCTAATATGTATGTGCATGAGAGTTCTGGATTGTCAGTCTAGCTGATCATTTGCAACCAGAACTGTGGAATTGGTAATGAGATGAAATCCTCGTATTCCCATATTCCCCGGATGATTAGCAATATTTTCCTTGAAGTGATGAGACTACAAAATCTGGAGGTCATAACTATCTGTTACGTACTTCAATCATGGAAACTCTTTCCTGTAAAAACAGAAAATGATATGTCAATTGTCTTGGAAATATTTAAAAGTTGTGAAAACAAAAACGAGAGTCAGAAGAAAAGACATGATGTATGAGCAGAAATTAGACTTTCATATTCTGTTTTAACATAAAGTTTTGACGATGATTGACACAGACCATATCCGGCCAAATGACTTTGAAGTAATAGCATAAAAGGATATGAATTCCCTGATTCATGGTGGATGCATTGCCAGAATTATGAAGGGAAAAAACCTAGCTTCTTACACAATATTTTCTTTAAAGAAATTCACTAAAAAAAAAAAAAAAGTATACGCACTCGCAAAGAGCTGTAAGACCATGGCTGTACCTGCAGAAGAACAGATATGGAACTCCTTCCTAAAAATACTATCCATCAAAAAGATATATGATATTGAGCTCTGGGATGTGACAGTATGTCAAGTCCTGATAAAATTTTACATGGGATGCAATGTGCTTCAATGTGTGCCAGAAAAATTACACAGCATGCACTCTTTCGCACAAAAAAATCACAGTAGTGATGCTCTTGCGAGCACGCACACACAAAACAAACAGGGAGGGAGGGAGAACCTCATTTGGAGTACCATTCTCCGATGGAAACCATTTATTTGGAGTGCTATTCTCGGATGGAAACCATTGCAAAAGGACACCCAAATTCATGACGTTGGGAATCAATTTGAACAAGAGAGGAGTTGTCACCTGAATGAGCATCAATCAAGGGTTTAATGAAAGAGAACCAGAGCATTGTTAAAAAGCCATGTTACATTTGCAAGTATAGAAGAAACAAACCAGACTGAGAGCTGTTGTTCCAAGAAGAAGAAGATACATCTTTCCCTGCATCAAAACCAACAACATGGTTTAAAAATTAATGAAGGATGTGTAAATGTGTATACAGTTACACAGAAATCTAATCATGACATCAAACCTAAGACCACCATTCTGTGCATGCAACCCTAAACCCTAGCTCCACATAAATGTGATTTCCTGATGATAAAAAAATATATGCATCTGTTTCTTTAATGGCACCCTAACTACCACACACATAAACAGAGAGAGAGTTCACCTCAACAAGATGAAGATTTGAGGCACGACTTAGGAGAACAAAAGCAAATTCTCCAATTTGAGCAAGCAATACTCCAACCTACATCATAGTACATCGTTTTTTGTTCAGGAAAAAAAAAGAAAGAGAAAAGAGATTCATGTACAATTGTCCCTTTTTTTTGTCAACAAGCGTAGCAAGCCAACTCACGAGGAATGATGTCCTAATGCTATATCCAAAGGCTTTAGTAACTGCAGCAGCAATGGTTGTCTTGACAATTATAACCAGAATCACAGATGCTAGCAATATATCCACATGGTTCCATAGAAAATGTACATTTATGAGCATCCCAATGCTAGAAAGAAAGAGAGCTGCAAACAGGTTCCTGATTGGTTCCACCTACAAAGAAGACAACCATTTTCAAAACATATCAATCTCATTATTATTTTTTACACAACATAATCACATGGAGAATAATTGCAACGCAAAAAAAAAAGTAACGTGGTGATGTCCATAGACTACATCTGTTAGTCTCGTAATTAATAGACCGATAGAGCCACTAAAAGAAGTTGCAGAGATCCAGAGTCAAATTACAAATTTAAATTACTGCATCATTTCCGAGAATATAATTTTTATACTGAATTAGGATACTACCATTTGTGGCAGTACTTGGCACACAATCCATTGCACAGAAGTATACCTGTTCTAAAGTATGCTGTGCAAAGTCAGTGGTAGATATCATGACTCCAGCCACAAAAGAACCCAACTCAAGACTAAGGCCCAGCTTGTCACTGCACTGAAATGGTTGAAGGAAATCTAAGAATAATGAAAACAAGATGACAAAAACATCACCAAGCAGCAATAGGCTTCACTAATAATCGATGGAAATCCAAGAATAATGAGAACATGATGAAAAACACATTTTCATGCAGTCCTCTGCTGCCCAGAATCATGATATACTGCATCTCAACATCATGACTCATGCAGTTAACTAAAGATGAAAGCTCCCAGTTTGACTAAATGAATTTTCTTTCATATATCTGATGATTTCTGGCCTAAGTATAAACACATGTAGCATAGCCAAGGAACCATAATATTTATAGGACTAACCACATATTAGGAGCTTTATACCATATGTCAATCATCATTGTTCAAGCAGAACTTAGATGATGTCAATAAATTTGTCAAATTTCAATATAGGTTTGCTTACATCCTCTGCCTTAAAAATATATTGTTGTTCCACTCTGCTTGTTTGTATTAGTGGAATTTGGATTCAAAATACAAATGATTATTTTTCAGATGCAAAAGGCAACATAATGCAAGCATTTTCCATTGTCAGAATAATGGCCTTGATGGTTATCAAACCTTTATGGAAAAAACAATTATTTAAAAACCTGCTAAGAAATTGAATTGATCTTTAGAGCAAGTAACTGATGGATGGACAGCCTTACAATGTCAGAGCTTCAACAACCCATCAAAGTTAGACAAGTCGAATAATTTCAAATGAAGCAAATCAGCACTTTGATTAAATAGTCTGTGATTAAGAAAGCAAAAACATGTAATGTACACATGCTATTGCCAATTTATATGTTCTTAATAGCAAATATCTCATATGAAATTGTAATCCATATCACTCCATGAATGACAATATTTTAAACAAGTTGATATCTGCCATGTCATGGAAAGGATAAAATTTATTGCAGCAACGTAAAAAAAACTACTTTTCCTAGACAAGAAAGGTGCATATAATTTTCACCTACCCAAGCAGACAACAAGCAGAAAGCCACAGCAGCAAGCTGGTAAAGTTCACTTGTCTGGATCACAAGATGGAACAGAGTGCTTAGAAAGAGATCCTACTCAACCAGAAGGCACTCATGCAAAGATAAATAAGATATGTGGCACGTACAAAAAGACTATCGAAAACTCACTTGAGACGATAACTGTGTCATTAACTTAAGAAATCGAGGAACAAATGACCAGGACAAGAAAGATGCAGCCATGAGGTACAAGAACAAGACCAACAACCTGAAGTAAATGAGCAATAGGGTTAGATTCAATAAGGATCATTAACATGGGGTCATTCTTATGATAGATAAAAATCTGGGAAGGAGAAAAGTTAGAAAAGGCCATTAAAAAAAAAGGGGGGGAGGGGGGGGGGCATTCATTCAAAAACAGTAAATGACTTCCATTATTTGAAAAAAAGAAAGAGAAAAGAAAGGAATCATTTATAAAAAAAAAATATTATGGCACAAACAAACTTACAACTTCCCCATTGAAATCATTCCTTGTATAGCACCACTGTTGCCACCCAAAACTGGAATCAAAGCGAATAATAAACCAACGGCACAATCCTGAAACAATTAACAAGATCAGACGAGTGGTTGTGTATCAGCAAACCAATTTCAAAATTCAACGTATCATCAATGACATGCTCGTGCATGAATGCAATCCAAGTGAGAATATAAATTCAACCTGAAAGATCAGTGTCCCAATCGTCACTTGACCATGAAGAGAACTACTACTGTTACGTTCCATTAAAAATTTCACCACCTGATAAAAAATTGCACGTATCATATTTGCAACTGACAAGGAGGATTCAAACAGAAAGGAGAGAGAATAGTGTCAGAAACAAGTCTAGACCACTGCTGTCGATGACATTGACAGGAAGGAGCCCACAAATACACCCTCAGATAGCTTTGCTCCACACAACTGCAAAGTTAACAGTAGTGCAAGCTTAGCATCCAATTTGACCAATCATACATATTTCTAGCATAACTGAGTTACAGGAATTAAGCATCGTACCACAGAAATTATGCCACACAAGCAAATAAATATTATAAATTGAAGCATTCCTCCAAGAATAGCAACAGGGCCCACCACTTTTAACTGCATTGATGATAAGTCAGAACAGCTTTTCTAAATCAGGGAAAACAAGCTCTTTTTTACAATACATTAAGGAAATTTCAAGACAATAACTTCCCTAGATCAAATAAAATTTACCTTAGTCAAAGAAAACTCCAGTCCTAAAGCAAAAAGAAGAAACACAACACCAAACTGTGCGACAGTCTCAACCTGTGATGAAAACAAGAGAACATGTCACCACTGTTTTTATCAACATTAAAACATATAAATGCTTTACATGTGGATTTCTCACATAATAAGCACCTAACAGGGTTGGAGCATATGGCTACAATTATTTGTTGCTAAACTATATGCACCAACAAAGTAAAAGTTGAAACAGCCTGACTGACAGCCATTATTGTCCCACCCGGTTTTATTGCCTACTGGGATTTTGTTTAAAAAATCAATATGAAAAGGACATTAAAAGGTAGCAAAACTTCATTTGGTAGCTCATAAAACTTGCATTTCCCATACAGTGTCATTGATAAGGTTATAATAAGTGAAGCAAGAGCAAAAAGAAAAGGAACACTTTTGGGAAAAATTAAGAATCACGTACCTGTACCATCTCACTGATGAAATTTAGACCACCGGGTCCAATGATGGAACCTGCTAGAAGATAGCCAACAATAACCTGCCATATGTATTATATGTCAAAAGAAACAACTAGCTTAAATATTACTCCATTACATAAATCACATGATCTAGCTCAACATTAGAGACAGCAGTTAGTAGCAATTGAAGACAAATGAAACTAAAATATACAGATACTAACCGGTTGACCCAAACAAGAAGAGACGATTCCTCCGATGGCAGCAGAAACTATAGCAACAACTAGATCTGAAATTAATCTGTAGGCATGTGAAATAAATAGCACTGCATTAACAGGACATTTAAAACTTGAAACCTTAAATGATAGCAGTTAAGTCAAGTCAAAATATAGATACAAGAATTGGTCAGACAAGAATCAACAGCTTATCATACAGCAAGTTCTCAATAGTACTATTTGCTCCTCTAAACAGTCAAAACAAATTGGAGGGGAAAAAATGAGTCATTCACCTCAAATCTACTTGAAGTATCGGGTACTTGGATTTCTTATTTGACATGACAAATACATTATCCTAAAATTTAAAAAGATAAGCATGTTAGAAGGAACAACCACAGAAACCAAAAGTTGGATCCAAGAATCTGTCTAAAAATTTCACATAGAACTAAACATTGAAATTACGCGCACCTTTTTGTCAATCAGGGTTTCTGTATCCTCGGATTCTTCATTTTCTAGAGAAAATACATCCTGAAGTTGAAAAGGTCTAGTTCCACTGAAAACAAAGAGGAAAGGAAGATATATAGGAAATCGGAATCTAACTTTTGAACAGAAAGAAAGGGAAATAAAACCATATCTCAAAATATATGGTAAAATGCAATTATTTGCACCCAAAAATATTTTACAGCTCCCATACTTGGCCACTTGTGTATCATTTTTCTTGCCCTTCTCGTGAGTGATTTTTGCTACAGTCTCCAATACAGCCTGCGAAAACATAATCAGAAGTCCTCTTTAACATTAACACAAAGCAATAAATAGTAATACCAGACAAATGACTGGACGAGATGAAATGCTGGAGATAATGAAACCTAGACAGTATTTATGTTAAATATTGCTGGCGTATGAAAACGCCAAAAGAGAAGATATTGGCCCTCCCATGTTTTTGGGGTGCAGAAAATAAATGACATGTTGAAAAAAGATAAATTTTCTCATTAATATAGATGATGAGGGTTGCAGCCACACTGCAGATTAACAGTCTGGATCCTGCTTAAGCTAGAACCCTGGCAAGATTCTTTTCCTCTTCTTCCTATTTCTCTCTTATGTTCAGAAGCAAAATCCAAGAAGGTCAAAGTTTCCAAAGTTGCTTCAAAGGGACACTTGTGCAGCAAAGCAACACTAAAGCTCAAGCCATATCAGTAAATTTAGCTAATTAAGAGGGGGGGGGGGGGGGGGGGCCAAATTGTTGGTCAGCTACACTGTTGTTGAAGTTGCTTCCATCCAAACCTAGTAAAGTAAAAATACAAACCAAACTTAAATACCATCCAAACATCATTGAAACCAAACAACTTCCAATAGATAAAATGCAGTTGCTAATTATCATCCCAATTCAATAACAGAAACTCCTATGATCCACAGGGAATGTCAAAAATCATTAGGCTGGATTCAAAATAACAGACATAAAGATCACATGAGTTGTCAACCTCCAAGTGCAGGACTGGCTAGATTATTAAACACTCCAGCCTAGCAAGTGTCATAGCATCTAGTTTAGCAAATTATATGCAGCCTGGAAACTTTATTCCCTTCAAATCTAGAGGAAAGAAGCCAAAATTATTGAGGTCATTATCATCTCAATGCAGTTGTCGAAGGATATACTGTTCAATTTGATAGATGTTTCTGCCATTGCAAACTTAGCTTTGTACACACTTTGGATAATTCCTTGGACTGACAATAAATGTTTTCTGCAACATGTGAAGTAGTTCTTATTCAGCTAAATCTTACTAAAGATTTGAGTTTAAGTCGTTATTAACTGACAACTAACTCCCTGTCACCTTAAAGCTTTCAAAACTATTTATAAGCTTAACATTACCTTCTTAACAGAAGCATCGTTTTACTTGTTCATCAGTACCCACTTGATTCAGTTAGATTGCTCAAGTTTCAGATTTGCCTAAACACACCTTCCTACTGCCATATTTCTTTCTGAATATAAAGGTAACCAATCAAGTCCCTTAGCCTGGCATACAAACTTAAACCAGATTCATATTCCCCCAGGCACCTTTTCACTAATTATCTTTACAAAAAGGGGTCCTTTCATTGGGAAAAAAAAACATATTTCAGAAACTAAAACATTAAGGCCTTTCTCAAATTATCTCGAACGTGTTCCATGTCGTCTCAAGATCAAACCCCACCTTCTCTTGATCAACAGAGTCATGTGATTACAACCCAATTCTCTGTTCAAAGAAAAAACTTGCTGCAGCATACAAATTAATTTAATATATTACAAAATCCCACAATTTGAAATCCCTTTTCCATAAACATTCCATATTGCTAAAAATCTGTTTCACTCTACCATTTCTAGTCTTTCATTCACATTAATCACCAAAAATAAGCCAAAAACCTTGATTAAACACGAAAGAATGGAATTAAATCAATACAAAAAAAAAAGTTTTTTACCTTCAGGCTGATCATTTTCAGAGAACTCTTTTTCAAGAACACGATCAAACATTTTAGCAATACTTCCTTCTCCATTATCCGGTGCTGATGAATTCACCAAATTCCCATAAAACCTCTCTCTTACTTCCTTATCAGATCTCCCATTTACACATATCAAAATCAAGAGCATACAAAAACACTTGCTGAATCGAAACCCATACGCAAAATCTCCTCTTTTCATTGTTATAAGATCGAAATAGAGGGAGAGGGAGAGGGAGAGGGAGAATATTGTATTTGAAGGAACAAATGCTTTTCCGAGAGCCCGTGTGTCCTTTGGCTTTAGGTGTTGTGGATCTATTTGAATGTTATAGAAATATTACCAGCTGGTCCCTAAATATTTCAAAAACATCAAATAGGTATCTAAATGTTAATTATTTATAATCGAATCCCTAATGCTTTCTAGGGCTTTCATCAAGTATTTGTTGATGTTTTTATTCGAGTATCAGTGCCTAAATATTTCCAAAGTATTACATCTGTGTCTATACTTTAATTATTTATAACCAAATCCCTAATAAAGATAATTATTTTGATAGAGGACATATATGCATGTGCTTCAATCTCACTAAAAAACTATTTTAAAGATAAATTTTATGTTATGCTGCTACATATGTTTCTTCAACTAAACATATTTTATTTATTTATTATATCTTAAAATACTAATCAAATACAGTCCAAATGTGATCTGGTCAACTATAGGCTAACTGTATAAAAAAATAAGGGAGAAGAGTGGGGAATTTTAATAAGTGGGGGGCTTCATTTTATCTTGGGACTGCATTGAAAATGAGTGCATAGTTATATTTAATAATCACGTGAAGGTGGTTGAAATAGTTGGGAGTTTCTAACAACATGAATTTGATATAAAATAAATTTGGAGGGAGGAATCACGATAGATAGCAACATTGAAACTAAATTATATATATAAATATATATAAAGACAGTAACATTGTAGCTAATTAAGAATATTGTAATGAAATTATGACTTAGTAGATGGATTTGAATTTTCAAGGGGTGTGATTGATTTGATGATAAAGAATATTTATAAAATCTTGAGATAACTTAAGTTTTATTTGTTTATCTACATCTATAAAATATATTTTTAAAAATATAGGGTTTTACTCTAAATAAAAAAATGATTTGAAGAGAAAATTATTATAATTAATGGAGGAAGGGAGGGAGGATAGCAGCATCACAGCAACCAATTGTTACCTTGAAAATGACAGTGGAACGGTAGTGGAGTGGGGGGGGAACTTCAAGGGTTGACTATGAATTGAAGTGGAGATGTGCTGAGAGAATTTTTTTTTTTTTTTAAAGGATAAGATATTTGATATTGTGTTTTAAAATTATTTAAAAAAAATAAAAAAATAATTTTTATTTATAATTTTAAATTAAAAAAATATAGTGTTTTTTAATCATTTTAATGTGCTTATGACAAAAACAATTTTTTAAAAAATAATGTATTCGTGAATAAAAAATAATTTAAAAAGTTTATAATGTAAAAACAAACGGTTTAATTAAGAATCTCATCCCGTCTAGATCTTAGATCATAAGTTGTTTAGATGAAGAGTCAATTTGCAGTGGTTGTTTTTCAATATAATTTATATTTAATATATATAAATAAAGCTAATAACACTTTACATCGCGAAAACAACTACTTTAAAGCAACCAGACCAAAACCAACGGTTGCTCTAAAAAAAAGTGGCTGGTTGGTAGCCATGATGTTAAAAAAGATGCCCATGCCATAAAACGACCTGTCAGGCGCATTAACCACCCGACGCCCACACTTTTCACTGGAGCGTGTCACCGCTACTTTCCAAACACCACGCATCAAAATTCACCAAGTCACCTACCCACTTTCCTTGACGAGCCAAGAATTGGAACCAGAGAATTCTCAAGAAATCTCGTGGGAGAGAAGGGCTACACGTTTATGAATCATGTCGATGGAAATATTAGCAAGCACTGCAAGTGCTAGTTTTTGTTGCAGCAAATCAAGAACTGGAGGGGTCAAGTCAACTACTGCAGCTGCGAGGTAGGTCAAGAAGTCTGGTGGCGGCGAGAGCAGAAGTTCAAGCTATCAACCCTGAAATTAAAAAGAACGAAGAGAAGGTGGTGGACTCCGTTGAGGTTGCTGAACTCTCCAGGCCACTCACTGCTTACTGCAGGTTTGTCTCCGTTGCGGACTCTTCCTTGTTTTTCTACTGTCATGTACGATCTGCTAAATGCTAGCTCCATGCTATGGCACCCTTTGATAATGGTTTCTATTTAGAGTATTTGGTTTTCCAAATTCTTGATGATAACTTGTATTGGTTAATCTTAGATTTCGGAGGTCAGGGACTCTCCCTCTGTGTGATGGAAGCCATGCGAAGCACAACAAAGCTACCGGATCGAGACAATGTTGGGCTTTTGCTCTTGAAAAAGCAGAAAGACTAACTTCTTATATTTGAATTTGTCATGTTGAATTCGAAACCTTATATTTACTTGTTCTTCATTGAGATAATACTCCTCCATTCCTTAGGAATGGAGTGAGCTCTGTTGTTCATTTCGCATCAAAATCGAGATGGTCTGTACTGAGGTGGGAAAGGAAGGGGGAGAGCTTGGAGGTTCTTGTGATTGCACGTAGAGGATGACGGAATATTCAAATTCATTAAAATAATGAAATCTTATAAATTGAATGAGAATGAAATTAAAAAAATATAATTAAATTATCTCAAATAAAATAAATAATAATCAAAATAATAGAGAGGTGAATAAATTAAAAATTCATAAATTATTTCAAATAATAAAATAAAAACAAATTTGATAATAAAAAATGATAAGAAAAAAGCAAATAGCAATTACAAAAATAAGAACCAAAATTAATATAAAATTTAAGTTTTAAGAGTTGGAATTGAAAAATAAATATTCAAAACAAATTATGTAGTGCAATCAAAAGTTTGAGGATCTAATTTGATATAATAATAAAACTTTTTAGAAGACAAATAAACACATGAAAGTTTGGAAAGTGGTTTCCCGGAAAGTGAATTCCGAGAAACAAACACAGCCCTAGTGGTGCTTGGACTTCAAATTTAGTCAACAAAATTATTTTATTAACCTTAATTTTGTTTTTCTAAAGATTTAATAATTTAATCCAGTGAGAAAAGATGTTGTTTAATTTATTATAACAACAATATTTAAACATGAAAGATATTCAAGGAAAATGTAGACTTCATATAAATTTAAATCTATGTACATGCCAAATAATATTTCCTTACATTTTTAAATACAAATAATAATAAAATTATAGCATGTATGATAAATATATATCCAAGTTTATTGTTGGAAAGTGTAGTTATAGTTGTTTTTAAAATAATTATTATTCGGGGCAAGCAGGATATGGGGCTGATGACAAAAAAAAATGATTATTATTTAGAATTGTAACAAAATTATATATTTTTTATTTTTTAAAATTATTTTTGATATTGATATATAAAAATATTCAAAAAAAATGTATTGTAATAAAAAAAATAAAAAATTAATTTTATTCGAAAACGGTGCCAAACCGCCTATAAAATTATATCAATTCAAAGTTTTGGTTTGCATATCTATATGGGTTGGTGGGCTTGCAATTATTGGGTGTAAAAACACGGTCTTGGACAACCCTAGTCAATTCCAAGGTCGTTCCAGAAGTCAGATTGCCTTCGCAAGTTTAAAATTAATATTATATTTAAATTTAAATTGATATTGATATAGATATTTAAAATGTTAACTCCATTAACTATTTTTTTTACAGTGATTAATTGTAAAGCAATAACACTTGACAGTATCATAAAAAGATATCCTTCTATTGTTCTTAAATGTTTTTCATGATCGTATTTGATCAAAAGCAAAAATAAATTGAGAATGATAAAATATCATAGAAAAAGAAAAAGAAAAAGAAAAATATGAAGCTCAATTCCTAATAGATTTAATGTTAAATAATAAAAGAGAAAAAAAAAATTGAGCTCTCCCTAATCAACTTATTAACTCTATGGTTTGGTTGTGAAAAAAAATAAATAAAACTATGGTAAATCAATAATCGAGCCAATAAAATATTGAAGAGTGAAAGTTGAAAAAATATCTGTATGGAAAAAAAATTAAGCCAGCCAACCTTAGTCTCGTGATCTAGAACATGAGATTGAAATAACTTCTCATGAAAAAACTAGAAAAAACAAATCATAAGGCTTGATTCTTAATAAACACAATATTAAATGATAAAATAAAAAAGAATCAATTGCTAAAAAGGACATGAATGAAGACCAAAATCAACCCGAGTTAATCCTTTAAACTTGTGACTTGATTCATGAGATAAAGATTGTCACATAGAAATTACATCTAAAAAAATTACAACACAAAATCCTAACACCTAGATATCTAAAATCAACCACTTTTGTTTATCTTGCAAAATTGAGCTTCTAGAACTCCCCTTGATTTTTCAAGATCCATGTATCTTATACCAAGATAGCCAAAAAAAACCCCGGGTCAAATCATAAATAAAGTCAATTTGAAGAAAAAAATGTTGAGGGGCCTAAATTAAAAACATAGCCCCCCCAACCATGCAAGTCATTTAAATTTGAAAGGATTAGAGTGAAGAAAAATACATTGAGGGATTAAAATGAAAAAAAGACATAAACCACCCCTCTAAACTTGCAAATCAATCCTTAATGTTGGAAAAAAGAACTAAATATTTATATAAACTTCAAATTTGACCGTAACACTATATATATTTAAAATCAATAAAGTCGTGGTGTCTTGTTGAAAGCAAAATACATGGAAAAAGATTTTTTTCCCCAGTGTTTATGAGTTGAGGTAAATAAGCTTGATCGTTGATTTGTTGATCCATAAACACTTAAAACATGAAAATTAATGAATCTCGACTTGCAATCTAATAGCTGCATGGCTTCATTTTATTTTATTTCAAGAACCTCGAGTCTATGTTTAAAAATATGTTGCATCCATTGACTATTCAAGTGATTTTTTTTATAATAACAATAAAAGCCCATAAGACGATTATCTGCATAATAAATTTTAAATTTAAATTAAAATATATATCTTTTATATAAACTTAGTATAATCTAGATTTTTCTTGTTTATCTCAATTTATAAAATATATTTTCTAGATAATATTATTGAATTGAATCCCAACAAAATTGGATATAAAAGAATTAAGAAAAGGAATCTGCAATCATTAAATTCTTTTGACATAATATGAAGCAACCAGTAAAGATGATGGATTTGTGCATAATTTTAATAAAAAAAATGTTAAAAAAAGGTAACAAAACTTGTCTTGGTGGACCCACTTAAGACAATGTCAGTGCTCTAAAACGTTAATTATAACCCACCACTAATTAATAATTCCAAAGCTAGGTCGGTCGACTTGGAATTATTCCAGGTAAAAAGTACATATTTGATTAGTGAAATTGCTAAAAACACAGTCTCTGATTTAACCTCCTCATTCCAAAGTATTAAAATATATGAAAAAAATTAAAAATAACGAAGGCCAAGTAATCATTTGTATTTTATATTTTTTTAAAATATAAATTAATGCTAAAAATATATTTATTTTATTATATATTTTATTAACTAAACACACCGATGTCCACGGCATACAAATTTCAAACCCAATAAAATTTGTGTTTGACTATTAACGCCTTGCATGGATAAATAGTCAACTATTAATTTAAATACATTACAAGTACACTTGTAATTAGATCTTACATTAATTCCTGCTAAAAAACGAGATTGACATTTGAAAAATAATCCACGCTGCCACCTTAGGTGCTGGAGTGTTTCATAAGAGGCTAGCAAAAGACATGTTCATGGACGTTTTACATGTGTTTGAATTTCACACTATATTTTAAAAATATTTAATTTTCATATATATTTTATTTCTAAATATTTTTATATCATTTTCGTGTATTGATATAAAAATTATTTAAAAAAATAAAAAATATTATTTAATATATTTATGAACGAAAAATATTTTCAAAATATAATATCAACAATACTCCTAAAAGTCATGCAATCAATCTACTTAATTCTTGTTTGACATAATATTTTAAAAATATTTTTAAAAAAAATTAAAAATTTCCGTGTTTGCCTATTATCTAAACACGAATATAAAAGAAAAATTGAGATAATAAAAACAAAATTGTATTTTCTGTTTTAAAAACACAAAAATCTAGTTTAAAAAAAATTCAAAAATAAATTTATTTTTAATCTTTATCATTTAACTAAATACATTTTCTATTAATCCCGGGATATTAACCAAACAATATCCAATTATAACCATAATTATTAATTCCGTTCTGTTGCGGCCGGAATCTTTTTTTTTTTTTTTTTAGAGATTATGATTAAAATTATTTTGATTAAACTATTTTTGTGTTTCTGATTTTGAGATTAAGTTTGTTTGATTTTGTGTTTGTATTGTATAATTTAAAGTTAGTTTATCTTGAATTTTAATTATACTTGATAAATTAAAATTTTAATTATATATATATATATATATATATATATACATATATATGAACAGTACAATCCCGAAATAGCACACCGAAATGTTCAGAAACTAAAATGTTCCGTTCCAATAGAAAAATCAAAACGGTATTAACAGCATGCACAGCCACCGATATAATTAATGAAGCGTTTAATTAACGAAGCGTGTTAATCCTCCACAGGAATGGATACTTTTCCTCTTCCCATGCGCCATTTATTTTTTGTCGGTGGATCATACTTTCCATGGATGATCAGCCTCCTGTCCCTTCAGTCCATTTTGAAGACATTAACCCGTGCTTACCGGATCTTCAAGTTTCTCAAACCTTTTCATTAACCTGCAAGAAATCAAAATATTCTCTCTTCATAATGCAACGTGTCACGCGGTCAAATCTCCCACCTGAAATTCAGCTTTATGATATAGTCTGGTCCTGTTTAAATTAAGTTTATTCTCCCTAAAGTTATATATAATTGTCTTGTCGTAATCAAATAAATCAACACAAGTAAATATCTCAAAGCACATAGCTAATACAGGAAAATCTTTTAATTTTTATTAATCTTGTAAACAAAAAATTACAACATAACAAGTGGGTGTTGTACATATAGTTTGGATGCTATAAAGTAAAATTTTTTCAGCGTATTTATAGATAAAAATAAGTGAGTTACATGATATAACTCTCATTTTTATTTTTTAGGATATAGTGAGATATTTTCTCTCTTATATTTTCTAGCAAGTGTTGGGCAACTACTCCCTTATATTCTCGTGATTTTAATGACTTGTAGAGCAATTTAAGATATACCCCATGTCTAGCAATTTGTCTCTTGGAACCACAACTATCACAATCAACCTACAATATGCATGGCTAATTGTTTGCTTTGGTTGTGGTTCTTATTAGCTTGGAATATATATTATTCAAACCTCACATTCATGCTAGGTCAATAGCTCAATAACTCATACAAATCACTGCACATTGCTTGTCGAATTCATCATTATCTAAATTAAATTGTCGTTGTTCATCGATATTAAATTATGAACAATGTATTCATTGGCATGTCCTCACGCCTAATGTTGTAACACAATATCTTTATTATCTAGATTTGCTCACAAAACTAGCTCGTAGTACATATCATATAAGTTGTTAATCTCCCAAGTAAACTAGATTGAATCAATATTAAATTTTTTTTTAAAAAAAAATAAAAAGTAAACTAGATTGAATCAATATTAAATTTTTTTTTAAAAAAAATAAAACAATAGTGGTTTAGTGAAAATAATTTATATGCCGGGACCCGATAACCCGATAACTCAATTTTATTTTCTTAATTAGTGTCGGACCCGATCTAACAACTGTTATTTCAAGTTGGTTTAGGATACAAAAAGTCATGAATGTAAATCTCATCTTCACTCAACCTGTGGGTTTAAATTTTTTGGGATCATCAAGCGTGACTTCTTGTTCTTGATTTGAGTATTCCTGTCACCTATCTATCACTTCTTATCATGCCAAAAAGTCCTTCTTACTCTAACCTAGCGTGCTGCATGTAATGTACATGCATGTATTAAGCAAAGTATTATCTGATTCATAATACCGTCGGCTGTGGAATCTTAATTCTTGGCTAATAATAATATAATACCCTAAAACCTCTCAGCAAAAATGCAATCAGGGCAAAAAAAGAAGAATGCCCAGAATAAAATCATCAAAAAAATAAATATAAATATTATAGAAATGATGGACAATAGTATGATCTTCATAGAAGTTATTGTAATCGACTCGAGAATATTATTTTATTGTTTGAAAAAAAAACAAAAAATTGCCCTATAAATGCAAGGGCATCTTCTGGCAAATTATGCATGCATGAACCTTCTAGACACGTGGAAAACAAGGTCAATAATTAGCCTGTGTGGAAAAGGGGTCCAGACTTAAAATTCAGGCAATAGGTCACAACACTACAAAAATAAAATAAAAAATTGTCGGCAATGAAATGATCCTACAAGTCGTTTTGCCCTGGAAAGCCCCCCAAGAAAATGGGCACTCCAGCTATCTTCCTCCAGTAATAAAGCTATTTGTGATCATTGGGTCGTCTGCTTTTGCAAAAAAAAAAGAGAGAGTTTATTTTATTTTAAAATTCCAGATAAAAACCTAAATATATTAAACACGAGATTTTATAAAATATATTTTTCATTTATACATGAAGTCGATGATGTCCCTTTTCATTATATGAAACGGTATCGTAGGGTCAATGGCGACAAATCCAACAGGCTGCTACTTCGAGTTCCCTTTCTGTATACACTTGGCTCAACGACGTCATCGGTCAACATTATTTTAACATGGATGGCTGCGGTGCGTCCAAGTTATTGTATTTATATTTATATTTTTAGAAAATATATAGTCTTGTTTATATTTTTTTACTTATTTTTATTTACTTTTAAAAAATCTATTGATAGATAGGTTTTATATTAACAATTATTTATTATGATTTTTTCTTTTTTTGGGGGGGTACAGATATTTTTTTTTGGAGAAAAAATTATTTTTTTTAAAAAACATGTTTTTTATTTCAATTTGAATTACGTTGTGTGATTATTTTTCAAAAGAATAGTGAAAAGGGTAAATATGGCACCATAAATCTATATTTAATACAGGCCGTGTGATTTATTGACTTTGAATGTGCTGTTAGCCACGGCCTGCGGGCAAATTTTGGAGAAATTATTGGGAACATTTAACTTGCCAGAATAAAACAGTTCATGAAATGAAAGGTTTAATGGTGCCAGATAATCAACTACTGGTTTCCATTTCTGTGTATATTGACTCCATTCGATTAATCTGTAAATGAACCCTAATCCCCCCCTAGTTAAATAATTATCATTCTATCTTTTTCTATTTTCTGTAGACTATAATTAAACATAATTTTAAAATAATAATATAACCATATATGTGTTTATAAATTAATAAAAACTAATTGAGGGGAGAGATTTATTACAAATTACTGATTACTCCATTACTGTTTTTTTTCCCTTTCAGTTTAATTCATTTAACATTGAATTTGTTTATCCTAGTCTTAAAATCTAAGTTATGAGTTTTACAAATTAATTTTTTTTTAATTTCATCTTTCAATATTTAATTAATTAAAAATTAGATTTTATAATATATTTTTTAGTTCTTTATTATGAGATTATTCTAATCTCATTATCCAGTGATGAGTTTAGTTGGTTAACCATGATTGAATTAGGTTTTTTTTGTTTGTTATTTTAACATTTTTTTTTAATTTCACTATTCAACATCGAGTTAATTAAGAATTTAATTTCATAACTTGTGCTGAATTTTTTTCCACCAAATTATTCCAATCACATAACCCAAGTTGTAGACTTCACATATTAACTTAGGCTGACTCAAGTTTTTTTAATTTTAAATCACCGTTCAATATTAAGTTAACTATGAATTATATTTTATGATCTGTTTCGATATTTTTTTTATAGAATCATGATGATCTTATAATTTAAAATTTAGATTTGATATATCAATTTGGATTGACATGAGTTGATCCAAAATATTCTAGTCTCGATATTAATAAAAATATTGGCTTGAATATTTTTAGCTAGACCATGTTTTTTACTATTGTCCATAATTATCTATGGACCTATCAAGCTAACTAGGTCATACCATGTTATAAAGTTTTTTTTTCTTGAAAAATACATGTTAATAATATATAAATACCTTTTACATTTACAAAAAAAATATAATCTACAACTCCGATGATCTATTTTTAACCAATCATAATTTCTATGGATTTGATAAGTTTTTTATTTATTAATTAGAATATATATATATATATATATAAAACTCATTGCAAATGAATTTTGAAGTGAGAACTCCAACATCAATTTTTCCCGTAACACAAAAAAAAATAATTGTTTTTCCTGACTTTCAAATCTTTCTTGAACTTAGATTTTAGATTTGGAAAATGATTATAATAAATGGATTATTAAATTAATTTAATTTAAATTAACTATTATTATATAAACAATATATTCGAAGTTTCAATGTATATTTGTTTTATATTTTATTGTAACTTGTACATTGCAGTTTTTTTAAATTACAACGTTCCAGACGGCTTGTCGCACTTTCAAAACCAACAATAGGTATCAAGCTATTTTTATTTATTTATTTTTTTAATAAATAATTATGTTATTTTTTTAATATTTATAAAAATCTGTGCTATTTGTTTTTAAAAAATCGATTTATGCTGCTTTGTTTTCAGTTTTCGCTTTTTAACCTCTTCAACATCGCCACATGCCAGTCAATAAATTCTCAATTTCCTGTCGGTTACCTTCCTTCCTCAGCCCGAAATCTTACCGTACACGTGCTCATCACCACAACCTCGTAGCATACAAAAAGCCCCTAATCGGCCCCCAGGAACTCCACAGACATCTACCAACAATCTCCACTTGACACGCTACTTAACTCTCACCACCATTTTTTCCGGCGAGCCGGAAAGCAAAATCTCATGCTGCTGCCACTCTCAAATGCCTCGTCTTCTCCTGAACCTCAAATCAAGAAACCAAAAAGTCCACCTGATTTCAGAAGAAATGACTCATTCAAGTCACCTAAAGCATTTCTTGCTGCTCATTACCCTTCTTTTAACCAACCTCGAATATGTCTTTTCCTTTCCATTTTCTTCATTCAAATCCTCCTCCTCGTCGCTTTCCGCTCCCTCCCTCTATCCTTACACCACCGCCGCCAGCACTTCCCTTTTCCATTAAGCACCAGACACCACCAACACGTCAACCAAACCGTCACCACCATCGCCACTGCTCCCAGCATAGTGAAAGAGGAAGGTTCCTGCGAGTTTGGTAAAATCTTTGTCTACGAACTTCCGAGTGCTTTGAACAAGGAATTGGTTAGCAACTGTGATGAATTGAACCCGTGGAGTTCAAGCTGTGCTGCGTTGTCGAATGACGGATTTGGCCCTGTAGCCACCGGAATTTCTAGTGTTGTACCGGAAAATCTTTCTCCTGCCTGGTACTGGACTGATCAGTTCGTGACTGAAATTCTTGTCCACAACAGGATTTTGAATCACAAGTGCAGAACTCAAGACCCCAACAATGCGACAGCCTTTTACATTCCGTTTTACGCTGGACTTGCTGTCGGAAAATTTTTATTTTTCAATAACTCGTCAGCTAAAGAACGCGACTTTCATTGCGAGATGATGCTGAAGTGGGTTCAAGACCAGCCGTATTTTCAAAGAAATGACGGTTGGGATCATTTCATGACAATGGGAAGGATTTCCTGGGATTTTCGACGGTCCAAGGACAAGGATTGGGGCTCGAGTTGCATCTACAAGCAAGGTATGAGAAACATCACTCGCCTTTTGATCGAGCGGAATCCGTGGGATTATTTTGATGTTGGTGTCCCATACCCTACCGGATTCCACCCTCGACGGGACGACGATGTTGTCCAATGGCAGGATTTTGTCCGAAACCGTAACAGGAAAAATCTTTTCTGTTTTGCTGGCGCAAAACGTAGCAAAATGAAGAATGATTTTCGAGGGTTGCTATTGAATCATTGTAGGAACGCGTCTGATTCATGCCGAGCTGTGGATTGTGCTGGTTCTAAATGTTCCAATGGAACGTCCTTGATTCTTGAAACGTTTTTGGATTCTGCATTTTGTTTGCAGCCTAGAGGTGATAGTTTTACAAGGAGGTCGATTTTTGATTGCATGATTGCTGGTTCCATCCCGGTCTTGTTCTGGAAAAGATCTGCTTATTATCAATATGAGTGGTTCTTGCCGGGCGAACCGGAGATCTATTCGGTGTTTATAGATCGAAATGAGGTGAAGAACGGGACTACCTCGATTCGGAAAGTGCTTGAGAGCTATAGTGAAGATAAGATTGAGAGGATGAGGGAGAAGGTTATCGAATATATACCCAAGTTTGTGTATGCTAGACCTCAAGGAGGTTTAGAGACTATAAAAGATGCATTTGATGTTGCCATGGATGGGGTTTTGAGGAGATTCAAAGAGCAAGGGCAACCTGGTTACAGGTGGTAATTAATTGGAGGAAATTAAGATGGTGATTTGGGTACTTGGGATCCAATTTGGGAAGATGATCATATACCCAAGTTTTAAAAGAATTTTTTTTTACAAGGAATTTTATATGAACACAGCCAGTCATCACAAGCTTGTTACTATATGTATTCTTTATAATAATAATAACGTTGTATACTACATTTGTAATTCGTTTGAGCTCCAGGACTAGGAATTTTCAGATATATATGCTGTGTGTAATTGGGCTGTAATTTTATCAGCTAGTTAAACTGAAGCCTCCCATCAGACTGATCACCAATTGGTGGTGGTGGGATGGTGGTCCAAGGTCCCTTTTTGTTGGCTGAATACAGCTGCAATGAATAGCTAGCTAGCTAGTTGGGTGCCAAGCATCATGATGTAAGAAAACAGGCAACGGTGAATTATGATCTCAGCCCGTAAATCTAGAAATAAAGGAATGGAGATAATGTATAAAAATAACTAATTTAAATAAAACATAGTTTCAAACACAGGAGAAAAAAATAGTTGGGTGTAAATTTCTACCAGTAGCTTTGTATTGTTTTTAGGCACTTTTATAAAGAAGTAGGGCCTGGTGGGTGCTAAAAACTATAAAGTATTCATGGTGGGCCTTCCATGGGCCATGGAGGAATCTCTCTGTATTTTGTACTTTCTCTCAAGTTGAGAGAGCTAACAAAAGGAAAATGGGCTTATTTAATTAAGCCCTGAGAATCGGGGAAGTCAATAATAATAATAATAATAATAAAATGCAATCTCCTCAGTTCTGTGTCATGGTGATGGAATTTCCAGCCACTTTAAAAAATTATGAAATCTTTGCTCGTTTTGTGCATGAGGTTAAATGAATGGGACAATGTGATGCATGACTGCCATTTACATGTGTTATTAAATTCAGTTAATATATAAAATCTATCATATTTACAAGATTGCAAATATTACCATACACTTTTTTTATTTTTACAAATATTCATACATAAATATTGCTATAGAGCAACACATATATATACGGAAGTATATATCCCCGTGCCGGCAATAACGGTGGCGGTGGTGATGATAATAATAATAATGTATATGTTCGTGGCTGTTTGAGTTGTATTATTTCATCTTTAACACAATCACAAGATATTAGTTTTTCTAGAATGGTGAAAAAAGAGATTTTTATTAATTAAAAATGATAAAAAGTTGAATTTTCGCTTGAATATATATATAGTTTTTTGAAAGCAAAACCAAACACACCATGAACATAGGTATTTAACCCGAATTTAATAGGTATTTACATAAATAATTTTTAAATATTTTAAAATTATTATTTCTTGAGTGAGTGATGGATAGAAAATGAATATTATAAAATTCAAGTTAATACATAAATACCAGTATTATAAAAAATATATAAAATATTTATAATTTTTCCCATTCAATATTACGTGCTCCTGCTCCAATACTAGCATTACACGTGCATACAATATTTATAATCTTAGATTTGGTGATTTATTTATGGAATAAAATAAAAGCACAGCCAGCAAGTTCGTTCTTGGATCAGAACTAGTCTTAGATTTGATGGTTTATGGACTAAGAATAAAAGTATAGCCCAATAAGATGATAGCTAGGCCCAGCTTCCGGTACTTCAATTTTTTCTTTTATTTATTTGGCAAAATATTTTGAAATCTTAAGAATAAACAATTTAATTTATAAATACGAAATATATAAACAACTCTAAATAATGTATTTTAGATTGTAAAATAAGTAGTGTATACAATATATGTACTTATTTATAATTTTAATATCATTTTTTTTTTATAATAGTTCATTTTTGTTTCGGAATCAATTTATTCATAAGAGACAAAAACATTTTTATTTTAAAAGATAACTACATAAAATAAAAATTTCTATAATATTTATGTAATTAATTTTATATATTTTTAAGATAAAAAAATACACGGGAACATGTTTCATTTTCTTTATTCACTATTTTAATTATTTTCTTGAAATATATGTAATTATTTTATATAATTAATTATTTTTAGATTCAAGTTTTATTAGGTGTGCTTGTTAAGGTATTTTATTTGTTTATTAGACTTACAAGATGTTTAGTAGATCTGAGAATTAATTGTGGTGCATGTAAACTGTCCTATATTCTAATTAAAAAAAAAAAAAAAGACATGGTTAATGCATCTCTGTGAAATTCACTCCAAAATCAGCTACAAATTTATTTTAAATTTTTATTAAATTCACCATTTGTTTGCGCTGATGAACACTCTCCTGATGAATCCTTCGTATGCAAGGAATCTGTAGCAGTAAATCCTATCATCGGTCAGAAAGCTTTGTCGATGTTGTGAAATAAAAGCCATCTCCTATCGTTTTGTCTTTATATGCAAACACCCAAAAACATTATAGATAAATTCTAGCCTGCGTTTTCTCTTCTGACCCCACGTCTCTCCGCCTCCCCCTCCCCCACTCAGCGCTTTCTTAGCCAAAATGAGAAACTCCCATCATTTTCTCCGCTCTTGCTTTGCCTTCTGTTTTGTTCTTGGCCTATCACAAGCTGATCAATCAATAATCAGCCGCCTCCAGCCTCAACCGCTTGAGTCTTTCAATCTCAGTTTAGTCCAGGTAATCAATATGTTCCCCACTAATTGGCTCTTGATTTCTGTATTCACAATTGTTTGGAATGATTTCCATTTCTTTCTAGAGTTTGAACAGTTAGAATTCCCTTTTTTTCTGCTTAAAGAATGTAGGGAGCTGTTACTACACTGTGGTTATCTCAACAAGCTGTTCCTCTCCAAGATATACTCGTGATCAGATCAGTCTTTCTTTTGGTGATGCTTATGGCAATCAGGTTTGGTCTTGAACTGATTTTACAAGGTGGAGATTTTTAAATTTTGTTTTTTGTAGGATTTAAGACAAACCCTTTAATATTGTTGATTGATTAATTCTTATTTCTAGATATTTTTGTTTAATGTAGTGGGATGTTGTCTGTGATGATCATCAATACTGGTTTTTGTTAATTTATCTTATAAAACCTAGAATTTATGATCAAGTTGACCTTTTGATGAAGAACGTATGTGGTAATGACTTGTCGGTGGCTTAACCTTGAAAGTGTAATGGGGTGGGAACTAATCTCTTGTTTTTAAGAGGAATTTCACTTGTTAAGACGACTACCAGCTAAATGGTTTTTTGAGAAATCAAGACTATTAGTAGCAGGATTGAGAATGAATAGTAGGAGCACCGTGTTCCTGTACAATATCGCGTTTGTAAGTAGTATATTTACAAATAGAATAAAACGGCAAACAATATGTTTGAAGGGGAGGAAAGGAAAGGGAAGTGTCTTTAAAGACATGGAATGGGAGGGAAATATTGGGCATGTGTATGCATGCGAGAGCAGAGGAGAGTGAAAAGGAAGATTTAATTACAATTGAAGGATGCTCTAGTAAAAAAAAGGCAAAAGAATCAAAGGCATGATTGTATTTGTTATCAAGGAAATATTGTAAAAGTAAGTGAAAATTACGCGCAGTTAATTATCTTCCTCTTTACCTATCCATTTTGGGTTTTGGAGATTTTTTCTATGTAGAAGGGATAGAGTTATTGAGAGTTATGATATACCCCCCAGTACCCTCCTATTCTAAATGAACTGAAAGGTTCATTCTTATTTTTCTTTCTTTCCCCTCGGAACTTTCTTATCCATGACATCATAACCATTTTGGTTTCGTGGTGTATATTGAACTTTTGGTATATTTTCGGTGAAAAACCGTTGCTATTGCTTGATAGCAACTATTGCTTGATAGCAAGAAGTTCGAGAATGGTTCCAAATTATTTGATTTATAAGGTCGCATTTTTAATTTATTTTTCAGATTTATACACCAAGGCTGGATGATCCATCGACAGGAACATTTGAACGGTGTTCCTCCGATACATTTCAGATATCTGGACCATGTGCATATCAGATATGTTATGTCTATCTCTACAGAAGTGGACGAGATGGTTGGAAGCCTGACACTGTACAGATTTCTGGTTATTATTCGAGGACTGTTACATTTACCTACAATACCTTCATCCCCAGAGATGTTTGGTATGGCTTTAATTTGTGCCAAAATATCTCTTCTGCACTTCAGCAACGAATTCCAAAATGGTTTATGTACGTGATTCTTGCAGTTCTTGCTAGTTTCATATTCTAAATACAAGACGAGTTACAAGAAGTATTTTGGTGGTTGCTGGGAATTTTACCAGCAACCTATCCTCACCAGCATGCTGCAGAAGACTAGGCAAAATATTAGCGCTTGAAATGTTGTAAACCATTTCAATAGTTCTAATATGGTGTGAAGTTGTAATTAACTAATTACTATCATCATGAGTGGATTCCCATTGGTTGTCTTTATGGGTGCTTATGAATCACATTATAATAATACGGCTGAGCCAGCTTTTTTCTTTATTTTTTATAGAAACTGTGGAACCATCTTGATCTTCAAGTTTGGTGCCAAAGGAGTTGCCCTTACAGTTCCACTGTTTGTTGTGGTCTGCTGTCTTGCTTGCAGTTTGTGCAACGGCAATATACAAGTTTTTTCAAACAGGTGGAATGGTTAGTTGTCAGTGTTGGTGTTAGGGACCAATATGACCACCAAATAGTTGAGGGGCTATATTGCCACCTCGAGATTTGGGGCTTGACGTGTCCATTCTTCCCTGGGAGTCCCTGTTGGCCACCCGAGAGTTCTACCCGCCCAAGGTGGAATGGTCAGACATGCTTCGGAGAAAAGAGCACACAGCTCGTTTAGGATTTATCTGTGCTCCTTCCACAACACAATGACAGCCTTTCAAATTTGACGGAGCCAATCCTTTGTGGTGTACATCCCAACGCACTAGCAAATAGTACACTCTCTTAACTCTGCACAACACACCCCGGAACCAGTGTGGTTGGTGATGACTGACATTTGTAAGCATATCAGCTTGCCTAGGAAGAGCAATTCTCACAGCTTGCCAGATAAAATTTATTGCGTTAGGTAGGCCTAGATATGCCCAGTCAACGTAGGTTGCCTCTTGTGAAGAAACCAGTAGCGGCTAAGATTTCTCTCCTTCCCTTCCAAAATTCCTCTCTCTCTGAGTCCTTTTTATGTCAATTTGCCATTTATGCCACCACCCCACCAAGAGATGGTTAGGCAACGTTTCTTTGCAACACCCCATTTCCACATTTTCATTCTCCTTCCCTCTCTGTTACTATTTTGCCGTTGTCTCAAATGAAGATGAAGTAGCAGACCCTTTCATCTCGATAATATTGACAAAAAAAATTCAAAATATACTGCATAAATTTACATGCTAAAAGTACGAAACAAATAGTGGCAGGCTCTTTCATCTTTCTTCATGTTAATAATATGTAAGCACCAAGCAGGGATTGCTCATAGTTCCTTACACGAGGGGCTAGGCCGCACGACAGAAGTTGAAGAAACCATAGAGTTTAAACATGAAATTTTTGGTCCAACTCTTAAAACGCAAAATAAACTGCATAATTCGGCATGACTTGGATCAGGCTTGAATGGCTGGCTGTCCAGCTCTGTGCAGAAACAAAACCCCTAACATCTTTCTTCTCCGATGTGGTTTCTCAGTCCACTCACTCCTCGTCAGAATGATCCTACCATCCATTTATTCCAGTAGAAAAACTGTTATCCAAGCTAATGGAAAGCCTAAAGTTACACTCTTGGTGAAGGTTATCTGTTACAGCATCATAATGCATGGCAAAATTAAGTTTTTGGGACGCAGGGGATCCTCCCACTGATCGTGGCTGATTTTTCCGGGGTCAGCTGATATCCACCAGTCTGTGTAAACTATCAAGGATATATAACCGCAAATAAAAAGTTGACAGGGCCCGAATTTAAACCGGATCTCAAGTGTACATACAATGCAACTTATTATATTATTTTCTTATTTTAAGCTGTATAAAAGGAATATTTATTGTTATGAGATAAAGAAAATGAAAATAACGGGTCAGAGAATACATGTTTCCATATATATATTTTTGATAATTTGATTTATATTTTTGTCTCAATTTCTTAAAGCAAACAAGTTTTTATTTGTTCTTAAATGTTACTTATATGTGACCTTATCTCCATTAAGACTTGATGGGGTTCTTCATAGTCATTAGTGAGTTGTTCATATATATTTTTATTAAGATGGGTCATCTGATCCTACACTTGCTGGTCTAACATCATTGCAAACCCAGAAATTTGAGTGATTGGAGTCAATTACGAGCATCCAATAAATGAAAAACTATGGGTCGTCCACAAGTTTTCAACTGTAGTGTTAGGAAGTCTATACACTTGATTTTTATCATTCCAAAGTGGAAACTAGCCTTTTTTTGTAAGGTTTTTGGAATTGTTTTACATTTTATACTAAAAATCACATAACCTATAAGATATAAATGAATTATATATTAGTAAACAAAAAATAAAATTTTAATATTTGGAATAAAAAAGTTATCTTGATTTTGATCTTACCTAGTTGCAACATGATTCTCGAGGGCAGTTTCTCTCCAACCCGGGAAGAATAATATAACAAGTGATTATGATTAGTCAAATGTGATTTTTTTATAACTAGATGATGATGTTTTCCAAACAAATTATGTGTATAACCTGCATTAATGAACTAGTGAGATATGTATAGATCTAAGAGGAGATTTTGTCATTTCAAATCAGAATAATAGCATAAAAATACCATAATTTTTTATCCGATAGTTAGATCAAGCTCAAATTTTTACAAGAGTTTCCAAATGTTGTTTTTCCTTATAATAGCCCCACGATTCCTTGTGGATAGTCAAATATTTAAATATAAAAAATCTCACTTGGGGCATGATTTTGGTCATTTTTCTTGTTTTATTTTGGATTCCATACATTGTTTTGAGTTTTATGATCATCTTCTTGGTATTTTTATTTTATTTTCTAGTTGAGGTAGTTCTATCCTAATTAAAGTTTTGTAAACTTTTAGTTTCGAATTTAAAGTTCATATCCCCGCTCATTAAATTTATGTGTCCTATGTTTGTTTGCAATCTTTAGTTTCTGCCAGCTTCAAATTTCTAAATGCACTTGGATTTTCTCTAACAAAAAATATTATATTTTAACCGCTGGATATCCAGTGGAATTGATATAACCTATAAATTCAAATAGATTGTAAACTTAGCATGCATAGCACAGCACAAATGGCTTCAGTAGCCCTCTTTGAAATCTTCTTTGCTGTCATTTGCTTTCTCAGCCTCATCTTTTGCTTAAGAAAAAGTGTGTGTCTTCCAAAGAAATGGCCACTCATTGGCATGCTGCCTAACCTCCTCTTCCAAGTCCACCGTTTTCATGACCTGGTCACAGATGTTTTAAAGAAAAACAAGTGCACTTTCCAGTTCAAAGGCCCTTGGTTTGCTGACATGGATGTATTGGTCACCGCTGATCCATCCAACATACACTACATAATGAGCTCAAATTTTTCCAATTTTGAAAAGGGGCCCGATTTCAAGAAAAGATTCGATATTCTGGGAGATGGGATAATCAATGCCGACAGGGATTTGTGGAAAAACCAGAGGAAAGTTGCTCAAGCATTGGTCAATCATCGGTTGTTCTACCAATGCTTGGTTAAGACTATCCAAGACAAGGTGGAAAGGGGCCTGATTCCAGTCCTTGAGCGAGTGTCTAAACAAAGCCTACTGCTGGACCTGCAGGATTTGTTCCAAAGATTCACCTTTGATGCTACATGCGTGGCCGTGACCGGCTTCGATCCCGGATGCCTCTCTATTGATTTACCAGAAGTCGCTTTCTCGAAAGCTATGGATAGTGCTATGGAAGCAATATTTTATCGATATATTTTGCCAGAGAGCGCCTGGAAGTTGCAAAGATGGCTAGGAATTGGAAAAGAGAAGAAACTTAAGAAAGCTTGGGAAATACTTGATAGCATCATAGCCGGAATTATATCGATGAAGAGAGAAGAATTGGGCAAAGGAAACAGGTTCATGGAAGAGGATGGAGAAGGTATTGATTTGCTAACTTCATACATGAAAGAAGATTATAACATGGGATTTAAATCAGATGATAAGTTTCTAAGAGACACCATTGTAACTTTCATGCTTGCTGGACGTGACACTGTAAGTTCAGGCCTGTCTTGGTTTTTCTGGCTTGTCTCAAAGAATCCAGTTGTAGAGACCAAGATCAGAGAAGAGCTGAAAACTACTCTACCGGAAAAAGAAGCTGAGAAACGGAGGCTGTTTGACATAGAAGAGATAAAAAAGCTGGTTTATCTGCATGGGGCTTTGTGTGAATCTCTCAGGCTCTACCCACCGATTCATTGTGAATTCAAGTCCCCTGTAAGAGCAGACGTCCTTCCAAGCGGCCACCATGTCAAATCAAAGACGAAAATCATACTTTCTTTATATGCAATGGGAAGGATGAGTTCAGTATGGGGAGATGATTACTTGGAATTTAAGCCTGAAAGATGGATTACAGATAGAGGAGGGATGAAGCATGAGCCATCTTACAAGTTTTTTTCTTTCAATGCAGGGCCTAGGACTTGTCTCGGAAAGGATGTGGCTTTCACTCAAATGAAGGCGGTTGTAGCTGCTATAATCTACAACTATCAGGTTCAAGTAGTGGATGAACATACTGTAACCCCAAGCCAGTCCATTATTCTTCACATGAAGCATGGCATGAAAGTTAGGCTTACTAAGAGATGCGCTTGATCAAGAAACCATGCCAATATATGGGGATTCCAAGTATTAATCCTCAGCGGAAATTCCAGTTCCACTCATGTTCTTATCATATGTCTTCCTGATATTGTTTTTCTTTCTGAAACCAATGGCATGCAATGCCACTCATGTTCTTATGCATCCCTACTATAGTTTTTCTTTTTGAAATCAATGCCACTCATGTTCCAGTTACACATTGTTTTGAGTGAAAATTTATGAAGTTCATTTTAAATCAATCTTGCTATGAATATGTGACTAAAAAATAGAACTTGAACAGCATTGTCATGCAAAGTGCCCAGTAAATTAATTTTAATTTCCATCCTTTCGAATTTTCCCAGATTTCCCCAAAGGGACTCGCCATTCTTCCATCGGGTACTGGATTTATGACCGCTCATAAAAAGAAATGCTTACTTGCAGGGTGTACAAGGCTTAGCTGAAGAAATCTCACCTTGTTTTTGTATTTTTAGTAAAAAGGAAACAATACAAGAAACATATTTGACCAATGCTGGAAAATTAAGTAGCTGCAGATGGTTAAAAATAAATTGTCTTAATTAAAGCCATTACTGTTTGCAACATTCAAGCCTTACACAGCATATGCAATGCCAGCCAAGCAAGGAGAGTCCTTCTGACAAGGATCAGATGCCATTTTTTCAGGAAGCTGATCCGTATACGTACCTGTCTTGAATTGTCATCTTACCATCCCTCTTCAATTACACTGTAATTTCATTATGAGTCATTAATAAAAAACGATCAAACCATTACTTAAAGCCGCTCAGTAGGTAGCAATGTTAATGAAATTGGTGGTAGAATTAATTTTGAGCACCAGGTACTTTTTCAGCTCTTCTGTCTTTGTATAATCATTAAAGATTTGTTTATTATTTGAGTGCCTTGAATTATCACTAGTGTAAATATATTTGCTAAAAGTATTGTGATCCATGAGATTCTGTCTTGATAAGAAAGTAATATGTTTCCACCATGTTTTTCTTCCCACATTTCTCCCTTAATTATTACCATGGTATTAGAGCTAGCAGGGCATTTGAAGATTAGTGAATAAAAAATCCCAAGAAAGAGTGGTTCGAACTGATTATAGGGCTTTTGAAGAGTTAGAACATGTTTGTTTAGTAAGAAGAAATCTCAAGAGAGAGTGGATCGATATCAAAAAATAATAATAAAAAAGCTTACAAGAAAGTTTTAGTGCAAGCTAAGAATCACACATGAATAAGAGAATAGAAAACTACACATACAAGATGGAAAATAGCGAATTGCCAGGAAGATGATACTTGAGATGTTAAATATCAAAATAATTGCAGGAATTTGAGGCAAATATCAAATTGCAGAAGTTAAAGGAAAGACGAAATACTAAATTTTACAGAAAATAGAAGATAAAATATCACTGAATATAAATAAGATATATATAGGTTAAATTGAAAGTATTATTCTATTCTTAATAAAATTGTTTAAATATTATTCAACAATTTTTTCATCAACAATCATGACAATGACAAAATGATCCTCCATCACAAATTAAATTTTAATAGCTGTGAGATTTGTCAAGTTAAATGAGAGTGGTGGAAACCAAAATATTCTTATAGTTCTCATGTTAATATAGTTGCCTAAATAAGTTTTTTTTTTTTTTTAAACTCAAGAAACTATATCTTTTAGAGAATATATTTTGTAGGCTCAAATGAGCAAGTAAAATATCGTCTGTCAAAAGCTCTTACAAGAGATTCTCGTTTTGACTCGAAATCAAGACTAACCGTATAGATCTCAAGTAATTTATCGTTATATTATATAAATAGGCTCGCTGATATGCTCCATGTAAAACCGTAGGTGGGATCATTGCAGATTGCAGTCTTGCTGATATAATTAACATCGACGGATGTGTAGAAATTTCATACAAATATTACTATCGAAGCTTATGGAAACCCTCAAGTTCCTGTCTTGCTGAAGGGTATTTATTGCTTCAAAATACATGTCATGCATGACAGCTAATGTTAAATCCACATGTTTTGCCGGATACCATTTGGAAGTTGATAAGATGACTAGGAATTGGAAAACAGAAGAAACTGGAGAAAGCTCGGACCGGAAAACACTCGACCATGCTGTAACTCAAATTGTTTAGAGGGAGAAAGAAGAATTGAGCAATGGAAAAAAATAAAGTTCATGGAAGAAGAAGGAGAGGGTATTGATTTGGTAACTTCATATATTCATGAGTGAAGATGATAGCATGGAATCAAAATCAGATCATGAGGAGTATGAGATACACCCGTTTCAATAAATAAATCTTATGCTTGCCAGCCTTGACATTGCAAGTTCAGGTGTATCTTGGTTTTCGTGGCTCGGTCAAAGAATCCAAAAGTAGAGACCACCATTAATAGAGAAGAGCCGAAAGCAACTGTATCAGAAACAGAAAAAACAGTTCCTACCAAGGGCCATTCTGTGAATCTTTAAGGCTCTATCCACCGGTCCCTACCAAGTTTGGCAATTGCGCTTTCGTTGTTGCTTTTTCAATTGGAATATAATATTGTGTTTTTGATGCACATTGAAGTTTTATTTTGGTGTTGTATTGTATATATATATTAATTTAATTTTTTTTAATTCAAATTCAAATATAAAATTATTTAAAATTGTATAATTTAATCTAAAAAATCATAATAAAATAATTTCTCTGAACAAAATTATAAATATTTATAATATTACGAGAATATCATTATCAATCTCGTAAGGTCATTACATTATCTGATTACTTCGAAATTTGAACATAATATATATAAATATGTCAAGAGACTTCCTGTAAAATTTTATTTTAATTTACCGATCGGATTAAAAGATATGATTAGTATTGTAAAATTATTTATTATCTTAAAAAAAATACTATTTAACTGAAATAGAACATTCCAACCGAAATTAGATGAAATATTTGGAATAAATTGAAATTTTAAACGAGATCAAAATTGTACTGTTTTAACTCTAAACAAGGTCAAAATTGTACTATTTTAACTCATTTTTTAATTGATACAAAATATTTCACCCATTTCAATTAAAATAAAACGAGTCTAACAACACTTATTCTATAAAATCCAAGTCTCCTAGAAGACAAGACATCGTTCCCAGCTGTCGCCAGTTCTTTCCAAGTACAAAAAACTTGATTCCTTTGTATTCAATGGGAAGGATGACTTCAATAAGGGGAGATTAATGCATTGAATTTGAGCCTGAAAGATGGATTACCGATAGAGGAGGGATGAAGCATGAACCATCATATAAATTGTTAGGATAATTCAGACTACCGGTTGGACAAAATGCTTACGTAATTACTCGCTGAATTTTTCTACAAAATCTAGAAGATAAGCCTGCTCTTTCTCATGGTTGACAGAGCAAATTTCCTTGATTCTTCATCAAGGAATTATGGTTTGAGTTTTGTGTTCAATTGCGAGTGTTAATTTCCCACTTTTATTGAGTCTGGTAGACTTTGGTACGTGATAAAGTTCAGACGAACCTCAAAATCTCCATGGCGGAAAGCTTTCGGGGACTCTCTGTTTTTGTACTGGCAGCAGAACATGGAGAATTTAGCAGAGTTGTCAATTGCTAAGGATATCTCTCATGCTGATCGCCAAAGACTTGGCCAAATGTTGATTGCCTGGACGGCTAGACCAGAAAAGAGGGGTGCTGTGCTTCCTTCGTGTCGAATCCTGACACCATATATGCTGCCATGTTCAAGGTGTGTGTGCTTGAATTACTGAGTGGATTGTAATTTATATGTTCAAATCACAGGGATGGCGATCTGTATACACAAAACCTGTTTGAGCTGAAAAGGAAGTCATAATTAGCTATTCTTGGAACTAGCTAGTAAGCTTTATCGTTCTTGGAGGCTAGATTCGGCGATAGAAATTTCTATAGATGGAGACCTTAAGCTTTATGCCTGCTTATAAGTTGGGCTTATATATCATATTTTCATTATTTTATATAATTTAAATTAGAAAAATATAGATATTAATATTTTATATATTTTTTTTACATCATACATAAATCTAAATCTAAAATAAACTAATAAAAATTAATTCTTTATTAGCTAAAAAAATAATCTGTAGCAAACCTAGATGCGAGCCCGAGGTTGAGAGAGAGCATGAATGTGGCTTAAGCCCAAAGCTGAAAGCCCATATCATTTAAAAGCTTGGTGCTACAAGGTTTTTTTTTTTTTTTTAATGTTTTATTATATAAATTACTTGAAAATCATCATGCAATCTTTCAATATAGAATTAATAATTTTTGAGTTTATAAAACATGTTAAATTATTTTTTTAATTAATTATAATTTGTTTTTATTAAGTTAATATTTCTTATTAAAATATACTTGTTGGAGATTAATACACAATTAGTTTTTAATTTATTTTTAAACATACCATATAATCATGATTTAAAATAAATTTCTAGTAAAAACTTATTTTTTTTCTTGGTAAAGAAATGATTGAATTGAACACTAGGGCAATTAACATATAGGCAAGCTGTTTAATCTGTATAAAAAGGTCCTTTATTCTCGAAAATATCTCCAAAAATGCTACTGGAAATTCAAAGCCTTAGCGATGAGTCAAACCCTGACAAGGGGAATTGACTCGCAGAAAGATGCCCGCGCCAAAAGTAAGAGAATCCAAGTATAATAATAATAGTAAAAAATAAAGAAAAGGAAGATTTATCATTCTGACCCCTAAAGTATTACAAAATTATCATTTCATCCAAAAAGAATTGATTTTGTCAATTGTTTCATGATCTATTTTTCAGCTGGGTTTGATGTTAATGAAGAACATCAAACACACCTCAAAAAGTATCCTTTTATCTTCGTGTGTATACACACGTGCGGGACCTGTTTTAGCTGTTTTTGTTCAACGAAATCCTTTTATCAAGGGAATTGTTGTGATTTCATAAGACAACTGGCATCATTGATTGCAAAAATAACATCAAACACTAAGAAGAAACATGAATGGAAGGATGTAATATTTGAATAATGTTTTATGCTGTAGAGGCTCCATTGAGAACAAAAGCAGTTCAGGGACTTAATTGAGAGTTTGTAGTTGATAGAATATCGGAACTGGTTCAATGTTTTCATTAGGTTAACTCTCTCCCTCCCTCCCTCCCTCCCTCTCTCTCTCTCTCTCTCTCTCTCTCACACACACACACAGACACACACAGATGTATAGACTGAAGAGTCAATTGCTAATATTTTTTACGTGACTGCTTGGTGAAAGATGTTGCCCTAAAGCGCAGTTACCACACCAGCTAGTCAAAGTGAAAAATTCTAAAATCATGGTAGCTAGCTGGGGTGAAAGGGTATAAAACTTTTCAAATGTTGAAGAAGAATGATCATTTTTAGAAGAAAATAATAATAATAATAATAATAATAAGAGTCATAAGACAGGGAATGAACCGGCGGTTCTGCCATGGTTTCTTTGAGAAAGTAGCATGCATCGTTCTTGATCAAAACTCTGTTCGACTCATCCATGGCTTCCATGACCAGGCTTTACAAGATAATCAAACCCAGCTAATAACTAGAGTGCCCCATTCTCGACGCAAACTTTTTTAAAGTGATATTATTTCTCATCAACTCAAGCATATATACTAGGTCTGAAAGTTTTTTCCATACTCATCTTCGATTGGTTTATCACCCCTATTATGAGTTTGAGCTTTTTTAAGACATAATAATAATAATAATAATAATAATAGCTTAAATTCCTCCCTTTTTGTTCATACTTCAAGAAATAAAATTGTAAATTAAAAAATTTAGTATCTGATTTACTTGTATTGTATAGTGAAAATATCTCTATTACGCTTGGAATAACCACCACTTTATATACATTCTATCTATTTAAATTTTAATTGAGTCACATTTAAATAATATCATGACAATTTCAAGATTAGTTTAGGCTTTTCACTATTGATATTTTTGGGCTCAAGGTTTTTGGGCTAGAATATAGTTTTTGTTCCTAGGTTTAGTTTTTCATGCAAGACAAACTTCATGTTGATTTAGTGATTGTAGGAGAAAAATAATAATATACACAAATAAAAAGAAAAACATATAAAGCTTAAATTACTTTAAAGTAAGGTTTTTATTGTTCCATTTTAAATAATATATTGTTAAACTAGAAAATATTACATTTGATTTGCTGATATAGCAAAAATATCATCCTCAAGAGACGTAGCGTGACGATAAAATATTTGTGATCTGCATAGCAGGTTTCTAGTTCGAGTCAAGATATGTATTTCTTGTAAAAATCTAGGACAACTGAACTTTATTCCCTCACCTAGATCCACAAAGTGTGGGGTTTCCTCGCATAAAAATAAATAAATATCTATGATACTCTTGGAGGTGATATTTTATTTATTTAACTAGAGTTACATATGGTGGTGACAATCACATCTTACATGTTTTTTTAAAATAAAACAATATATATATATACAAATTGCATGAACTTTAATATATGATTATCAATCAATATATGCGGTTTAATTTACATGAATGGAGTAGAGAGTTACGAGTACTGACTGATAATATTATCAAACAATTCTACCTAACAATAATAATTTTAAAAAGAATATTGTCCTTCACGACTAGGTCACTACTCCCTGCTTTTGGGAACCTGACAGGCCCTGATCAACATCTTAGTCCTGTGCAAGAAAATCTAGCATTTCTTTGCATGATCATAAAAGAAAAAAAAAAGTGTTTTTTAATTTATTTTCAGAGGCAGTTTGTCACTTATTCAACCACCATTCCACCAAAAACCCTACAATAATCTCTTTATAAATACAAGGCTAAGGCTTTCGGTACTGTAACCCCCATTCATCTATCTTTCTGTGTTCTCTTGGTTTGAAGAAAAAAATGAGGAGAGCTCATTGCACTTTTCTGCTTCTCTCCGCCTTCATTTTTGTTGCTGTATCAAAAGCTGATCAGCGAATCAACAAGTTCCAACCTCATGGTCATGACTCTTTCAATCCTGGTTTGATCCAGCAGGCAAGTATTACCCCCCTGTAATTGTTTGTAGTATTTTCGTTATATTTTAATTTCCATGTAACTTATAAAATTCTCTTTCTGTATTTGTTTTTTCTTTCTCTGAAGACTGTAGGGACCTGTTCTTACACGGTTGTTATTTCCACAAGCTGTTTATCACCCAAATATACAACTGATCAGATCAGTATTACTTTTGGTGATGCTTTTGGCAATCAGGTAAGCTGTTTTAAACTTGTATTTACAAAGCAGATTTTTTTATGCTACGTTTGATACCCAGAAAAAGTCTTTTTTCTTATCATATCTACATATCTGGGGCAATTTCTTTGTTCAAGAAGATTGTTATTCCTGTGAAGAGAAACTTGTTTTACCCCTCTTAAAGGTAGAAATTGTTTTCAAATAAAATCCAAAAGCATATCTAGTGTTTTTTCAAGGTATGTTTCTGGTGCAGGTGTGACATATTCTGTACCAATTCATGATGCATTCATTTTTATAATTCCTTGACAAAGTTCTTCCGACAAAAAGAGCTTTAAAATGGTATAAAATCAAAGACAAATCAGATGCAAAAAATCACTAAGATATAAGTGTTTCCTTTAGAAATACCTCTCTCTCTCTATGTATATATGCGTGTGTGTGGGTACTCAGGTTTCTGCAAGCAGATGTATATATTTTCTGTTCTTTGCTTTGTTTTCAATTTTTTAGAAAAGAAATATATTAAAATTTAATGATATATCGAATAATATGGTTGGCCATGTTATCTTGTAAAGGCCATGATGAAGGTGATCACCTCGATCTCCACGAATGTCAGAGGCGGTTCATGGCTTTGCATGGCCGAAAAAAATATTAATTTCTTGATTTCAAGAACTGAACTTGTCGCCACATCTTAATTGATTTTGTTTTTCTCTCTCAGAGAGATCAAGAATAAACCCAAAAAACTAACTCAAACAATCTGATCATTTTACTCTTTTTTTTTTTTTGATGTGTTAATCACCAGGTTTATGATCCGAAGCTGGTCAACCCATTTACAACCACATTCGCACAATGTTCGACGAACACATTTCAGGTAACTGGATCATGTTCATTTCAGATATGTTATGTCTATTTCTACAGAAATGGAACAGTTGGCTGGATTCCACAAAGTGTGGAGATTTATGGTTCATTTTCAACTCCTGCCGTGTTTTTCTTCAATTCAACCACCGTTCCTGAAGGTGAATGGTATGGAATTAACAAGTGCCAGAACATTCCCACCGCCCCTCCTCCTTCTTCAGCAATCCGGCTACAGATTATTCCTGGATGGTTTCTGTGCTTGATTCTAGGGTTTCTTGCTACTTCCATATTCTCATCCTATTAACAAGCTACAACACCCTCCAGCAGTATGATCAGAGTCTGTTTCTAGCTAGTTTATTGCTTCTGTTTGCTATTTCTGGATTGTTGAAACCAAAAGGATGTTGTAATGGTGATTTAAATAATATGTAAGGGGGTGTGTGGTTATTATTGAATTTATGTCTACTTCAGGTATTCTTAAATTTCTGATATAAAAAATATGGAGAATTATTCAAAATAAATAAATTAATTTTCTTTTCTAATCTAAACACAATTAAGAGGGTGTTTGATACTGCGTTTCTAAAAAAATTAATGCATTTCTAAATGAAAAGTACTTTAAAAACAACTATAGTCATACTCTCAACACATACACTAGACAGTGACTTACATTTAGCTTGATTTTTACTTGAAAATACATTAAAATAATATTCTAAATACAATTTATTTTTCTCACCAACACATTAAAAATAAAAAAAAGATTGATTTTGAATTTTTTAAAATGCATCTAAAAATTAGCTTTTATATCATAGTACAAAACAACCACCCTATAATTGGACGGACTTGAGAGAAAACAGTAAATTCAACTCGTCCAGGGCTCTTCAACAGCACTCACTCTCTCTGATATATTTGCTTTGAGAGAACTTACCAACAAGTCAATAAGCATGCAAATGAAAGCGATAGGTTTGAATTAAAAGGAGAAAAAAAACCTAAACCTCCAGCAAACACAGAATATATCATGAATAATGAAGACCGGAGATTATTGGAAAAACCCCATCAAGACATAAGATCTTAAAAACATGTAATTTTATTTAAGAATGATAATTATTTTCTTATCATAATTCAATTAAAAAAAAATATTTCAGTTAATCTACGGATGATGATACCTGTGGAGATGAGCACAATCTAATTTCTCAGTATGCACGGCAAGGATCAACCATATATTTTAGCTGTTAAATAATTTAAATATAGTAAAGGTTGTGTTTTTACTTGGAAATATATATATATATATATATAAGTTCACTACCTTGTACTCTACCTTAAGGGGAAAAAACTCAAATTTTAGGCCAAGTACATTCACTACTAAAATAATACTAAAAAAGAGGCTATTAACAAGAAATTGTATCAATGGATCAACATGGAATTATATTTATGTTTAGCAATGAAAAATCTATTGTTGAACAATGATAAATTATTTTGTAAAAAAATTATTTAATGAATCTGCAATAGATTTTTCGTTGCTGATTAAAATTTATTACACTGGATTATCGGTTGTTATTAAAATTACACACACATGTATGATTGTCTGTAATAAAATCCATTATTACTCCAAATGTGAGGGGCAAATTTCCATATCCAGATGATACAGAAGCAACAGAAGAGCTTGTAGCAAAAAGAGGAATGATTAACACGACAATTGAACTGAAAGGGATTGTTGAGATTGTAAATTAGTAACGGATATATTTGCAATGGATAATTCATTACAGATAAATTAGCAATTAAAATTTACATAGGATAGTTTCCGGTGCAAAGTCTGTCAATGAACCATCTCACCTAAAAGTTTAAACTTGTAAGTGAGGTCCTAGAATATGATTTATATTATTCTCTAACACACCATCAAGTAAAAGCCCTTTGGGCTTGAAACTTGCACAGGGCCACATTACCTTGTGCTTGATTTTTATCAAATATAATAGGGGTGCTGAGATTCGAACCCGTGACCACTGGGTCAACAAGGTTCTGATATTATGTCAAGGAACCATCTCACCTAAATGCTCAAGCTTATAGGTAAGACCCCAAAATATGATTTATATTATTCTCTAACACCTCCCCTCAAGTAAAAGCTCTTTTGACTTGAAACTTGCACAGACCCATGTTATCTTCTGCTTGATTTTAATCAAATAGAATGAGAGTGGTGAGATTTGAACTCGTGACCGCTGGGTCAACAAAACTCTGATACCGTATCAAGAAATCATCTCACCTAAAAACTTAAGCATGTAAATGAGACCTTAAAATATGATTTATATTATTCTCTAACAAAGTCTGCTGATGATATTTTTTTGCAATGGATTTCTATATTATTTGCAATGGATTTGATGGTTGCTAATGACTCTATTTTTTAGTAGTGATTCTTCACTGAGTTTGAGAATGAGTTAATAATTGATTTCCAGAGTTTTTTGTTTTAAAATTATTTTTGTTTTAAAAACATTATTTTTTTATCTAGCATATTAAAATAATTTTAAAAAAATTAATTTAAAACGAAGAAAAAACATTTTCTTAGAAATCGTTTTAAAACATATAATAATAATAAAAAGTAACCACAACTTTTCAGCCAACGGTATTATTAAAAATTTGAAACTTTCCATCCCTTGAGTTAGCTTGCCGTCACAGAGGACAAAACAACCACCCTATAATTGGACGGACTTGCGAGAAAAAAGTTCGAAAAAGGTCAGTGTGAGGCTGTTAGTGCCTGGCCCGAACGACAGGATGCCATGGATTATTATCATTATAATTATTTTTTTAATTATTATTATTATTTTACCACCAGGCATGACTTGGCTTCCCCCGTTTTTTCAATCGTATTCCGGCTCTCTCATCTCCTCCCTCGAGACTCCCAGTACAATTATTTTATCTCGAGGGAACAACCACCGGCTCACAGCAACCATACAAATGGCGGGGATGGGTTTGAAACGAGAGGGAAAATAATTGACAGCCACGAGAATCCCATAAAGACAAGAGGTGAAAATGATTTGTAGATAAAAACAATAAAATGCAGTGCTTTTATGAGTTGTATAAGACAAGCCAACAACCATACCATCATATTATAATCATAACTAGCTATCTAATTAATTAACTCTTTTGGCTTAGTATTTTTTTTTTGGGATTACGAGGAAATTTTATTTTTTAAAAAATATATTTTATAAATTTAAATAAATGAGTAATTATTTTAAATTTTTATAGAGAATATATGTTATGATTTAAACTCGAAACTTACTATGCAGGTCACAAATTCTCTATCATCACGTCACATCTTTTAAAAATAAAGAGTTAATTTATTTCATATAGATGGTCCTCACCGTGCTAGCTAATTTATTTAGTTAACATGATTTTTTAAAATATATATTGTCACCAATATTTGATATAAATTTAATATAAATAATATATAATCGTTCATGAGATTCAATTGAAAAGTTAATTAGAAAAAATATATACACACGCACCAAAAATGCTCTTTGGGATTCATTATTAAATTCGTATTTGTATATATTTAAAGGATCGATTGGTGGACTTGCAATCCAAAACTTAAACCGAGCCAAGTTTAAATATTAATAAGTTTTGATATTCACGGGGTCAAAACCTGCCAATAAAATATATTTAAATTAAAAAAGTTATTTGGGAAAGAGATTGAGTTAACCCTATAACCTTGATGGTAAGAATCAGACCTAAAATCTGTTCAGATAAACTATGTTTAAAGTCGTCCATTCCTTAGTTTAATTGCCTTTCATAATAGAAGACAAACCAGCAACCACCAAATTTGAGATATTTTGGGGTAAACGGCAACAAAAATGTATATAATAACTATCATTTTGAGGCCTGTGGCTTAAATTCCCCATGAATATGTAGCTGTGAGTATCATTTTGAGGGCTGACAACACCACGCTGCTCTCTCTCATATATTCTTTTTAAGAGAACTTACCAGCAAGTCAATGAGCATACAAATTAAAGTAAGGGTTAAGTTTTTTTAAAAAAAAGAGAGAAAAGCAAATGTAAGAACCCAAAAGGTAGTGTTTTTTGTTATATTTTCAGTATATATTATGAATAATAAAAACCGGATATTATTAGAATAATTTTTTTTATACGAGAAAACTCTATAATTAGAAAATGTATTATATAAGACCAGATTAGCAAGTAAAATTTTGATTGTTCCAGACTCTTACAAGGAATACACGCAATAACTCAAACTCGAGACCTGCTATACATATCGTAAATTTTTTATCATCATATCATGCTCTTTAATAACTAGAATAACCCCATGAAGCCACATGAGATCTTGAGAATTTGCCGTTTTATTGTAGAAAGATAATTTTTTATATATAATTCGACTTAATGTCAGTTAATCGACAGATGATGATATCACAATTTAATCTTTCAGTATGCACGACAGGCATCGTCCTCGATGAGAGATCAATAGACAATCACAATTTTTCTTCTTCTTTCAGATGAGCATATTCCACAATATGGTGGAGGTAATTTAATGTCTTGATGTCGTAAGTCTCAGCTTTATCATAGCCAGCCTAGCCCACGGAGATGACAAGAATACGATCCCTCTAACATCTTTGCTGATACAAAAATGTTGAAGGTTCATATATATATATATATATGAACTAGAAAAATAAGATGAAGCCCATATAGAAGTCCATAAGAAGTCTGGAAACATAATGCAAGATTAGACCTCTAAATTGGATCAGGTAACTCTACTGGCCTAGTTACTTGCATGAATCCTCTGAATTGGACTTAAAAAGGGATCGGTTCTTTAACTTGGCTCGATCCTATCATCAATTTTATTTTATTTTATTTTTAACGTGAAAAGGAATACATGGAAACCACCAAGGTGTAGGCGTGCAAGAAAACCTTGTGGCCACCAAAGAAGTATAAAAGATTGTAAAATAGTAGACAGGGAGCCAGAAGACACGAGATTACAGAGAAAACGGAGTCAGCAACCATCCCACGACATCTTTAGTGCAAGAAGCTCCATCAAAGCACTCGCCAACAGCACCTGATTATTAGAACTTACGAATCTGCAGGTTATCTTGCAGATGCTGCTATAAAGGACAAGTCCTGCCTATGAATCTTCGTGATCTCCATAAACAGTCAGTAGAACACATCATCAGCAAACGGTTAATTCAACTGAAGTTATTACATTATAATATAAATTATATGAGATTGTTTTTTAATATGGTATCAAAGTTTTATTGACCTAACAGTCACGAGTTTAAATTTCACAACCTCCATTTTATTTGATGAAAATCAAACAAAAAAATAATGTGGGTATATGAAAGCTTTACGGTTAAAGGGTTTCACCTAAAGAAGTGTATTAAAGAATAATATAAATCATATTCTAAGACTCACCTAACATCTATATAATGATAGAAAAGACATATATCCATAGAATCTCCATCAATTCAATCCATAATCGAACCAGAGAATAAGTGATCACAAAATCAGATATAGATCGTGCCATTGTGAATGGAAGGCCACAATTTGTTTCACTGAATATAAAACCTCAAGACTATTCTGCATAATAACAGTACTCAAGCAACAAAATCACCACTCCTGGATAGTACTCTCTCCTTGGAAAAGCCATCAGCCAATTGGTTTGCCTCGCGTAAAATATGAGAGAAAATAATTGAACCCATTTGAGATGAAAAATGAGCAATAAAATTGAGATTAATGAGTTAAACTGAGTTGAAGCCATCAGCCAATTGGTTTGCCTCGCGTAAAATATGAGAGAAAATAATTGAACCCATTTGAGAAGAAATATGAGCAATAAAATTGAGATTAATGAGTTAAACTGAGTTGAAGCCATCAGCCAAGTGGTTTGCCTCGCGTAAAATATGAGAGAAAATAATTGAACCCATTTGAGAAGAAAAATGAGCAATAAAATTGAGATTAATGAGTTAAACTGAGTTGATATATATATCTATATCTATATATATATATATATATATATAGATATAGATATATATATCAACTCAGTTTAACTCATTAATCTCAATTTTATTGCTCATTTTTCTTCTCAAATGGGTTCAATTATTTTCTCTCATATTTTACGCGAGGCAAACCACTTGGCTGATGGCTTTTCCAAGGAGAGAGTACTATATATATATATATATATCCTTTTAATATTGTGATTTTGATAATTGAGTTTCACAATTATATTTAATTTGCTTTCAACAAAGTTATCTCAGTATCACAATTAAATCACTGTAGGAAAACAGAACAAAAAACAACGTGGAAGAGAAAAGAAAATTCTTATTGAATAAATTGCTTGAAATGTTTGCAGAAACAACACCTATATATAGGTAAAAAATAGAAACAGAAACAGAGGACTCTCAAACTAACACTCCTATTTGCATGGCATTACCATGCTCAACAAACTAACAAAAAAATCAGCAGGAAAATCTGCGTAACAAGTTGCAGACTTATTCAAACCCTAAGACTTATTCAAATTTAGAGAAATAAAGTAAATACTTGAAATTGCAGGACCAACAGAAAAAACTAGCCGTTTGAGTTTAAAATTCCAACAGCCTCCCTTAAACTCAAACTATCAGAAGTGCACATCCCCATCTTCTCCTTCAACCTGTGGAAAATATCTGCTTTTAATGGTTTCGTGAGAATATCAGCGACTTGTTCTTCGGATTTGCAAAACTCCACCTCTATCTCCTTGCTGCTGACAAGTTCACGAATATAATGGAATTTTATGTCAATGTGCTTGCTTCGCCCATGAAAAACTGGATTCTTCCTAAGTGAAATAGCTGACTTGTTGTCACAAAAAATCTTTGTTGGACTTCCTTGCTTCTGATCTAATTCATCACACAACCGACGCAACCAAACAGCTTGACATGCAGAGGAGGCAGCAGCCATGTACTCTGCTTCAGTAGTTGACAATGCCACAACTTGTTGCTTCTTCGATGACCATGAAATGACACCCGAACCAAAGTGAAATATATAACCCGAAGTGCTCTTTCTTCCTTCAACATCTCCTGCCCAATCGCTGTCTGAATACCCAACAAGATTACAATCAGCAGCTGATGCATAAAAAATACCATGATTTTGGGTACCTTTTATATATCGCAAAATTCGTTTCGCCACTTGCAAATGAACTTGGCTAGGTGTCTCCATAAACCTGCTAATCATGCCCACGCCAAAAGAGATGTCGGGTCTAGTAGAAGTCAAATAACGTAGACTTCCTACTAAACTTCAAAAATAAGTTGTGTTGATTGGATTTCCATCACATGATTTAGTTAACTGCAGCCGTGTTTCAACTGGAGTACTAATATGGTTGCATGACTCCATCTTAAATCTCTTTAAGATATCTGCTGCATATTTCTTCTGTGAAACAAAAATTCCAGCACCTGTCTGCATAACTTCAAGCCCGAGATAATAAGACATAAGTCCCATATCAGTCATTTCAAAATTGCTACTCATAGCCTTCTTGAATGCAGCAACCATGCTTGAGTCATTTCCTGTAAATATCAAATCATCCACATATAAACATACAATGAGCATATGATCATGTGAATCAGATTTGATATATAGCGTAGGTTCGTATGAACACTTAAGAAACCCATTTTCTTGAAAATATGAGTCAATACGAGTATACCACGCCCTAGGTGCCTGCTTCAACCCATATAATGCTTTCTTTAACCTTAGAACCTTATTTTCATGACCTTCCTTCACGTAACCAACTGGTTGATCAACAAAGACTTCTTCTTCGAGTGAACCATTTAGAAACGCAGATTTCACATCCATTTGATGTATCTGCCATTTCTTTTGGGCAGCTAAAGCAATCACCAAACGAATTGTGTCAAGTCTTTCCACTGGTGCAAAAACTTCGTAGTAATCAATACCCGGCTTTTGCTTGTATCCTTTCACCACTAATCTTGCCTTCAATCTGTCCACTTGACCATCTGGCTGCAACTTGGTTTTGTATACCCATTTAACGCCAATTGTTTTCTTGCCTTGTGGAAGAGAAGTAAGCTCCCAAGTATGATTCTTCTCAATTGAATGAATTTCTTCATCCATGGCACGAACCCACCGATCATCTTGCACTGCTTCTGCATAGGTTAGAGGATCACAATCTGCAAATAAAGCAAAGTTTACCAAATCCTCATCAGACACATCATTATCATTGGTTACAATATAGTCCTGTAATCGTGCTGGAATCACACGATTTCGTGTTGAGCAACGAGTTGTATCATCAGGATTCAAGGGAAAAACAGAGGTTGTTGCCGTGTTGGTATCCATAGAAGGTCCTTCAGGTTGTGTGCCTTCAATGGAGTCTTCATTCCATGCAACCCCCATTTGTTTCTTCTCATCAACTGTCCAATCCCAAGCTTCTGTCTCATTGAATTCAACGTCCCTGCTCACAATAACTTCATTTGTTGCTGGATTAAACAACTTGTAGCCTTTAGTTATATTGCTATAGCCAATGAAAATGCATTTTACACATTTATCATCAAACTTCTTCCTTTTCTCTGCTGGAACGTGAGCATAAGCAATACAACCAAACACCCTGAAAGCTCCAACATCTGGTTTGTAATTGCTCCAAGCTTCCTCAGGTGTCATGTTGAGAACACTCTTAGTAGGGCACCTGTTAAGAATGAAAACAGCACAGGATACAGCTTCTGCCCAAAACACTTTGGGTAATCCCTTTCCTTTCAACATGCTGCGCACCATTTCACAAATCGTTCGGTTCTTTCTTTCAGCAACCCTGTTCTGTTAGGGTGAGTAGCTTGCTGTGAATTGATGCTTAATGCCATGGCTCTTACAGAAAACAGAAAGCTCATTAGAAGAGTACTCTCCTCCCCTATCCGATCGAAACATCTTCAAACTTCGACCACACTGTTTTTCAACGTAGATTTTGAACTCTCTAAATATGTTAAAACACTCAGATTTTTGTTTCAAAAAATAGACCCAAGTTCTTCTACTGTAGTCATCAATGAAAGTGAGAAAATATTTGTTACCTCCATGTGAGACATTCTCCATTGGGCCGCAAATATCTGAGTGCACAAGCTCTAGTGGCTGCTGTGCTCTTCGTGATTTTCCCACTGGAAAAATGTCCCTGTGCAATTTACCAAATATGCACCCTTCACACATTTGATTAAAATCACCCAACAAAGGCAACCCTGTAACCATTTCCTTCTTTGCCAGCAACCTTAGTCCATTGAAGTTCAAATGACCAAAACGGAAATGCCACAACCAATTTGTATCCATAACAACAGCGCCAAAGGACATGATCAAATCAGTTTGTAGAGGCAAAGGAAACATGTGATTTTTAGTCATTTTAACTTTGGCAACTAGCTTATTTTTCTGATTCACAATGGTGCAAATTCCATTATCAATGATGATTTTCAATCCCTTTTCCGAGAGTTGCCCAATACTTAATAGATTCCAGTGTAAACTAGGGACAAAAAACACATCAGAGATAGTTGCATGAGAGCCATCTTTTAATCGAATGAGAATGTTACCTTTCCCCATAATTGAAACTGTGGTTTTGTTTCCAAAATTTACTTCTCCATGTGCTGATTCATCTAGGCATGAAAATAGCTCCTTCTTGCCACACATATGGTTACTGCACCCAGTATCCAAATACCACTGATCACAGTGCTCATCTTCAGAAGTGTTGCAGGCTAACATCAAAGTCTCCTCTTCTGGTATGTCAGTCTTATGGTGCTCATCTTCAACAATACTGCAGGCTAGCAACAAGATTTCCTCTTCTGGTATGTTAGTCTCAACATAGTTGGCACGTTCACAGTTAACTTTAGGCAATTTAACTCTACACTGTGATTTATAGTGTCCATACTTATTGCATCGAAAACACTGAATTTTGGACTTATCATACCTTCCAATACCAGAATTTTGCTGACCAGAATTACCTCTATGTGAGAAGACCCCTTTTCTGTTGTTCATGTTCCTGCTGTCTTTGTCTTGTGTTGTTCCTTTACCACTGCCAGAACTGGTGGAGGTAAATAAATTCACCTTGCTTTGAAATGCTTGCTCAACAGATTCAACAGATCTCTGATTCATTCTGTATTCATGAGCACACAATGACCCCATCAGACTTTCAATTGTCATGATCGAAAGATCCCTTCCTTCTTCAATTGCAGCAACGACATAGTCAAACCGACTTGTCAAGGATCTCATGATTTTTTCAATAACAAGCAAATCTTCCTTTTTCTCGCCATTCACTCGCAATTGATTGACGACAGTTTGAACCCGAGAAAAGAAATCAGATATAGATTCAGAATCTCTCATTTTAAGAGATTCAAATTCACCACGTAAGGTTTGCAACCTTACATTCTTCACTTTCTCATCACCTTTGTAGGATCTCTGAAGCATCTCCCACGCCTCTTTAGCCGTAGTTGCATTTGAAATCTTTTCAAAAACAACTTCATCTACGGCTTGGTAGAGAAAGAATAAAGCCTTCTTGTCCTTCTTCCTATTGTTACTCAAGTTATCCTTCTGGACTTGAGTGAGTGCTGCTGCTGCATCTTGATCTACTGGTTCTGCATATCCAAGCTCAACAATCTCGGATAGCTCCTGAAAGCCAAACAATGCCTTCATCTGGATACACCATTGATCAAAGTGTTTTCCACCAAACCTGGGAAGCTGAGGTTGTATGCCGTTCATGATTGGATGCTTACAAATACAAGTAAGAACTTAGACCAACAAGAACACTGGACAGTAACAAGCTCTGATACCAAATGTAGGAAAACAGAACAAAAAACAACGTGGAAGAGAAAAGAAAATTCTTATTGAAATTGCTTAAAATGTTTGCAGAAACAACACCTATATATAGGTAAAAAAATAGAAACAGAAACAGAGGACTCTCAAACTAACACTCCTATTTGCATGGCATTACCATGCTCAACAAACTAACAAAAAAATCAGCAGGAAAATCTGCATAACAAGTTGCAGACTTATTCAAACCCTAAGACTTATTCAAATTTAGAGAAATAAAGTAAATACTTGAAATTGCAGGACCAACAGAAAAAACTAGCCGTTTGAGTTTAAAATTCCAACAATCACAGATTTAACATATAAACGTAAATGGGGTCAGGGTTTTTTTTACCCTTTTTATGTTGTCAATTAATTTTCTTACAATTAATTTATTAGAAATGCATTTTTTTTTATTTAAACTAGACAGGCTTATTGAACCTAATTAAAATAATTATTCAAGTTTCAGATTATTTTTGTTTTGTTTTTTAAGAACATTCACATCATGTTAAAAATAATCTATATTGATTTTTTTTTTAACCAACCCATAACATAGATGTATTATTATGGAACTATAAGTAGCTCCCTCGTTACATAACAAGTATAAGGAGTTTTGGACGATAAACTTAAAACCTTGAGGTAATGATAGTTATTAACACTGTATATATATATATATATATATATATATATATATATATATATATATATATATATAATTTTTTTATATATAAATTAATGTAATTTTATTTTTTTATTCAAGGAAACTACACCTCCGAAAACGTACTTTGTGAGCCCAGGTGAACAAGTAAAATCTCGGTTGTCTCAGACTCTTACCAGGAGATAAACTCAGGTGAACAAGTAAAATCTCGATTGTCTCAAACTTTTACCAGGAAATATACATCATAACTCAAACTCGAGACTTGTTATATAAATTCCAAACTCTTTGTCATCACGCTGTGCCTCATTGTGACCTAATGTAACTATTGCTTATATCATATGATCAACAAAAGCTATATATATAAAAAAAATTATGCAAAAATTTTATTCATATAATGTGACAATGATTCCTTAATTTTGCATCCTTAATATTTTCAAGATCCAACTGGGGAGGCTGTGAAGCAAACCATGAGGGAGGAAGCCATCCCAATTCATCATATATAGTTCCTTCGAATTCTTATAATTATTCTTAATCCAGTACTCCTCAGCAATCTTGGCCACCCTCTACCACTGTCAAGATCTAAATTTCACCACTCATCACCTAACACGTAAAGTTGTAGAAGAATTTAGTATGGTTTATTTGTATACAAGTATATATAGCATTTTTCGTAATTTTGGTCTAAGAACTTCACTTGCTATATATATAGAGAGAGGAGGGGGATTTTTAATGTATATATCGCAAATGACGCCCTAATTCTCGTATTTAAAGACTCGCCTCATATATATAGAAGGTTAAATAACACAGATTCCTCCGGTTCTAGGAAGATCACTCGGATTCCATTTATTTATTTAATATTTTTCTTGGTATCAAGATTCCATTCCTTAAAAAATAATGAAATTGAATCTCTTTTCTGTTTTTGGAGATTGACAGCCACCGATTAGCTGTGGGCACATCTCTAAATAACGCCAGTCCCAGTATACCGTAATCCCGCCATTCTCTCTCTATATATGCTTCTTGCCTTGCATCTCATACAGAGAAAACATTCCCAGCTCCAGTTCTCCACCCCTTAAGGTAACTTTCTCAGTGTGTTTTTTTATGTTCTTTAGTATGATATTGCTAGTGTTTATTTGGTAGTTAATGAGTTTTTTTTATTGGATAAACAAATGGGATTTTGATCTTCAAAATGATATTATTACAGGTAAATGTTTGGTTAATGAATTCTTTTGTTTCATTTTATTAGCCTGTAAAAATGGGGGGTGGCGACATTCATGTTGATCATCAAGAAGAAGGGCTGAGGAGGAGAGGATGTGGATGCAGCTGCTCGAAGAACGATTTCTTGCCGGAGGAATCATTCCAAAGCTTTGGAAATTATCTTCGAGCACTAAAAGAAACTCCCATGAGGTTCAAAGATAGGCTCCTGAATCGATCCAAGGACTCGACGGAGATCCATGAGATCAAGGCCAGAAGTGAGCATGAGATGAAGAAAACCCTAAATTGGTGGGATCTCATATGGTTCGGCATTGGTTCTGTCATTGGTGCTGGAATTTTCGTCCTCACCGGGCTTGAGGCCAGAGAACATGCTGGCCCTGCCGTCGTCTTGTCTTACGTTGTTTCAGGTGTTTCTGCCATGCTTTCTGTTTTCTGCTACACCGAATTTGCTGTGGAAATTCCTGTTGCAGGTATGCATTTTCTGTATACTTTTTTGTGCATATTTAGGGCTCCCTCGTCTAATCACTACAGATTTGTTTCTTTTATCGTGTAATTTTACCTTAGGATGCATTTAAAAGCTTAGAACATGGTGTGGAAGAGAGGAACACATTCTTACCACTAATGAGTACTGCTAGCTACAAATCCTTGTATTCATTACTTCGGATCACTAGAGTCTTGTTTCTCTTATTGTGTATTTGTTTTCTGAAAAAAATCGATTTAAATTATTGTAAAATTTCTTAGAGAAAGATATAATTCAGATCTTTAGATCACATGCAATTTATTTTTACTTTATGTCTTCCTCAAAACAACTCAGAAAACAAGCATATTATGTATTTGAATCAATATAAAAACACCAAGTGATCAAATGAAATGTTAACTAGATGAATTCAACAGGAAAATACAATAATAAAAACTATTAAATAAATACATCCACATTTAATTTATCAAGACTGACAATCATAAAAATAAAATTATTGGTGTTACAAATAAATAAAGCATTAATCAAATTCATTAGCAGGCACCTTGTTTTATATAATCCACATGTCTAGAAATGTTCGTTTGCCTAAGAAGATCGGTATTGCCAAGACACACACAAAATAAATATCATATGTGATGAAGAATTGCTGGTGTTTTCCTTTTTTTTTAGGTGGTTCTTTCGCTTATTTGAGGGTAGAGCTAGGTGACTTCATGGCCTTCATTGCTGCTGGCAACATCTTGCTTGAGTATGTCATTAGTGGTGCTGCTGTTGCTAGGGCCTGGACATCCTACTTTGCCACTCTTTGTAACCACAAACCAGATGATTTTCGTATCATAGCCCATAGCCTTCCCGATGACTATGGCCACCTTGATCCCATTGCTGTTGTAGTTACTGTTGTGGTTTGTTTCCTTGCCGTCATTAGTACCAAGGGCTCGTCGCGCTTCAATTATATTGCCTCCATCATCCATGTTTTAGTGATTTTTTTCATCGTTGTCGCTGGTCTTGCCAAAGCAGACACGAAAAATTACGCTGACTTTGCTCCCAATGGTGCCCACGGTATTTTCACGGCTTCAGCGGTGCTTTTCTTTGCCTACGTTGGATTTGATGCTGTTTCGACCATGGCAGAAGAAACCAAGAATCCTGCTCGAGATATCCCGATCGGTCTCATTGGCTCCATGGCAATAACTACAGTAGCATATTGTTTGCTAGCAGTGACATTGTGTCTGATGGTGCCATACAAGATGGTTGACGTGGATGCCCCATTTTCAGTGGCATTTGAGTCTGTGGGTTGGGGCTGGGCTAAGTACATTGTGGCTGCTGGTGCATTGAAAGGCATGACATCGGTTTTGCTCGTTTCTGCTGTGGGGCAGGCGCGGTATCTCACACATATTGCACGGACTCACATGATGCCACCATGGCTAGCTCACGTTAATGCAAGGACCGGGACGCCGGTAAATGCCACTGTTGTCATGCTTGCTGCAACTGCTATCATTGCCTTCTTCACCAAGCTTGATATTCTATCCAACCTTCTTTCCATCTCCACACTTTTTATCTTCATGCTTGTGGCTGTGTCTCTTCTTGTGCGCCGCTACTATGTTAGTGGTGTCACAACACTAGTGAATCGCGTCAAGCTCATCGTGTTCATTGTGATCATTCTTGGTTCTTCAATTGCAACAGCTCTTATTTGGGGAACGGCCGATCAAGGTAGTTGGATCGGGTATGTGATCACCATCCCGATATGGTTCTTCGCTACATTAGCACTCAAGATTTTTGTCCCGAAAGCAAAGGATCCAAAATTATGGGGTGTTCCATTGGTGCCATGGCTACCATCTGCTTCAATTCTCATCAACATTTTTCTTCTGGGATCAATAGATGTGCAATCATTTGAAAGATTTGCTGTATGGACTGGGATTTTGTTGATGTACTACTTTCTGTTTGGATTGCATGCCTCCTATGACACAGCAAAGGCATCTGGAGAGATAGCTGAGGATGGTATCAGGAAGGTTGAAGAAGGCACTGTCTCTTCCAAGAATGGAGCCTTGTGAGGTTAAATTGTTAGAATTAGAAATGTACTTTCCTAAATCTGTCATGTTATTAATATCCTTACTCATGTAAGCTTCTAAAAGAGAAGCAATGAACATCAACATGTTGCGATAAGCATTGTATTCAACATTTGCTTAGGCAGACAGGCAGCAGCCTCGTAGCATTTTGTTCCATTTGTCCGTTAAGAAATGGAAATAAAAGGCAAAGAAGCTGTCATTATAACACGCTTTACCCTTGAGTTTTACAGCCTGGGAAATGTACCCCTTTATGAATCCAGAATGATAACCTTGAAGCCAATTATCTAAGTGAAACTAGAGCGGTGTAATTTGGTGCCTCCTAGAAAATCAATGGTTTTGATGTACCACGAAGCGCAAAAGAGAGCTTGAGAAGCCTCTATTAGCGACCGAACCATCTCTTCTTCTACTCCTTTTATCTCGTCTTTCTTGTGTGCCCAAGCAGGTGCTCAGATTGATAAATAAAAATGATCAGAGATGAAATTTACTTGTGCAGAGACGCAAATCCCCAAGGAACAAGAAACAATTCAGAAACTTTGTGAGTCTAAAGAGGATATAGCGTTTATAGATTCTTGGTTAGTTTCCATCAAAGAGAAAGATCAGGAAAAATGAACATGCACGGGTCAATTTTTCAATTTTAAAATACGAGTGAGAATAGCAAGAGTGTCGGATATTACAAGAGGAATAGCAGGATAGAGTCTGAGAGTTTCTGTCAGAGATGCATGAACGCACTGCATCTTGCCTAGGGCTTCTTCGTTCTGGAATTTTGAAAATTCATTGGGTGATATTATTTCCTCAATTTCAGCTGCATATCTCGCTTCCTGCACAACCTTCTCCTGAACTACAGGATGTTTGCAGAGCATGTAAAAATAAAACCATGCGAGTGTATTTGCAAATGTGTCTTTTATAGGCTATGAGATCCTTATGGCTAGCTTTGCTTTAGAGTAGCAACCCATGTTTCTCGATCAAGATCACTTCAAAGGTAAAGATTCATTACCACAGGAAGTTCTGTGTTTTTAACACTACCGAGTCCTTTTATTTTGCGTCGTTAAGTCGGGTAATATGCTGTTGTCGACTTCTCCGGAAATTCGAGGGAGTCTTGTAAACATCAGAACTGTAGACATGCTGAAACGGTGGAGCTTGTTGCAAGTAGTGACAAGTAGATCTGATCATTTACGAGCGTCCAATGTTACTACGATATTTGCAACAAAACACAAACACACTTCCATGTATAGTTTGTACCTTCGAGAGTTTTGATTTTTAGCATACAGATTATTATAATCCACTATACCATGTCACTCCCTATCCAGGGTAAGCTAGCTGATAGATTGTAATGCAATACCATTGTGTACAAGATTGTTGCACGTAATGCAACTATAAGAAAGGTATACTTGATATGCAGCTAAAGAGCTATAGGCTTGCACTATTCAATAATTAATCAAATTGGAACTTGTCACCTCACCTTACATTTCCAGTGAAATTCAAACATGGGGAAGACGGCAAAAATCCCCAGAAAATGAAACAATTCGGCACGGAGAAAAATATAATGTAAAAAGTTTAACATCATACACTCGCAGGAAAAATCTATGTCCAGCCAACCTAGATTATAAATTCCCCAGGCAAGCCAGCTGTATTTTCGAATTTTCTTCACCATCAGAAAATTCTTCAGCTTGTATAAGGATCGCTCTCAACATCCATGGAATTTTGATGCAGTTGAAAGCATTCACCATTTGTTCCCATTGTTGCGACCTTTAAAGCCACCAGAGCTGTTTCTTCGATCTGAGAATCCACCACCCCTGCCACCTCTGCCTCCTGAAAACCTATTGCCACCACTCCTATCACCAAAACCACCTCTACCACGACCACCAAATCTACCCCTTTGTTGCTCTCTTTCTTGCAGAGAAGGCAATATTTTTACCACCTCTATGTTAACACCAGCAGCGTTTTCCTGAGCTGCAACACCGAGGAAGAAAAGAATAGTGAACACTGATATCACATCACAACTCAAGGTCAACACCAACCAAAAATAAAAACAAATAGAAGGAAAATCAAGAGCACAGATTTCATGCAAAAAACGATGCTCTACAATGAAGTAGTTGCCAAGCTATGGAAATGATGAGATTAACCTATAAAATAGAATGTTACCAGCTAAAAATGTATCGACATCTTCTTTCTTTACATCAAAAACAGCACCATTTCCATCAGTTGTTAGGCTCATGCCCGTCACGGACTCAACCTTGTCCTCAGGCAAGATTCTCCTCAAGACACTAAAAGCGAATCTGAGAAAATTCAAGAAACAGGCAAAAGAGTTTGACAATTCAGATTAACTGCATCAAAAGGGGAAACTAATTTACATAAGGAATTCAACCAGCTTATTTCAAGGAACCTGTTCTGTACTTTGTATAGAGATATTCTGCACTCTTTACCAAGTACAGAAATTTTCATAACCAGTAACTTATTAAACCTAGACAAGATAGGAAGAAAATAGAATTTCAATCAAAAGAAAATCCTTCGCTTTTAGAAATCCTAAAACGAATTAGGTGTACAATTGTTGTATGACAAGCAACCAATTGATCTATTATCAGGAATTGGCTCCTGAGACCTGCATTCCTTCCGTATAGATATCAATTATAGAAGCTTTATTTGACCTGTCTGAATTTTTGGTCTTGAATCACAAATGCCAGGTCATAGGACTATCGCTCTAAAGTAGTAATTAGTGGAACTTCTTTCTCCCTCAGTAACATGCAAACAGTCTAACAATAGTACAGGCAGCAACAGTGGTATTAAGGTCTGCTGAAGTCCTGCTCACTGACGATGACTACCAACGACACATTGGGTCACAGCATTTCTAAAAGATGATCAAATTCTCTTGATAAAAGTTGGATAGAAGCAAGGCTAAGATTTCATTATCTTATATTCTGTAGGGTTGAATTTAAGAAAAGAAAACTTGAGTACAAGCTTTTTGGACTTACGACGGGGAAAAGATGGGTTTTCCAGATTCAAGAAGTAATGTGACATGGTTCTCCATGGAAGTAAGCAGTGACCTGCTCTTGATCTCAGTATAACCCTGTATTTACATTTTTTACGCTTAAGGCAGTAAGCCAGAGTTAAAATATCAATGTCTAATTTAAAAACAGCATGGTAAACAGAACTTACAGTTGCCTTGGCAATTGCTTTTGCAAGTAGTTCTACTGCTGACAAACCTGAGGTATTCAACAGATCCTCTGCCGCGGATTTGAATGCTGGAATTACACTGCAATATTCGCTACATGTTACATCTGAGGGTACAAGTGTCAAGTAAAGCATTCACTAACACCAACATAAAAAGTATACCTGTCGGAAACCTGAGTTATTGTTTGTGCAGCCTCCACACCAGCTGCTTTAGCAATATCCTCAGCTTTAGGGGCAGTTATATGTTCAAATTTCACACCAGATTCTCTTTGGATCTTAGATATATTTGACCTTCTTGGATCATATAGCATCACAGCAACACCACTATTGCCTATAAAGCAGCTACATCTCTTAGTATGAACATCAAAACCATAAACTCAAAAAATACAAGTCATAAATATGGATATTTACCAGCCCGTCCCGTGCGTCCAGACCGATGTATATAAGCCTCTACATCATTTGGAGGTTCACACTACAAAGGCAAAATTTTGAAGTAAGTATATTTGACATACAAAAATTAAATTTCATAACGTGAACCTGCAAAGATAAGCATGCAGAGACAGGCACACCTGGATGATTAACTGTACATCATTGATATCCAATCCCCTTGCAGCAACGTTTGTAGCCACCAAGGTCAGGAACTTGCCTGACCTGAACCCAGAAAGAGTCACCTGCAGATATCATACATTAGAAATTAACTAGGAAAAAGTAAGAAAGAGATTGAGCTGGGTAAGTTTCTTCACGAGGTTAAATCCTCAAATATTTTAATACACAAAACTAATACAAAACTATTTTATCAGGTTGCTTTATTTCCAGAATCATATCTGAGCTCATTCCCATGCTAAAAAAACCTTAAGACAAAACATGTCCTAAGAGAACTTCAAAAACAATTGAGGAACAAGAGTTACAAAGGAAACATGCTGCTCATTGAAAAACAGAACAGTACAAGGGATCACTTGTATGCAAAAAATCACCTCACGCTGAGACTGCTGTATTTCCCCGTGTAAAGCCCGGGCTCCAGGCAATAATCCAGAAAGTTCATTTGCAGATTCCCTTTTCTCCGTGAAAATAATTGTGCGGCCTCCACTGAATTAAAACCATCCCAAAGGTAAAGATGAGTGAAAATAATTACAGGAAAAAAAAAAAAGGCACCTCAATTTCCACGGCAGCCAATTCAGTCTCCACAGCCATCTCAAACAGACCATCCTCAAAACTCAAAAGTGAATATCATCGGCCTCTCTCAAAGGAAACAGATCTCTCAATTGTGTTCATCTCTAAGAAGTTGAGCAGTTCTATTTGTACTCGTGTTCATTGTTTGTTGATGTCAGTGCAAGGAATAGATAACATTGACAAATGGAAATGGATGCAGTTTGGAAAGGATATCTTTTAGTAAGAACAGGTATTGGAGAGAGAAGGAATTGGCCTTTTTTCTGACATGGTCTGTGGGTGGAAGTGACGATTAACAAGAGGATTGCAGAGAGTAGAATACTGGGTTTTGTTTGAGAAATTAATATATAAAAATAATGCCCAACAAACTTACTATGCCATGTATCTGGAAGTAGCTGCCATGGAAATAGACTCCAAAAAAAAAAAAACAGTAACAAACAAAATGGAGGAAAACCCAACCTGCCATAACAACGGATGATATCAGGAATAACCTGAGGTATGGCAGAAGTAGAACAGGGAAGTACAATATGCCTTACATTGGTGCTGGCTTTCATTTTCTCATTACCAACAAGATCAATAGTTTTCTTGTCTGGCTTGAGAAACTTAGCAGAGATCTGGCAATGCAAAGCAAAAATTAGTGATAACAAAGCAAACTTTATATCACTTATTCATAAAGTAAGGATCATACCTGTTTCACCCAAGAAGGCAAGGTGGCACTGAATAGAAGTGTTTGAACTTTGCTTACATCCTTTACCTTTCCTGCAAAATACAAAATACACTAGTAAAGAGAGCAATAACTTAACACCTAGCTTCAGTTAAGCAAGAACAGCAGAGTAAGCAACAGCAGAATGTGCTTAGAGACAAGCATCTATAACGTAATCAAATATATTACAGAAACAAGTTTATAGGAATTTGAAACAGTAAAGTTGTTACATAATTAATAATTGAACATCAAGACACGTCAAAATAACATGTCCCAAGTCTCCCACCATGCAGATACATACCAAGAATAAGTTCAACATCTTCAACAAAACCCATCCTCAGCATTTCATCAGCCTCATCAAGGACCCGAAACTTCAATAAGCTCAAGTCAATGTTCCCCTTCTCTATGTGATCCTATACCAGGTTTAATGGAAATAGATAAAAAAAAGTTAAATCAAAGAATTTCAGATGCTTGTAATATTCCAACTCTGGAATAAAAATCCAAATAACATTCTGAAACAATGATACCTTTATGCGGCCAGGTGTTCCCACAACTACATCCACCCCTCTCTTCAATGCAAATTCTTGAGGCTGGTATGAAGCTCCTCCATACACACAGCAAGAATTCAAGCCCATTGCGCCACCATAAACTTTAAAGTCATCATACACCTGAAAAGGATACACATAACTGAGTAAAAAGAATCATTTTAAAAGTCCACATCCCATTGATGTATCCACTGTGTTCTATTATACCTGAGTGGCCAATTCCCTGGTAGGTAAAAGAACCAAAACACTAGGTGGCCTGCCATAGCCTGTCTTCCTTGATGCTTTTGTAGGACCATTTACTAAGGACTCCAAAATTGGCAAAACAAAAGCCAGCGTTTTACCCTGCATAAATGTAGGGTGTCAATAACCTTTCAAATTATCAAAAAGCATTTCTGCTGGACTTGGAGAACATAATTAGGCTCAAGAGATATAAAATAACATGCACCAGAGAAATCGAGTTAAGCTAATAAACACTCAATTTCAAACCATTTTACACGTAGCTATTTCCCAATTTTTACCAAATAATAGAAAACCATTCACAAAACCCATGGAGGGCCCACAAGCTTAGTTGACCGGTTTGCACATTTTCTAACACACCAACACTAAATTGTACATAATTGGATAGATTTCTTTTTACAAATTCACCATAATTTCAACACATCGTCCACTAAATCCATGAAATACAGTTCACAATCATACTCTGACCGTGCATGATCCTAGCATAAGCTCTTTAGCTGTACAAAATGAACATATTTAAAAAAAATCCAAAACTAAATAGCCACAATATCATAATTCACTATTTGAATTTAACAGCACCATACCATCTCATAAATCTAAAATAATCAATCTTTTGTAACAAATTCAGCCATAAACAAGCATAAAAAAAAAAATTACCTGGCCAGTTCTAGCACGACCAACCAAATCACACCCACTTAGGACATCCTCAAAAGTTTTAGCTTGAATAGGAAACAAAGCCTCAATCCCTCTCTTCTTCAATGCTTCCCTCAGCGGTTCAGATATCCTAAACCTCGTCACAGCATTAGGATCCTCAGCTTTAACTTCCTCCTCCTCCTCCTCCTTATCTTTCTTGCTTTTCTTCTTCAAATTTACAGGCTCGCAAAGCTCTGAGCTTGTTTCACTCCTCTCTTCATCGTCATCAAACTCTACAGCTTTTCTCTTCCTTTTCTCCTTCTCTTTCTTCTTCTCGTTCTTGTTTGCAACCATCAAGGGGTCAATTTCTTGGGATTCAAGAGCTACTTTCTTCTTCATCTTCTTTTCTTTCTTGGAATCTGAAGAGTTGTTATTGGTAAGAGATATTGAAGGCATCTTTTTTCTCGCCTGTATTGCACTGGGGCTTTAGGGTTTGTGGGGTTTTATTGTTTTCTCCTGCTACTTAAGAATGTGGAAGTGGCGGTGCAGAGGGCAGGAGGTTAAAGAGGAGGCAAAACGCTTTAGGGTTTGTGTTTTTATAGACTGGCGGTGGAAATATTTTGAGCGTTAAATGGTCATTACAAACTATATGTTTTTGAATTTTAAAATTATTTTTAAGAAGTTTAAACTTTTTTATTTTATTTTATTTTTTTTAATCATTTTTATTATTTTAGATTGTTTGAATATATTAATATTAAAATAAAAAATAAAAAAATATTATATTAATATATTAAAAATATACATAATTGTTCCTTTAATGAGATGCATATGGTTGTTTTTGCATTTTAAAAGTATTTTAAAATTATTTATATTTTTTATTCAAATTAATTTTTTTAATATTTTCATATTATTTCGATGTGATAAAATCAAGAATGATTTTTAAAATAAAAAAAGTATTTATTTTAATATATTTTAAATAAAAAACAATCTAAAAAATTATTGTTATCTTACTTTCAAACATCTTAAAATTCAATATCTGAATTTAACTTGAATCCATCTGGTTTTCTACATGGACTTGTGTTAAAACATGGGCTTCAACCTTCTTTGCAAAGCCTCAATAACATCTTGAGTGATCAAACATACTCTAACACTTCCAGGGTGTCGTCCAGACAACATCTTCCCTTAAAATCCGCTTTTATTTGCTGAAATTGAATCTCATCGATATTTCTTTCCATTTACATAGTCTTCTTTCTGTAAATGCACGAGGGATTAAAGGAACAGGGGAGGAGGGAACGAAGGAAACAGAGAACAGAACACATATATACACTTATTGGAAACAAGTAAACTGTAAGCTCACCAGCACCGCCAACAACAACAACAACAACAATTTCTCCTCCTTCCCCGGTAGCAGCGGCAAGCAGCAGTTCCACCTTTCCTTTCTTCATAGTCGACACCACCACCAACATTCCTCTCCTTCGACAGCAGAAACACCTGCAACAGCTCTTTCCTCTCCTCCTCGTCGGCACCATCACCACCAACTTCTCCTTCTCTTCTGGCGACAGAGACAATAACAGTAATTCCAGCTCTTCTTTCCTCACCGTCAATAGCAATTCCAGTTCTTTTTCCCCAACGTTGGCACCTTCAGCTAAAAAGAAAATTCGCCAAACAACCACCTTACAACACCACTACCAGTTCCTCCTTCTCATCTGGCGAGAGCGACAACAACTCCTTCTTCTCCTCCGATGACAGAAGCAGCGACAATATCACTTTCTCTCTCCACTTCGGCACATTTTCTACTTTTCCTGCAGTAGCCACCTTCGAAACCAGTTAACCTCCTCTACATGGTGGCAGTAACAGATCCTTCAACCACCTATTACTGTTCACTTGCAGTGAACATTCCGCCACCACTGAAAATGATGGGTTGTTTGGGCCCGTTGGGAAGCCCAGTCCTAAACAATGGGTCATTTGACCCTTTTGGTTGGGTCGTCAAACCCAAAAAAAAATCTACATAAAAAATATAGAAAAATATTTTATTCTCGAGCATAAGACCGATTTCAAATACTTTGCTGTGTATATTTTTGCAAGAAAAATATATGTTCTCATCTTTTAAAATGAGATATCGTAGTTAATTCATGATTATCCATTAAATTTTGGCTAAAATATCAAAAAACTTTCTCCAATCATTTTGTTTTTTTTTTTAGTCATAAAATTTAATTATTGAAATGTAAAATTAGATTTTAAAGTATAATTTTAGATATTAAAAGATAAGTAAATGCAATGCTAAAATTTAAACCTTTAAAATGGTAAGATTTTCAATTCAATAAGGTAGAGACTCTCTCACGAAGAAAGATCTACTTTGAGTCATAGAAAAGCCCGCCAAATAAAATTTTATTCTAAAAAAAAATTCAAACAACAATGCAGTTTACCTTAGGTAATGTGCACTAAGGGTGATGTGTCCTTTTCTTTTATAATAAATCTCCCTACTCAGACTCTCATAGACCATTAAGTTTTCTAGTGATTTTAATACTAGATCATGACCCCTAGAAATTATAATTTAATTTTATGATTATAAAAAAAATTGTGCACACTTCCTTCGTCTTTGGGGATTGCCGCGCACGAAGGGAAAGGTTTTGTCGCAACATCCTGTGCCAAATAAGTTTGGTTATATTTATGGTATTTTCATCTTGTGCATTCCCTTGGCGTAATAAATCGAGGCTAATAAATTATATGGATCTAATAATTTATATATGTATTTTAAAAAAAATATATCATTTTTGCAAGATTTAGTAAGAAGAACAATGATAAACATTATTTTTTATATATATAAAATAACACATTATTCATTAAATAAACATGACACACAATTCAATCTAATATTAAAATCAAGATTAAATTAATCATGATACATATTGTTATCCAAAAAAACAAATCCTTAAAATTGGCGACCATAACTTTCATATTAATAAGAAAGTCTCTTTTAGAAATTTTTATTATTATTTTGAAATTATATTGTTGTTGCTGCATCGATGAAAGCTATGGTATTGTTGTTGCATTGAGAATTTATTTTTGGAATTTGAACAAAAATAATTGAAAATATTTATAATTTAAAGTTCTGATGCTATATGAATTTAGCTGATGCATTATGTAAAGTGTATAACAATATAAATATATATATCATCAATCACGGTTAGGATCTTATAAAATACCATTACAAACGTAATTTTCTAATAAATATTTCAATTACAATATCGATAGTTCCAATTCAAAATATATAATTTAACATAAATAAAGCCAAATACTGATCAAAATACAATCTTTTCTCATCAGTAAGAAGCCAAAAGATCCTTTGCAGACAAAAGTTGTACGCCACCAGTTCATGAAGAAGATTCTGTAGGAAAACTTGGGATCACAATCCACAACGATGAACTCCAGGTTTTTGGAGAAGTTCTCGAGTTTAATGTAACAATTCTTGGTGCACAGATCTAGCCTACCTTGGAAAAATTTTGGTGTGGTGTTTCGATCATTAGAAAGAGATTTTCTGACAAGTCAACAGAGATTCATGTGCCTGATTTTAAGAGTGCAATACAACATTTCTGCTTGCTAATTTAAATGACTGTTTGTCACTGCAGTTAAATTTGTATTTGGTTAGTTTTCATTTTTATTTTATTTTAAATAATTATGATTTGATATTTTTAGATTATTTTGATGTGTTGATGTCAAAAATAATTTTTAAAAAATAAAAAAATTATTTTAATATATTTCAATATAAAAAATACTTTAAAAAACAATCACAATCACATTCCCAAACACTCTATTCTGCATGGGTTTGGCAACCCGTCTTCTTCTTCTTCTTTTTCGTTGTGGCATGAGTTAGCTTATTTGGAAGCGTTGGAGATGGTCAAGAAAGGTGACAAGGTATGGCCAGATGGGATTGGAAATGGGCCAGGATGCTGTGGTCTAGTTTGGGAATGTTTGAGGCCGGCCCATCTTTGGCGAGTCCAGTTTAGGACTACGGGCTGACTCGATCAATTGATATCCCATCACGAGCCCTTAATCAGTCATTCGAAGATAATTTTAAGCAAATAATTTTAAGGAAATGATTTACTTAAAAGATTATAAAATAATGCATATCTATGGGGGGAAGAAATTGCATTAATTACAACTTGCCATATGTTTATTCAATGAGATAATTAACACAAAATTTAATAACTCCACTACCTAATTAATTAAGATTGGTGTTAAGGATGAACTGTGTAAAGTATTTACAAAAAAAATACACTATGTTATGATATAATGATATATAATTTATATAGAAAATAGTATCTTATGATATATTGATATATAATATAAAAGTATGTTAATTTGATATATTAGTGCATATAATACTTCGAGATTATATTGCTAGAAAATACATTTAAATACAAAACATGTTATATTATACAATAATCATATATTTTAAATTATATAAATTATGTTAGAAAATTAGGATACAATAGGCAATAAGTGTTTAACAAAAATAAAAAATTTACTATTCTGAAAAGTTAATACCTCCAAATATAATATTTTTTAATTTAATTTCTTTGATATATCCAAAGTAAATTGTTTTTATTAAAATAACATCATGCGGTTGTCTTTTTAAATATCTGGATTGAACATGACCGAGTAAATCAAATCATTAAACTTGCGTACTTGAACTAACAAAACTTGATCGCTTATAAAACTTGTATCATTGCTGGCCCGTCTCAAAATATTTCTGAAAAAAATATATTTTAAATTATTTTGTTATGTGTTTTAAGTTATTTTAATATATTAATATTAAATATAATTTTTAAAATATAAAAAATAATTTCAAATATAATTCTAAACATACTAAAAAAATTTCAAGCCAGTCTGCTGGCTTGTCTGAAGTTTGACCGGCAATCATTTAAAAACCCAGGAGCCCATGCCCATGCCTTCCAGTCAGAAAATTAAGGGCACTTCCCAGCCTGGGGACTCCCGCTAGAGTTATATCTTTGACATTATCTTGGAAACTCAAAGATTTCCCTCGTTTTCTTGCCCTTTTCTCTGCAAGTTGGAATAACATCAATTATTTGATTTGATTTTTTTAATCATGCTAGCTAGCTAGGTGGTGTGCCGATGTCTGCAGAGCCAGAGATCCATTGGACTTCCCTTGCTGGCCTGAAACGAATCACCTCGTCTATGAATTTTCATTTTGAAACCCTATTGTAAATGGTTGACTGATTGCAGGGATAAATATTCAAAATAATTTAATATATTGTATTAAATGTTGCTCTCGAAAATATTTCTTAATTGATCTAAAACACTTATTAATGTGGATTTGCAACTCTACATGAAAATGGTTTAAGCATACCTCGGAAGTAAGCACTCGGACCGTCACGATACCTTCTTCTATATAAACCCTTCTGATCATAAAAGAGTCCTGATCAGGAAAACCACCACCCCAAAGCTGCAGGCTCTTCCCCCCTCCATTGATCCCTTTCAATGGAATCTCTTTCTCAGGCCAACCATGGCCCTGACTCTTACACCATTAATTTGCTATTCAAGCACCTCCTGACAACTCTCCTGGAACTTGTAAGACTTCCCACTCTTGCACTTGTAATTTCACTAGAAGCATTCTTTATCCTTCAAAAATGGAAACCCATCTTCCATTTCCTCTTGCTTTCTATTTTCCTTTTCATTTTCACCATCAAACCCTACTTCCTGAGTTCCACTCCAGTCTACCTTGTGGATTTCTCATGTTTCAAACCGCCAGATTTCTGTAAAGCCCCCCTCTATTTATTCTTTGAAAATGCATCAAAAATCGGGTCTTTTGATAAAGAAAGTGTAGCTTTCATGGCCAAAATCCTAACGTCTTCTGGTCTAGGTGAAGAAACGTATCTCCCTCCTGCCTTGCACTGCATTCCTCCAAAATCCCATCACCAAGAATCCATTAAAGAAGCCGAAATGGTTCTTCCTCCCATCATGGAAGACCTCCTCTCCAAAACTAAAATTTCTCCTCGAGATATTGATATACTTATAGTGAACTGTAGCGGCTTCTGTCCTTCACCTTCCCTGTCATCCATAATCATCAACAAGTTCTCCATGAGAGACGATGTCAAAAGTTTTAGCCTTTCTGGTATGGGTTGCAGTGCAGGAGCTATAGCCATTGACATGGCTCAGAACCTCCTGAAAGTTCATAAGAACTCCTATGCCGTTGTTCTTAGCACTGAAATTTTATCAACCGGTTGGTATCCTGGTCATGAGAAATCCAAGCTACTCCTTAACTGTACCTTTAGAATGGGAAGTGCTGCCATCTTGCTTTCAAACAAAAATGAAGCCAAAAAGTCATCAAAATACAAGCTTTTGTTTTCAGTAAGAAACCAAAGATCCTTTGAAGACAAAAGCTATGTTGCTGCAGTTCGTGAAGAAGATTCTGAAGGAAAACTTGGGGTTACAATCCACAGAGATTTACTCCAAATTGTTGGAGAAACTCTCAAGTCTAATGTAACGATTCTCGGTGCACAAATCTTGCCCACTTTGGAAAAATCTTGGCATGCTGTTTCGATCATTAGAAAGAGATTTTTTAACAAGTCAGAGGAGATTTATGTGCCAAATTTTAAGAGTGTGATACAACATTTTTGCTTGCCAACTTCAGGGAGTCCACTAATTAGAGAGATGGCGAAAGGGCTGAAGCTTGGTGAGAAGGAAGTTGAGGCTGCTTTCATGACACTGCATAGGTTTGGCAACCAGTCTTCTTCTTCGTTGTGGTATGAGTTAGCGTATATGGAAGCAAAGGAGATGGTCAAGAAGGGTGACAAGGTGTGGCTACTCGGGATTGGAACTGGGCCAAAATGCTGTAGTCTGGTTTGGGAATGTTTGAGGCCCATCGTTGGTGAGTCCAATAGAGGCCCGTGGGCTGATTCTATCCATTGATATCATCATGACCCCTTTGTCAAAGAGATTCCTGTCATGAAAGTCTATACTATTTGTGTTTTTATGAAAATGAATTCCAGAGGAATGAGATTGTACAATCCTCGTGAGATAAATCTAAATATATAATTTTAATGATATAATATATTTAACAAATAATAAATTAATTCCATTTGTTTATCAAAATTTTATTAGGTACATTTACACAAAATGACCGAATGAGATGGTCTAATATAAATATTAGTGAGTCTATTGTCTAAGCAATTCAATTCATATAATCAAATACTGGCTACATAAACTTGTAAAAAAACAATTAAACTTAGTTTATTTGGAGAAAACAAATCATAGTATGTAGAGCCTGAATTTGATACTTTTATCTTTTTAAATGATATACATGCTTTTAATTTAATGTGTTTTTAATAAGAATTTTTTAAAATAAAGATTTATTAAAATGATAGTTTTTTTTTAAAAAAAAAAGATCATTATACCAAAATCATTCAAAAACACACAAATATTAATTTAATATATTTTAATATAAAAATTATATATAAAAAAACACTCTTGAAGCTTGTTATTTCTTATTTATACTTTATATATATGCTAAAACATGCACAAAAAATAGTTCCAACATGTGGAGAAGCACAATACCTAAGGCTATTAAGGTTGTCAATTACATTCTGGTTTTTCTTTTAGTAAGAACGTTTTGGTTTCGAAGTATTTTGGCGTGCTATTTTGAGGTTTCGAAGTATTTTGGCGTGCTATTTTGAGGTTGTACTGTTCATATATAATTAATTTTATATATAAAAAAAATTAAAATATTAATTTAATATGTATAATTAAATTTCAAGATAAATTAATTTTAAATTATACAATACAAACACAAAGACAAACAAATATAATCTCAAAATTAGAAAAAAAAAATCACGAGTTAATCAAAACAATAAGGATTTTAAGGCCGAAACAGCATATTCAAAACGATACCAAGATATTCCGGTCAGAATTTGACAAAAATTTTCAAAACATGCTAAAATTAAAATCGAGACAAAAACAATATTATTTTATTTTGATTTTTTGAATATAATAAAATGTCCAGGACATTGCGAACGGAATGAAATAGTATTGAAAGCTACAATGGCTAAAATGGCATCACAACGTCAATCGAGATCACCCTGGATGTGGCGTTGACTAGATTTCTTTGTGTTGACTGTCTTGCCTTTCTTTCTATGAAATGTACCCGACTAAATTAATGCATCATCAATGCACAGGTATGCACAGGTAATTAGATTGGCTGGTGCCTTTAATGTTTACTGGTGGATTTATCAACCACCATGCTGCTTAGTTCTTCCTCCTCCTACAGTTTTACAGACAGCAGAACAAGATCTCATGTCTGGTTTCAGAAACCATGCCTGCTTCGAAGAGTTAAAGCCACGTTCACGTCTGTAGCTTTTGTTGAAAGACAGCAGCCCTATCCATGATCTTGTACTGATTCGCACGTTCTTGTATTTTTGAGAAATTCTGATTTTTATTTTTTTTAAATTGATTTTTAATCCATCTGTGTAGCATTATCAGGCTTACAGGCATATGGAATAAAAGAGTTTTGGGATCCAATCACAGCTTTTAGAGGTTTCATATCAGCTCTAAAAATCAAATGGGTATGGGCTAATAATGTCTTCGGCTCATTGGGCCAATCTCCCAAAAGCTGTCACCTAAATATTCTTGTTCTGCAGTCGAGGTATACTCTCTTTTTTAATCAAAATAAATGTGCGTAAAAGAGCAACAAAAAAAAGTATAATAAAAAGAATAAGGATCAAACTTCATAGAGAAAAAATATGGAGGATGAAATTACAACAAAAAAATCAGCTTGAAAAATAACCTAAAAAACACAAAAATAAAAAAATTGAGACTAAATCTAAGAGATGAAAAAACTGAAGAAGGATGAAATGGAAAACAATTTCCAATTTGAAATAATTAGTTGAAATAAAATAATTTCAATTAAAATAAGAGAGACTAAATGTATACCTTAGTTTAACCCTTTTTTTTTAAAAAAAAATGATAGATTTAAATTACATTGGAAAACTTGATGAGCTAAATTTAAATGTGGAGGTGGGTCGAATTTAACTAGAAAGTGATGGAGCTGAGAAAAACTATAATATTATGGACCAAAATCAAATATAAGAAGTGAAGTCTTACGGCCACATAAATTAAATGAAGGATTAAAGTGTAATTAATGGAAAGTTCTAAATATAAAACCCTCATTTCTTGTTGTAAGTTTGACAAGTAAAAGTGATCTCAGATGAAGATTTAAGTGATATTTTTTCTCTTTTAAAAGATAGAGATGAAAAGGCTTAAGTGATTGTCTGGTAATGTGATTACGGTTGTTCATAAAAATATTTTTTTGTTTATAAATATATCTAAATAATTTTTTTTTAATTTTATAAAAACATATTTTTGACATCAAAAATATTAATTCAAAATATTTCTTTTTTCCAAAAACTTAACATAATGTTAAACAAGATCTAACAAGGAAAGAATTAAGTTGGAGCCAAAATGAAGAGAAAGGCCGTCCTAAAAGAGTTTGATATTCTACTTTTCATAGATTGAGTGTAAGAAACTTGATGGTTATGAGCAATTTCATTGATTTAATGGTATAGCCTGTTTATGATTTGGTAGTTTTAAAGGATTTTTGATTTGAGGATTTAGTAACTTTTATCTCATGTTGTTTTGATGTAATTATGTTTATTGGTATGGAAATTTAGTGAGTTAGTCATTGACTGAATAAATGTTCATTTAATTATGTTTATTTGGATTAGTTGAAGAGATGGAAATTTAGTGAGTTAGTCATTGATTGAATAAATGTTCATTTAATTGTGTTTATTTGGATTAGTTGAAGAGATGGAAATTTATTAAGTTAGTCATTGATTGAATAAATATTCATTTAATTATGTCTATTTGGATTAGTTGAAGAGATGAATGAATGATTGATGTAAGAATTTGACGAGAAAAAAATAATAATTATGTGTTTGAATGAGTGAACTAGGTTTACATAATGGTTTTAAAACTTAGATTAAAGAAAAACATATATCTTTTTCTCAAATAAAAGAATTAAACTAAGATAAAATTTTACTGAGAGAATGTGTTCATTTGATGAGATGAGAAAATTATCATGCTCCAATAAATAAACTAAACCTAGGTAAAATATAGTTAAGATTTAGAAATCATGAAAAATACCAAAATACCCTTAACACTACATGCAAATTATAAAAAATATCAAAATACCCTTAACACTACATGCAAATTATGAAAAAAACAAGTTGAAAGTATCATTAAGCCCCTACAAAGAAAGTTATTAGTCATGATATTGTTTTTAAAAATAAATAAAAAGTCCACTAAGCCCGCTAGACCAATTAAAAAACATTTTGGTCTAAAATAAAATTTACATAAATATTTACCTTTCAATAGTTTTCTCACAAGGTTTAGTTTATGCTAAATATTTATAATAATTTTTTTTGAGATCGTAAAACACTATTTAAAAATATTATTAGGCTCAAAAATATTATTTTTTCGAGATCATAAAATTCTCTATTACTTTGATATTTTTTTATTACCACATTAAAATTAAAATTTGAAGGGATAACTTTTGTCTTGTGTGGTTGTGTTTGGTTAACATGTCAATATAAAAAAGATATATCAATAATTTCGACGTTGACTTTTATATTTTCAAATATGTTTGCTTTATTTATTTATACTATCGTTTTCTTCTCTACTTTGAGATAATAAATAAACACTCTCTTCAATTCGCATTTCTCGTCACACCGCTAATCTTTAAATAGATCGTCAAAGATTCGATAAAATTAAGAGGAAATATTCACCTATTGTGGCATACAGCGTGTTCATGCATGCAGTCTTTCACTACTAAATAGTTTTCCATCTACCCCATCAACACGACAAGTTGGTAGGTATACTTATTTTCTGAATTGACTGACGATGCTGAAACTTATGAGGTCTTGATCGACGTTTGTGGTTGCCCTGTTGGAATGGAAATCACTTTTGTAGTGGCTTCGGGCTCCTGCTATCTTTAAGAGTAAGGGGCCAGTTGCGAAGAGAGAGCTTTGAATGCGAACATTAATGTCAATATGGGCGTTGAACAGACAGCCAAGAGCAGTAAATATTATGACAGGAGTCCTGGCCACCACTGCTATGTCATGTGTATACTTATGGCGGTGGCGCAGGAGGACCCTTCACGGCGGTGCCACTGGTGTGCCGTAGCATTTTGAAGGGAAATTGTTTTGTCGAAATCAGTAAGTGATCTTTGGAGTTAACTGAACTTGAATCCATGAAGAGTATTGCCAGCCACTAACTATATAGATATATTTGGATTATCATCTTTCCAACACAAATGCCTAGCTCGTTGTCGCACCCCAAAAAAATAAGATACGGCGTCCCAGCGACCTTTTCCGCGTGCGGGGGAATTCAAATGTCGAGGAGTCTAATATTTATTTTTGTGAAAAGGGAGTCGCCACCTAGTATTATGGTTACTAGGAAACCTAAACCGGTCTTTCAGAGATTCTAGGGTAAGGGGCTGGTTGCGTAAAGGGAAGGTTTTAGCACCCCTAGTACGCCCTACCTAAGGTAAGCTGCTTGATGCTTTTGTTTGTTTATGATTTAATGATCTTGATATTTTTTTTTTTTTTAAAAAAATATTGGTTAAATGGTGATGGTGTATTATCCTCGTCGAATATTTTGGATATTAACCCCTTGGGATTTATTTATCCAAACACCAACGGTGAATAAATGCAAATTATCCCCGTTGAATATTTTGGATATTGACCCTTTAAGATTTATTTATCCAAACATCAACGATGAATAAATGCAAATTATCCCCGCCGAATATTTTGGATATTAACCCTTTAGGATTTATTTATCCAAACACCGACAGTGAATAATAGCATATCATTCCCGTTGAATATTTTGGATATTAACCCCTTAGGATTTATTTATCCAAACACCGCCAGTGAATAATAGCATATCATCCCCGCCGAATATTTTGGATATTAACCCCTTAAGATTTATTTATCCAAACACCGACAGTGAATAATAAACCCGAAAAAGATTTTTATATTTTTGGAATATTGGCCAATATCCACTGGGGAAACTTTGGACTAGGCTTGATAATTTCATTTGTTTATGATGTTTATTTTTTGCGATATGTTGATTTTATTGCTGTGTATGATTTATATTTTTAGCATGCGTCTTTACATCCTATCATTCATGACATATCAAATAGGAAAATATATCCTGTCATGCATCACCTGTGTTATTATTATGTGGCACACACAGTAAACTTTAAGTTAGGTGGGGGACTAGCAGCTTACCTATGACTTGAGTCAAGGTTGAAGTTTGTGTAAACCCCGACTCTTTGCTGAGTGTTTAGACTGATAGTGATTGGTACACGTACCATCCCGCTACCTGCTAAACCCCCATATCACCTTTACGAAGGAGATCACTGGGACAGCAAGAGACCCTTTTTAGAGACCAAGTAGCAAACCTACCCTATGTCTCACATAAAGAAACTAGAACCCATCGTTAGGGTGTATGCTCCATAATATCCTTTTTTCCTCCACATAAAAAATCCTAAATAGCATTTTGACTTGCAGATCTTGTGAACGAAATGGCCACCACTACTAAAATTTCTATCATGGAATATGGGAAAAATTCTGAATTGTCACAATTGACTGAAGGAGACTGTACTAAGAGCATTGCTGAAAGGCTACCGCCAATCAAGAATCTGAATTGCGTCATGAATGAGGTAAACAAATTAACGGCTCATTTTCAGAATGTGGATAAGGATGCATTCTTTGGAAGGTATGGACGTCTGATCGAAATTGCAAAGGTAGAAGTTTTAAATCCAGCGGTACGAGCTCTAGTTCATTTTTGGGACCCAGACTACCGCCGTTTTTCTTTTGGGAACCTAGATTTATGCCCTACCCTGGAAGAATATGGGATGTTGACCGAATTTCCAAGAGATCTGTATAGAATTTATTTTCCTTTGAGATCTGACAAGATCATCCTTGCATTGTCAAAGCTACTTAAAATCTCAAACTTGGAAAGATTTCTGGAGAAGAACGCCGTTGGTCTAAAATGGAAGATGTTAGAATTTGAGCTAGAAAGGAAGTCCGGATCAGAAAAGGAGAGGTTGATTGCCTTAGGCATATTTGGCCTTGTGCTTTTCCCAAGTCAGATAAGTATAGTAAGCTTGGAAGCTGCCGCTGCTTATGTAGAATATGAGAATAATCAGATCAACCCAGTGGCCGCTATTTTGGCTGAAACCATTATAACCCTTAACCATTGTCGAAGATCAGGGAAGGGAGCAATGAGATGTTGCACGCAGTTATTGTATATTTGGATGGTTAGCCATATCGAAACAAAAAAACCAGTTTTTAATAATTTTTGGTGGTTTAACCAAAAACCTTTGAAGATTGTGGAAGAAGAAGAGTGGGGAGGTCTAGACAACCAGGGTTGGTTAGAGAAGCTGGAGACTTTACCCAGTCGTGTTTTCAAATGGAGAGCCCCTTGGGTTAAGGCAGTAAATGTCCTAATGAGTTGTGGGCGGCATTGTTAGGTTCCATTGGTGGGGATTACCGGTTATGTGAGTTACGCTCCTGCTATGGTGATAAGACAGCATGGGGGCATGCAGTTTATTCCAAGGACCAAGGGAATTGCTCAGTTCTATGGTTTGTTTAAGGATCTTGTTGCACAAGAAGTTTTGGAGGTCATTAAACAAGATTGGAAGCATCTAGTGCTGTTGGAAATAAAAGGTTTGAGAGATCCCAATACAAGTGAAGGGTATGCAAAATGGAGAGACTTGGTACCTTTAACCACGATCAATGAGGAAATCAAATCTCCTCAAACTAAAGAAAAACTTGTTAAGAGAAAAAGAGCTGATAATGAAGAGGATTTGAAGAAGAACTCATGATGGAGTTAAGCAAAAGCAGGAAAGACAAGGCAATGATGGAAGAAATGGTAGTGGAAGGAGATAAGAGGAGAGCGTTTTTAGATGAACAGATACAGTACAAAGACGAGAAGATAACAAAGCTCGAGTCAAAATTGGTTGAAGAAAAGAACGTAAGGCAGAGAATTGAGAAAGAATTAACAGAGATGAGTTTGAATTGGACGCAAAGTCACTCTGAGCTGGGTGCATTGAAAACTGAGCATAATGAATGCCAGGGGAGTATAGAATACTACCAAGAGAAATTTGCAGAGGTTCAGTGTGAATTGATGGATAGAATTGGGAAGTATGAAGATTTGTATAAAAAATATGTAATGTCAGAAAGTCGTTCTGTAGAACAAGAAGCTATTGAAGCAGAGTTAGTAGTTAAAGAAAATGAGATAAAAATGTTAAGGCTAAAGCTTAGCAAAGAGAGAGAAAAGGTGAAGTATCTGGATGAGAAACTAGCCTTAATGGAAAAGCACAAGGAGCAAATTGATGCCAATAATGATTCATTGAACAAAACCAACATGCTACTCATTGAAAAAATATCCAAGATGGATGAGCTAAGGGATGGAGCTGCTGCACACGCTCGGGTCATTAGAATCAATGCAAGAAATGTGGGGAGGGACATCATCCGTTACCGTCGAAGTCTAGCTGAGACCGATGCTTTCTTGGAGAAAATCGAGCACCACGGATCCGTTTTCCTACCTTTGGCTAAGGAGATAGTAGAGGAAGAAGATTAATTTGTTTTTCCTCCTTGTTTCAAAAAATGTAGCAAACTTGTTCAACATAAATGAAAAGGGCATTGACCCGTCTCTTTTGAAAAATCAGTCTTGTGGTGTGTATGACTTAAGCATATGACTCAAAAAGCAGTACTCCTAACAGCATTGTGACAAGAAACCCATATTTTGGTGAGGTGTTGGCTATTATTAGTTCACAAGAAAAGCGCATCCATGCATAGCATAATGCATTTTTATCATAACACGTGCATTATATCATACATTCTCTTATACATTCATGCAAACAGCTCAACCGCGAAACATAGGTCCCCCTGCTAAAGTCCACAACACTCGCCTAAGAAAGAGGATGGAAAACCACGAAAGGACAGAGCAAGAATCCCAATACCAAAAAGAGCTGGAAGCTGTGCGGAATGACGTAGCACGTTTAACTAGTTTGCTGGAGAAGACATTAAGGGCAAGGGATGGAGAAGGCACGTCCGCTCAAACCGATGAAGCACCACCAGCAGTTCAAAGCCCGGTGGCACCACAAAATATAGGGACGGAAACACCAAATAGGCAATCTGATCCCACTCGGCCTATCCAAATACCTATTACAATGGATTTAACAGGGGAAGATCCACAAGACGGCAGATTCTCTGATCATACAGGGTATGATAAATGGACCGCACTAGAGGAGAGGTTAAGGGCGGTTGAAGGAAATGATTTGTCAGACCCAATCCGAGCAGCCGAGGCATGTTTGGTACCCAATATTATAATTCCGAGGAAGTTTAGGGTGCCCGAATTTATAAAGTATACCGGAATAGAATGCCCGAAGACTCACCTTCGTTCATACTACAACAAGATGGCTGAGGTTATCCATGATGATAAGCTATTAATATACTTCTTCCAGGACAGCCTAACAGGATCGGCCCTCAGTTGGTATATGAGGCTGGATAATATAAGGATCAGAAAATGGATGGACTTGGCAGATGCTTTTTTAAAGCAATACAAGTTCAATCTAGAAATTGCCCCTGATAGAACTAGTTTAATAACTATGGAGAAAGGAGTTCAAGAGTCTGTAAGGGCTTATGCTCAGAGATGGAGGGATCAGGCTATCAACGTGCAACCTCCGTTAATAGAGACGGAAATGGTGACTTTATTCGCTAACACCTTTAGGGCCCCGTACTATGAGCATCTGATGGGTAGTTCAGCCCAACATTTTTATGACGCAGTGCGAATTGCTGAGAGGATCGAACAAGGGATTCGGAGCGGAAGAATTTTGGAACCCATAGAGAAGAAGGGTTTTGTCGGGAAAAGGAAGGAAGTTGAGGTTAATAATCTTGAAGATAGGTATAAAGGGAAGGACAAAAATTATCGGAGCTACCAAACACCTACCCCCCAAATCACCAACATCAACTTTTCCAAACCCTCTGTCCCAAACCAGCCCTTTCACACAAAGTCCCCTGTAAACAACCAAAATAACTACCGAAGGAGAGACTACCAACAACCGGAAGAACAATTACCACCCTTGCCAATAACCCTAAAGGAGCTATATGCCAAATTACTAAGTATTGGGCAGATTGCTCCCTTACCAGTACCACCAATACAACCCCCTTTCCCTGCATGGCATAACCACAACCTGACTTGTGAATACCATGCTGGTAATGCAGGTCATAGCATCGAAACTTGTGCAGCTTTTAAAAGGAAGGTTTTGCAGTTGATCAAAATCGGGTGGGTCACTTTTGAAGATTCACCCAATGTGAACTCTAATCCCTTGCCCCATCATGCTGCCGGGGGTAGTGGGGTGAATGCGTTGGAAGTCGATTATAAAAGAAAAGGTTTGAAAGTGACCATGGCTAGGCTATACGAAATGTTGGTGCAGTCTGGACATTTTGGGGAATCGACCAGATATATCATGGGGGGAAATGATTTTTGCCCATTCCATAACAAGAAAGGGCATCACATTGATGAATGCATGGAGTTTCATCAAAAGGTCGCAAGGATGCTGACGCTAGGGGAACTGAGGATTGAGGACATGGAGGGCAATATAGAGATAGCAGGGATCGAGAAGTGCAGGATCCAATCAACAGCTAATGGGCTGTCAAGGTTGGTATTAACTAAGCCCTCCTATGCAAAGGAGGCAGATTACAGAGCAATGCCAGGAGATTATGTTTCTTCCACAAATGTCGAAGCTCCTTTTTTTCAAACTGAGATAAGTGGGCTGACCCGAAGCGGCCGTTGTTTCACCCCCGAGGAGTTGGAAAAACAAAGAAAGGCCAAGGGCAAAGAAGCATTGGGTTTTGAAAAAGAGCTGGAGGTAAATAAACCCGTGACAGAGGAAGAGACGAATGAGTTCCTGAAATTGATGAAGCATAGTGAGTACTGTGTGGTGGATCAATTGAAGAAGACCCCTGCCAAGATCTCCATCATGTCATTAATACTCAGTTCGGAACCTCATCGAAGTGCTTTACAGAAGGTATTGAATGAGGCTTATGTGCCTCAGGATATCGAACAAAAGACTATGGAGCACCTGGTAGGAAGGATTCATGCTTCGAACTACTTGTACTTCACCGAAGATGAATTGGACACTGAAGGAACCGGCCATAACAAACCTTTGTACATCACGGTTCGATGCAAGGATTTTCTCATCGGAAAAGTTCTTATCGATAACGGCTCAGCTCTTAATGTAGTGCCAAGGCATATGCTAAATGAGATGCCAGTGGACCCCTCCCATATGCAACCAAGTGCGATGATGGCTAGAGCATATGACGGTTCACCGAGGCAAGTGTTAGGGTCAATCGAAGTTGAGCTTGCCGTGGGTCCACAAGTTTTCCTAGTAACTCTTCAGGTGATGGACATCCACCCCTCCTATAGCATGTTGTTAGGAAGGCCGTGGATACATTCTGCCGGAGCGGTCACCTCTTCGCTGCATCAATGTTTGAAGTATATTGCCAATGGTGTCTTGGTTACTGTTAAGGCCGAAGAGACCATATCGATGATGAAGAATGTGGCGGTCCCTTTTATTGAGGCTGAAAACTGTGTGGATGGAAACCTTCATGCGTTCGAGGTTGTAAATATCGAGTGGGTGCCTGAAAACACTATAGTAAGAAAACCCAGGATCTCAGAGGCCACCAGGGTGGCCGCTCAAAGCCTGTTAAGGTGTGAGTTTCCGGCCCAATTTGAGGCAGGAAAAAGGAAAGCCGAGTGGATTAGTGTAACAAGGTTGAAAGCTGCAGAGCAAAGGTTCGGTTTGGGATATAAACCTAGAAAAGAGGATTACAAGCGGGCTGCTGGTGTGAGAAGAGAGAAGAGGATGGCGCGGATTGAAGGAAGGAAGCCTGAAGAAGAAGACTTAGTCATCCCTCCAATCAGGGTTTCATTCCCAAAGGCTGCATATGTGGTGCAACCAGACCAGGTTCATGAAAGCTGTTTGCAAAAGCTTTCATCTATGAGCATAAATACGGTGGAAGAACAGGAAGTTGGGGGCATTGCCGAGAAAACTCAATCTGGGAGACAGGAGGAAGAACTGCCACAACTAACAATCTATGCTCTGGAGGAAGTTATTGCCCGTACATGTATTCGGAGGCTAGCTGAGGGAGAAAAGTTTCAGAATTGGGAAACCCAAGAAGCTCCATTGGTTTTCAGAATGTAATAAACAATGTTTGTTTTGCTGTTTTGTTTTGTTTTATTATTCGAGGCTCAACAAGTCAATCGAATTTTATCTTTGTGTTTTTGAACCAAATATTTATGAGATCATGCATTTTTAGTTCGTTTCTTTTGTTTTATTTTATGCTATGCATTTACACTCACTTTCCGCTTTCAGGAACCCTGAAAGCGGAACTTCCACAACAGCACCTGCATTTCACACTGAGAATGAGTGGCCAAATTTTAAAGAATATATAATAGCTGTAGAAAAGGAAGAAAGGGATGAAAATAACATTAGGGAATTCACAAAGTTAATAGAACAACATGAGCAGGTTTGGAAACCCGCTAAAGAGGAACTTGAAACCATAAATGTGGGAAATGAAGAAACCCAGAGGGAGCTCAAGATAGGGACTCTGATTACACAAAAGGAAAGAGAGGACTTGATTACATTGCTGCGAGATTATGTAGATGTTTTTGCTTGGTCTTACGAGGATATGCCCGGATTGGATACTAATATCGTAGTACATAGGGTACCATTGGAAGAAGGATGCAGACCGATTAAGCAAAAGCTAAGAAGAACTCATCCAGAAGTTTTGATCAAAGTAAAGGCAGAAATTGAAAAACAATGGAACGCCGGTTTCTTAGAGGTGGTCAAATACCCACAATGGGTGTCAAACATAGTGGTAGTACCCAAAAAAGAGGGCAAAATTAGAGTCTGTGTGGATTTTAGGGATCTGAATCGTGCTAGCCCTAAAGATAATTTTCCTCTACCGCATATAGACATGCTAGTTGACAACGCAGCTCGTAGTTCCACATATTCTTTTATGGACGGTTTTTCAGGTTATAATCAGATAAAAATGGCACAAGAAGATAAGGAGAAGACCACTTTTGTTACACCATGGGGAACCTTCTGCTATAAAGTCATGCCATTTGGGTTAAAGAATGCTGGTGCAACTTACCAAAGGGCTATGGTTACTTTGTTTCACGACATGATGCACAAGGAGATTGAAGTATACGTGGATGACATGATTGCTAAATCTGGAGAAGAAGAGAATCATGTCCAGATATTGAGGAAGCTATTTGAAAGGTTAAGAAAATATAAGTTGAGACTTAACCCTGCAAAATGTTCGTTTGGGGTGAAATCCGGGAAGTTATTAGGATTTGTGGTGAGCGATAAAGGGATAGAAGTGGATCCTGAGAAGGTAAAAGCTATTCGAGCCATGCCAGCTCCTAAGACTGAGAAAGAAGTAAGAGGTTTTTTAGGAAGGTTAAATTACATCGCTCGATTTATAACCCAATTAACCACGACTTGTGACCCAATCTTTCGTTTGTTAAGGAAGAATAACCCTGGGATTTGGAATGAAGAGTGTGAAGAGGCTTTTGAGAAAATCAAACAGTATTTGCTAAATCCACCCATACTCGTTCCTCCTGTATCAAAGAGGCCATTGATTTTGTATCTAACAGTGACTGAAACGGCAATGGGATGTGTTCTTGGGCAACAAGATGAAACCGGAAGAAAGGAAAGAGCCATTTATTACCTGAGTAAGAAGTTCATGGAGTGTGAGTCTAGGTATACTATGATTGAAAAGTTGTGTTGCGCACTAGCATGGGCGGCAAAGAGATTACGACAATACATGTTGTATCATACCACATGGTTAATTTCCAAATTAGACCCATTGAAGTACATATGTGAAAAACCCTACCTATCCAGCCGAATTACAAGATGGCAGGTTTTATTAGCAGAATATGACATAGTATATATGACGAGGAAAGCTGTGAAAGGGAGTGTTATTGCCGATCACTTGGCAGACCATGCTATGGAAGATTATGAGCCATTAGACTTTGATTTTCCTGATGAAGACGTGCTTTCAGTCGAGGAAGGAAAACTAGGATGGTGGACTATGTACTTTGATGGTGCTGTGAATGTGTGTGGAAATGGAGCGGGGGCAGTGATAATCTCTCCTGAGAAGAAACAATATCCAGTTTCAACTAAATTGCAATTTGGTTGCACTAACAACACTGCCGAGTACGAGGCCTGTATTCTTGGTTTAGAGGTTGCGTTAGAGTTGAACATAAAAAAGATAGACGTGTATGGAGACTCGATGTTAATTATTTGTCAAGTAAAAGGAGAATGGCAAACCAAAGAAGAAAAGCTAATACCTTACCAAGAATACTTATCTAGATTGGCTGAAGAATTCGAGGAAATAGAGTTCACACATCTAGGAAGGGAAGGGAATCAGTTTGCAGATGCTTTGGCCACACTAGCTTCTATGGCTAGGATAGACTTCGGGCAAAGCTTACAGCCGATACACATTGATATCAGAAATAACCCAGCTCATTGTTGCTCAGTTGAAGAAGAACTAGATGGGAACCCTTGGTACTATGATATCAAGAATTTCATCCAGAACCAGATCTATCCTATGGGGGCATCCAAAACCGAAAAGAAGACCTTAAGGAGGTTGGCGATGGGTTTTTATCTTGATGGGGAGATTTTGTATAAAAAATCATCTGACGGAACTTTGTTGAGGTGCCTAAATGAAGCCGAAGCCAGGAACGCGTTGCGGGAAGTCCATGAAGGGATTTGCTCAACCCATGCTAGTGGACATATGATGGCTAGGAAAATACAAAGAGTTGGTTATTTTTGGATGACATTAGAGAAGGATTGTGTGGATTATGTCCGCAAGTGTCATAAGTGTCAGATCCACGGTGACAAAATCAATGTTCCTCCGGCCCCTCTATTTAACTTGATCTCTCCGTGGCCTTTTGCGATGTGGGGAATTGATGTGATTGGACCAATCAATCCAAAAGCCAGCAATGGTCATAGGTTCATTCTCGTGGCTATCGACTACTTTACAAAATGGGTAGAAGCAGGGTCATTTGCTCATGTAACGCAAAAAGTGGTGAAGAAATTCATTGAGAGAGATTTGATATGTCGGTATGAACCACCAGAAAAGATTATAACTGATAATGCACAGAATTTCAACGGGAAATTAATAACAGAACTTTGCGCTAAATGGAAGATCAAGCACTCAAATTCCTCACCTTATAGACCAAAGATGAATGGCGCGGTAGAAGCTGCTAATAAGAATGTCAAGAAGATTGTTCAGAAAATGGTAGTCACCTATAAGGATTGGCATGAGATGTTGCCGTTTGCCCTTCAGGCCTACCGTACCGCAGTTCGAACCTCGACAGGAGCCACCCCTTACATGCTAGTGTATGGAATGGAGGCAGTAATGCCTTTAGAGGTGGAAATCCCATCATTAAGAGTATTGATAGACTCTGAACTAGAAGAAGCAGAATGGGCCAGAGTCAGATATGAGCAGTTAAATTTAATCAGCGAAAAAAGGTTAGCCGCAATTTGTCATCATCAATTATACCAAAAAAGAATTGCCAAATCATATGACAAGAAAGTCCAACCTCGAAAATTCCAAGAAGGTGATCTTGTTCTGAAAAAGATATGACACATACCTGGACAAGTTCAGCGTATTTGGGCACCAAACTATGAGGGCCCTTATGTGGTGAAGAAATCATTCTCAGGAGGAGCTTTGCTATTAGCTAGAATGGATGGAGAAGATCTAGTTAGGCCTGTGAATTCTGACTCTGTAAAGAAATATTATGCTTAGCCTCCCAATCAATAAGATAAATTTGGCCATGATTTCTCAAATAGGTTCTTTTTCATAAATCACATGATATCATAATTTTTTATTGATTTATTAATTCTTATCGATTTCATGGAAAAGATATTTTTTAGAAAATCAATAACAGCATATTAAAAGGGAAACTTCAATGGAGCAAGAAAGGGTCCCATAGGAAACCAAAAAGACTCTTCATCGAGCATGGAAATATAATGCGGGGAGTACCTCCTATCAGTCAGGCAAATGCAGGGGGATCTATGTTTCCAAATGAGGTAACAAAACATGCATGTCATATTACCATAATACTAACCTGACAGGAAAGGTGACGAAAGCCAATATCATTCCAAATTAAAAAAAAAAAAAAAATGGAGAAAACGAGTCTCAGATCAATGAGATCACGAAAGATGATTTGAAAACCATTACTATTTTATGCTTTAAATCCGGGTAGGTCACCCATCATAATAAAACCCGGGTAGGTCACCCGTAATAATGAGACCCAAATTCTATCCGGGTAGGTCACCCGTAATAATGAGACCCAACTTTCATCCGGGTAGGTCACCCTTAATAACGAGACCCAATCCGGGTAGGTCACCCGTAATAACGAGACCCAATCTGGGTAGGTCACCCGTAATAATGAGACCCAACTTCCATCCGGGTAGGTCACCCGTAATAATGAGACCCCAACTGCCATCCGGGTAGGTCACCCGTAATAATGAGACCCATATCTAACTTGGGTAGGTCACCCAGAACAATGAGACCCTTCTAACCACTAACCCGGGTAGGTCACCCAGAATAATGAGACCCCATATCTAACTTGGGTAGGTCACCCAGAACAATGAGACCCTTCTAACCACTAACCCGGGTAGGTCACCCAGAACAATGAGACCCTTCTAACCACTAACTCGGGTAGGTCACCCAGAATAATGAGACCCCATATCTAACTTGGGTAGGTCACCCAGAATAATGAGACCCTTCTAACCACTAACCCGGGTAGGTCACCCAGAATAATGAGACCCCATATCTAACTTGGGTAGGTCACCCAGAATAATGAGACCCTTCTAACCGCTAACTTGGGTAGGTCACCCAGAACAATGAGACCAATCTAATTTGGGTAGGTCACCCAGTATAATGAGACCATCTCAACTATTCTCACTTGGGTGGGTCACCCATCATAACGAGACCAACTTCATCATCTTTTTTTCTTTACAACACTTACTATTTAAAGCCTTTTACAAAGACTTTAGTCGTAAGCATTGCAAAGAAGGGGGCAACTGTCATAACCCAATTTTGGGTCAGTCCCCAAAACTATCCAAAAATATAAAAAAATAAAATAAAAGAGGGTTGGTGTCGGTGAGAAAATCAAGGTAAAAATTATTGGCATTTCAAGAGCTCGATCATACCTCTTTCGTGCCCGGAAACGAAAGAAAATGCAGATTCAAGGTCAACGTAATTTATTATCGGAAAAATCTGCGTAAAAATCAAGTCAAAAGATATGATTATATTTTTAGGGGCCAATTCGATTTAATCGTTGGTTAATTTAAAAGTGTAATTATGTTTGGAAATTAATTTATGGTTCAATTGAAAGAATTAATTAAGCACGATGATTTAATTATATTTTAAAGTGATTAAATTAATTTTATTAAGGGCTTAGTCAATGGGAAATCAAGTTTGCGAATTTAATTCAGGCTCAATTGATGAGATTAGAATTTTCGGAGACCGGTTTGAATTTTTCCAAGCCAATTATGCGAAATCGGGGACCAGATTGAATCAATTAAGAGTCTAATGGTTAATTGGGGTTTAAATCGCGCAAATCATAAATCAAAGATCAAAACAAAAAAAGGGCGCGTAAAGCTAAGGTTACTTCAAATTTTTAACGCGGATGCAATTGCACAAAATTCACAAGTTTAAATCCAATTAGGGGTGCAATCAGACAATTACAAACTGAGGGACCAAATCGCACTTTCACCCTCCTGAATCTTTCGAAAATTGCAAGCGTGCCTGCACTGTTCAGTCACCTGAACAGTGCAGAGCACGCCGCTGCAATTCCAGGCTGTGGCAACCCATCGGCGCACGCTAGGGGCAACCGAAGGGTTGCCTCTGGCCTATAAAAGGCATGCCCATGCATGCAAACGGAAGAAAAAAAGGGGAACAGAGGAAAGGAGGAAACAATTCACGTGAAAAAAAACTCTAGCACTTTTACACGAGCAGCATCATCAACTTTTTATTTTTTCTTTCTTTCTTCTTCTTCTCTCTCGGCCTGTTTGGCCATTTCTCTCTCTAAAAAAACCAGAGGTCCAGCTCTCTCTCTCCCTCTCGGCTCGGCAACGCCGACCACCAACTCCGGCCACTTGACACCTCCACGTCGTCACCAGTATCCCCACCACCACTCCAGCAACTCATTCGTCTTCTCCGGCGAGGCAGCAGAGCACCAGCCAGTTGACAGCAACACAGGCCGAACCACTTCCGACGCCTCCTCCGGCCACCACAGGGCACCATTGCCGAAGCCACCACGACCAGAAGAACCACCTCGATCTCCTCTACACAACGGTGTTAACAGGTACACCATTCGTCACACTCGAAAAACCACCCTTTTACTGTTCATCGTCTTTGTATTTTGTCCCGGTTACTGTTCACTATACGTGAACAGTAACCGGGTCGAGTTGGGCCGGGTCTTGTACCCGGCCAGTTTTAGATGGGTCTGGGCTGAAGGCCAGCCCGAGACAATATGGGCCGATGGCCCAGGACCGATGAGCTGGGCCGACGGCCCAGGTCCTTCCGGGCTGACAGCCCCGCCTGATATAGGCTGGGCTGGCAGCCCAGGCCCGTTCTTTGCTGGGCTGGCAGCCCAGGCCTTCAACAGGGTGGGCTGACAGCCAGCCCACCCGGAAATTAAATAAAATAAATAAATAAAATAAAATAAATAAATAAATAAATAAATAATAATAAAATAAAAAATATAAATTGCAAAAAAAAAAATAATACATTATTATTATTATTATTATAAGTATTAGTATTGGTATTATTTTTGTGAGAAAATATCTAAAAATAAAAAATGTGTTTTTATGCATACGGCCAATACACTAGCATATTTAAAAAAAATCTTGTTGTTTCAAAAATATATTATCTTGGACTGTTAAGGAAAAAATGTATTTTGGCAGGGATTTCGCAAAGAAAAATCATCTCTTGCATTTTGAGATTTTACAACACGTTTGTAAAATCCAAAGGGTATTGGCCAATATTCCAAAAATATAAAAATCTTTTTCGGGTTTATTATTCACTGTCGGTGTTTGGATAAATAAATCTTAAGGGGTTAATATCCAAAATATTCGGTGGGGATGATATGCTATTATTCACTGGCGGTGTTTGGATAAATAAATCCTAAGGGGTTAATATCCAAAATATTCAACGGGAATGATATGCTATTATTCACTGTCGGTGTTTGGATAAATAAATCCTAAAGGGTTAATATCCAAAATATTCGGCGGGGATAATTTGCATTTATTCATCGTTGATGTTTGGATAAATAAATCTTAAAGGGTCAATATCCAAAATATTCAACGGGGATAATTTGCATTTATTCACCGTTGGTGTTTGGATAAATAAATCCCAAGGGGTCAATATCCAAAATATTCGACGAGGATAATACACCATCACCATTTAACCAATATTTTTTTTTAAAAAAAAATATCAAGATCATAACAAATCATAAACAAACAAAAGCACCAAGCAGCTTACCTTAGGTAGGGCGTACTAGGGGTGCTAAAACCTTCCCTTTACGCAACCAGCCCCTTACCCTAGAATCTCTGAAAGACCGGTTTAGGTTTCCTAGTAACCATAATACTAGGTGGCGACTCCCTTTTCACAAAAATAAATATTAGACTCCTCGACATTTGAATTCCCCCGCACGCGGGAAAGGTCGCTGGGACGCCGTATCTTATTTTTTTGGGGTGCGACACTCGTCATGGAATTTGTTGTCGTTGCCTTCTGAACTAGGCTGGCTAATCTCATCTGTATTATTTACAATTTAGGTGGCTAAGCTGAAGCTAAAGCTAATGATCTTATATATTATTTACGATTTCTTTAGCTTCTTAACGATTCAACTCAAAATCTCAAACAATCAAGTGGGATTTTACACATTTCTTGCCTCCGTCCTTGTACCACACTGGTACTTTTTCTCATATTTTACCAAGCAATCAACTCTCCATGCGTACGACAAAGTAGAAAGATACAGGTTTAAAATAGCTGCTCAGTTTTACAACGATGATCCATCCAGTTCCTCTTATGATAATCCATTAGCTTTAACTCCAAGCCTGCCTGCCTTCTGATCATGGGGTAAGAAGTCAAAAAACAAAATCATCTTCATGAGCTGATTGGATCTAACTGCAATGTCAAAGAAGTCTTTGATCCAATCAACATTCCTAGTTTCTCATCAACCCAGTTGCTCAAGTTTAATGTCTTTGTCAAAAGGACTAGCCTAAGTGGAGGGATGTGACCTTGCCCCGGCCCGTCGTACCTTCAACCTTGATCCTCCATTTCTTGAATATGAATTCCTTATTATTCATGAGTGCTCACTGCGAACCTTTTCGACTTTCCACCACATGGGAGTGTTAGTACTTGCTTGTAACAAGAACTTCAAGATTGGAGACAAGGCTGAAATAACATAACATGGAACCCTAATCTCTATCAAACATTTCGAAGAAACTTGAGAAGATCAAAGGATTCTCCTGCTTAAACCGAGGAGAAATACCTGAGATTTTTTTCCATGTAATGGATTAGACGGTGAGGACATGCTTCTTGTGAGTGTAGGGACCATATGTTTAGATCTTTAATCTGCATATTGCAGAACCCAACAGCATTTAAGATATTCTGCACAAGTCCACAACACTCACCTCAATGGCACTCATAATTAATTCCATAGTCCCACTTTTTGACTCACTGAAAGCTACTGTTTTTTTTGTGACCATTAGTCCTTTTTTACCTTAGCAATCCCCTCGGACAGGCTTCTATTACATAGGTTCTCTGTAGCAAAATTGAGACCTGAGAGTGTTAAGGACCTCCAGAAGTACTAGTAGATCTGAAACCATAATAACCAAGACAGATGCGAGAAAAGAGAGAGAAAAATAGCGTTCTACATTTAGACCATAGCCAAATTAACTTCTGCCGCCAGCTAGCCCTCCGAGCTAACTTTCTTTAACAGGCATTCATGTAACAACCAACTGCTTTAATTACCTGAACTACAGCATGATGCTGTAAATGCATCTTTTTAGTCCTTCCTGTGAGATATTTCTAGCCTCAAGACACTAAAACTCCAAAATCCTTCTCATTCTGCTCTCCTTTCTCTTCACTTCATTCTCCCTCACCCCTTCTTCCTTGACCTGAAAAATGTATGGAAATCCAGTGAAATGGTTGTTTTTCGTTCTAACAAGCTTTTTAGCTTTCAATGTTGTCATTTCAATGAATACTCTATTAAAAAGAAAGACTTACATTGTTCAAATGGATAAGTCTGCAAAGCCTGAATACTTCACCAGTCACCTTGAATGGTATTCATCAAAAGTACAGTCAGTATTGTCTGAACCTCAAAAGGAAGGCAAGGTTGATGAGGAGGATAGGATAATTTATAGCTACGAGACTGCTTTTCATGGACTTGCCGCCAAGTTAAATGAAGAAGAAGCCGCAAGGCTAGAGGAAGCAGATGGAGTTGTGGCTATTTTTCCAGAGACTAAATATCAACTGCACACAACAAGAAGCCCCACGTTCCTTCGGCTGGAACCTGAAGACAGCACAAGTGTCTGGTCTGAAAAACTTGCAGACCATGATGTAATAGTGGGAGTGCTTGACACAGGAATTTGGCCAGAGAGTGAAAGCTTCAATGACACAGGCATGACGGCAGTGCCTGTCCATTGGAAAGGGATTTGTGAGACAGGGAGGGCTTTTCAGAAAAATCATTGTAATAGAAAGATTGTCGGTGCAAGAGTCTTCTACAGAGGATACGAAGCAGCTACTGGCAAAATCAATGAACAAAATGAGTATAAATCACCAAGAGATCAAGATGGTCATGGAACTCACACAGCAGCTACTGTTGCTGGCTCTCCGGTTCGTGGAGCAAATCTATTGGGATATGCTTATGGGACTGCAAGAGGGATGGCACCTGGGGCTAGAGTTGCAGCGTACAAGGTTTGTTGGGCTGGTGGCTGTTTCAGCTCAGATATTCTGTCTGCAGTTGATAGAGCAGTAGCTGATGGAGTGAATGTCTTGTCAATATCTTTGGGTGGTGGGGTTTCGGCTTACTACCGCGACAGTTTGTCCATAGCTGCCTTTGGAGCAATGGAGATGGGTGTTTTTGTTTCATGCTCAGCAGGAAATGGAGGACCTTCCTCTGCCAGCCTCACCAATGTGTCACCATGGATCACCACAGTTGGTGCTAGCACCATGGACAGAGATTTTCCTGCCACCGCCATGATAGGAACAGGCAGAACTATATATGGAGTTTCACTCTATAGAGGCCAAAGGATTTTGTCTACAAGGAAGCAATATCCTCTAGTTTTCATGGGTAGCAACTCTAGTAGCCCTGACCCAAGTTCATTGTGCTTAGAAGGAGCTCTAAATCCTAGGGTTGTTTCCGGAAAGATTGTGATATGTGACCGAGGTATTACTCCTCGAGTCCAAAAGGGCCAGGTGGCAAAAGATGCAGGAGCAGTGGGCATGATTCTAACAAACACAGAAGCAAATGGAGAGGAGCTGGTTGCAGATTGTCACCTACTTCCAGCCGTTGCAGTGGGAGAGAAGGAAGGGAAATTGATCAAAACTTATGCTTTAACTAGCCATAACGCTACCGCAACTCTAGCTTTCCATGGTACAAGATTGGGAATTAAGCCTTCTCCAGTAGTGGCAGCATTTTCATCCAGAGGACCAAACTTTCTGACTCTGGAGATTCTGAAACCTGATGTTGTTGCACCTGGTGTGAACATACTTGCTGCTTGGACTGGTGATTTAGGTCCATCAAGTTTGCCAACAGATCACAGGAGGGTGAAGTTCAATATTCTCTCTGGAACCTCCATGTCCTGTCCACATGTTAGTGGAATAGCTGCCTTGCTCAAGGCTAGGCACCCAGAATGGAGTTCTGCAGCAATCAAATCAGCACTGATGACAACAGCTTATGTTCATGATAACACACACCATCCACTGAAAGATGCTTCAGCAACTACTCCTTCCACCGCGTATGATCATGGTGCAGGGCACATAAACCCCATGAAAGCTCTAGACCCAGGTTTGATTTATGACATTGAACCTCAGGAGTACTTTGATTTTCTCTGCACACAGAAGCTCACTCCAACACAGCTGAAAGTTTTCGGCAAGTACGCAAACAGATCATGTCGACATTCTCTTGCAAATCCAGGGGATTTGAACTATCCAGCTATCTCGGTGGTTTTTCCAGATGATACATCAATTAAAGTTTTGACCCTTCACAGAACTGTAACCAATGTTGGTCTTCCTACTTCAAAATACGATGTAGTTATCTCACCATTCAAAGGAGCAACCGTCAAAGTTGAACCAGAAATCCTGAAATTCACCAGGAAAAATCAGAAACTGTCATACAAGATCATCTTCACCACAAGGAATAGGCAAGCAATGCCTGAGTTTGGAGGTTTGGTATGGAAGGATGGAGCACATGAAGTAAGAAGCCCAATTGTTATCACTTGGTTGACACCACTTACATAACTATGTTCTATCGAACTTGACATCTGAGTTTCTATATTTTTCTTTGCAATAATGAGAATGTTTTGTAAAGAGTCAAGAGGCTCACTTATTTTAATGAATCAAATGCTTTCTCTTACGTTACTATGGTCACCATGTAATCTCCAGATAGGTCAAAAAAACATTTTTAAAATGTAAAATCAAACAGGCTATTAATTAGATAAACCCAACTGAAAAAGATACTGCAGGACGTTGCTTCCCCAACCTATCAACTGCACCTAGTAACAAAACAGGAAATAAATTTCAAAGAGATAGATAAATGTCTTCAGTCCGCTTCACTCCATGCAGTCCGCTCCAAAATATTGCTGTAAACCATAAACTACAGGAATATTAAATTAGACCTTGCTAGGATCACCCCCCTATTCAATCTTTTTCATTAATTGTATAAATTGTTTGTTTCTTTGCACTTTCTGCTCTGCATGTCTACAAAGCAGAGTCTTGGATCGAGAAAAATTTTAGAAAATACGCGCGAACATTATCGTCAAATCCTTCATGGAGTCATATGAAAATACGCATAGGCTTAGTGATTCACGAAAAAGAATACACTGGTCTCCTATATAATGTCTTTGCTTTGTGATAGTTTTCTTGAGAGCTTTATTGATATAGCTTTAGAGACGGAAGTTTGTGTCTGAGAAAGATAGAAAGAGAGGCGGCCCATGGTTTCTTGTCAAGGGAGTTCAAAGGGTGGAAACCATAAAAAAAAAACGAATGGCCTTGATCTCAGTCTTTCAGATATGGCTTGCTAAGAAATGCTGCTGAATCCATAAGAACTAATAGTAGTTGCCTTTATAGTGGTCGAAGCAGAGCATTTGCCGCAGCAGTAGCGCTAACATCTTGAATAGCATTCCAAAGCTTGATTTCAGAGATTATATACATGGACTTATACGCAAAGATATCTTGCATCTGAGGCCGTCAATGAGGCGGCAGCAGCCATAATCAATGCTGAGGAAGGTGGAGGTGAAGAGGAGGGAATGCTGATGGAATGAGACTTGTTCAGCTTTTGCTTGTGCAGAAGCTGTAGTTCTCAGATGATAAGGCTAAGGCGCCCTTGTGCCTTGTCACGACAAGCCACAGCTACAGCACAAGCAATTAGAAGCTACACAAATCTCTCTCCATCAACATTCCCTTCTTCTTCATCTCCACCTTACTCAACATCGATCATGGTTGTTGCTGCCTCATCAGCAAGATCTCTGAAAATCATGCTTCGGAATGTTATATAAACTCTCTCTCTCTCTCTCTCTCTCTATTACATCTCATGTATTTGAAATTCTGATTCTGATATTGTTAAGTGGGTTACATAATATTAAGTCTTAGTTGTTTAATTTATTTATTTATCGTTCTAACTCCTTCAAACTTTAAGCAGTTTAATAATCTTCCATTTAATCTCCTCCAACCAAAAAGACAAGAGAAAAAAGAAAAGAAGGATATTTTGTGTTGCTAGTGAATTTAACATTTGAGCATCCATATACGTTCTTCGCAACAATAAGAAAGCTTTATTAAGATTCAAGAGGCTCACTCATTTTTATCCAGAATTTCATACTTACTGGTCTGTTAGAGAATCTTCCAATCAAATAAGCAGACCGACGTCTGATCCAATGCTGGATTTACTGGTCTGTTAGAGAATATTCCAATCAAATAAGCAGACCGACGTATGATCCAATGCTGGATCCTAATATTATCCATTAGAAATACTTCACTTCTCTTTATTCCCCGAGGAACTGCTGTGGCTTTATGCGCCTTGAAGGTAGATATGTGTGCTGTCCATGTACCAGCTCTTGTCCACACATAGACTCTGGAGAGAGCCAAATCTCATGCACTGAGTTCATGATGCCCTGTGAAAGAAAATATGTGCACATGGTGCTTCGGTTGATGCAGAAGAGCTGAAGAACAAAGCTAAGCTTTCATTCAGAAATCTAGCAAAGATTGATTCCTCATACATTGTCGTGCCATTCCTACAAGTTGTTAATACACTTATGGCGGATTGGACTTAGCGGAGGCAAACAATCCTTCATCAGGGACCTGAAGAGAAATCAAGCCAAGTTCAGCCGGATCTGACAGAAGAAACATTAGGAGTGAGTTTCTGCCCCGTCCAAGTTTTGGCCTATAAGTAGCGCAGCCGGAACCATGCAGATAATAGATCAGGAATCAAACAGAAGGTTGAAAACAAGAAATCACTAAAAAAGCTGGATTAACTTTGGCCTTTATTTTCAAACAAAATATAATCTATCAACAAATCCCTCTAGAAAACGATGACAATAGTTAACTAGGTGTGTAACTGATTTTAACCAGGAAAAAAAATCCTGATGAGATAGGAAAAATAGAATATAAAATCTGAAACAAAAAAAGGATAAATATTAAAATTGAAAAAATAATCTCTTAAATCTAATTTGAAAATTTTTCTTCTGAATATTTTTGCTATTCAATCACAATAGATAATTCATATCCAGATCTATTCAAGTCCTCCAAAACCTCAACATCGATAAGCAGTAAGCTGAATGATGTCAATCTGTTGCCTTATTATCATAGAAAAAAGCACAAGGTTTCCCATCACAGCAGATTTGCCAGTAGTTCTTCGTGGACCATGCTTTCATTAGCATCTTTCAAGACCAAACCCCCATCCGGTGTCAGCTTCATCTTGAACAGGACAGTTTCCAAACCACTACCAGGGAATCTTTTTCAGTATATATGTGATGGAACACAGCTGTCGACAATAAAAATGGTGACGAGGTACGTCATGTATGAAACCACCAGCGAGCAGTTGTGTCTGAGATTCTCCTGAGAGGGATAGCCCTCACCACCGATCCATCGTTAAAATAAATACAATCAGCTGCGTGAGCTTTCATTAATGGAGGATTAATGGACAAGGGTGCAAACTCGTTGGTAGATTCAGTGTTCAAGTTGGGCCAAAAGTATTCATGAGTATTATTCAAACTCGTCGCCTGATCTTTCCACTTTTTCCCTTGAATGCTGTTAATGTTCTTCCTTCCAGAAAGACCGGGAAACCTAAGTGGGATTGTCAAGCATGCAAAGCCCATTTAGCTCACAAGAACACCTTCTTTTCTCGCTGGAATTTTGACAGAGGAATCCATACATTTCTCACAATATTACAAATGAATGTTAATTAAGATACTAATCCTAATCCACTCCTGGAAGTATATTAACAAAACAGATGTAAATGTCACCAATTTTTCATGGCATCGCAAAAAACAGTGCCCGCAATGGATCGAAAGGTTGATACAAACATTTTCTCCCTCGTCCTTGCAAACCCTTCAACGGTGCCCAAATTATCTTATAATTCTCAATCAGATTCCAAATTAAAACCTTTCCGGTGACTCCACTTTCAAAAGAGTGCGTCTTTTGAGTTGATGCAAAGAGGTTCAGCTATTTTTTACCCTTTTTTATATTCCCCATTAGCCGGATTATGATTATCCCAGTTAAAACCGTTTTAAAAATATTTTAGAAAAAAATTAAAAATTAAAAATTTATTTTAAATTAAAAAAATAATATTTATTGAAAAATTATTTTTAATAAATTAAACAATATCATTTTATTATATATCTAAATAAAAAACACTTTAAAAAATAATTTTTATTATACTCTCAGATAAGTCATAAACTAGTTGTTCTGAGTTTGCTTTCACCAATAAAAAATTGTAGAGCTACAATTTCTAATGATATATTTAGATGAGTAAACTCATAAAATATAATTATTATATTTGGTATGGCCTGACATGTTTATTTCGCCGACTCAATTACATTCCAGACCTAAGATTTTTTTTAAATAAATAATTTTAAATTAATTTAATTGATCTAATATATCAACTCAAGATAAAAAAAAAAAAATATCAACAAGTTTAATAATAATAGTTGGAATCAAAACATCAACCAATTTATCATCTATCCATTCCCTTAATTGCTATAAAAAAAATCCCTTTGATAATATTTTCAAGATAAGTAGTTTTTTTTCATGTTTGGGAGTGTAATTAAAATTATTTTTGAAATTATTTTAATTTAAAAATATATTAAAATAATATTTTTTATTTTTTATAAATTATTTTTGACATCAACACATAAAAATAATCTAAAAACTTCAAAAAAATATTTTTTTTTCAAAAGTAATTTTGAAATACAGTGAAAAACCGACTGCATCACTTAAAAGCTTTCTTTTAGTATATTTTACTCTTATGATAAACAATGTATGCAATGTGCATACCTTGTCATATATTTTATTTTTATTATCTTAGTCTTCCCTCGAGTTTCATGAGCTTCATTGCCTACAATTCAAAGTCTTAAGCTCCTTAGGCGGCTATGAATCTAACCCTTCGATATTATATAAAAACTAATCTTTAATAGAATCTCCTGCCAAAATTAAAAATCTTACAAATAGATTTCTAGTTAATTATTTGTATTTATTATTGACAATAAAATATTTGAAAGTTCAATACCGGTTGTTTAATTTTCAAAATATTTTGATATAAAAATAATTATTTATTATTCTAAAGAATTATTTTTAATATAAAAATATTAAAATAATTCAAAAAATGAATTAAGGAAAATGAATGTTTAAGGGAAATGTTTAAAGGAAAATGAATGCTGGTTCAAGAATCGAAATTGAATGTTTAAGGGACTGGTTCGAAACAAATTGCATATTTCAAGGAGTAATTTTTGTATCTCACCCCTACTTGAGTGTTTGACTCAAAACCAGGTGCTGTAGTCAACACGAGGAAAGCCATGCTCTCCACTGTTTATGGCCAGGTCACGACGACCACCCAACAACGAAGACTACGGTGTCGCTAATCTCTCTTTCTCGGACAGCACGCATTCATACGTGTCAACGATGGGCCAGGCACGTCACTTTCGAAGTGGAGGTAGGTCCACAGGTTGACACGTGTGTCACGGCATCGAAATTCCAAGATAGATAAGACAAAAGCAACGTTTGAAAAAAGAGAAACCTTTTGTGGGCCATCAGAGTACTTTTACCTCGACGTGGTAACCTATTATTCGTCCACTTGTAAGAATGTTAAGTACAGGAAGCTACATTTGTCATGTTATTAGACACGTGTCGTTCTGCCTGCTGCCCAGTAAAATCTTCAAAATCTCGCCGAATATAGCCGATTTAAGGAGATGAAATCAAGAGCTTATAAAGAATTACTGTGACGGTAAAAAAAGAAAATCATTTACTTTTGATTTCATGGGCTAAATTGAAAAAATAAAATAAAATTATTGCATCAAGTGAATATTATGGACTCGCAAAAATTAAACTCGGAGCCATTGAGCATCTTCTGATAGTGAGTGATTGAGTGTGGTGTCATATAGAGGTCAAAACCTAGTTTACAAGGCAATGACTAAAATGTAATGGTGTCCCTCCCTCCAAAATATGGCTTCTTTTGCATAATTGTCATTTAGAGGTTGTCCGGGTGAGCGGTGTAAACCACGTTTCACTAAAATTTAATTTTTTTAATTGAAATGAGTTTTTTTTTTGTATTTTTATATCATTTTAATGTGTTGATGTCAAAAATAATTTAAAAAAAAAAACAAAAAAAAACATCATTTTAATGTATTTCGGCACGAAAAACACTTTAAAAAATAACAGCAATCACACTCCCAAACACCCCCTTGTGGGTGTGGACACATTTTTCTTCTTTTTTCCTAATCAATTTCATACTGGCCTTTCAAAAAATCAAATCAACCCCTCAAATTAACTCAAATTAATAAAGATCTCATCTCTACTCTTCTAAATGCAATTTTATTTATAATAATTAATTAAATTAAAGATTTTTTTCTCCATGTAGATATCCTTCATCTTTCAAATCTAGTTTTTATTCTTTTGATCATTTTTATTATTTTTAGATTATTTTATTATTATTTTGTTTTGCACTTTAAACCTTAAGTTTTATTTTATCAAATCTAATTATCATTACTATTATTATTCTTGAAGGAATTTTCTAGATTGTTTTTTTTTATTGTTTCATCCTATAATATTATAATTTGTTAGTTTTTTAGCTTCCTAGTTAAGCTTGAGTCTAAATGTTTATGATTTACGAGTTTAAGAGATCAACTTGGGACTATAAAGTCCACCCGACTTTTTTTGTTTTTTTTCTCTTTTTTTAATGGCTTCTTCCTATAATATGTTGTTGTTTTTTAATTCCCTTCCCATAGAATTTGTTAGACATTTTAAAAACCATAGGGTAGACTCAAGGTTTTTTTTTTTTGTTAAATCTAGTTATCTCAAGAAAAAAATTATGTGTAAATTAAATTAAATTGAATTATTTGATTTTATCCTCCATTATTTAAATCTTCAATTGTTAAAATGTTGGATTGGGTCCACACCAAAAATTTAATTATTTATGACCTTGAAACTTAAGTCAAGTTTACAAGGTTCATCATGCCTTTTTTTCCTTTTGAATCTCATCATCCAATAGTCTCTTTATTCTTTTTCTATGATATTTATCTATCTTTATAAAATAACAAGGGTTGTTTCATAAATCTTGTTTTGATTAAATCAAATTTATTGGTTTTAACGAGTAGCATTTAATTGAACGGGTATTGAGTATCTTAATCAAAACTAAATATATTTTAATGATTTACACGTTTGAAAGACTAACCCGGGGTTATAAGATTCGCCTAAGTTTGCTAATTTTTCTTTTATTTTAAGCTTTTCTTTTATTCCATCCAACAATATTTTTAGTTTTTATCTATCTTTTTTACAAGCAATTTTAATTTTTAATTAAATTAATTATCATTTCAAAGCAATTTAGTTTTTACCGCGTTAAATCTGATTTTGCTTTACTGCTTTTAAAACGTTGCTATTCAATATTCTTAAAAATGTAGATCTAAATTATTTTGTAAGAACATTAGTTTGATTCTCAAAGCTATGACGTGGCATGTCAAAACTTTTAAATATTACTTTTATTTCTCGTGCAAAAAATGGTGTTGGTGTTGCTAATATTTTTATTATTATTAAATATTGCTTTTATTTTGTATTCCCACATAAATTCATGACTGTGAATAGTATTTCATGATTTACCAAGCATTAAATTTTAAAAATTGCATTACATTTATTAAATGGATAGTAAAAATACCAAATAAAAAAAATATTAGTGAAAAAAACCCTAATAAAAAAGGATTTGAATGAAAAAGAATATAGTTAAGATGTATTCACGTGCGAACAGTGTTCTCCTTTTCAATTTCTCTAATTATATCGGATAATACATTTTACTCAACTAATTATTATTATATATTATTTAATAAAAATAAATTTTGAATCATATTTAAATTATACCGGATATATTATTTTTCATAAATCTTGTTTAATTAAGACGTGGGCAAATTATTTTCGAAAAAATAGAGTGATAAATTCACATATTATGATTTATTGCGGGTATTTTGATTGATCAGATGGCCTGACAAAGAAGAAATTACGCTATCATACGGCGCTTGTGAAAAAGGAAAAGAATCAGAAAGATGGAGCGTCAGGGTGGACACGTGGAAGAACGACAGCAAATATCGGTAACTGAAGAGGCAATTTCGAGCTGGCTTGCCTTTCATGCTTTTGCATACACTAGAAATACAGAAAACACAACACGTTGCCTTTTCTTTCTTCTCATTAGAAAAATAAATCCTCCTTTCAAACTCTGTTTCTCACTCCCCTTCTCTCTCTGTTTGTCGATGTCAAACGAAGATGACTGTTAACCGTAACTGAATGCAATGACGGAAGTTTGCCGAGGAATGTCGAACGACGATGAAGATGACTTGGCGGCGAAATGCAGGGAGCGCCGAAGAAGGAGAGTGGAGATGAGGCGTCTCGCCGCTATCTCAAACACTCGTGGTTCTCCTCAGCCGGCTTATACAAAAGGTTCAAAAGAGAAGAGCCAGAGGACGGGGGAGGGGAGCTCGAGTTCAACCGCTGAGGGAAAGCGGGTCGTGGAGACTGTGAGTGAGATTCAGAAGGTGGAGCCGGTGTTTGGGAGCATGTCAGTGTCAGGGAGGTCACGTGAGATGGAGGATGCGATTTCTGTTCGTACTAGCTTTTGCCTGCCGGAGATTAACCGCCGAAGGCCGTTGCATTTGTTTGGTGTTTATGACGGTCATGGCGGTTATCACGTAATTACTGAAAAGAGCAATTCAATTCTATTTCGGGAAGAGTAATTTCGTCATTTAAAAAATTCTTTTTTTTTCATTTTTTTCGTTTTCGCAGGTGGCAGCGTTATGCAGGGAAAAGATGCACGTGTTAATAGAGGAAGAATTGAAACGCGTGGACTCAACGTGCGGGGGTGGCAAGAGCGGGGAATTTGGGGCTGAGTGGGAGGAAATGTGGAGGGGAGTGTTGAAGAGTAGCTATGAGAGAATGGATGAGGTGGCAATGAGCACCTGCGCATGTGGGAGTGAGGGTTTTCAATGTGAGTGCCGCCCTGCCCAGATGATACTTGGTGGCTCCACAGCGGTGGTGGCTGTGTTAACCCAGGAGCATATAATTGTTGCTAATTGCGGCGACTCACGCGCCGTCCTATCACGAGGTAGAAGGGCCATTCCCCTGAGTGTTGATCACAAGGTTAGTTTTTCATTCGGAAAACATTATGGAAATCTCAATGTATGTATGATCTAATCCAGGCCGTCCATTGCTGGTCATGATATGATGATGGTGACTGTTGAAAATTTGTCTTCATCGGAAATGGAGGTTGCATGTATCTGATTATATGAAACACATGGATTTGCCACCTTGCCAAATGTTACCAATTGTATATACCAGGTGGCATCGTGTTGAACAGGGTGGAGTAGGGACGTTTCCTAGATGGTGGTCTTTAGACCAGGTGTATATGTTTGCTTGTGGAAAAGTCGTGCATTTGACATTTGGCAAGCATGAAGGAACTATTTATGATGCTTTATTTTTTATAAAAGAATCCTTTTGACCGGAGCTTTAGAACTGATTGCATGCTTTAAGCAATATCATGGTATGTATTTTTTGGACCTACATGCAAGTATGAGTACACATATTCCAATGCGCATGTTCCATTTGTCATGGGATGGAAGTTTAAAATACTTGCCAAGGCAACTTCCCGCTAGCAACATATTAATTCCGAGTGCCTTTACTCTTCTTCTTCTTGTTTTGTTTTTTTTAATGCAGGGTTTAGCCCCTGTTTGGTTAGAGAACATGGTTGTCAATGAAATTAAAACACGACTCCAATCTAATTTCATATGAGATTTATATCTTAATTTTACCTGAAGTAGAATTTATTTATTATCTACTCCCAAGGAGGATTTAGTTATTCCACTCCTAAATATTATTTTTAATTATAATCTTGTAATGGGATTTTTTTTAATAATAAACGATTATATTATAAACAACTATTTAGTAGATGGCAAAGAAAACAATACTATAGTTGTAATTCAATTGAGATAAACTTTATAACTACATTTATTTTAGTCTGCTCATATGAGAATACCATCAAAAATTAAATCATATTAAGCAAGAAATGAAAAGGAATTTCGTTCCATCAATAATTTCTCTGCCTAGTTTGTTTGCACATATTATCCGTTTTTCCAATAGATGGGATTTTTTTTTTTGTTACTTCCTGAGATGTAAAACCCTCTCTCTCCTCTATGGTTAAATTTGACTGTCTCTCTCTTTTATCTTTTTAGGACTCTTTAATTTGATTAATTAATAAAAAAATTTCCCCAACATTTGTTGCAGCCGGATAGGCAAGATGAACTCGCAAGAATTGAAGCTGCTGGAGGTCGAGTGATCTACCTGAATGGAGCTCGAGTTGAAGGCATTCTCGCTATGTCTCGAGCAATAGGTAATTTATTCTAGGTTCAACCGTATCATCGTCCTTGTTTTCCAGAGTTACGACATTTCATCCTCATGTGATGTATAAACCTCAAGAGCTGAATTGTTTTTATTATTTCCACACACTCTCGTTATTGGGACAAATGCTTAATTTTATCTCATGAAAATGAGGGCGGAAAAAAACATCTGTCACATTTAGTTGATTAGTTTTCATTTTTTGCTCAAACTACTCTTACTCCTATTTTTTTGCAGAGTTGGATGTGCATCCATGTTGAATATGTCTCGCTTTACTATGTTAAATAGCCTTATATTATTTTATTTTATTTTCAATTTCACCGATCGAATAAAGTCAAATTTCTCACTCATGCACTTTGAAAATCCAGTACATTTCTCTGAGTGAATGAATGTTTTTTATTGCTGTAATGTTTGACTAGTTTTCCATTTATAAGTTTGCTCAGGGATAAGCATGCAGTGTTCTGCTTTAACCTTTGGAGGGTCATTGATACCCTGAAGAGTAGAAAGGAAAGAATTTTTTAAATTTGTTGACCTGATATGCTGTATGTTTACATTATTATACTTGCTAGCCGATGAATATTTGCTGAGTTCATTTAGCAAAATGGTTAGTCTATGCCTCTTAAATCCATGTTTGTGGGCTCTAGGTTTCCTTTTCCTTTTTTAGTTGAATGGGTTAGTTACCCATAAGAGACTGAATTATGAAGTTAATTCATCCATTGACTCTTATTGTATCAAAAACATTTGTTTTGAAAAAAACAAGCAAAAGTTTGTTGAGTTCTTTTTTTTAAAAAAAATTGATTTCTGTATAGGTTCATTCAAATAATTAGCAAAGGAAGCACATGGGACATTCATTCTCTCAACCGTTGTTGTTGGACATCTACAATAAATTAATATCCATCAATGGCTGTGCACTTGTTGCATATTGGAGGCCCGAGTACCAATAGAGATTACGAATGGACAGATAGTGGTGTGTAGCAATCTAAAAGAAGAAGAAAATCTGTAAAGTCCCTCGGTGCAAAATATTGTTTCATCCAGAAGAATAAAAGAATGGACATGATTATGATGCCTAAATAAAACAATTATATTACCAAAAGAAAATTTATTTATATTTGAAGTTGAGTGGCAATGATTTATCAAATCTGGCATATTCCTTTCAGATATGGATTGGTTTCCAACCTGAGCCTCAACTTAAGTATGTAATATGTTGCAAGGTCTAGAACGGGAAATTGCATGGGCTATAATTTTATGATTCTCTTCCCTCAACTGAAATAGATACCAATAAGCCACTATAAATGCTAGGCTATTCTGCTTTCTTTTTTTATAAAATTTACCTATTTTTTTAGTGAGAGAGAAGGAAATGTAAAATGATCAGGAAGAGGGCTTTGCTCTAGTATAGTTAGGTAGCATGAGCTAGTGCTCACTTAACCTGCAATCAGTTTATGAGGGTGCTTCATTTAAGCATATGAGAGAACTTAAGTTTCTGATGGATGCACCAAAATTATTGGTTCATATCAGCAAATAATTTTGTTACTGGTTGTGTTAGGCAGTGCAATTGACAAGTTGCGCATGCCAGGAATGTGCGATTCTATAGCTCCACTCTCACCAGTGAACCTTTTCTATAGGAGGGGAGGTAAAGACGGAACAAAGGGAAACTTTGATCTTTGTTATTTCAACCCAAGACATGATAACAAGGAGTTTGGAAACAACTCTTTATATTTAGTAAAATGTTGGACAATAAACGTAAAACCAAATTGGTATATGAATATATTTAGTCTGATGATCAGTGTAAAGCTTGGTTTGATTTTTTGTTGATAGGGTGAATTTAAGTTCCATGTCCATATTAGGCATGAAGAAAGATACAGAACAACCCAAGTAACTATGTAGATTCATGAATGTGAGGAAAAGTAGCAAACTAAAGGCATCAATTAAGAGTGAGGATTATGTGGCGAGGCTAGCGAAATCCAAACTAATGCTCATTTTTGTTTGGCTATTATGAAAGCAATAGAAAGACAATGGCATCTCAACTTCAAATGACTTAAGAGTTGGTTAAATGACCGTAAAGATTGTCTGATACATACCTGGTAAAAATAGTTTTCTTAGATGAGCTGAATACTCCACTAAAATGTAATAGAGAAATCATAGGGATTATACAAGTAATTAGGATAAGAAGGATTATCACAGCATATGTGGTTTGCCTTTCTGTTTCATTTCCTAATCTAGGAACGAGCAGGAAACAATGAGTTAGGTGGTTATACATATATTTGTGAGACATTTTTCTGTTTGGTGCCTCATCGCTGTAGTGATTCTGAAATCAGTGCCATATTTTTTACATAACACTAACTAGAGTAACACAATGAATCTAAGTTCATTGTAGTTCGTTGTATTTTACATGCTGTTGAGAGACCAACCCTTGGCTGTCATATCATGGTATGTACATGAAAGCCACAATACACACAAGGCATTTAATCCTAAATCGAAAGAACTCAATTAATAGAATGTACTACAGTTTCTATGCCCTTCAATTTGCAAAAGGCAGCATACATAAAGTAGCAAAAATGTTGATAATATATATCCTGGCTACTTGTAATCTGAATGCTTGTGGATTGCATTAGATATCTGCATTTATTTACTTTTCCCTGTTGGATATTATGCTATAATTTATCCAGTTCTTTTACTTTTTCCTGGTTGAAGTTAGATCCTGTCATTACGTGTGGCTCCGCTGCATACTTTATCACATTCTGTATGAAGTTTGATTTAGCAACTGCTACTGACCTAACAACGATGAATCTTGCTACTTAATGACATGCTATATATGTTGTTTTCACAGTTGGCAATTTGTTACTTCCACGATACACATTAACGTCTCAATGATAATCCTTGCATTCTCAAACCTTAAATCATGAGACATTCAACATGAAAATGGGTTGCGTGTTGGTTTTCATTAGGAGTTTGGCTGTTTCTGTATCAATCAGGACAAACCATGGTGCTGTCAAGTTGAGTGCTAATGTCTGACGAGATGCACAGTTACTAAGAAGTTGGTAGTTTGACTTTGTTCTGCTGTGATTTCTCCAAATTTACTCACAGAAATTTTCCCATGGTCATTGATGGCACTTAGAAGGATCCCATTTTGATTATCGGTTCTTGAACATTAGAATGTGTGCTATAGCCATTATGGTAAAGTTGGGTATTATTTTGGCTGTCACCCTTCTCATGGTTCTGGAATTCTCCATAATGCATCTCGATCAAGAAAATATGACTTACCAAAAATCATAACCGATGCCTGCATGGCTTCTGCGTGGCAAGATTGAGATTAGATTCTTGACGTAAACCAAAACGTGCTTTTGTTTGCGAACGCACGTGCACCCACAATAGCACATCTGACTTCATTGGTGAAAACATGATAAGATTTCTGTTTTGGGATGCTATAGATGGAAAATAAATCTTCACATCTGTCTGGCAAAGCAGTTGGCATGATAACACGCTACTCTTAACATGAGGCATCTTGCACATTTATTTTTCTCAATATTCAACTGAAATAAAACCTTTTTTTTTCAGTCGGGAAAGAAAACAAAAATGTTTTCCAATCCTTTGCTGGAAATTTGTTACAAAGTGATGTATTTGTTGTTTTCAAGAGAAGCATGCTAAACTTTTGTGTTCAAATATCTACAAAGCATTTGTGTTCCATCACCTGATTGTTTGTATAACGCTTTTGCTTAGTTTTTTTAACTTGTTTATAATAGCATCATAATTTTTATCTAGAGTTTTGATATGTATAATACTCTGTGGAAAATGCATGTTAGCTTCAGCAATGTTCAATTGTCTACCAGTTATTTGTGTTAATTGTCTGACCATGGTTTTCCTTGACCCTTATTGGTTAGTTTGCAACTTGTTCTGGTTGTGATGGTATTATATTTCTACGTGGCATCGGACACATGAACAATTACTCAGCTTTCTAAAGCAAGAGTGCTTAAAATACTTGCTCACCTGTTTTTCTTTGGCAATGGTTTTTTGCCAGGGGATGAGTATTTAAAGCCATTTGTGATACCAGAGCCTGAGATTACTATTACAAAAAGAGAATCAGAAGATGACTGCTTAATTATTGCAAGTGATGGCTTATGGGATGTTTTGTCTGGTGACTTGGCTTGTAAGGTAGCTCGGCAGTGCCTCCGAGAAGAAAATAATCCTCCTGTCAATGCAGGTTCTCAGATCAAAGATGAAGGAGCTGGAGCTTTGTATCCATCTCGAAGCATGTTGGCTGCTGCCCTTCTTACTCGCCTTGCTTTAGGACGGAGAAGCTGTGATAACATCAGTGTCATTGTTGTTGATCTCAAAAGTAGGTAAGGGGATCATTAAATTTTGAACTGAATTCAGTGCATCTCCTGGAAATCAACATGCACAGAAAGGGTTTTATTGTAGAATAATATCTTTATATAAATGCGAAGCATTAAGTAGACTTTTTTATTTTATTACGGTAAGGTTTCTTCATGGAATGGGTTTAACTGCTGCTTATGATTTTATTTTGCTGCTTTGTTCATCCACCAAGCGTGCCTAAGCAGGGCGCTCTGAAGCCTTTACTTGCATGATTCATTACGAAGGGCCCTTGTTTGGTGCATGATGACGGGATAATATTGCTTGATAGATGTCCATGAGTGAAAAACATTTTTACTTTCTTATTGATGGTGCCATATTAAAAGACATGATTTTTGGTCATGTTGAATAGAAATATAGGAAGAAAGTTGCAGATCCAGTTTGTCAGGATGGCCTAGAAGGGGATTCATAATTGTTTCCACGCATTAGTTTCACTCAAGTTGGCCAACTAATTCTGCTCTGACATTGATCAATAGAGGAGAAGAGGATCAAACTTCAAAAAACTTCACAAACTATCCTCTTCAATTCCTAGTTGAGTCTAGCCAGGATAAGCTCAGTTACACGACAGCATATAGGATTGATTCCAGAGGCAAAAAGTTGCTGTTAGTCATTGCAGTTGAACCAACAAGGACTAGGTAGGCAGGCACCCATCGTATGTATGAGAAAGTAGGAAGCTTCTAGTAGTAGAAAAAGAATGTCACAGGATCTTTTACAGTCATTGAATTTCAATTCCTTTTTGGGTTTGCGAAGACAGCTAAGTCTTCCTACTTATTACTAGAGATAAAACTCATGGCCCAACCTAACAGCTCACTGTCCGAGTTATTCTGGAAATCCTCGTTGACCACAGGAATTTTTGAAGAGCTCAAATAAAACAAATTTCCAAGCTCATGGGGGTACATCTAAAGGATAATTTATACCATTTGTCTATGCTCTTTCAGAGAGGGGACTCTGATAACTCTGTTTTTTTCTTCCCCTTGTGTTAACTACAGCCTTATGATGGACCCCATATCTCCTTTAATAAAGAAACTAATTAAATTCTTGGTTTGAGATCATGTGAGCAGGAAAATGTTGGTTTTGAAGCTTGACTAAAGTAATGTGTTCTTCAAGTTACGATGATGATTCTTTTTCCATCATCTAACTGCCTAAAATGTGTTAGGTTGAGGGACTTTATGGCAGGAAATTGAATGGCTACATTTTGTTGTGTAAACACATTATATTATATACTAGCCATATTGCCCGCGCGTTGCCGCGGGCATTTTTATGTATATAATTTAACATAATTAAATCCATAACAATAAATTTATGTGATATAATTAAATAAAATTTATAGATTAGAAGATAAAATGTATAAATTTTTAAGTAGAGTTTGTTGCGTAAGAATAGATTATATTTTTTATAATATGGGTACATCATCATAAAAAATAACAAAAGAATGCAAACTATATAATTTGCGGGTTATTGCAAAAAAGAGGCATGTTGACATGAAGAATGAAGTTAAAACCTTTCTTCAAAATGAGACATTTATTCCCATGTTATTTTAATTATCATTGCTATAACAATTAAAATTATTATCAATATTATTATCAAAATAATTAAAATAAATAAATTCCCTGGAAAAAAAAATATTTTAAAAAAATAACAATTAAAAAAATCACAAAAATTATCATTATCATTGCGCAAATAGTAAAAAAACAATCATATAATTCAAATAACAAATAAAAATAAGAGAAAAGAAAAAAAATGAATAAAGGGAAGCAAGGAGTAATATTAATTTTAAAATAATTACTAACATAAATAAGAATTTTAGGGCTGAATCAATTAAAAATAAAACCCCAATAAAAAAATAAAAACTAAAAGCATAGATATATATACACAAATAAAGAATAAACATTATCTAAAAATTAAAAAATAAATAAATTAATACCGGATAAAAATTTGAAATAATCAAATAACAAATATAAATAGTTAATTTTCAACCAATAAAAAAAACGAAAACAAAAATTGAAAATTCATTCTTACGTTATTGTCGTTATAATTTTTATAGCAATTGAAATTATTATTAACATTATCGTTAAAACAATCAAAATAATTAACTTTACCTGAACAATAATTTAAAAAAAGCAAAATAATTTAATAAGAAAAAATATAAAAATTAATAATTAAAATCATTGTTATTATTGTGCAGATAGTAAAATCATAAAAATCATTTAATCCAAAGAGCAAATAAAAATAAAAATAAAAATAAAACATTGAAATCTTAACATCTAAAATTATTATCATTATAACCTTTTAAAAAATAAATTAATAAATTACCCCGAGAAAAAAATATAAAAAAAAACATAAAAAACACTAACAAAAGAGCAAGCAAGAAAAAAAATTAAATTATTATTGTTGTTGTTGTTGTTATTATTATTATTATTATTATTATTATTATTATTATATTTGCGCTAATAATGAAAGAAGAGAAATGAAAGATTAAAAAAATACTAAAAATTTTAACAAAAGATCAAAGAAAAAAATAAAATAAGAACTAAAAATTATTATTATTATTACTGTTACAACAATAAAAATTATCAAATTATTCCGAGAGGTAAAAAACCTAAAAAACAGTAACAAAAGAGCAAGCAAGAAAAACAATTAAATTATTATTATTATTATTATTATTATTATTATTATTATTATTATTATATTTGTGCTAATAATGAAAGGAAAAAAATGAAAGATTAAAAAATTCCTAAATTTTTTAACAAAAGATAAAAAAATAAAATAAAATGAAAATAAAAATTATCATTATTATTACTGTAACAACAATAAAAATTATTAAATTATTTTGAAAAAAAAAACTTAAAAAACAGTAATAAAAGAGTAAGCAAGAAAAACAATTAAATTATTATTATTATTATTATTATTAGTATGTTAATAATGAAAAAAAGAAAATAAATGAAAGATTAAAAATATCTTAAAAACTTTAACAAAAAATCAAATAAAAATTATTTTGTAAAAAAAAAAAAAGATGAAAAATCAATAAAAAAAAGCAAAAGATTTTTCTTTAAAAAACCACTAAAATTATCATTATCATTGCATAAATAGTAAAATTATAAAAATAATCTAATCAAAAAGAAAAAAAAAGAAAAAAGGGAAAAAGAGAACAATATTAATAGTAAAATGATTACTATAACAATAAAAATTATTATTAATATTACTATCATGACAATTAAAATAATTAAATTGCACTGGAAAATCATAAAACAAAAAAATTGAATAAAAAAAGTTAAAAAAAATAACTAAAATTGTCATTATCATTGCGTAAATAGTAAAATCATAAAAATTATTTAATCTAAATAACAAAAAAAAATAACTGGAAAAAAAGAATAAAAGGGAAAAATATGCAATATTAATTTTAAAATAATTATCAACAAAAATTAAAATTTTAGGATTGAAATTATTAAAAATAAAACTTAAAAAAAGACAAAAACTAAAAGCATAGATGCATAAATATCAATAAAAAAAAATATTATAAAAAAAAACAAATGAATTAATATAAAATAAAAAATTAAAAGAATAAGGACTGAAATGAAAAATAACCTATAGAAATTTAATTTCAATTGAAGGATAAATCTGAAAAAAATAATAATTGGAGGACCAAAAATAATTAATCGTAATTGTTGTCATTTAATCAAAACAATTAGAAGAAGAGGGACTGAAATCAAACTTTGGATATATGAACAATTTGAATTGGAGGGCCTAATCAAGGAAATCAAAAGATCTGTACCATAAAAATTCAAGGAACCGAAAATAAATCAAAAATTAAAAGTATAGGGACTGGAATAAAACTCCTTTATATAATCATTTTTAATTGAAGGGCACAATTGAAAACAATGAAACTTTCAATTAAAAAAATCAGTAATCAAATTGAAATAAAAACCTCAGGGACCAAAAAAAACTTATTATAAACGTAAGGGACTGAAGCCGACTTTGGTTCGGCTGGAGAGAGAAAACGGACATCGGACAAACAACCGTCCGTTGCCGTTTACCGGCACATATAGGACCGGCACGCGCCGCGACGGAAGATAGAGGACCTATCGGCGCACCTCCTAACATGGCGGAAGTTAAATTTTAACGGAGGGAAGAAGTCTCACGCGCCGCCTATAAGGCGCGTAATTGGTGAACGCTGCTGGCGCGTCCGTACGACGCGCGCAGCAGTTAATCGGGAAAAATAATAAAATAATAGTCAATGACGTACATGCCCTGTCAGCCAGCGATATTTACGAAAAAACCTGAGGGGAAAGGACGTAGATACCCCCGTTTACTGTGTTCTATTTTGTCATTACAGGGGGCTTTTTACGTCGATTCGCTGTGCAAATAAAGTTGAAAATCCGGTTCAGCTCCGAGTACTGTGAACTAATTTGTCGTTTATGGGGGCTATTTGCGTCGTTTCAATGTGCAACAAATTTGAAAATATTGCCCGTGTCCCGTGGAAAAGCTGAAAATGACATTGGCACCGGTGGCTGAAGATTTTCGATCCTGGGGGTAAAATCATCATTTTACTGTCGCAATGAATAGTAATCTGTGCCTGGGTGAACAGTGAAGAAACGCACAGTAAAAGGGGCACGGCAATTATCTTTTAGTTAATATGTGTGTGTGTGTGTGTGTAAAATGAAGTCTTTTAGATGATTTAATTATGAATATTGGATTGGATCACTTCAAATGTTACATCGATATGGTTGCATTTTGGAGTCGCCCGTACAATCCCACCGGTCTCCTCGTGATTTTACAGCTTTAATTCAATTGATACGTCAACCTCTTCTTTCCTTTTCTTTTTGGCTAATTTCTGTTTGCATTGATTAAAATTTATTTTTGAAGTTATTTTTTCTTTTTCTTTGAATTAAAATTTATTCTCCGTCACTTTTTCTCTGATTCCCAGATGGATCATGACCCATGGCTGCCCTCCTTTTTCCTGGTATCATTGCAGCTGACCCATTCTTTTTCGGGTCCATTTTTTCCGAATGCAATAATAACTTCAAAACAATTCCATACCCTTTTTTTCCTCTTCAAATTTGCAGGCCATTTCTATAAAGTAATCGCCTGAATTAAATGAATATTATACTGCCTGCCTTTAAGAATTAGACCCTTAAAATAGTAGTGTTGACTTTGATCCCCTCTTGCTCAATCCACATTTTCTACTGGGTCAGATAATAAATACAAAGTGTGGAGAGAAAAATTATATAGACTGAATAATAATAATAATAATAATAATAATAATAATAATAATAATAAGATCTAAAAATGGCAAATTTGGACAGCAATATTTTAAACAGAGCTGTCAAACAACTTGGATATCTGGGTGGGCTAATAAATAAAATTATCTTTAAGCAGTGGTTGAGTGATTTTATAAAAAAATTGGATTAATTTAAAAACCATCTCCCAGCAGGCTCCTGTTCTTGCCAAGGTCTCACTGAAGAGCCTCTATCAGATGACGAAAGACGAAGGCAAGATAATAAAATGTCAAACCTCGTAGATGGAAGAAACAAAAAGGGTTTCGTTCTTGGAATCTTGCTTTAGTGTGGGCCAGGCAATATCGTGTGATACAAGCTTACCTGCTCCACCTTCTTTCCCTTCAATTTATTAAGTGGATGGCCTAAACATGGATTTTTGCACCTAAATTACCACTAATTGGCTAGTTTTTATCTCCCTTTTATGTTTTTTATGCTGCTAAATTTTTTTATATTCAAGAAAACCATATAGTCTATATAATATATTTTATATGTTTGGATAAACAAATAAAATTCTGATTATTTTAGATTATTATAAAAAATATACGTATTGATTCAAACTCGAGATCTATTATACAAATTTTAAATATTTTACTATCTTGTCATGTCTTGTAAAGATTTTTTTTTATCATATGCTAGGGGGTGCATGCTTGATAATATAAATTATAGTTCCTGCAGCTGCCTTTTTTTTTATATATAAATTATAGATAATAGTTTTTTATTGTAATTTAAAACTCCAAGAATATCTAAACAATAAGAAACAAGTAATTTTAAGTTTATATTAAGGGCCTGTTTGGGAGAGCTGTTGCGGTAGCTTTTCAAAGTGTTTTTCGTGCCGAAATATATCAAAATGATGTTTTTTTATTTTTTAAAAATTATTTTTGACATCAGCACATCAAAATGATCTAAAATAATAAAAAAAAATATTTTTATTAAAAGAAAAAAAAAATAATGCACCGCAACAAACCTGCAGTGCAAAAGCTGTCCCAGACAGCTTCTAAGTCTAAAAATCATTTTCAATAGCCCATATCTTATCATTATTCTCCCCCACCCGTAAAAGACAATAATTTCATTTTTTTTTTAATTAATATGAATATCTAAGTCAGTTTCATGTATCTCTATTAATATTCAATCATTATTCGTTTTGTTGTATATATTGAGATCAACTTATATTTCTATTAATATTCAACTATTATTCTTTTATTACTGATTGACTTGGTAGTTGCATGAATCAAGCCGAAATTAGATGGCTTGCACAAGTTGATGTTAAGATGGATTGGACTAGAAATGAGTTTTGACATCACGACACGAGGACTTGGTCTTTGCTTCAACATATTAAAAAAACTTCTTTCTTTACATTAATCAAACTAATTTACAGTCTCTTTGCAATTAAGATCTTAGGTCTTATACTTGATAATGCAATTTTCATATGGTGTTTTAATAAATGCATGTTCGTATGTTGTATATTAATTCTATTTTTTTAGATGAAAAGTATTTTTGTCAAAGCACGAGCGCATATGATTAAATATTAATACATTAACTGTTTGTTTAATACCGTGTTTTAAAAACATTTTAGAAATTCTTTATTTTTATTTTTTTTGTTTTAAATCATTTTTTTATATTTTTTATTACTTTGACATGCTAGTATAAAAATCATTTTTTATAATTATAAAATATTATTTAAATATATTTATAAACAAAAAATATTTTAAAAATTAATCTCGATTATACTGTCAAACTGTGTGTAAGTAATTGTTCTTCGGTTTAATGGCACCAAATGTTTATGTGATTTTCATTTCTAGCACATGCTTTGCATTCAATTATTGAAAAAAAAAAATTAAATCATGTACATTGTAGGTTTAAAATAAATATTTCAAAATTCAACTTCAATCAATAAAAAAAAATACTTAAACACCAACACCAAGTTCAAAAAAAAAAATGTATTCTATATAAATTAAATAAAATTTGGGTTAGCAGATAGGAGATCTATAACCATTCTTGTTTAAAAAACAATATAAATAAAAATGATTATAATAGCTACAAAAAATCACTCAAACAAGTTATGATTATACATGAATGGTCAAATAATAAGAATTCTTTCACCCCTATAACTCACGTAGCAAAGTGTCCATTTAATACTATAAAAAATATATATAATTTGGGTTAAGCATTTTTAATTTATATAAGATATAATATTATTCATGTTTGAATTTAATAGAAACAATACAAAAAAATAATTATAACAACGAAACTACAATATTGTGGTAAAATGATTAATTAATTAATTATATATAAATCTTGAACAATAAAAAAAAATTACCCGGGCAATGAGGGGACATTATTATATATATTAAAAGAGATAAAAAAAAACACCGTGGATTATAAATATTTTCATATCTCCTAATTAAGGACTTAAATTGTGGAAGCTATGCCATACAACAAGAGAGATCCCAAGTTTCGGGGGTGTTTGGGAGTGTGATTGTTTTTTTTTTTAAAGTGTTTTTTGTGCCGAAATGCATCAAAATGATTTTTTTTATTTTTTTTAAAATTATTTTTGATATCAGCACATTAAAATGATCTAAAAACACTAAGCCGTCGGTTTAAAAAAAAAAACAACGAAAAACAGCAAAAAACAAATTGAATCGCAATGCCAAACGGGGCCTTCATCTATCTAAATCGGCACTCTATGCAAAGATAAAGCCTTGCTAGCAAAGAGGAGAAAGGTAGAAAATGATGGCTAACCCTAAACCAACCCTAAATCTCTAATTAACCACAATATTAAAACTTGAGTTTCGAGTAAACTTTCAATTTTATTCTAGATATATAAAATTAAAATGATATAATCTCAATATTTTTTTTTTAAAAAAAAGCTCATAGTTAATTTAGATTTTTGATAATTTTTTTCTTTATAGATCAACTAAATTAACAGAATCATATCTCAATTTAACCCCTAGTCGGTGTAAGTTTTATTTTATTGTATTGTCATAGACTATTTATCAAGGCGAACCAAATTATTCAACCCAATGTATATACAATAAGAACCACACATCAATTATTTTTTTATTCAATACAATCGAGTTTATTTTTATATTCACATGCTATTTTTATCTAAATTTAATTTGATATTGACTCAAAAAATTAAAAATATAAAATGAATATTCTCAAATAACAAAATCACTCCTCGAGATGAACACACATCGAATACTAATACATACAAGTATCACCATGCAACAAAACCTAGTATTGTTCTTTCATTTTTTCAAGGTTTGGACAACCTCGACCCCATTTTCTCACAGTAAAATTCGAACTCCCTCTCTCCGTTGAGACGTTGAGTGTGAGAGCATCCAAACTCTAAAGTGAACAAAGAAGACAAGAAAAAAAAAAGAAAAAAGAAAAAGAAAAAGAAAAAAAGAAGTCCACATCACCTTCCATTGACAAAACATTTCCGCTTCTCCATTCCCAATTCGTTCTTTCTAGTCGTTTTCTAATCACAACCGCCACCACCATGCCATCACGCCCAATCCCTCCCTTACTCCCACCCCTACCTCCCCCTTCCCACCCCCACCGTCACCACTCTACTGTCCTCATTGCTCCCATCGCCGCAGCCACCGCTGCTGCCTTCTCCGTCCTCGTCCTCTTCGCCATCTGCTTCCGCAAAATCACTCGTAAACGCACTGTCCCTGCTGACTTCTCCAAACCCCCGCACCGATTCTCCTACACCACTCTCCGCCGCGCCACGGATAACTTCTCCCCTTCTCTTCGCTTAGGCCAAGGTGGGTTTGGCTCAGTTTATCATGGAACTCTTCCTAATGAGTTCAACGTTGCTGTTAAAGTTATGGACTCGGGGTCTCTCCAAGGGGAAAGAGAGTTCCAAAACGAGTTGCTTTTTGCTTCAAAGCTTGATTCTTCTTATATTGTCGCGGCTATTGGTTTTTCCTATGATAGGAAGCATCGTAGTTTGCTGTTAGTGTATGATCTTATGCAAAATGGGAACTTGCAGGATGCTTTACTTCAGAGGAAATGTGTGGAGTTGGTTGATTGGAATAAAAGATTTAGCATTGCTGTTGATATTGCTAAAGGGATTGAGTATCTTCATAGTTTGGATCCACCTGTTATCCATGGAGATATCAAGCCTAGTAATATTTTACTTGATCAGAGTTTTAATGCCAAGGTTGCTGATTTTGGATTAGCTTGGTTGAAGATAGATAATAGTAATCAGAGTAACCAGAATGATCAGAACCAGTGTGAGGTTAAGAGGGGAGAGCTTGATAAAATGAATGATGGGATGGAGTTGAAAAGGGCTGAATTAGAGAGTACTAACGGGGGTGAAGATTATGGATCTGTTGTGGAGGAGACTGAGAGTGTGACTACTGGGTTTGATGAGTTTCATTTGGGGGTGGATCAGTCGCCGGTTTGTATGACTTCACCAGAGACTTTGGAGGTTGTGAGTGCTTCTCCGGAGGCTGGTGGTGTGGGGATTTTTCCGGAGGGGAATTTGGATGGGGCTAGTATTGAGGGTGGGAAGGAATTGGTTAATGGGGAGAGGGGGAATGGGAAAGGGACAGGGAGCGTGCCTCGAAAGGATTGGTGGTGGAAGCAAGAAAATGGTGGCGCCACGGCGGAGAACAGGGGAGTGAAGGACTATGTGATGGAATGGATTGGAACGGAGATAAAGAAGGAGAGACCAAATAGTGATTGGATTGGAGCTTCATCGTCGTCAAATAGCCAGCCTGTTGGGAAAATAGATAAGAAGAAGAATCGAAAGAGATTGGATTGGTGGGTTTCATTAGATGATGATAACGATGAGAAGGTTTTGAAGAAGGAGAAGAGAAGGTTGCCGAGGGAATGGTGGAAGGAGGAGTATTGTGAAGAGTTAGAAAAAAAGAACAACAAGAAGAAAAATAAGAGAGAAATGGGGATGACTAGGGATGGCAATAATGGAGGAGAGGATTGGTGGCCAAGAGATGTGGAAATGTACGGTGAGAGAAAGAAGAAGAGGAGTAAAAGTAGAGGTAGCAGGGGCAGTATTGAATGGTTTAGCGGGGAGCTATTTAGAGGTAATCAGAATAGCCATGATTCTTTGAGCGGAGAGATACCAAAGAGTAGTGGAATCAGTAGTACACCAAGCATGAGAGGAACTGTTTGTTATGTTGCCCCTGAGTATGGTGGTGGTGGGAATTTATCAGAAAAGTCTGATGTGTATAGCTTTGGAGTTTTATTGTTAGTTCTTATTGCTGGGAGGCGTCCACTCCAGGTTACTACCTCACCAATGTCTAAATTTCAGCGTGCAAATCTAATGCATTGGGCTCGTAATCTTGCTCGTGCTGGAAAACTTCTTGAATTGGTTGATACGTCTGTACAGTCTTTGGATCGGGACCAAGCTACATTATGCATCACCGTTGCTCTTATTTGTTTGCAAAAGTCACCTGCTCACCGCCCCTCAATGAAGGAGGTTGTGGCGATGCTTTCTGGAGAGTCACAGGCGCCTCAATTACCAACTGAATTTTCTCCCTCCCCTCCCACACGGGTCCCTTTCAAGTCTAAATCACACAAGAAGGTTCGGTAAGCTTTAATGTCCAAATTTGATCTCCATGAGCAGCAGTATATAGCTTATGGATGATACCACAGTAGGTGTAAAGAAAAATGCCATCTTTAAATGAAATGATTCGAGCTTTGTTTTACTTGCTCCTGTGTATGCTAGCATGACCTACCAATCCGCTGCTAATATCATAATGTTCTCTAGTCATTAAGATTCGCAACAGCAAGATAAGGACCCCACTTAATTTCTTCTTCAACGATTAGTTTCAGAAATGCTATCAATGTTTGATTAGGCTTTTTAATACAGGCCATGTTTTCACCACCAAGTCTTAGAAACTTTCATCTGGTTCTTCGGATTCGTATAAACAACTTATTCTTTTTGGCGAATTTAGCACCAGTACTAATCCCCTCCTGTCTGCCACTTTTTATAAGTTGGCCAAGCAATTATAGCCAAAGGTATTCGTATAATCTGTAGTTTCAGCTACTAACTATATCAATATTCTTTGTTTGGTGTTGGCAAGGATGCCAGTGCACTGTTTGTTCCAGATTTGGAGTACCTTAATACTGTACCTGGTCAATTGCAAAGAAAAAAAAGAAGAAAAAGGAAACCTATTGCACCTGTATACCAAACTTATAAGATGCGGGAACTTAAGGAGCTCTGCTTGCTGGTGTTTAGTTTGATGATTTATGGCTCCTTGTCATGATAGGAGAACATTCAATCATCATTAGGCTTGGATTCTTTTATTTGTGCTGGTAATTTGCTTGTTTTCTCCAAATTATTAAGGCAGGCTTGAATTATCAGCCATAGCAGTTGATATATTTGCTTTATTGGTAATTGGTGAACAATTGCATTTCAATATACCTTGCCCCAAAAGATGCAGATTCTAACCACCAAGTATATGGGAGAAACGTGAGAGATTACCAGATAGGTAAATCCAAACTGCTACAGGTATATATCATGGGTGGAAAAACTTGTTTGGTCACCGAAGCATTTATCCGTCAGCTATCAGAAGTTGAACTTGTTTATATACTCTCCACTGTCCTGAATGACGTTTGGCAGTTTTGAGAGACGGTTCGAGGCTTTTTTATATTTTATATTGAGTGGCAGGTAAGGCAGATGTTGCTCACATCCAAACCCAATAGGAGAAAATGAATTTGATCCTCTGTGAACCCCCTGTAAGATTTGTCCGCAAAATAGTCCATTGCTGATATTATCACGGCTTCTTTTCAAGCATGGCGAAGCTGGGACAGTGATGAGCTTCTCAAACAATATACATGCATGATTTCACTTCTTAGATCACAAGCTAGGAATGCATACATTATATTGGGAACACTACTAGGGGCACGACAATTCAGCGTTGTTGTAGAAAGATTGTGATCGATCCAGTTTACCAATCAGAACTCTTTTCAAGTTTATGTTTTCTTGTGATATACTTTGTCTGACAGAAAGCTCAAGGTTAAAGGATGCTGGCGTAATTTGGGTGTTGTTACCTGAAGTGTTATTCTTTCTAGTTTTAATCACTTCACATCCAAGTACGATAGATGCACATTGCCTCGCCAATGTTTGGAAGATGTTATACTAAACTTTCTCTATCTGATTGTTGGAAGAGTGTAAGATTGACTCCTGCATGAATCTGGAGAAAACATTTTAAGTGCACGGACGGGCTGCCTTGAGCACAGCTACAACTCATACTAGAACATGTACGGGACGAAGAATTGTATTGGATCGTGCCTTTTTCGTTGATTGAATGTGGTTTTATAGCATTTTCGTCTACAACTCATACTGTCAAGTTTAGCAGTATACATTTGTTTACTGCTCTCTACGGTGCTGATTCGGGAGAAGCGAAACTTGTGAAATTACCATGATGGAGGTGTAACAAAGTTAAACCATAGTTATTAAACTACCACCTGGTCGAGCTTGATTATTTGATCAAGTTGACCAGGTTTTAATTTGAGCTAATTTTGATATTAACTCGGTTAAATTGTGAAAAAACTGAGTATTATCAAGTTGATAAATCTAATCTAAATTGCCTGTTGAATCAATATATTATTGTCTTGGATTATATAAATTAGAATCATAACTCAAATATGTGAATCGGGCTCATTTTCTAAGAAGACACTGTATCAGACAGAGAGACAACCACTGAAACACTTAAAGCTGATAATTTGGACAAGACAGGCTACTTGTACATATGTATAGCATTGATAGCTTCGTTCATATGTATTAGCTGCTTGACAAGACAAGCGTCGATGGATTCAGCCCATTGTTGTCGATATAATTTCGGTTGGATATTCATTTCGAAATAAAATGTTCTGGTTTCAAAATGTCTGTTTTTGAGATTGTATTGTTTTTTTTTTATATATAATTAAATATATTATTTTTTTAAAAAAATTATTAAAATATAAAAATAAAAATATTTAGAATTGTACAATTTAATCTAAAAAAAATATAATAAAATAATTTTTCTTAACAAAATTATAAATATGTATTATATTATGAGAATATCATCACCGATCTTGTAAGGTCATTATATTCTCTAGTCGCTCCAAAATTTTAACATAATATATATAAAAATATCAAGAGACTCATTATAAAATTTTATCTCAATTTAACTGTGAGATTAAGAAATATAATTGATATTATAAAATTATTTATTATTTAAAAAAATATTATTTGACCAAAACAGAATACGCAAAACAAAACCAGTATATTTTAGCTAATATTTAACAAAAAAAAATCCCGAATGAACTAAAATTTAAATTAAAATTTAAATAATATTATTTTATCTTATTTTTTTAACTACCAAAACAACCGAAACAAATCAAAATAAACAAGTATAATTCAGCCTTCTGCAGGAACATACAGTTCTCCACCAGCAGCTTACGACAAAGCTGAAGCTTAGCCCAGCAAAATGGCCCAGTTATTTCTGACAATCCATGAGACACAGTAAGCCCATTTTGACAAGCGTGCTGCCTGCCAGCCACTTGGATTTTATTTATAAATTATATAATTTTTTTATGGGATGATTTCAATTTCAATTTGGGACGGCAATTTAACCACTTGGTTATTATCTTTTGCCATGCCCGTACGAGGTCATGTATTTTTTTCCCCGATGCAACAAGTGGAGATAGGTTTTTGTATTTTCAAGATATTATTTGGTTATTATTTCATCATATAAAAAACAAAAAAAGTACAGGAAAATAAAATATACACATATAATCTTAGTTTGAAACTACCTTAAGAATAAATTTATTTTATTATTTTATTTTTTTTCCTCCAATCAAGAATATTTTATTTTTTTATTCTCATTTCATTTATCCTATGATCTCAACCAAACCCAACCTAACCTATAAACAACAGGATTGTTAGCATGTTGAGAGTGTGTGCGTGTCTAAATAAATGAAAGAGTAATGACTTGTATTAAAACCCTAAAAAGTCCGGCAGCACTATTGCGATCTATAATTGCAATCAATATTTTATATATTTTTAATGATTTTGTTTTCCATGTGCTGAAGTTTCCTAGATGCCATTGAAAAGGGAAAGTAAAGAAGAGGCCCAAAACGAATAATCAAAGTCAGCAAATCAAGAACCCATGATGCAAACTAAAGCTTCAATCTTATCCGATCAAAATCATCACAGAATCTTTTATCTATACACACACACACACACACACTTCTTACTCACCTTCAAAGATACATTTTATTGATCCATATAAATAGCTAAAATTCAAATTATTTTAAATTTTTATAAAAAATATATATTTTGATTTGAATTTAAAACCTACCAAGTATATTTTAAATTCTTTCTCATCACATCATGTCCATGAAGTAGTATATATTTTAACTTGAGATCCAATAAAATCATTTGGTGTCTAGCAAGCAACTACACCGTATCTTATTATTATTATTATTATTATTATTAATAACTTGAGATCCAATAAAATCATTTAGTGTCTAGCAGGCAACTACACGGTATCTTATTATTATTATTATTAACTTGTAATAAAGCCATATGCTTCCTTATCTTTAATCTCACTTGTTCGTCCCAAGCAGTCAGGCACCAAAAGATTTAAGGATACTGGGAACAGATTGTGTTTCTAATTAATAAGCTTTTGAACAACTAAGCAACTTATAAAAAAACCAGACCGGAGAATAAAATCCTTTGCAATGAGGTTGTTAGGATTGTTTCTACCTTCCTAACAATAAACTTATCATCTAGTGATTACTTTAGCTTTGAATTATTTTTTGCATGTGTTAATAATAAAAATATATATATTTTCAAGCAAAAATATATTTTAAAAAATAACATCTATCACACCCCAAATAAATACTAAATATTTTTTTAAAATATTTTGTTAGTGTTCCACTACAAGAAAAGATGATTGTTTGCAACGGACAGATCTATTGCAAACAACAAAGAAATCTGTTGCTAATATTTATTAGTAATGGACGTATTCCGTTGCAATCATGCGATGGCAAATTCACGTGCAATGGAATTTTCATTGCAAATTCCCCCTTTCAATGTGTTGAGTCTTTTTTTTTTTTCAATCACATTTTATATAAACTATTTTTATATATGAATTAATAAATTCATAATAGGGATAATAACTTAACATGAATAAGATGAATATTGAACCAAACTAATTCAAATGAGTGAGTTTCATACATAATTTTCTTACCCGATAAATAATAGATACAATATAAATCTTCAAACTCAACCTTAAACCCAAATCAAATTGTTTCATATATATAACACGTTTAATTTCTTTTATCAAGAAAAGAATGGTTAAGGACGAGAATCAAACACCATGGGAACTCGTGGAGGCAGCTTTATCCAGAACCAAAATTATTGTAATTGGATCTGGTACAAGTCATTAAAGCATTGTATAGTATTGTGGTTTTGAAATATTTTTGATTTTTTTATTTTAAATTAATTTTTTTTATTGTGTTAAAATGTTGTTCTTGTGCTGATTTTAAAAATAATTTTAGTTACATTCCAAAAAAATTACGAACAAAGATATTGCAATTTGACTCACCTACCTGTATCATACGTGATCCTTAATCCAGGGTACAATGACCTAACCAACACTAAATTAATAAAAAATAATGTTATAACCTATAATAATTATTAAAATGCACATGTTATAGCTACTTGTCCTTAGAGAAAGAGATGGAGTTGAAAAATAAGAAAAATCCTTTTCCAGCTCACAACCACTGGTGATCAGATTCAGTCTAAATGTATTGTGGAAAAAATGTAATTAGATATTTTTTTCATTTATAATTATTCTATTTAACGCATACTTTGTCTTCTATCAACCGGTTTTGTTTCCGTTTTTATCCGTGCTACTCAGCTCCTCTCGATCCACCATTAACGCCACCTTGGTGTTCTCTAAGGGACATATCCATTAAGCAAACAATGCCTCTTTTTCATGGCTTTTAGATCTTGATTAACAGTAGAGATTAGGGTAGCAAACTAGCTTGCTGTGCCAGCCATTGTCAGAGCTAACCTGTGTCCTCTCTTGCCTATTTTCAATCTTTCATGAATTTTCACTTAGCATGACTTCATTAGATAGTGAGATTCATATCCATTAAGCAATTCAAGCCTTTTCTTTTCATGGGAACATAGCTCATGATTAGCGTGATAATGAGCTCTTCGAACTTGTTAAGAGATTTTATGTATGATTTTCTAAAAAATCCTTTGTTTTGATGTGAACCCATGTCGTATGCCCTTTTTCTTGGGTGAAATGGAAGTCTATAGTTAAAAGAAGTAACAAAATGTTGTCGTTTTCCATACATCATAGTCTTAATAAGTGTTGTGAATACTATTATCTTAGTATTAAATGCATAAGATAGTTGGCAAATCACATTGCTTATTGATGTAGACAAATTAATTAACGAGTCAACCAACTTATTGCTCTAATCAGACGGATACGAGGTCTCAAAATCAATAAGACCATGCTACAATGGACGGCAAAGATAATCATTCCATAGAGAAATCGTTGGAGAACATAACTTAGTTAAGTTCACAAGTGCGAAAGCGAATGAGTGAATTTACTTTCGTACAAAGCTACTGTTCCTCAAGGAAGAAAAGCTTCATCAATGCTTTCTCTATGATTTAAGGTCACCAATCATCTCTCTTCTTGTTGATTTTTTTATTTTCAAGGGATCTTTGGCAAATCAGGGCCATAGAAGATCACATACCCTAACAAACGTATCTTCTTCTTTAATCTCCATTGTCACCTTACACAAAGAAAGCTTCAAGTCTTATAATTTTTTTTCTCAATGTTCCCTTTACACCAAGGTGGTGAGCTGTGCTTCAAGATTTCCCCCAGTCCACACCAACAAGACAATATCCCACAAGATCTGATACTTGCTCAATATGCTGAAATCCATGGAAGTGATATGACCAACAATATGGAGAATGGTCGGCGGCGAAATTTAATTTCTATGGACAGTAATGAGGTTGCTAGAGATAACAAGAACAATAGTATGAAGAAGATGATGCATAGGGTTATTGAAAGACAAAGGAGGCAAGAAATGGCAATCCATCATGCATCCCTTCGATCTTTACTTCCTCTTGAATTTATCAGGGTGAGAAACCTTCAATTTTCTTCTATTCCTTCCTTTGACAGGCCTTGCTTACTGTTTTTTTTTTTAAATGTTCTCGGGGTTCCATAATTAGGTCACTAGGGTTTGTTTGGGATTTCAGGGAAAGCGTTCGATATCGGATCACATGAACGAGGCAGTGAATTATATAAAGTACCTCCAAAAGAAGATCAGGGAAATTAGTGCCATGAGAGATGGGTTAAAGAAACTCTCCAATTCCAGTTTTGTTGCCTCACCAAGTGGAAGTTCTAACAAATATTCTTCAAGTTCACTAGCTCTCCAGCCATATCCAGGTGGTATTGAGATTACGTTTGATAGTGATTTAATGGGGCGGGACTTTCCCCTATCAAAAGTATTGCAAGTGTTGCTTGAAGAAGGAATTTCTGTCATTAACTGTGTTTCCACCAAAGTAAATGAAAGATTATTCCACTCTGTCCAAACTGAGGTACAATCCATTGTTATCAATAATAACACGGTTTAGGGTTTTATTTTTATGCTCTTAAATTGTTTTCTAAGTCCAAGAACAACTTAGCTTCAGTTGTAATGTTTTCTTTTCCACAGGTCAATGATCCCACATGCTTAGATTTATCCGAGCTGCGGCAGAAATTAACCCTACTAGTTTCTTCAACAAGTGATTTATCCAAGTAAAATGTTGACCTTCTTGGATTGACATCTGCACTGAAACACTATTCTGAACACTTTTCTCAACTTGGTTTTGCTTCTGAGAATCAAAGCGCTTTTACTCGAAGTATTCTGTAAATAATTTCTCCTAAAGGCTACTTGGGTGGCACTGTATGCTTGCTTGTTTATGTGTTCAATTCAATGGGTGGCCTTGCTCTAGGTATTCTGTAAATAATTTCTCTTAAAGGCTACTTGGGTGGCACTCTATGCTTGCTTGTTTATGTGTTCAATTCAAAGGGTGGCCATGCTGTTCTTGATCTTTCCTCCATGCAGTACACCGTAAATTTAACATACAAGTTGATGTTTTATTAGGCAAGAAACTTGAAGGATTTCACTTAATTACGAGTGCTGATCATTGCATTAATATGAAGTATATTTTCTGTTTGATTTTTATTTTTATTTTGCGTGAAAAACCTGTGATTCTGAGGACTAGATTACCGGTGAATGAATTTATGAATAAAAGGAGAAGATTCATTTCCTTTTCCCTATCATCATATTCTGAGGACACAATACGGGAGTTGATTTGTTGTTTAACCAAAACACTTATAGTGTTGGGTCACAGACTTGATTTTTTTTCATGGAATCATTGCATGTTGATTCCTTTTCCTAATTACACTATTTCATGGTAACATTTCTTTCTCTTTTTCTTATTTTTCCTTTTGTTCTACTACTATATGGCCATTTACTCATTATTTCATTAGTAATTTAGAGGCTTGCAAGTCCATTTGAACTTTAAAAGTCTATTACAGAGAATCCCCAGTGGGTGAAATTGCCTCATCATTCTTGGTTCCAAGAATTCATACTTCATTGAACTCAACATATATGGCCATGGTTTATATAATTGCTCTCTAAATTTCCCGTAACTTTTCTCGTTTGATCCATATAAACTCTGCTTGTTATATATGAATTAGTCAACTTTGTTACTTAACTTTAGTAGCTCTACTTTTGTTAATCTCTCCATTTCTATCCAACTGAATTGTTCCTTGATTTGCCATTTTTTTATCTTCTTTTGTTATTGTATTTACTTTTGATTGCATAGCAGATATAGCATTCAAAGCTTAACAACAGTCTTGAAATTGTCATGTTATCGTCATAATAATTGTGGTTTAGTTGTAAAGCATAATGACAGATTTGGTGTGCCACCAACCGGCCGGCCGGCAGCCAGCTGGGTGGGGCTCGTACCACGGTTTATAGGTTGCATTAAAGCCCTTCGTTCTTCAATACCCACATAATGGGATCTATATCTGTTGGGATGTCTGCTAAAAAAGATCTACACCTGTTAAAATCTACATATTGTATTCTTAGAAGATCTCCATTGCTTCAATTTTTGTGGTCAAGGCCTAGCAACCTCCCTGCATGGCATGTGATCATTGAAATGGTGATGGCATCTATCCTCGTGCTGCATGCAAACCCCAACCCCATTTTGCATATTGACAAGCACCATTATATACTGATCCATATACAGGCGTCTTTATTCTCTAGCTACATATATGGGGGGGCTATCAAATCAATTAAATGGCTTCTGTTTCATATTTGCATGAACCAATATATATATATTGTAGAAATAGGCTAGCTCGCATTTCTTTTTCTTGCACGATGCTCATAATTTACATGCCATTTTTATAAATGCCTTGATTCATATTATACATGTATCATTTCATTGCCTGCATGCCTGTGTCTACAAGATAATTTATAGCATTTAGCTAAAGCTTGGCGATTCATCAAAGGACATGATTGACATGTAGAAGGAGCTGCGTGCCAGCCCGCTTGGTATAGGGCCCCTTAGGGGGGGTTCAGCTCCTTGCTTAAACAAGAAGGTGAACCTCATCAAGGTGTTAAAAGCTCCATTTGTTTGAGGTGACAGTCCCTTAACTATCATGGTGATCGATATCATCGTTGAGGGGTGTGGTTTGTGTTAGTAGATGGGGGAGCTTAAGTCTCGGGTTCGACTTTTATCCTTGAATGCCGATTACTAACAAGTTGTAGTTCTCATCATATCAAGCAAACCAATCGATCGACTAATGTGTGTGAAGTTCCATGATAGTATTAACTGGTCTGGATTTTATGAACCAAATACTCCATGTTGGAAAAAAGAAGAAGATTTCAGCTTAGTATAAAATCTACCTTTCATTAAAAATAAATCACTAACAAATAAATAAATCCAAAGTTTGAGGGAGATTTAGTAGATATTCTCCAATAATGTAATCTTATTTCTTGTGAGTTTAGACTCCGATTGTTTAAGCTGGCCTGAAAGACCGATGAATCGCTAAAAATTTCATTAGTCTCTAATTGCGCAAGCTAGCTAGTTCTTTTAAGACACTCATTATATAGCTAGTTATTAATAGTTAATGGGATATACACACACACACATATATTTTTGAGCTGTTAGAATAAAATAAAATGATGAGATTTAATTTATAAACAATTAATTAATAATAATCTAATATCGTACAAGGAACTACTATATCAATAAAACAATTTAAGATATCGAGGAGGCTCTATGAGCATATACGTTCAAATCGTTGAATTTATATGAAAAGCTCGAAATTTAATGACGACAAAATAACAATAATTAATCAAGTGATAAAAATTGAATTTTAAAGTACGATGAAATTGCATTAACTCTAATTAAAGCTGTAAGTAATGTCATAAAAATATCGTAGCTGCAAACATTCTATTGAAGTAATTTCTACGTCCATAATGCCTACAATTCTTAATCAGCTCTGCAGAACCGAGTTCCCACTTGTTTTCAACGTAATTAAATAAAAAGAATAAGGGCAAAATGAATTTAATATTTAAGACATGCTCTTTATAATAATGACAACCACCCTATCTCCTTACAGTGTCGTTTTCTGTCTGAATACAAGACAAAATTGATTCACGTACGAAGATATATGCCTCGTTAGTTTGGAACAAAAAATAAAATTTAATTGGTCGTCGCTGCAATTGCTCTCTTGTAATCATTGAGAAATAAAGCATGTTTACCACTTTCAATTCACACCTACAACTATCATATTTCATTTCCACATCATTTTTTAAAGACCACCTTAAATATTTTATGTGAAAAGACCACTTCATATATATATATATATATATATATATTTGATCTCAACAAGTAAGAATTGATCCAACCTAGTTGAATTTAATTGTTGCTTAAAAATCTTGCAACTTTTGCCACAATCTCTCTTTTCTTTCTTAAAAATACATGTGATATTTTCATAAAAAAGTAAACGCTATTAAGTATAAGATAATGTTTTTAATCTTTAAAGTTTTAATAAGTAAACGATCATTCATTATTCAATTCTATTCTATCAAAATAAATTATAAAAATTAAATACAAGATAGTAATAGTAATGGTGCATTTGTTTGAGTTTCAAATTTAAAGGATTTTCACGAGTATATTAAAAAATAATATAAGATTAGTGTTAGAGTTTAATTAAAGACTTAATAATAAGGCAAATTAATCCCACCCAAGATTTTTTAATTAAAAAATTATCCTTTTTTTTTTTAATCTCTTGCAGACTGAGGATGGTGCCACAATGCATGAGGATGGTGCCACAATGCATAATTAGCTTATGGTGGTGCAGGAGAAAAAGATAAAAAAGAAAGAAAGAAAAGACGCCCACAATCTGCCTCAACCGCTAATCGTGCAATGTTGTTTACACAACGATTTGATTATTCATCCCTTTCTTCCAACTATAATAATAATAAAAAATAAAACTCTTCCAAACTCTTTGAAATTTCATGAAAAATAAAACTCTCACAAATCTTCAATTTAATTTTGATATGGATAATATGTCTTTAATTAAATAATTAAATAGAGACGTGGACGGATATTAGTGTACAAGATTTTGTCAGAACATATCAATTATTAAAAAAAAATATAAATATAACATGAACACAAGATTTTGTTTAATGAATCACATGTATTGTAGAGCCAGGCAACATTTTGGGTGATCTGGAATGGAAGCTGAAGGTAGCTTTCGTCTACTTCTATGAAAAATATTAGGAAAGTTGGTGGCACAACTCATCCTTGCCCCCTATTTATAAAGCACACTGGTTTCTCTGTATAATCATTCGTAAGTATTTAAGGGTATTTGATATTGTGTTTTAAAAATATTTTTTAAAAAAATATTTGATGTATTTTTAAATAAAAAATATTTTAAAAAACAATCTCAACTATTATCCTAAGCAGTCTATTATTATTTCTATCTTAATTTTTGCATTTTCTACCAGTGATTCAAAGGTAGAATTCCGTTTGTTTTGCCGTTTTGTCTTGACTATGATTCTGCTTCACTCTCATAATTTTCGAGTTTTATTAACTATAATTAATTTCCATGTGAATGCCTAAATCAATAATTAGTGAAATTTCTTCCTCTCGCTGCTCCCCTTTTTCTTAACTTCTCCAAACCTAACACTCTTCGTGTTTGTCAAACCGTGTTTTGGCTCGTCACGAGTAAAAATGAAATATCCTTTCTAGCCATTGATGAAGATGATTATATTTTTTTTTTATTTTAATCCACAATTTTCAAGCACTACACGTGAAAAACCCAGGGGGGGGTGGCTAATTTTTTTAAAGAATACAATCTAATTGATTAATAATTTTCTGGCTTAACTTTTGTTACTTTTCTTCTTCTATGTGGCCACACTCTTAATGGCTCTATATCAATTGATTAATAAAATTCTCTTCTTTCTTAAAACAATCATATAGTAATGCTCAAAATTTATCTAATATGACTTCTTGATTAGTAGTCAAATTAAACGCTCGATCTCCTCTAAAAAAATAAAATCAGTATGTACAACACCACAAGCCATGATTCCACATATGAGAAGTTTATTTAACAAAAACGGTATTGGGACTTGTCTTGGAAGAGAGACTTCGAGCCTATTAAACTAGAGTAGTTGTTACGCCTTCTTGATCATATATATATATATATATATATATATATGAGTTATAATAAAATGGATTCTAACAATGAAAACTAGAAAGAAATGGTGTATATTTTGATTAATCTAGGGCTATAATATTGTGCAATTAGTGTTTGTTTGAGAGTCTAATTGAGGTTGTTTTTGAAAATATTTTTCATTCATAATTGCATTAAAATGATATTTTTAAAAAAATATATTTTTGATATCTGCATATGAAAATGATCTAAAAACACCAAAATTTTTAATTTAAAATAAAAATATTTTTTTTTCAAAAGTGTTTTCCAAATGCATTCCTAAACACCTCTAAATTTTAAAAACAGAATATTTAAAATTAAATTCAGATTACTGCCATCGAAATATTGGTTGAAACCATAATAGATAAATAAAATAAAAGCTGCCTAATTTATTTATTTATCTTTTAACCCAAGCCTGTCATATTGATAAGAAAAATCATCCATGCTTGGGTCCTCAAAGCATACACAAGTATTTTACACAAAAAGTAAATACATATTTTTTGTTAACAAATGTTTATGAACTACGTAAGTACACAAATATTTTTCACTAAAAACTACGACACTTGCATGCTAGAATAATAATAATAATTATTATCTCTCGTGAGGTTGCTCAATCCCATTGTTTATATAGCCCTCCATCAAGTTTCAATAGGCGATCACTGATCAGCCTCGAGTCATTTTCAGTCCTACTCACCAAAATGTTTAAAGTCTTACGAAATTGTGCTGGTTCATTGTTAACTGGGATTCGTGTCTAAAATCAAAATAATTTGTCTTCCCTAAACATAAAGTTGAATGATCATTCTTTTTTTGACAAAATGTTCTAGGTCTTTTACTTTTTCCTTTCATATTACACCATAGTCCCCAATTATATTTACATGCATGAGCCAAAATATGAGACCGACATGATGGTCCACCAAGATGTGAACGCTACGGGGTTGCAATTTCTCCAGTACCAAAGTGAAAGCGCCCCACAAACCAAGCTTTTGGTCACGTTTTCCCTCCATGTTGACTGTAATTAAGGTTTTTCTCAGTGGGAAATCTTGTTATATTAGAATGATCAAGAAGCGTTTCTAACAACCGTATCCATTTCTTTTATGACCGATATTGCTGCGAGATATAGCTTAAAATCCTTGATTACCTAATCTTGATTTCAATGTTTCCATTCCAGCAAAGTGGTGATGAATTTTGGCCCCCATTCTCCTTTAATCCCTACCTAGAAGATATTGATCAAGATCAGCATCTGATCTTGGGCCAAGATTCCCTTCATGGAATTAGTAACCTAACCAACTCCTCAGTGGAAGAAGTCCCGCAGGAACATACAGTATTAGCAACTTCAAATGCTAATGTTGGTAGTGGAAATCTTGGATGTGAAGAGAAGAAGGTTGATCGAAAGGAAATCGAACGGCAAAGGAGGCAACAAATGTCCACTCTTCATGCCTCACTTCGAAACCTCCTCCCTCTTGATTCAATCAAGGTAATGAAACTGTTTTGCTTTACTTTATTTCTTACTTCATTATGTAGCATATAACTTCACTAGCTAGGTTTTCACAAATATGGCAGGAAAAGAATATAAAAGATAAAAAAGGCGAACAGATATTTGTGAGAAATGACTACCCTAATTAACATATTAAAACATATATATTCTCTCAATGGCTACTTACTCTTTCTCTTGAGGTAGGTGTTCTTGATCTACACATAATCATGCTTTTAGGTTATTTCTTGATATTGAGAAGTCTTGCAGGGAAAGCGCTCAATTTCTGATCACATGAACGAGGCTGCGAAATATATTAAGCATCTAAAGAGTAACATTTATGAGTTAAGTGTCAAGAGAGATAGGCTCAAGAACTTGTCTAGCTCAAGTTCTTTTGAGCAAGGGACTGAGATTTCAGACCATAATTCGCTGGACAGTGTTACGGTCCGCCATTATTTGGATGGAGTGGAGATTGTTTTAACTAGAGGCTCTAGAGAGGAAGGGATTCTTCTATCAAGAGTGCTAAAAGCAGTTCTTGAAGAGGGATTTGATGTTGTTAGATGTACTTCAACCCGAAGTGGTCAAAGACACTTTACCACTATCCATTGTCAGGTATTGCAATTGCCAAAGTTCATTTCTTTCTAAGTTTCGTAATCGAATGAAATTTACTTTAGCTGTACTGCTAGATCCAACATTTAGTCTTCCATTGGTGAATTATCCTTGCAGGCAAGCAATCTGAATTGCATTGATGTAGATGGGCTGCAAAGGAAGCTAATTGATGTGATCTCAGTATCAAGATACGACGAGTGATTGGCAACATTACACACTGCATGCGTTGAAATGACTCATATCTTCTCTTTCTCTTTTGCTCATCAATATTGGCCTTGTTTATGAACCCTGGATTTGAATTGGTTGTGCTGATATATGCTAGCTTGCTGCAACTATATGTTTCAACTTTGCAGGTTAATTTCTTTTGATAGGACTTGTCGTGTCAAATTTATGAACTCTTTGCAAACTGTGTCAGTATAAGAATTCAGGTTAAACCGGTAAGACCACTAACATAAAATAGCGAAGGATGATCTTCATGGCAAGCGAACACTCATGAGTGACTGAGTATGAACATACAAGGCCACAGGTTTTTTCTTGAGATGTGTAACTTCAGATTTGGATCTTCTCACGTTCCTGAAACATGACTGATCATGCTATAAAACCTGCATCTTTGAATGTTTGAATCCATAGTAAAGTTTTGATCTCATACATTGATGATTAATAGTTCCTAAAATATGAGAAGTTAATTGAATGGAAGATAAAATCAGTTTTCAGTGGTTAAGATTTTATTAGGAGCACGATCCATTATGTTCTCAAGAACGTGAGACGATCTGATGTTAATGCGCACCACACAATTCAAAACCATGATAAAATACACCTTTTATATATTTTTTGAAATCAAATCATTGATGATCTCTTGTATGAATGACTACATCCAGTAACTGGAAAGATGTAAGAAGAAGACATTATCTTTGGTATTTGCCGGGAAGTTTGGCTAGCTCGAAATGCAATCATTTTCAATGGCGAACTGGTTGATTGGGATGGAGTTTTTTTTTAACTTGTTATCGTTTGTCCTCTTGGTTTAAAGCCTGTGATCAAAGTTTCACTTACTCGGGAAGTAATCTATTTCGTAGCGCAGCAGGCATTCAAGCCTATATGAACTATTATGCTAAAGGGAACAAAAGAAACCCGTTTAAAGAAATTACTATTTTTCTGTGTTCTACCTTCTTTTCCCATTTTATTTTCATCTTTTATTAGTTTCAATTTGTACTCTTCTAGCTTTTAGATTAATGGATTCTTTTCTATTGAATTTGCTCGATTATCATTGAAAACAAGGTTGAGATTTTGTGACCTATCCGAACTTCAAACATTTCAATACCAGAAAACCGAAGAGAATTTCACCAAATTGCTAACAAAGTACTCCCTGTGCATTATCACTTGAACCCTGTGCATTATCACTTGAACCCTAATCTAGCATAGGGTACCTTGCAACCCAAATAAAAAACTCCAATCGAGATCTAACAAATTATCTTTACGTGAATCTTAATGAGATTAAAATTCTTGTCCCTGCAGGATAGGATCCTAAATGGGTATTTGATTCTGCGGTAGATTCTACGATTAGTTCAATAGCAAAGCCAAACATGTCTAGTAAATTTTGTACCACAGTTCTTATAACTGTGGTACCTATTAAAATCGAGATGTGAACCTCAGTTTGCGAAAAGCATCATTTTGATGCTTTTTGCCCAAACCACACCCACAATATTCACCACACAACAAATATCTCTCACCGATAGCCAACAAATCTGCAAAACCATCGACCCACACACAGCCCCCACACGGTCTCTCTCAAACCATAAAGAGTGAAAACCACTTCCCTTCTCTTTTGTTCATCTGCATCTCAACCAATTTGTACAACATATCCCCATCGTCTCACTTCTCTTTCGTTCATCTGTGCCCCTCACCGACTCTTGTAAATCAATTCATGGTGTTGCGATGGTGATTTTTTCACCTTTCACTCCCCGCCATCCCCTGATTGTGGAGACGATGGCACACGGTGAAAAAATAGTTTGTTTTATATCCGTTAAAATTATGACTATAAATATCAGGAATCACCACCTAGTATTAAGGTCACTAGGAACCTATTGGTTTGCGTGAGTCTTGGGTAATAAGACTTTTTGTGCAAGGAGAAGACACATCATCCCCAGTGCACCCTATCAAGGTAAGATACATTGTTGTTTGTTTGTTTTTCTTAAGTTTTTTTTTTACACTATATTTTCAAAAAAAAAAACATTTTTGTCCGCAGATGTACCTTTACAATGTAATTTTACACCGCAATAATTTTTTTTTATCTGCGGGTGTACTTTACAATGTAATTTTACACCCCGATAGTCAAAAACAAAATAAATTTTAATTTTTTTTATATATTTTATCCAAATTCCAACAAATAATCATAAAGTGGTTACAATATCCAATTTTTGTTCAAAATATGATTTTTATTTAAAAAAATTAGGCTAGGCCTGACTTAACTAAATGGGCCGCCTCAACCAAGTTGCCCTGTTGGATTTGGTTGTAGTCCAGCCCAAGACACACAAGCAGAGAAAAAAAAAAAGAAAGCCAAAATTGCACTGTTTAGAACACGTGAATTAACATGTGAATAGTAAAATGGTGGTCGACTGACCATCACAAGAGGCTTATCTACCACTTTCACCAGGTAAAGAAGGCCGAGGTGATTGTCACTATGGTGGTGGTGTCGAAAATAGTGGATTGTGGTGGCCGGGAGGAGCTCCGAGAGGTTCTAGTTTGTTGCTTGCCGCTGCAATATCCCTATTGTTGTTGCTGCTCATTATTGTCTTCCCTGAGCTAGAGAAGAAGGTTAGGTGGTGGCTAAATGTTTCTTGAGCTAGCGAGGAGAGAGAGATGGTTGCTGCTAGAGCTAGCAAGGAGAGAGAATTGGGTGATAGTATAGTTAATCTTTACACATTGATTATTGGTGATATAGGCACTTGATTGTGAATGATAGTATAGTTAAATCTTTATAAATTAATATTTTTATAATCATTTTAGATATTATTTAATCAAAATACTATTTAAATTTTAAATTTAAATTGGAAAAAATATTATTTAATTAAGATTGTTAATTTATCCAGCTTAATTATACTTATCATGTCGGCACTACTCTTGATTTTTAAGATTCATGTGTGGATCGAAAATTCTCTCACTAAACTCCAGAGTTTAATTACTGAGATCTGAGTTTTTTGTTTTTTCAAGAGTATTGTTCTCCTATAAGCCTAGTTGGCAGAGAATTTGAAGCATTGCTTTTGAACTGTTTAATTAAGTTCAGTGCTTATATTTAGTGGCAATATCTATGCTTTTAATCTTTATTACTCAAAATTAATAATATTAAGCTCGGAGCTGAGGTAACCCTAGGCATGGTCTCAAGGTGATGGAATAATATTTAAAATTTAATCTCATTTGAAATTGTAATTTCTGGATGACATGTATGATATGCTGTTGCCACCCTTTTGTTTTTTTAGCTAAAATAGTCTATCCTGTCGAAATGGAATTAATTTTAACATTTAAAATCCTTTGAATCTGTCACAAGTCATAGCAATCCTTTTAATATATTGTTATTTAATTTCTAAGGCTTATATCTTTGTACGCTTATGCTTAATGTAGATGATTTTTTTATAAAACAAATGCATGATATATCGTGTAGTATACACAACACGTCTCATTAAAAACATAATCTCTATATATAGAGATTATGTTTTTAATGAGACGTGTTGTGTATACTACACGATATATCATGCATTTGTTTTTGTTTTTTTATATATATATATCTTAGAAAGTGGTATATCTTATTATAAACAAATACGCCCTAAATTATTAAAAATTCATTTCATATCCCCACTTTTTTTGTCAATATTCGATTCCACAGAGAGGTTTGTATATTTTATTAAATTTAGATTCCAAGGAATATTAACCCTCGTAGAGAAGGTCTTCAAAGTTTTTAAAGAACTTGTCAAAATAATATATATATATATATATATATATATATATATATATATATATATATATATATATATCTTGTAACTTAAGTAACAAATTTAATATAATATAAAAATAGTATAAAAATAGTATTTTTTATAAAAATATAATATAACCAGAATTTTACCCGTTCACCTCGATTTATTTTTTCTGAAAAATAGTATTTCCTTGTATAAAAGTGTTAGAGAATAATATAAATCATATTTTGAGACCTCACCTATCAGCTTAAACTTTTAGGTGAGATGGTTTCTTAACATGGTATCAGAGCCTTATTGACCCAACGGTCACGAGTTCAAATTTCACCACCTTCATTCTTTGATTAAAAAAAATTAAGCACAAGGTAAGTGGGCATGTGCAAGTTTCAAGTTTAAAGGGCTTTCACTTGAGGGGGAGTGTTAGAGAATAATATAAATCATATTCTGGGGCCTCACCTATCAGCTTAAGTTTTTAGATGAGATGGTTTCTTAACAAAAAGAAGTCTTCAAACTAAATCAAATTAGATTAATTTGATTCCAATAATATATGTTTGGAGTTCAAATTAGAATAAACTAGAATATGTTTGATCTATTATTATAATAAATCAAATCAAATATTCTATTTCACAATCTTTCTTAACTTGCTTCTAAGAAACCAAGAGATGAAAAATATTCAGAGAAATCAATAATTTGCTGAAGAAGGATTTCTCAAAGGAGACAAGAAAGGGCTAGCAAGCAACAACAGAATATTTCAAGGAATAAAAAATAAGCGTAGCTCTAGAGAACAGAACAAAGATTCTACCATGTTGTTTTCAAAGGCAAGGGTAATGATATGGGCCGATCTTGGAAGCATGCTAATAGGATGGGCTTAATAGCTCTAATGATTAACATGCAAGGCCTACAAATCATTAATCATGGGCCGAATTGAGATATAGTGAACACAATCATTTTAGGCCCATGCCCCTTTTTTATGGTTACTAATGTTGCCAATATATCAGAATCGAAGACAATATACGTAGAAACTACGGAGAAATTAGACAATAATTCTAGAGCACCGGTAGCTCAAATGGCCTCATGCCCAGAATCAAAATGTCCATGAATTTGTTCTTTTCCTCTGGGTCTAAAAAGTGAAGATTTTGTAGCAACAAGTTTTAGGTCTCAATTTCTTTTATAAAATATGGATGACATGAAGAAGTCAGGCTGAAGATGGTATTAAGGAATTATCTTATCTAAAAACTTAAATTTGTAAGTGATATTAGAGCCTTGTTTACTCAGCGGTCACAAGTTCGAATCTCACTATCCCTATTCTATTTGATAAAAATCAAGCACAAGATAATATAAGTCTGTGCAAGTTTCAAGCCCAAAACGCTTTCACTTGAGGGGGGTGTTAGAGAATAATATAAATCATATTCTAGGATCTCATTTATAAACTTAAATGTTTAGGTGAGGTGGTTTCTTAATAGATTTTCGATCCCTTTGCATATTTATTCTAGTCTGAAAGAGCTGGAAACATACTGCTGGTAATTGATGTATGACCTTCTTAATTAATAATGTTGCAACCCTTTTAATCAAACAAATTATATTTTAAATCCCGTTGGAGGTCAAGTTCGAGGTCAAGGTATTCCAATTGACTAACTGTAATTTACATTATTTAAGCAAATAGATTAATTCTTGAGTAATTAATAAATTAGAAACTCTGTTTTTCCCAACAATCGAGAAGGGGAAGTTTAAACTTTAAGGAAGCTAACGAGCACTAGAATACAAGGCTGCATTTTTGTCTTCACAACTAGACTTCTTGTGCTTTGAACTCTCCAATGTTTATACTTGTTCTTGCTTGACTCGCCTTTTATTGTCTTTCAACACTTTGCTCCTTAGTTTTCTCTGCCTATACATCTTCCTGGCTAAGTCCTGTCTTGCAAAAAAAATGATTTTGAAATGTTTTTGCTGTGTCCCCCGAGAAGAAGAACCGAAGATCAGGCACGTTTTTTCATGTACCTTCACAGTTTAAGGTTGTACAGATTAAATAGTTTGTGCTAAATTTTCCTCTCTTTTCGTGCTGCACATGGTAATAGCAGGGAATATCCATGGGAAATCTACACTCTCAAGGAAATTCTTAATGCCACCAACAACTTTCATGATGATAATAAGATTGGAGAAGGCGGATTCGGAAGCGTTTACAGGGGTCGGACAAGTTCTGGCACCGAGGCAATTTTCAATACCTATTTTCTTTGAGGAACTATATAATATATTCTCTTGGATTGCTAATTATATGCTGCAATTTGCTTGTGCAGATAGCGGTGAAACGATTGAAGGCAATGAGTGCAAAGGCGGAGATGGAATTTGCGGTGGAAGTTGAGATACTTGGGAGGGTGAGGCATAAGAACCTGTTAGGTTTAAGGGGATTTTATGCAGGTGGGGATGAAAGACTAATAGTCTATGATTACATGCCTAATCATAGCTTGATCGCCCATCTACATGGCCAACTCGCTGATGATTGCTTACTTGATTGGCACCGGAGAATGAATATAGTTATTGGATCAGCTGAGGGGTTAGCGTAAGTAAACTAATCAACATTCATTTTTTTTTTTTTGAGAAATTAATTTGTTTATAAACTTACTCTATCACTTGTTTGAAAATTAGGTACTTGCACCATGAGGCCAATCCTCATATAATACACAGGGACATAAAGGCAAGTAATGTTCTTCTAGATACAGAATTTCAAGCAAAAGTAGCAGATTTTGGTTTCGCAAAGTTGATACCAGAAGGGGTTTCTCACTTGACCACTAGGGTAAAGGGGACCCTAGGATATTTGGCTCCAGAATATGCGATGTGGGGGAAAGTTTCAGAGAGTTGTGATGTTTATAGCTTCGGAATTCTACTCTTAGAGATCATCAGCGCGAAAAAACCATTAGAGAAGCTCCCTGGAGGGGTTAAGCGTGACATTGTTCAATGGGCCGCCCCATATGTCGAGAAGGGCGCATTTGATCATATTGCTGACCCGAGGTTGAAGGGAAGATATGATCGAGCACAGCTCAAGACAGCAATCATGGTCGCGATGAGATGCACCGATAGCAACCCGGAGAATAGGCCTACCATGATGAAGGTGGTGGAATGGCTTAATGGCGGTCTAGGGAGGACAAAAGTGGTGGAAGACCAGGTTGGCGAAGATGCAGAAACAGACTATAAGGACATGGAATATGATGATAGCACTGATTATGATGGAATGGAAAAATTCAAAGAGATAAAGACATGGCAGCATAGGAAATGACGTGAATTAATGTTAATTTTATTTGGGATTTTTAAGTATTCAAAGGTATATTCATGCGTGTGCTGTTTTTCAATTAATGTAAACCAAAGGGTTGAATCGCAATACCCTTTTGAATCCAATTCTTTAGGGTTTTTTTCCTGTTTAACTATACAGAAGACATTGTCAAATTTCAATAGTTCTCATAATTTGATTGCTTGTGTTGCAAGAAACGTTTATTAAGAAAGATTGTGGAGAACGAAAAAAAAATACTGAGTTAATTTGCTGATATATATATATATATAATCTTTCGGCCGTCAGCAACAAGCCTGAAAACTCCAAAGAGATGGACGGCTATACCGTTTTAATTAAAAACAATATGGAACATAAAATATGTAAAGAAAAAAAAAATATTTCTGAAAGAAAAGTTTTTTTTTCCTCTTGTTTTTATTGTTCTTTTTTAACATAGAAATAAATATTAAAATGAATATTAACGTTGGAATTATTTTATTATTATTCTGAAATAATAATGCTATTTTTTATGATGGTAACTTATAAATAATTTTCCTTATTTATTACTGTATTTGTTTAATTATATACTTATAACATTCATAGGTGGCAATGATGAAGATAACTTCTAGCATATCAAAGTTATATTTAAATATTTGATTAATTTAATCGTGGCCATCATATAATAAAACTAAATTAAACTTTAAAATAAAAATGAAACAATAGTATTTGCAATAAAAACTTATAAATGTTTTTCAGTTCCAATTATACTTATAATTAAATTATTAATTTTTTAATGATTATTATTTCTAATATGTCTTATAACACACATAGAGTTTTGACACCAATATTCATTAGGTAGTTGAGGAGGGCTTCCTTTCCTTTATGTCTGAACAATAAATTACATGGTCATTTTTACCTGCTAAACTAATTAAAACAGTTATAGACTAGGACTAATATGAGTGTAATTTGGCTTAATATCAGTTCAATATTCAATTAAAATTAAAAAAAAAAAACAATATTTTTTCTTTATTTTTTTTTCCTTCTGGGGACCAAAAAAAATAAAACAAAATTTCTTTTGTTTCCTTAATGTAGATGCCGAAAAGTGGATATAACTCCATGAGGCCCAAACAAGTTTCTCATTACTATTACAGGCACCCAGGCTCATTCGAGACTTCTAGCCCATCTTTTTGGCCCAGTTGAAGCTAATAAAGAGGGCTAGTAAGATGGGCCTTCACTTGTTCCTGCATGAACATGTATATACATACACGCGCGCGCACAACAGATATTATAATGCCATGATTGTTATTCTAAATCAAGATCCTCAAGTGAGGGTAGAAAAATAAAAAAATCTTTTTCTTTATCAATTATTTTTTTATCACTTGGAATCTTAAATTCTTTTGAGAATCTAACTCATTGTATATAGAGAGTACAATAACACTTGTAGGAGTACATCTTATATAAAGCAAGCAATTTTGAAAAAAAGAAATAATTTTATGAATTAAAAATTACTAAAAACTGATTAAAAGATATTTTGGAGAGATGAACATGATACAAGAACACAAGAGATGTACTTAGAAATCTAGAAATGCATGGGAGACTTGTTTGATATCATTTGTTTTTTTGTATGGAACTACATCGAATTACGTTTTAAGAATGTCTTTGGCTTGAACAAAATACAAAATTGATTTTTTTAGTGTTTTTTTTTTTATAATATTGATATAAAAAATTAAAAAAAATATATTTAAATATATTTTTAAATGAAAAATATTTTGCGTCATATTGCCAAACTTAATAAGAGCAATTAAGCTGGTGCTGATGCATCGAATCTCTTTATTTTGTCACAATTTTAACTTGCAAAGACGTGAGAGAGCAATCAAGAGGAAGGCAGCGAGATTATTGCATGAAGAATCTACGAGGAGTCTGGTGCTGATGCATCGAATCTCTTTGGAGAATAGATTACGCTGATGATGTCATTGTCAAAAATTGAAAAAACAAATTGACGAGCTATGCATGTTAACCGGACGTGTGGGACTCGTATTTGTATCACAAACAAACAAACCTTCAAGAAAATAACTACAAGTTAGTGTGTCATTCTTGATATGCAATTTTTTAATTTTTCATTAGCTCAATATATATATATATATGTTAAATCAATAATAATATATGAATTTTTGATATAAATGTTAAGGAGTTGACATAAAATCAATAATAATAGTAATTCTATCTAATTATTTAAATGAATTTTATTTAGCACCTTATAAATTGAATAATTGTTCAAATACATCAAGCACAAAACAACTCTTTTGATTAGAGCTAGTTGTTTATCTAGTAGTATTCCTTCCTAGTTGGGCTGCTAGTTAATTTTAAGAATATTTATTCAAATAAAAAAAATAAAAACTCTAGTAGATGTCATTTTCATGGATACAATCAAGCTAACTCTATATGTGTCATCTTATCCTCAAGTAGGAAGGAAAGCAAGTTTAGTGAAATGAATTCAATGGAAAATATGAATATATTTTTATTTAATTTGTATATTTAAACTAATTGTGTGTCAAATTATAATAACTTGTTTTGTCTAAATATGAAAATAATTATCCTATAGTCCCATTTTTAAATGTCTAGTTTAATACTTCAAATTGGATAATAATCCTACTTTGTCATTCACTTTTCCTTGATTATAACTCTAAACCATTCTCTATATTTACCAGAACAAAAAACATTAAATATGATTAGGGACAGAAATACCATATTAGAGTGAGTGATAATTTTGTAATTACATTAATTTCTTCAAAATTAGACTCGTTCTAGTTTCATGAGAGGATAAGAGATACGAGGAGTGCATGAATACATAGGTTCTGCCATTTCATTTCGTCGTTTACCCTCAACAAGATCTCCACCCATTTCATTATCAAACTAAAAATCCAAAAGAAACGACAAGATAATAGAAGAAATAAGATTTTGTGTGTGTGAATGATTAATCATAATTTTTATTTTTTGTGTTCGACATCCTGGCACGTAATTATGGAAAAGGATCTTAAGTAAAGTATCATTTAACTACTATTTCAAAAGATCTGAAACTAGGTATCCCAACTCGATCTGATCGTGCTTTTTGTCATCATCTACTCCTAATGGCTCTAAATTAATTAGCCAAAAGGTGAGCTAATCTTGCAAGTAATGCTGGCTATTGAATATTATCACTACATTAACCTTCATTCTTCACTATTATTTTGATATTAATTTAGCCTATATATATTATGACCAAGCAGCAAGCACGAAAAACTAAATGGGGGTATAGCCCTAGGTATTTAGAGGTGCTGTGATTGACAGAGATATCAAAAAGATAATAACTTTTAGGCATCGATTGGCTAAATTAAAAGGGTGTGATTAACTATTGTTTTTTCTATCAAATAACTAGTGGGGAAACCGGTCGAACTGTAGCTTTGTTGTTTTTGCTATTTGTTTTCGAGTGACCATCGTTGTAAGTATTATCTTTCTCATCACTTGCTTCTTGTTCAGCTTGACAACGACACGTGTATAATGCAGACAATGGAACTTTGTCCTCGCCGAATTCAAATAAATTAAAAGAGAGAGCAGGAGGGGTTTGCATGTAAACATTGGACAGAGACTCCTCATGTGCACAGATGTATATCGGTCCCTACTAGTGACAGGTAAATCGATTGAGTCTATGGAATCATGGTAGATTTTATTAGGGTTTTGATTAGTTACTGAGGAAACATGTCCAGGTGTCGACAGAATTCAGCTCCATTTGAAATCAAGGGATCAGATTTGATCATCTCTTTCCAGTCGAATCGTGTGCTATACTCATTTTTGGCAAATCCTATGCTGCTAATGACTTTACGTGAATTGGATATTAGCTAATAAAATGGCTCTGGATGCATTTATCATGTTGTTTGTAATTTGCATGTATAGTCAAAGTTTCCTGTCTTTATTTTTGGGTTGTTGGTGCTCATTTTAAATTTGTGCTCTCATAGATCATTATTTTTTAGATTAAAAAAGCTATACTTTAAATAATTCACGTAATTAAACGCCAGATAGCCTCTATTTAAACATCAGAATGAGGAGATGGGATCGCCATTCAATTTAAATTAACTCTAGCTAGCATCTAAATCTTTTTACCTTTTAAACTTAATTAACTCTAACCACTAAATTGGTTTTAAAATCCTCTATATTTTATCATAAGTTACAAAAAAAAAAAAAAAAAAGCAAGATCTTGAAAGATTATGAGCCATATCTTTAGTAATCTATCATATAATCATTTTAAAAAAAATTGACTATCATATCATATAATGATAATAACAAACGACGACGACGATAAAATTAAGAATCATCAAAATTATATATACAAGAATTACATTAGGGTTTATTCTTTCTCTCGATATATTGTGGTTATGAGCTTTTATTTAGCATCTTGATAAACGGGTTGGTCAATCATAAGATAAGTGATTGATTAAGGGACGATAATTAAGTGAAATAAACTCGATATAAGGCGAAAGGTGTCGACCAAGTAATCAATGGCTGGCAACAGGACGAGAACATGAATTACAAGGATGATAGCTAGCTAGAAACCAGAATAGTACAGATCAACAAGAAGGGGTATACAAGGTGGGAGTATCCATGAAGAAATCCTGAGAAGTGTCGTGTAATGAGAGGAGAATATAATTTGCTGGGAAAACGAAAATAAAAAAAAAGAGAATAATAATTATTTTGAAATAAATAAAAGAAATGGATTAGAAATAATTCCAAGACAAACTACAAGTGCTTCCACGTGATGCGGGCCTTTTGGAAGGGAGTACGGGAATGGGACTGTCGTTGTCCTTACTTGTGGCGGCTGTGTAGGTGCACGGTGCAGCCCAACCCAAAAGAAAGAAAAAAAAGATTTTAATTTCTAATAAAATTGCCAGAGCAAGAGAGATAATTTTTCATGAATACATAGTTATAAAAATGTTAGTATGTATCTCGAATTAAAAAGAAGAAGAGGGCTAACATGTTTTTTTATTTATTTAATGAATATTCAAATATTATTTTCTTCAAATAATCATTTTAAAAAGGAAAAATATGTTCAAGCGAGGCAGTGGAATATACAAAAGTATTAATTTTTAATTGCAGAAATTTAAAAATATATTCTAACCGTAGAAAATTCTTGTTTTACTATTTTAAGAATATAGTCTAAATGATAAAAATAAATAAATAAATGCAGTGATTATTGTCTAACTATACAAAAAGACATGCTTTACCGATTGTCTCAGCATGCCTGCCTTTGCTTAGCTAGGATTGTGCTATTGACAGACCACGAAATCCATGTATAGATAGAATTATTACTGAAATGATAAGGTTGTCCTTTTAACCATGTAATAGTACTATGGGAACTCCAGTCGAGGACTGTTTTGTTATTTTATGTCTAGCATATTTGGTGTGCTAGTAGCGACCCCTTGTCTACCACAAAGGCGAATATTTCGGAGTCTGTCTGATATTATTTTTAAAAAAATTTATGTTTAAAAATATATTTAAATAATAATTTTTTAATATTAATATATAAAAATAATATAAAAAATTTTAAAAAATTATTTTTTTTCAAAAATATTTTTGAAATGCAGTGTCAAACAATGTTTTATAAAGATGTCGAGAAGCTATTTTCTAGTTGATAGAATCCACCGATAAATATTATATGAATTTTCACTTTAAAAAAAAAAGTTTGATTATTATTTTGTGATAAAAAAAATATAAATATTAAAAACAGATGCCGTTTTGAAAATTAAAATTTCTCTTTAAAAATATCCTAAATATATATTTAACAAGATATAGTTTTATTTTATATAATTGTCACTCTTATCTTAAGAAAACAATAAATAAAAATATCAATTTCATCCTAATTTTCTTACATTTGAAGCCTCTCAATGAAAGAAAAAAACAAAGAGAAAGAGAGAAACTATGACTAGATGAAATTCTAACTTCATTTTCTTAATTGAATCCCCAAGATATCTCCATTTCATGCCCTGCCCTGCCCTGCCCTAAAATATCTCTGCTAGGCTATGAAATTCTGACCCCAGCTCAAAAAAAAAACCCTAATATTTAACTAAATTATCCATGATTGAATAATTGAGTGAGTGAATGATGAGCTCATAATTACATAAGAATTTTCACACACACACACATGGGGATGCTTCAAGTGTCTTAAAATATTAGCCAGAAAGAATGTTGCAGCATTTAAAGACAGAAACCACGACAAATGTTTGCAAGTATTCCCTTTCAATTTCATAATGCAAAACCTTCCAAATTTCCAGGCACGAAAGAAGACAACAATATACATATACATACATATATGTACACACACACACACACACATATATATATATATTGGCACAGCTTCAGAATTAATACATTAATTACGAGAAATTGCTCTGTCCGTCCTCTATGGATTCTAGCAACCTATTCCTCTGAATCATGCAGCTGGTGGGCCATTTCTTGAACTGGATTTACATGGCTTGATATTAAATAATTAAATAAATAAATGGAGTTTTGGATTTATCCTAAACCCTAGTAGCATCACGTAGGGCCAAGAAACTTGAGATAAAGAATGACTGTTGGTTGATGGTTGTCATGACGTAGTATTTAAGGGCATTTAATCAATTGTTTTTTCCCCTCTTTTTTTGTGTGAGAATTTGAAGAATAATTGAATTATTTAGTGCTTTAATTATTTAGTGCATGAAGGGTAGTTTAGGGTCATTTCTATAAGCATTATATACTAAACACACTCTATTAAATTGAGTGGAATGAGAAAATTTTAAAAATTAAGAGCTGAACTAAAATAAAAGATCTCAAACTATCCACCAGTTCTAATACAGGTTCCCAAACTAAAATTTTCTTCATTTAAATCCAAATATTATAGATATTCCTCAATTATATCCCCCAGACATCCGTGTCTATTTATATTTGCAATAAATGCCCCATATTTTCAATGTTTTCTCTTCATATGGAGGATCCAGTCAAGAATTGCATGACACCTTTGGGATCCAGTTGATAAAGGCTCTTGTATAGGGACTCCATAATAATCAGTTGATAATCGGGGGACTAGTTTAACTACCACGAGTGCAAAATGGTAACATTCTATTTGGTTTTTCCTCGTAAAATTTAATCATGTTTACTTGGTCAAATGTAGAAGAGAAATCATATGTACTTAAGAAAATTGTAAGTTATTTGATAATTATTTTCATTAATCCAATGGCTTATATTTATAATTTCAAAAGGGTTGTCAGTTTCTTGAAAGACAAAAAGAGATTAGATTAATTTAGAATTTGTTCGGTTTGTTTTTATCTTCTTCTTGACATTAGAGAAGCTATATACAGCAAGCATATCTGGATTTCTCTTAATTTTTTGGTGCTGGAACTCGTCAATTTGTCCCATTTACTCAGTCTTTGCACCCTCAAGCCCCATGAAAAGGCCTTTCGGTTCTTACAGATAGGGTAATTTTGCGTGCATGTTGGAAAACAATTTTGCTCATCCTGTTATCTTGATTCTTTGAAGATTATGAACAAATTTTGTAAAAAAGAAATGTTTTAACGCGAACCCAGTTCATTAAATTAAAACAATTTTAACTTGCTGATGTGATGGATCCCAATTCTATATACATATATATAAAAAAAAGTTGTAAGTCATGCTGTGGAGATGAATTGAGCTAGCTCGCCCTAGAAAGAGGGGTCGTTATATATATATATATAAAGATAAAAAGTAATGCAATTTATAACGAAGAGAGGTGTGTCGTGCTACTACTGATAATTTTTCTATATTATAAAGGAAAATACAAAAAAAAAAGAAGCTAATCCAACTCTTTATTGGTCTATGGTTGCACTTTTTTTTCATGACCAATAAATAAGTTAGCTAGGAATTACCAGGTCTGTGGACAAAAATAAAAATGGGTCTCTAATTACTCTTACGATCTCCTCATGTACTGATGATCTCCAAATCTTAACAAAACTCCCATCTCTTTCCAGCATACTTTTTTCCTCCCTTTCTTCTCCTCTCCCATCAACATCACTTTCATCTATTTTTTTTCTAATAAAAAGACCAATAAGATGCCCCCGAGTCTATTTATGCGATACATCACTTGACCCACTTGTTCAGCTAATATTTCGTTGGTGAAGCCAGTTTGTGAACACCTCAAGTGTCTTCATGTCAGCTCGGTAATGCTTTTGTGTGAATTCAAGCAACATAGGCCATGTGAAATCTGGATATATTCTTGGATTGCATGTGTCCACTAATTCATGTGGTGGAGTTACCATCTTGTCATTCTTCGGACACAGAAAGAAAGCGAGAGATTTTCTTGGTGTTTGGCTGTTCACCACTGCTCGGTGCAAACAACTCTTGTATATGCCGTTCGACAGAGCCTGAAAAAAAACCCACTAAATATAACTACTTTCTGTAATCATTGACGCTAATCTGGTGATAGTTTAGAGAAATTGTCAATTATTATCCACGTACGAGTAGGACAATTCTATTTGATTATCCTAATTAATAAACAGAGAGAACCACTTCACTTGCGTGAATAAAATTAATATCTTACCATGAAGGTGTCGCCAATGTTAACAACAAAAGCGTCAAAACTGGGCCTAATCGAACGCCATTCGTTGTCTACAAACACTTGGAGACCACCCACTTGGTCTTGATGAAGGATAGTTAAAGAAGTTGGATCACAATGAGGACCGGTTCCTAAAGTAAGGTCAGGTTTTTGGCATGGAGGGTAGTAGTTAAGCCTCATTATTGAATCATTCTCATTAAAAAATTCCCTGAAATATTCTCTGCTCACACCAAGGCTCATTCCTAATAGCTCCATGATCCTTAGTGACAAAGTGTTCATGGCCTCACAATAGTCCTGGTACACCCTCCTGATGAAAACAAAAGGGGAGGGAAAATCAACATTGAACAAAACCAAATTTAATGGGGGGGGGGGGATTGTAACATACCCGAATTCAGCGAAATCTCCCCCCATTCTGTTATGAAAATATTCCTCGATGTGTTTTGATGAATTCTTCTCTGCTGTGTAGCGAAAAGAAAGTGTTTCCTTCCATGGAAGTTTAGAGGAGAACCTGCCAGTAAAGCTACTAGCATATCCACAAGACTCGCCAATTTTTCTTTGGGCCTTTTGTTTCTCAGAAAGTGGCAATTCGAAGAAGCTGTCCATGTAATTATGAGCATGAGCAATGAGTGTTTTATCAACTCCATGATTAACAACTAGAAAGAAACCGTGTTTTTGACATGCTTCGCCAACAAGTCTTGAAGCTTCCATTGCAGCAGCAGGGTTACCAGACAGGAAATCACCCAAGTCTACAAGTGGGACTTGGAGTTCAGGTGCATCAATATTAGGCTTTTCATGGTCAGGCCAAATGAACTGTTGGGGTATGCTTGATTGGTGCCTAAGCACTTGCGCATCAAAAACGAAAGACTTGTTATCATCTTTGCATTGATCTTGTTCTTTTGGATGGTGATGATGGGTGGCTATCGACGGCATGGTTTTGATGCAATCTATTGCCATTGCATTACAAATTCTGAGGCAGGGAAGGGCAAGATATATATGTGTGTGTGTGAAGTTTGAGAGGCAGGGATCGAGGGAGAGTTGGTACTTAGCTGCAATTTAAGATAAAAGAGAGAGAAAAGTGTACTGATGATGATGATGAAAGAAAAGCCAAGACCGCTCTCATTGGGAAAACCGGTGAGCCCAGATGTTGGAATCTTGTAGCTAGAAGGGCTTTCCCTCACTCTTATATGCTTTGTGTGGATTTTATTTTTGCAAAGAAGGGCTTGAGAAGAAGAGGGGATTTGCAGCGTGAGGGGTTGCTGAATGAGAAAATTAGGTGGTAGTCCAATTTGTTGGAGTTCTGTCCTTTTTATAGCTGCCAGGAAAGCTCCCTTCAATGGCGTTTTTTTTTTTTTGTTTGGATGCTCTATGCTCGTGTCAGCTGGGCACTTTGTTTTGTCTTGAATAAAGAGGGTGCTTAGACCTGTATCAAACCCATAACTTCCTGCTCTGTTTTTAAAATGCCACAGCCCCACCTGACATAGCTCCTCCATAGTCTACTCTGCTTTCTTATTTGGGAGCAACACTTGCAAGAAAGAAAAAATGTATCTGTTTTGAGGGGCCTAATTACCCTGTGAGAACAGATTTCTCCACTAAACAATCTCTCTCTCTCTACTCATTTCTCTTCTACCATGTGACTCTGGACCTGTGACCCCATATCCCAACACAGCTCCACTTGTCCATTTCTCAGGTTTTTCATATCTATTCAGAATGCCTAAATAGTAATCATCTCTTGCTTAAGAGCTTCGCGGGGGTTTTTCTTCTTCGGGTGGTTGTTTTTATAAACGTTTCAAGAAAAGAAGAAAAAACACCAAAAGTCAAACGCATATATGTTCTAGGATTCCAGGACAAGGCAAGGAGGTGAAGCAACTCGAACTAAACTTTTGATGCTACATAATTAAAAGAGCAGAAAGTTTAGTTAGCAGCATCGATAAAACCATGGCAGATAGTTAGGAAGAAAAGATGGAACCTAAGAGAGGTACTCGCAGTTTGACAGCCAAGTACTTTGCAATGAGTAGTGTTTTTGTAGCACGTATGGCTAAGCAGAATCATCGCAAATAGAGCAGCATAGGGATACAATGAAAGAGACAAAGTAAAGAAACATTGTTGTTCCTGTTTGAATCAGAAAGATCTTCCAGTTACAAGGTGACACAAACTAAAAAGTAAAGTGGTTCTCCTGTCATGGAAATAGCAAACTATAATGACCTGTAACAAGGACCTGGGCATGGGTAGCCTTGTAGTCAACATCTATTAAGTTTGGTGGTAAGGTTTTGATATGGGCATCGGGGGATGTTCTTGGTCTGGAAAGCAATTAAGGGTGGTGATTAATTTTGATAATTTAATTTTAAAAAGGGGGGGAATTTGATGTCGTTTGCTTAAGTCTTTCCCTTTTATAAATTTCTAGAAAATGAGGCCAATATATGCTTCTGCTTGTCAGGATGTTAATATTTTAAATGTAGCGTACCCTCTTTCAAGCTCCCAACAGGCATGGATGCTGTCATTTTTATTTATATTATTTTATTTTATTTTCATTTCACTTCTCTGAAACCTGGAGGAGGGACAGGTCGAGGTGGTGCCATTATTGATCAGAGCTCTACCAGGCCGAATTTGGAGTTACTCGGGCACGGACATTCATCTTACTTTTCAGGGACTTTTTTTTTAAACTATTCTTACATTAGGTAATCAAACCATGAAATATTTATTTAAACTATTCTTACCAGCAAAATTAGGTGATGCCAGGCAAAATGAAGACAGTTATTGTATAAAAAACAACAACGTTAGCAGCTACAAGTTGAGAGGGTCTGCTAGGTTGTTCGAGCCATGGGAGTTAACCTCAAATAGTAGTCTTTGGGAATTTTCCTTTGTCTAGCTTGGTCGTTAAAAAAGAAAAACATGCTCATTTTCTAAATATTAAAGAATTATTTCATCTAAAACCCTAAGATTTTGACAGAAAAAAATTAAAATATAATTAGTAATATCGCATTGCCAAACACGTTGGAAGTCTCATAGTAGTTTCAATTTGGTGGATTATTGGTGGCAATTATATAAGGTGAAGTGATTGGAGCAACTAGTAGGATAGGATAGTGCCTTGGTGGGTTTGACATAACAATGCCATGTACATGGACGGAGCCTATGATTTCCCTCTGCTCGAGCAGGCCCCAATTAAATCTGACTTAGCACCTTGAATGGATTCTTTGGCCATAATTGGAAAAAGGGTGTCGTTTTAAGGACAACATGCTTCAATTTCCCTTAATAATCCACCAACATTTGCTTGCTTTTTGCCAATTTGTACCATCACTTGATGGTAGCACTCCCTCTTGATTTTACTCTGTAAAATCTCGAAGCAAAATTAAGATGTTAGTTTTAGTGGAAAATGGCCCTCGAAAAATCAATTTCCACTTAAAAATTCAGCTATTTGCTGGTCTTAATCACCTTTTTTTATGTGTGTTCGCGAGCCCGCGTGTGGCTTAGAATTGTGAGAGGAGATAATAAAATAAAATAATCTTTTTGTGTTCTAACATCTGGATTTTCTGAAGTAAAGTTTGGTGTTGAAGAAGACCTCTATACATCGTACTAGTTACCAGAGGAACCAACAATAGGTCATACAAAAGAAAGGACAAAAGGTGAATCCAGTCCTGCGAGATTGTGTTTTTTGCTTTCCAATTTCTCACCACACAAATCAATGTGACAGCCAAAAATTATATGTATAATTCCCCAATAAAAAGAAAAAAAAAATACCGAGAGGATATAAACTTGTTTGATTTAAAAAATAAAAAGTTAAATGTAAAATAGATATATCTTAATAACAGTTTTGAAGTAAATTTATGTTTTTTTAAAAAATAAAAGATACAAGAGGATATATTCCCCTACTATTTCTATTGATTTTAATTTTTCTATCACAAGAAGTGCTGCATCGAATCTCATTTCTATTATTTTAGTTTGAATATTTCATAAACCATATATTTAGGGCATGACTGGAAAACATTATGCTATGCTCCATAAAGGGTTGATTTAGTGCATGTTTAGAAGTGTAATTGCGGTTATTTTTAAAGTATTTTTTGTTTAGAAATACATTAAAATAATATTTTTATTATTTTTTAAAAATTATTTTTGACATAAACACATCAAAAAGATCTAAAAACACACAAAAAATTAATTTAAAATAAAAAATTTCAATTTTTTTTTATGAGCACTTACTCCCAAACACCCGTGATGTCATAATATTTGATTTAACAAATATGAAAAAGATTGTTAATTGGAATGTTAACTTTTGATTTAGACAAAAGCATTTTAGAGACTACAAAATGCCCCTTTTTTTAATTGATTTACGTAGGTAAGACATATTCTGACTTGCATAAATGATATGGGAGTCAAAACTTCCATGATTAACATAGTTTTATTACAAAGTAATCCAGCAACTTCCTAGCATCGTTTCATGAAAGGAAGAAGAAGAAGAAGAAATTCATGGTACTGAAAAAATATTTAGGATGAGACTGAAATCAATTCAAGTGAAATTCATGATATAATCAATTAAACTTGTAATGAAACACACTAATTTATTGTGCTCCAACTAAGGAAAAAGAATGAGTATTCAATTAAAATGTTATTAAAAAACAATTTAAGTTAGAATATTTATTTTTCTTCATGATAAAAAAGGAGATTTTTTTTAAAAAAAAAAAAAGGGGGAGAGAGAGAGAGAAGGGACACAAATTTAGATAGTCTCTTCAGAGAGAAAGAGAATGGAGGAGTGTATGTAGAGCACTAAGGCATAGTCACATCTACTATTTAAACTTAAAAAATAATGGTGTTTTTTCGGTTGACTTATAGTTGCATGTAAAGCACTAAGCACATCTCCATTATTAACATATCTAATAAGTGGGGAAGACTCTAAGATCTTAGATGATGTCTCAATAGTATCACTACCAAGTAGTAGTCTAATATGGGTCAACTAAATCACTAATAACTTTGTGAAAGCTAGGGATTTGAAATGTGTGTTTGTATTACGGTCGTTTTTGCGGTTTAAGTTTGAAAAAAAAATATTATTTTTAAAAAAAATAGTGGAACCGTGTAAAACTATGATGTGTATTTTATTAACAAAATATTTTTAAATTTATAGTTGAGACACCACACAAATCACACAATACCACACCATAAAAATAATCGAAGCCAGATTATAAAATAGATTATAGGCATTTCAATTAATTCCTAGAATCTCAAAGAAAATTGGGATGAAAGATATTATTGTATATACATGAGATCAAACAAAAGATGCTTCTAAGTTTTAAATTATTATTTTTTTCACGGTTATTATTTATATGTGTTGCTTGTAAGTTTCTCCACTAGCACTAGGTTCAAACATTTAAGATTAGATATTTCAAGACAATACTATTAAGACCCAACTATAAGAACTATATATAGGTCTTAAGATGTAAATAATCAAACATTAAATGATGGAGAGGGTGATTTGATTTAATAAAATTCATAGTCAAACCTGTGTGCATATGGATGGTTGTTCCCTAAAGTCAAATACAAATAAGGAAATGGAGAATTGCAGAGAAATGGAATGACTAAGATGTACGAAAAGATGCCTAAGATATTGGATAGTGGAGGAGTGCTTAATTGTCTTGACTGAATTAAGACCAAGGAATATACTATTTATATTTAAGGTGTATCAAGGTAGGTCCATTTCCAACCCTAAAATGTATAAAAGCACTTCTCCAATAGAAACAGTAAAAGAGGGGGAGGGTAGCTATCAATAGGGACAAACCATGAAGAAAAGGGACGCATTTACAGTGAATATACAGCAAAAGTTCTTGCATTTTCATTTTAGTATATGATGATGTTGAAACCAATGGTAGTCATGAAATAAGGTATATGAATGATACTAGAAACTTGTAAGAAACACATTCTAACTATTCTCAAACCTAGAATGATAGCATTCTTCGTGAAATCGATTGTATAATTTAAGCAAAACACAAACCACACAGAATGAAGTCATAGGGTTTACGTCTCATTGACAATAACTAGTGGGGAAGACTCGTGATCACTCTTTAAATCAAAGGAAAACAAAGGTTGTATAGGGCTTTGATTTGTACACCTCTTCATAGTTTAGTCAAACTTTACGAGCTCATATATGGTTTTTCATCCCTGCGTTTGACATGACGATTGAAAGTGTTCTTTTAAAAAAATAAAAAATAATTTTATGTGGGTGTTTCTTAAGGTATTTTGGAATGGTTGACTTGAGCTGCAATATGTTGCGGTGTTGGCAGAATAGTTATGAAGAAAATACCTGGAGATAAATCTGTATGTAATTCTCTCAACATTTGTTTATACTAACATTTCTGATGAATAAGAAATTATCTACAAGTTGAGAACTTTCCACAAACCTGAAACTGCTCACAACAGGACAGAGGACAGTAGGTGGAGAAGAAAGAGGGGACATCGAGGTCTATCACCAGAAGCAACTAACATGATGGTGGAGTTGTCACAATGTCATGCAGATAAAAGGTGGGGCAAATTGAGCTTGTTCTCTTCAAGAGCAAATCCTACGAAACTGAGAGACCCAACAAGGTTGGATCTATTACAACAACTATAGCTTGAGAGTGTGTATCAGTTAGGACAAACACAGTTCTATCCTCTTATATGATGCACTACAAGTTTGCACAATTATTTTTTGGTGGGTCTGGTGGAGGACTTCAATCACATTAGAAATGGGGAGCAGAGACAATCCAGAATGATTTTGGTTTTGGATTTTTGAAGAAAAAGGCGGGCTCCATTCAATGATAGTAAAAGTATGTTCTCTTTGCCAAAGGAAACACTATTGAACCTGGTCCAGCTCAACAGAGTTTCATGTGTCCATTTAAGGGGCAACTAAAGAGCAAACAACAAAAAATTAGGCTCATAATTCTGGATTTACAGGTACAAAACCTCCTTCAATTAAAATGCATAACTGCAGAAAATTCGTATTATTGGATGCTTATCGGGAAACATCGTTGAAACAGAGGATTTTAGGGTTAACATTCTGATGCTCCAGCTTGAAGTAAAAGGGGATGCGGAATGATAAGCCTACATCTCTAGTGTTCTCTCATACTGAAAAACACTCTAGGGTCCCTCTTTGAAGTGTTTTTCTCTGTAGAGGAGAATGCAGTCAGACAATGTCACATCCTAACTTATGGTATAAAAGTTTCTGAGAGAGAAGTGGCTGATGCTACATCTGAACATTAAAAGGACAAAAATAGTGTCCCAACATGTTCTCTCGTGTTGAGTGCTTGCTGTGCCACTATGTCAATTGTGGCTGCTGGAGAGTGTTACCTTGCATTTCAAAGAAGACTATGGAAGTATTGAAGACATTTATTTTCCCATTATAACTTATATTGTGGTCATGCTTGTATTAGTTGTACACTCAGCTCCCACAAAAGGCGGTTGGGACCTGCCATTGGATGTTCCATCATGATCTGATCAGCTAAAAGCAAACCAATCGGATCAACCTCGACAATAAAAAAAGCTGCTTTGCTTGTCATAAACACACCACCAGATCATGTCTTTTGAAGGGATAGCCATGACCATGCAACAAGCTCTATCATAGATATAAATGCAAGAAGAATGGTCACTAAATGATATATAATACTACCAGATCTTCTTAGTTGGAAGTTGTTGGGCCAAAATGTCATATGGACATAGTAATATTGAAAGGAGAATTGCGTATCAGATATAGGTAAATTGGTTTACAAATTCAAGGCAATATCTGAAAGTGACTTGTATTGCCTTGTAATTGTCTTATCATGGATGTACTATTGCATCTTGTTGTCATGGAACAGATGGATCAAACGAAATGAGAAGACAAAGGTTGTACCAATATACTCACTCTCAAATGCTCTCTCTATTCAACCTTTTCAGTCTGCTAATTTCCGTTTGTTCTGTTTTCCTGTTATTTATTTTCCTATTTCCATCCTATAAAGGTCCAAAATTCCATTGATATTTTTAGACTAAAGCGAACATAAGGATCAAAACACAAACGTAGAGAGGGTGTTAGATAATAAATCAAATATGAAAAATCAGGCTGTGAGGGGGCGAGAATAAATTAAATATGAAAAATCGGGTAGACAGCTCCAAAGCATGCTTTTATTGGAAGGTGGGATCTTCATATAGCTGAGAAAGAGCAGAGAGCACCAGGATATTAATTTGGAGGTTAACATCCAGTAAAGAACAGCAAGAGTAAAAGGATACTTATTTAAATAAAAGCTTGGGTAGGTGTCTTCTCATGGGGTTAGATAAGAAGGTTACCTTAAACACACTCAACATGAGGTTCCAGTTTACATCTAGCCCATATTTATGTCGTCATTTTTACTGCTATCCATCCACAATGACTTCAAATCAACATGGGGGAGGTGAGGATTAACAAGGGCATGTAGTGAATGGAAGATATTTTATTTGCAAAGGTATGTTTTTACAGACTTTACATAGAAAGATTTATTGAACCATAAAACATACTAGCTAAAGTACAGCCAAAATTGATTGAAGAAAATATGTATGGCAAGCAAGCCAGAAAAGAAAGGAAAGCCCAACCTGCCGTTAAGCATAACCTGGCATACCACTTGATTCGTGAGACTCACAACTGCTGTTAAACTTCAAGTGATGACTGTTGGCTTGTCCCTTCCTGTGAAGTCTTTCAACTTTGATACAGACAATGCCAGATCTAAAACAAACGAAACATATCATGAATACATATGCAAGTAAAGCCTAATAGATAACATTTTATTTGAATACATATGCAAGTAAAGCCTAATAGATAACATTTTATTTGAAGAAAAAACATTGTGACTGACCTATTAATGGTTTTAAGGCTATTTGGGCATCCATCTCATGTTTAGAGACATCTGCTTCATACTGTTCGATGTAGATTCTGACAGTTGCACCTGCTGATCCAGTCCCCTGCAGAAGTGGATATTCCAGTTATAAGAAAAACAGGAGCTTCTGTAGCCTCAAATTATGACAGGAAAAAAATAATCAATTGAACATACAGATAAACGGAATATAATCCTTGATCCATCAGTGAAAACAAACCGGACACCTTGCTTTGACACCACACTTGCATCCACCTATATGATCACATGAAGATAAGTTAAACATGGCGGTGATATCATACTACTGATGCTTGGTGAAATTATAACAAGTTAAATATAATAAACATGCAGTGTTTAACTTACAGGATCAGTGTAAGTAAAGTCATCTGCAAACTTAAGGGTGTATTTTCCTATAAAGCAGATTGTATATACAATGTTTAGACTTTGTCAGATAGAAGAATGTGATTATGAAGAGGAGATCAGATGCGAACTTACCATACTGGTCACCTGGTTTGCTCTTAGAGACTATATCTCTAACATTCTGGATCATTTTGGTGGCACCTTCAGATTCACATTCCTGAAAATTAATATACACAAATTAAAGAGTTGTACCCCGTACCTACCTCTACCAAAACAAAGTTTGGCCCATAGCTACATCCAAAGCATCAACTATATTATTGTCACAAAAAAAAAAAAAAATTAAGTCTTTACTTCATAGTCGTATCTAGAAAAGAAATTTCTTCCATAAGTTGCCCAATGCTCTTTCACAACATCAGCAACAGATACTAACTTCTCCCCTGGTTTCTTGTCTTTGTTTCTGTAAGCAATAATTGAAAGCCAAGCTAAAACAGCCCTGCAATTGGATAGATTTGTTATTATATAATGGATTTGACAACCTTTCATAACAGAAGTGAGATATGCTAAACCAAGCCAAAAAAATCCTAGAAAAGGGAGTCTTAGAAACCAAACATTTTCATTGAAAATGTGATCATGATTCAGTACAATAGAACTTTATGGAACAGAAGCGACACTGAATCAGGTTCACCAAACATTCACAATATACTTAGTTCATAACATAAATCTGATGAGGTCTTGCAATAATCACAACAATTGACAACAAGTCCAAACAATATACCTGTGTTGGAAAATTTGACACATGAAATGAGACAAATATTGTGTTTTGATTATGTCAATACCTGTCAATTTAAAGTACAGCTTTCCAATGACACAGATACGTTAACCAACTATTAAAATTCTAATTTAGCTCTAAAGTTTGTGAACCACTTGAATTAGATTGTAGTTCCATCAGCCAAACAGTCAATCTATTCCTTCCATCAGACCCTCTACTCTTTCACAAGGAATAAGCAAGGAGAATTATATGGCAGGCTTTCTACCCCTACCAACTGCAATATGGCTTTTTTTGTTAACATTAATAGGCAGGTAAAATCCTTAATGCTGGTATATGTGGGAGGTTCATTGGATGCATCTCAGATAGTTACCATATGCCATCCTTCTCACGAATGTGATCAGAACCAGTTCCAAAACTTTCTTCACCACAAATTGACAGTTTTCCAGCATCCATAAGATTCCCAAAAAATTTCCAACCAGTAGGGACCTGAACACAAGAAAAAAGATTGTCAGAAGACAAGCATCCCTGTAGACCCAAACCCTATTCTACCTTATATCTTTCCCCCTTTAATGAAACTAAGAATTTTGTGCAAGATTTTCCTAACCTCAAAAAATGGAAGATTCAATTTTTCAGCCACACGATCTAGAGCACCACTTGTTGGCATGGACCGAGCTAAACCCTGAAGATTGGAGACAGGATATTTATTATTCCTTTCTTTAGACATCAAAAGGTTGAGAAGATCTGCAGAATTATCTACCTTAGGGCCACTCGTAAAGTATGGAATGGCTTCTTGTGCATTGGCAGCAATGATAGCAACCGAATCCGAAGGAGTGACAAAAAAACCTCTACCTAGGATCATGTTTCTGTCCCCATCTCCTGATAATGGTAAGAGAAGTTAATTGCAAAAAAGAGATGCTAATGATATCATGATTAATCATCATACGGAGCTAAAACTAGAATCAAATGATTCAATAAGAAACACCAATAGCTCATTCAACTGATGCAAGCACTACACCCACATAGCGTTTTAGAAAAGACATTTGGCAGCCTAAATTTTCATTTCAACTTTTTCAATCTATCTTGTCAAACACTCTTACCAAAACCTCAAGGTCTCAAACAAAGTTCATGCCCTGGAATTATAGATCGTGGTATTCCTATTCATTCTAAGGATTTAAAGTACTTTAACATAAATCTTCTTTTGCTCTAGCATACAGCGGCAAAATAAGCAACCCAAATATTGGATGGTCATATCAACCTAGCATATTTTAATCAAAATCCATCCTACAGTGATATCAAACCTTGATTTAAATTCAACTAGCCTTATCAAGGTTGGCTTCACAGGTTTCCCAAGCTTGGCGGAAATGCTATATGAGACGGTTTGCCATCCAAATCACTTCATTCAAGATTTGCACCAGCCCTTCCAAAACTTCTCCCTTCCTATTTAACTGTTTTTCTAGGTATAAAGCAGTGAAAAATGCTGAAACGACAACAAATTTGAGACTCAAAAGTATCTTGTTGTGTATGGTGCCATTGAGTTAAACAATGTAGCTTGAGGGTTGACTTCAAACTGGCTCATCTATACCAGTGAAAAAGAGAGAAAACAACAAATGCACACACTATGATCCAGATCTAAACACATGTTGCAAATTGATTAAATAAAGTACCTTCACTATTGGTAACAACATTTACTGACAAAGTGCTCCTGATACGTATGCATAACTGGCCAAATTAAGAGTAATCCAGTTGGACTTACTAATTAATATAACACGTGTGGCTCTGTAATCGGGTGTTTCTCTAAAGTGATCCAACAGTTTGTGCTTTTAGCTATTCATCTCTGAATCAAAAACTTACTTATATCTTCCATCAATGTTTGAAACTAAATTCAATTTATAGCTCTTTATTCTATATTTTGTCAGTCAATAAAAGGGTAAAGTTTATTTTTCAGTAAAACCAAGCTCATTATTCCATATCTTGTCAGTCAATAAAAACTTTCTCCACAACCTAAAGTCCATTTGCAATTAAAACTTCATCTAGTAGATGCCACAAAAGTGGAACAGCTAACTTTCAGTGCAAAATTCAGCTCAAAACCTAAGGTAATTACTCAGTGCAGCCTAAACATGCCTATGAATTCATGCATACATTCAAAACACTTGAAAAATGAGAAAAATCTGTTTCTTCAAAAGTCTTGCGACATACCATCACTTGCAGCTCCAAAATCTGGTCCATTCTCACCATACATGATGTTGACCAAATCCTTGGCATATCTATTTTAAAGTAAAAGATATGCTATCAAATAATTTCAATTCACTACATGGTATAGAAGTTATTAGCCATCTTACGTGAGATTAGGATCTGGATGGCCACGACCAAAATCCTCCAGAGGTACCCCATTTGAAATTGACTCCTACATGCCAAACTAACATCTGTTACAGGAATTATACTATAGTTGAAAACTATTTTCAAAATGTATCATCCAGAAAATACCGGACTGGCCCCAAGCTTGTCCACAAAGATGGGTTTTGCGTAAGCACCAGTAACAGCATGCATGGCATCAAATATAAACCTGAAAGTAACACAAAAAAATTGGACATGCTTCTGTACAGGAAAAATAAATGATGTGAAGTAGAGATAATTAAGATGGAAAACACAATATTCCAGCTAACTGTGAAAACAGGCACAGAGATATTGGTCTAGGGAACAGGCTTTTACATAGATGACTACAAATAGTTCAAGGGAATCTTTGTTGAGCCAAGTTGAGATAAGATATGGATTTCAGTGCAGATTAATCATCTGTAAGTCAACTCTTGGAGGAATATAAATAGCCTAAGAAAGCCAAAGGGAATAAGAGAGTCTTTTCCATTTATCGTATGCATGAAAGAAAATGTACGAAACTATTAATTTCACTTGGCAGAGGACCAATGTACCTGAAATCTGACCGTGAAAGGAGACTTTTGATGAGCTCAAGATCAAATACATTCTGCAAAATAATCCATATAATTACTCGCGCAAAAACCAAATGAATGGTCATCCAAATATGCACATTTTTGTTTCTAACCTCCATTAACTCCAAATAATCAGAAACTGGGTCTACTACTTCAACAATGAAGTTTACATATTCCGTAACTCCAAGGCTAGAAAGGTCAACATCAGGAATGTCCGCCATCTTAACCTCAGATATCTGCACAGTGCTTACAAAATTTCAGATTCATGCAGGAGCTACCAAATTATAGGAAGTTAAATTATCAAGCAAGCACGTTTGTCAAATTATGGAGGTTAGATGATGCCAAGTTGCAATCCAGAATCTTCACTTGAGGGGATTATACGTATATAGCATTTTTTAGCAGACAATAAAGGATGAATATTAACCAACATGAGAAGTGCATAACAGATAAATAAGAAAAGCAAGTAAAAATGCTTTTAAAGTAACTAGCCTACACCAGCCAACCTATTTTTCATTCACACGGAGAAAATAATCATACAAGTGGTAGTGCTCAGAAATCAGAATTGCCAAAGCCGGTGTCTACTTTTGGAAGAAAATAAAATTTTCATCTATAGCTGTCACTCTTCAAATAGAATTGTATAGTACAGCAGAGAACAATTGCATAAGAAACTAGTGTACAAGGGTGCAAATATGCAAAGATTACAGTCTAGCTCTTCAAAGAGGACATGAAAACTAGAAGAACATGACCATAATGAAGAAAGAAGAATGAAAGAATAAAGAGCTGCAACAATCAAATACTTTTTTTTCATATAAATAGCCAGATACTTACAGATAGGGTGTTTCCATATATCTTGTCGGTGATGGATTCAGGTGCTGGTTGGCCACTGTTGTAATTAAACTGGTAAATGAAAAGGAAAAAAATACAAGAATTCACATCAACCGGCTAGCTTGAAGGTAACTCAACAGCATCGGTTCATTCAACTACCCGCTAATTTGTGATTGGAAAAAAAAATCTTTTAACCAGGTACTAAATTGCAAACCAGAACATTTCAGGATGGTTTACATTATCAACAAGTATGGTAAATGCAAAAAGGAAAAAAAAAAAAAAAAGAGGATTATTACTAGTAGCATGGTAGCAAACTGCAGTGTGCATATCAGCCCATCATGCTTCATGTTTTTATACAGCTTACAAAAAGGGTACTACTGGGTTTTGGAGTTGAGATGTAACTGCAGTTAAACAGGAGTGTGAGATGACCGTTAACAATTTACCTTGATACCCCAATCATATTCAGGTCCTCCAGGATTATGACTTGCACTCATTATAAATCCACCATTGGCCTGCGGAAATATTTGTTTGGTTAAGCGGGAAAGTGGGAAATTTTATTAAGGATTTGAAATTAGTTGCTGGATCTTGCTCAAAGTATAGATGAGAAGTATGTCCTTGCCTTCCTCTTTCGGATGACAGCAGAAACAGCTGGCGTAGACATAATACCTTCCCTGGAATGGTGGACCATTAGCACCATAAAACAGCCAAATTGCATAAAAATGATTTTGGCGGTATCACTCATACATAACTTAAGATGGCAAAATATGCAATTCTTTAAAGTTTTCTAAAATGGTTCTCAGGCAGACCGTCTGATAAAAGAGAGTTCTGAGGAGAAATGAAGTTAGCAAACTTAAAAATCGAATTAATTGATATCCCAACCTTACTTTTGACTATTAAAACTTCCCAAATGACTGCGAATATTTCTCAATTAAACTTTCTGGTTTTTTGGAGTTAAATTAACTTGAAAAAACAATTTCTAATCAACTCAATATTTGGTTCTATCAGTCAGAAGCTGCTATCACAGTTCACAAGAAATGATCTCAACAACTAGTCTTAGCATTCAGCACTCATCTATTACATCGGTCTTCCTTTGCACATAGCATTTCCTCCATATGACAACAAAAGGACCAATCACAGTGCTTACTTGCCAACAAGGATTTTGCCAACGCCATTCCCTGCAGCAATCTTGATGATTATCTGCATTTTAAATCCAAACAACTCCAATAATGAGCGGAGGAACCGCAGAATAAAACACATAAAAGGTTGATTACGTAACAGCAATCACCTGTGAAGCTTCTCGATTGAAGTAACGACCGTCGCCTCCCAAGACCAACACTCCATTCTTGTAATCCTCAGGTGGCAAAGAATTAAACAATGCCTAGACATACAAATATTCAAGATTTACCAAAAACCTTTATCAAATACCCCCTAAATCATAACATAACAAAAAAATCAAGGCCACAAAACATGAAAGGAAACAATAAAACCTGAATCCAATTTGCAAGGTAGTTTTCCTCCGTGAAAACCTTAACCTATAGGAACACAAATTTGAAACCAGAGTAAATAACCTGCTCCCGTCATCAAAAAATAAAAACTATCAACTTGCACCAAATACTTGATTTTTATTAATCGAAACATCTAAAACCCAGAATTTTAATTCATTTTCCTAAACTTTCTCGGCATCCAAGCATACAAAAGGTGCAGAAAATCACCTTCTTTCGCAGACCACTTGTCCCTGTCTTCTGACCCTCAATTGGCTTTGTTGGCACTGAATTAATCTGCAAAACACAAAAAAATTAAATCCCCATTTGTTATCATTTCCATATAAAACATACATATGTGTCTCTGCAGAAATTACAAGGGGAAAAAAACCTTGATGCCTTCGGGTTCAGCAATGGCAGTAGAAGAGGAAGCTTTCACATGAAGAGAAGAATGAAGCGAAGGTGAAGATTTTAAGATTGGGTAAAATAAAGAGGAAGATGATGATAAAAGAGAGAAAGGAGAGATAGGAGAAGAGAAGAGGACACTGCCATTTGCACTAGTTTGCCTCAGTTTTCTAAAAGTTGGTGAAAAGATCACATTTTCAAGCCTCAAACAACAACAAGAAGTAGCCATTTTTATTGCTTCTTGATTGATAACAAAAATGGCTAGTTTTTATTCAAATCCCTCGTTGTATTCTTCTCCTGCGAAAGTACCGAGCAGGGATCACTGTAAAGAGATATTTTGGGATGGGAGTCGAATAGAAGAGGAAGAGTTGAGGAAATCCATGACTGCCGCGCGTACTTTTAAGATACTTATCTTTAATTTGATTGTTATACACTGTATTCTGAAGATATTTTTTTTAAAATAATCGTAGGTATTGTTTCGCGAGAGAAATATGAAGACATTTAAGATAACAGAGACATGTTATCTTGTTTTTTTGCTTTAGAAAAATAGGAATTCATTTTATATTCTAGGAGGCAATTATTAGCTTTTTTTTTTTTTTTTTTTTGAAGTTAAAGCATATTGAAAATAGTTTTTTTATGAACTAGTAATACACTGGGTTTTTTTATCTATATAAAAAATTAATTGATTTTATATAGATTGTATTTTATTATTTTAATATTTAATAAGTTAAATTATAATTGATAAAATATATAAAAAACGGATGTTTTTTTCCAATCAAAAAGTGATTGAATGTTGCTATTGCCAGAATTCTTTTGATAGAATCTATTAAAAATTATTTTTTTTCTATGTAGAAAACTGATTGTAAAATTTATTACTCATATTATTATATTAAAAATATTTTAGAATAATAATAAATAGGTCATTTATATATATATATGTATGAAGGTGTTGATATTAAATAAATATCAAATTATATAATTAGTCCCACATATTGATAAGGAAAAAAAATATTATAAATAATCATTATTATTATTTTGAATGTCTTATCTATAATAATAAGAAATTTTAAGACCTAACAATATTAACAAAAAAGCAACTAAAAACATGACCACATAAAAATTATTATTAGATTTTAAAAAATTATTTGATTGGAAGAATAAAAACAAAAATAATTTTGAAATGATTACAAACAGAAATTAAAATATAAACATTATGAAAAATAATCTTAATAATAGTGAAATAATAAAAATCGATGAGACCATAATTATTGTTAGAGAAAAAAAATCCATATTTTTTTTTACTTTTATATTATTATATTAAAAGTATTTCAGAACAATGATATTAATTTTATTTTTTTCAAAAAAACTTAGGTCATTTATATATATTAAAGCTCTAATATTAAATAAATATCAAAATATATAATTAGTCTGGTATATTTAAAAGAAAATAAGGCTTACGAATAATAATAATTATTATTATTTTGAATGTTTTATCTGTAATAATTACAAAATTCAACACCTAACAATATTAACAAAAAATAAATATTATTATATTTAAAGAAATTACTTAACTTGAAGAATAAAAGAAAGAGAAATAATAAGAAATATTATTTCGTTAAAATTTAGACATTAAATAGAAAAACTTAATAGTATTGGAAATAAAGAAAAATTGGAAAGAAAAACCAAGAGCATATACATGTAAATATAGATAGAAATAGAAACCACGTAAGAAACATGTATAAAAAAATAAAGGAACTAAAATAAAATCCAAGATTAAAAGTATAACAGATAAAATAAAATAAAAACATATGTAATAAATTTAATTTAAAGGACAAAATTGAAATAAATCCAAACATTGAAATTAAATAATTTAAAACAAAACCGAAAATCAAAAGAATTAAGACTGAAATTAAACTGAAATCCATTATTAATTTGCATAGAATATAAAATTAAAAGAAATCAAACTTTGATACTGAAAATATTAAGTATTTATAATAAATTTACATGGAAGGATGATATTGAAATCAATAAAAACTTTGATACCACAAATATTAAGGATTCCAGACCAATCCATAAAATTAAAAGAATGAGGACCTAATTAAAATTACAATATATAATCACTTTCAATTGAATAATAAAATTGAAACAAATCAAAACCTATATAATAGGAATAACGGTCAAGAAAACAAATTCGAACATTCAGAGACTGGAATGAAATTTGACAAAAATCAGTTCTGTGTAACATCATCCTGCCCAAGCAAGAGAGAGAAATGGGAGGAAACTTCAAACGACCATGGACACGTCTCTAAACACCATCACATAGTCACACGCGCGTGCACCAGGTGAAAGAGAACATGCCTAAAAATCATTATAGACGACGGTTGGGTATTTTTGGTTGCCGGAGTAAGCCGCACGGGCCGTCTGAAACACGTGTGAGTGTGGAAACAGACGGCACGTCTGGCGACACGCCAACAATAAACCATAGAAAAAAAGAATAAAAAAATGGTTAATTACCGGATCACCTCTCCCTCCCAGACATGATTTTAGTCTTTTTCGAGGGATAAAATGGTTATTACACTGTTCAATTAAATATTAAAAAAAACCTGGTCAGACGAATCAAACTGAATATGTGCAATTACTGTAGAGCCCTTCCACCTAGGCGTCGTTTTTTATCCTTTTCAAGGGACAAATTCATTAATCCATTGTTCATCAACAGGAAAAAAAAAAGACTCACATAGGCGCGAAACTGTAGAGCAAATATCCAATGAATAATAGATATAGGTGTAGGTGCATAGGGATTCACCGATCTAATTTAGCTTCTTTTGTGATATTCGAGTAAAAGGTTTTAAGAACTGGTGTTTTTGTTATTGGTATGATGATCAAATTCCGTAAACATCTGTACGACAAGTCATTCACCCCTTATGTTTTTCTAAATAAAATTAACAGACCCATTTGCATTGGGCCACTTTGGTTAGGTAACATGCCTCATCAAGACAATAATATGTTTATTTATACAGAAGAGATTGTGGCTTTTTTACTGACACGATCCATTAATGTTGCTTTCCAAAAATAATGATAAAGAAGGGCATATATATTATCCAATGCCCCCGCACTCTATCGTGGGCAACATCATATTTTTTTTAATGTAAAAAATATTAATCGTGTGTTTTTTTTATTATAATATAAATTTATCTAAAATAATAAATTTGCACAAAATTCCTGTCAAGTGCAAGTTTTCTATAAAATATATGAATTTTAAATCGATATAAATTTATTTGTTTAGTAGTTTTCAATGAAATAACCAGTATAAATTTATCATCATCATTAAAAAATAATAAGATTCAGATATCTGAATTATTGAATTCATTGCATTAAGATTAGCTCATTTTATAATTCAATTTAAATCAAACAAAAATAAAATATAAATTGTGAAAATATCTGCAATAATCAAATAATAAAAATAAATTGTTAATTTTTTATCTACAAATAGACAAAGACATAAATTGAAAATTCATCCTTACCTTATTGTCATTATCATTGCTATAATAGTTAAAATTATTATTAACATTACTGTCAAAACAATTAAATCGCTCTGAAAAATCATTAAAAACAAGCAAAAGATTGTTATAAAAAAACAATAAAAACCAATCACTAAAATTATCATTATTTTTGTGCAAATAATAAAATCATAAAAATTATTTAATCCAAATAACAAATAAAAATAATAGAAAAAAAATAAAGGGAAAAAGAAAGCAATATCAATTTTAAAATGATTATCAATATAAATTAAAATTCTAGGATTGAACCGGTTAAAAATAAAACCCCAATAAAAAAAATACAAAAACTAAAAGCATAAATGCATAAATACAAATAAAAAATAAACATTGTCCAATAATTAAAAAAACCAAATGAATTAATATCAAATAAAAAACTGAAAGAATAAGGACCGAAATGAAAAATAAAATATATTTAATTCCAATTGAAGAATAAAATTGAAACAAATAAAAACTTTGGAGCCAAAATAAATAATGGAATAATAATGATCATTGTCATGTAATTTTATCAAAAAATTAAAAGAAAAATTACTAGAATGAAAAGTAATATATATGACCAATTTCAATAGGAGGACTGAATTAAAAGAAATTAAAACCTTCGCATCAAAAAAAATGAAAGGAGCCAAAAAGATATAAAAAATCAAAAAAATAAGGACTAAAATAAAAACTTCCTTATATAATCAGTTTTTATTGAAGGACACAATTGAAAAAAATTAAATTTTCAATTAAAAAAATCAAGATTAATACCGAAATCAAAACATTAGGGACTAAAATAAACTTCCTACATATATCAGGGACTTGTACAAAAGTTGTGGCGGCAAGAGAGAGAAAATGGACAACCGACACAAAATCATTCATCGTCATTTACCAGAACACCGATGACTGTAATGCTCCGTGATGGTAGCCAGAGGACATCAAGGCGAACCGCCTGACACGGTAGAAGTGATTTTTTGACTACTTGAAAGATTCGCAAGGGCACATTCGAGTGAAATACTACAGGTGAGTCTGAACAACGTGCTGCAAATATTTTGAAAAAATCAAAACAGCCCTTGGTCCCTATGTTAAGATTTTGTTGTTTTCAGGGATTATTTGCATCGTTTCACTATGCAACAAATTCATAAATACCATCTAGGTCCTTGGAGAATCTAAAAATGCCCCCAGTCCCGAGAGCTAAAAGTTTCGGTCTTGGGGTTGAAACGACAATTACACTATAGCAATAAATATTGAATTGAATCTGGGCGGGCATTTTTGTATATATAATTTAACATGATTAAATTTATGATAATAAATTAATATGATATCATAAAATAAAAATTATAGATTAGGCAATAAAATGTATAAATTTTTAAATAAAATTTATTGCGCAAGCATATATTACATCTTTTAGAATGTAGGCACTACGTCATAAAATATCACAAAAAAATACGAACTATATAACTTGCGAAGTATTGCAAAAAAAAGGCATATTGACATGAAGAACGAAGTCAAAACCTTCTTCAAAATGAGACATTTAATATCCCTGCTAATTCTCTTATTCAAAAAAACATCATAAGCTATTAAATAAAATGAAAGAAAAAATTGATGTGAATCAATTGAAAATGTAGCTAATATTGAAGAAAAAAATTAGCGAGGATGATCCATGATGCGAATTGTAAATTTAGTCAAAATGATAAATTTATTTGAATATTTTTTTCCTAAAATATATGAATTTTAAATCATTATAAATTTATTTATTTCGCAATTTTTAACGAAATAACCAGTATTAATTTATTATCATCATCAAGAAAGCATGAAGATTCGGATATTTGAATTATTAAATTTATTGCATTAAGATTAATTTATTTTATAATCTAATTTAAACCAAACAAAATATAAATGGTGAAAATAGTTGTAATAATCAAATAACAAAAATAAATAGTTAATTTTTTATGTACAAAAATTCAAAAACATAAATTGAAAATTTATCCCCACGTTATTTTCATTATCATTGCTATGACAATTAAAATTATTATCAATATTATTATCAAAACAATTAAAATAAATAAAATCCCTGGAAACATATTAAAAAATAAACAAAAGATTTTAATACAAAAACAATTAAAAAATAACAAAAATTATCATTATCATTGCGTAAATAGTAAAATAAAAAATTATATAATCCAAATAACAAATAAAAATAAGAGAAAACAGGGGGAAAAAATGAATAAAGGGAAATAGAGAGTAATATTAATTTTAAAATGACTACCAATATAAATAAGATTTTCAGGTCTGAACCAATTAAAAAAAAACTCTAAAAAAAAATAAAAATTAGAAGCATAGATGCATATAAACGTAAAGAATATCATTATTATTACTGTCACAACAATAAAAATTATAAAATTATTCCGAAAGGAAAAAACCCTAAAAAATATTAACAAAAGAGGAATGAAGAAAAACAATTAAATTATTATTTTTATTTTTATAACTATTAACATCATCATCATTATTATTATGTTAATAATGGATAAAAAAAATGAAAGAGTAAAAAAATCTTAAAAACTTTAATAAAAGATCAAACCAAAAAATAAAATAAAAATTATTTGGTAAAAAAAGTAATTTGACTTGAAAATAAAAATAAAGGAACAAATGAAAAAACTAAAAGAAAGAACAAAGGGAGAGAAAAAAATAGAAATATCAATTCTCAAATTATAATTAAAAAATAAAATTCAAGAGCTAATTTTTTTGAAAAAAATATCAACTCAACAAATAAGAAAATAAAAAATATTTAATACACTCACATGCTACAGTACCTAAATCTACAGTAAAACAGCCACACCGTTTATTGTTTAGTTAATATTACAAAATTATAATTTTATTCTCTTTACAATAAAATTTGTTTCTTGAAAAGTGTTACACGTCCTTTAAATAAACTAGAAAACTAACCCTCTAATGGGTAATAATATCATAATATTAAAAAATTAAAAAAATAATTTGAAATCCAAAAATAAAACATGAAATCTTTTAACATCATATTCTATTTGATTTTTATATCAAACTTAATTTTTATTCTTTTTATTTATATTTTAATATTTTTTTTTAATTTCATCATTTATTAATGAATATTTTAAGAATTAAACTTCATGGTTCTGTCATCATTTATTTCTCAACTCGTGTTGTGAGTCTATCATGTTAGCTCAAACTCATATTTTTTTTTATTTTTTAATCTTATCCTTTACCATTAGGTTATTTTGAAATAAAACTTAATAATTATTATTTTTTGGCAAGTATATTTTTCTTTTGGCCATCCTCTTCCCTTTAGATTCACTACATTTATTCTTGTTGCCTTTTTATTATAATTAAAATAAAATCATCTTCTTAGACCTAGTAGAAGTCATGAGATTTTTCTTTCTATCTTTCAAAACATCTTAACAATATCTTAATATTATTTTTTAAAAATTATTGCAAAAAAATAAAATCTACCCCACGGGGAAACCACAAATTATCTATCTGGCATCATCTGCAGTTGCATATCGATCCTAACATTAAAGTCAACATGTTGACATGCAGCATGAAGAAAATAACGTAGATTTTATGAAACTCTTTATTGGAATGAAGAACAGGCAACATGGTTGTCTGTATATAAAAGCTAGCTCTCTAGTTTCACATCCACAGCAGCCTGGAGGGGAAAGCAAGAATAATTAACCATGAATTAGTTATTGAAATTAATTAATTTTAATTTCTTTTTTTTTTATCAAAAATACCAACAATTTTTGGATGTTAAATAAATAGAACTGCATGTATCCCTATTTGGCGCAAAAATATTTTTTAAAAATAAATAAAAAATATTATTTTAATATATTTATAAATAAAAATATTTTGAAAATCATCTGAAAACGTACAGCCGAGAATCACGTAAAACCATTGGCAGACGGCGGCGACCTCGGGGCGCCGACAAAAACACGCGTTAGCCATCCTCTCCAGGCCTGGTTATAAATTAACTGGCCAGGTGGGTTGATTCGAAAACTAAAGAACCAAAATATGTGTCAACCTTAATAAAACCAGGTTCTCATATCTTTATTTTGTTTTCCTAGTTAATACGACGTTGTTTTGATTCGGGTTGGTTTCCTCAACCTGTGACCTAACCATAATCTACCCCAGAGCATGCATCTGGATGGTACTTTCCAGCTAATTATGCTGCCGGAATCCAGTTTATTTTTTCACTGTTTGGTTACCCACGATGTCATGAAGGTGCAATTTAGGGTTTTTTGTTTTCTAAAGTTAAAACTGCGTTTCATGATTTTTTTTAATTCTTTATTTCAACGTGTTTTTTTAATATTTTTAAATAGTTTTGATATAATGATATTGAAAAATATTTTTAAAAATATATTTAAAAAATAAATACTACCCCATCCTCGAAAACTACACCAAAATCTACACACGCTTCATGCATGCAATCCTCTACCTGACCCAGCTTGGCGATTAGATTCCAAGCCCGATGATTGAGAGAAGTTGCCGGGTGAAAAGGAGAACAATGGATTGTGATTTTTAAGATTTAAAAGTATATTAGATATTGATTTTTAATATTAATAAATAAAAAATAATAATTTAAAGCAAAAAGATTATTTAAAAAATACAGTTAAATAATAATCCTAAATATGCCTTCCAAGAACAATGTATCTTTTCAAAAACAATGTATTTTTCCAGTTAAATAATGTATTTTTAATATTAACATATAAAATTAATTTAAAAAAATATATTTTTAAAACACATCAACAAAATAAAAAGAAAAGAAAACAAGGGGAGAAAAATATCTTTTCGTCATTAATAGGTGGGCTGCTCTCTTTGTCAGCTATCCCCCTTTGAACGATCCTACAGCAAAACAACCAGCTCAATCTCTTCCTCATATTTCTCCTTGACTCCTCTTCTTTATAACCCACCCACACTATACCAAGCATCCCTCTCCTTTTTTTCCATCTTTTTCTTGATTCTTGGTTTTAACGCTTGTTAAATGGCCGAGGATCACGTTCCATGTAAGTCTCTTTTGTCTCATTTCTTTTTAAAAGTTGTTGCTTTCTTGATTGATCAATCCCGTGTTTCTTGTTACTTTGTTTTCGTGTTTTTTTCAATGATTTCTCGTTGGTTTTGAGCTGGTTTTTTGTTTTTCTCTCCCATTTGCGTGTATGACTCTTGATGCTGGGTTTCTTGTTTTCTCTTTGATAGATCTTTCTTTATTCCTCTTTGGTCTGTTCTCTCTGTTTTTAGTCTTGTACAAAGATTTTCACTTTTATCTTGTCCATTGAAATTGTTTTATACTATCTTACCGTGCTTTACAGGGGCCACCTCTGAAAATGAGAGGATATATTTTTTGAATTTATCAATGAGTATTCATTTCTGATCTAATCAAGATGGCAACTTTGTGTTAAATTATAGTTCGTTAGAATTATTTCAATTTGAATCTGATTTAAAAAGAACTTCTTTCCATGGTAATAGCATAGGGAGGAATGGTGTTACTATTGGCTCCAATTTGGTGAGTGTTATTGCAAAATATATATGTAGATTGTTCTGATATCAAGCAATTGGAAATGTGCAGGTGATTCTAATGATCATGCATCGAATATGAAAGGAGGGAACGACTCGCTAGTTGTTTGCTTTGGGGAAATGTTGATTGACTTTGTACCGACAGTTGCTGGGGTTTCACTAGCTGAAGCGCCTGCTTTTAAGAAGGCTCCCGGTGGCGCTCCTGCTAATGTGGCTGTTGGTATATCAAAACTAGGTGGTTCATCAGCTTTTATGGGCAAGGTGCATTTCAATATGGTTTTTTGATTACTTGTTTGTTGAATGACTTACTGCGTGGTGCATGCCTAATACCTGGCTAGTTTGTCTTCATTTGGTGTTTTCTGCATCGAGTAAATGAAGCCTACACTTTTGACCAAATGGTATTTTGTTCTTTTGCACTAAACTGTCTGTTGCACGATCTCAGCACCCTGATTTTTTATGCCGTGAACAATTTTGGTGTCCATGAATCCTTACTTTTTATCTAGGCATGGTCTTAATTCAACTTCTCCAACCTTTTATCGCAGCTTGGTGATGATGAATTTGGGTATATGTTATCTGACATTTTGAAACAAAACAATGTGGATAATTCTGGCGTGCGATTTGATTCTACTGCAAGGACTGCTCTGGCATTTGTTACGCTCAAAGATGATGGTGAACGTGAATTCTTGTTTTTCCGTAATCCAAGTGCAGACATGCTTCTTCAAGAATCAGAATTAGATATAAACCTCCTTGAGCAGGTCTATTTTCTCTTTTTGGTTTTAGTAAGAAGATGGAGCATATTAGAGCATATTGCACAAGATTTCCAAATTCTTGCAAATTTCATTTGAAAAATGTTCAAACTCTTAAAATTGTATTGATTGCAGGCCAGTATCTTTCATTATGGATCAATTAGTTTGATTTCAGAACCTTGCAGATCAAGTCAATTTGCGGCAATGAGAATTGCCAGAAAGTCTGGCAGCATCCTTTCTTATGATCCAAATTTGAGATTGGCATTATGGCCATCGGCAGAGGCTGCTCGGGAAGGCATAATGAGTATATGGGATCAAGCTGATGTTATTAAGGTGTGGTTGAAGCTGAAAAACTATGGAATTTATATCGTTGCATGAGCACAATATACTAGCTCAAATTTTCTATTTGGAAGTGAATCAATTGCAAACATTTCATTATAATATATTTGGAACTCATTGTGTTAATTATATGGAATTGTAGATAAGCGAGGAAGAAATAACATTCTTAACTGGATGTGATGATCATAATGATGATAAAGTTGTCTTGGACAATCTTTTTCATCCTAATCTGAAGCTTTTGATTGTAACTGAAGGGTCAAAGGGTTGCCGATATTACACCAAGGTAACCTTACCAATTATTATTACCTTATAATCTTCATGTCAAACATCAATGGTCAAATTAAACGCAAGATTTTGATTCTAATCTACCCTAAATTCTACATCAGATGAACTATAAAAGTCCCTTTAGTGTTTTTAGTAGAGGCTATATACTAAACTACTCATCCTCATCTTTTTTTTTATTGTTGGTGATGTCAGTTCATATTAGCCAAGGACCTGAAGTAACTAACCATTTGCTGAAAATAAACAAACTATTAGTCTTGGTTATCGTGCTTGGATAATATTTGAATCATATTAATAACTGATGTTCTACTCCAATCTCTGTTGTAATTCTTTAAGAAACACCAGTCATTGATGTCCTACCAGATGATTTGCAGATCGATTCTTTTTGCTGAATTTCTTCAATAATTACCGCATGCAAGTACTGAAGTTGGAACCTTACAAAATGAATGATCTGAATGAATTTGGGGAACCTTATGATATGCAGGTGTATCTAATGCAAAATTACTTATAGGTCTAGGTGGTCTAGGTGCTTGATAGTCAGCAAACCATTAGTAAATCTGAAAAATGAATCGTAACTGCAGCACTGCTAGTAGGTGGTTACTTTCAGATATGATATGATTCGATTTTCTGATGTGGTACTAAAATTGACATAAATTAAAACCCAATGCAGGAATTCAAAGGCCGGGTCCCTGGTGTTAAGGTGAAACCTGTTGACACAACTGGTGCGGGCGATGCTTTTGTTGGTGGGATATTGAGCAGCCTAGCTTCTAACCTAAATCTATTTGAGGTACATGTAGTTGCTTACAAAATCAGAATGGTTTAGAACTTTATCTCCTATTGTTTATTTTGAAATCTTTCCATCAATATAACTTCAAGTGGATTTCATAAAACCTTGTAATCAGACTGTTCCTTTGCTGCAAAAACAGAATCTGCTGTTAGGAGTCTAGACACCATCATCAGTAATGCAACTGTGCAAATAAGCTTGCACTTCAGCAGCATTAATATCTCCCAAAAAATATCCCGTCATTGTAAGAACTCCAAATCTAACCTTAACCGTTCCCTTCCCTCCTTTCATGCAGGATGAGAAGCTATTAAGAGAAGCTCTTCTATTTGCAAATGCCTGCGGTGCTGTGACAGTAACAGAGAGAGGTGCCATCCCTGCACTGCCCACAAAAGACGCTGTCCTTAAACTCCTGGGGAAAGCCTCTCCAAGATGAAAAGCGTAGACATAAATGAGCCCTTAATGTTTTTTCTTGTATTAAGCTGTAGTAGATCGAATTCGTTGCCCGACTCCAAGGGTTTTTGCATGCTGTATTTCACTTCCACGCTCATGAACCTGAAACGTTATAATAAACCCCTCAAGTGTGTTGATTAGGTTATTTAATAAAATCAATGACCTCAAATCTTGGCACAACATGGTCAGATAAACTGCAACTTTCAAAACACAAGGGTGGTAACATGCCGTAACTCTCTGTACCGTGCTCGAGCTGTTTTGCACGCAACAGCCATGGCCTCTAGATCACAAGCATGGCAACTTTCTTTTCTACCACTCATGCATGTTATAATTGTTTCATCTGAACCATCAATGGCTCAAGAAATTTGGATTGAACATAGGAATATGCAATAATGACAAATTATTAAATGTATCATGAGCTTCAATTCTTTTCGTCTAAATGTCATATTTTTCTGACTATCCGGAAAAGAATTATCAAAACGATTATTTTTAAGAATAATCTTTTAGTGGTTAGAATAATTCTTTGAGCATGGCGCAGATCAGGATCCTGAATATTCAAAAGCCTCTTTTATATATACATCTATAAAATTAGAACATAATAAAAAGATGAGATCGTGGATTCACAAATGAGCAGGTCCCAGAAATGGCTGCATCACTCTCTCCTTACATCACGTGCCTAGCACATGCATGCACACAGTCAAGGAGGTCCAGTGTGACTCACGATTGACGTAGCTCACGTTGCACAACTTTCCATCCTTTTAAGCAATTTACGCATCACATAATTAAATTTCCTGTCAAGTACATCTCACCCTCGTAAATTCAACAGTTTCTCATTTCAGACCTTATTTTTTAAAATATGTTTTTTTAACCAATCACAAGAACCTATAATTCTAGATTTAGAATACTATTTAACAGCAAAAAATTATCGAAGGGCTATAAGTGTAAAATTTCTAGATTCCACGAGGACGAAGATTTAATTTTACCCTTGGCAGTTTTTTTCCTCTCGCGTCGCAGTTTCAAACCGATTTCCAACCCGAAATACCGGTCACCGACATGCTCCATAAATAATTAAAAAAAAGAGGCAAATAGCAAAAATCACACATTTCTTTCTCAAGAGACACAGAAAGAAAGGGATGTCGTCTTCTACTAATCTGTCGACGATGCTTAAACCGGAGATCGGACCTGATGGTCTTCCTCGAGAAGCTCCGGTCATTGCTTACACCGAGAAGGTATCTCGCCTTCCCTCTATCCATTGATACTTATTAGAATTTCTCTATCGAATATATGAATGTGAATGATTTTTTATTTTTATTTTTAAATGATAGGTAATCGAAGAAGAGCAACTTCAATTAAGGAAGTAAGTTTCTTATTTCTCGTCTATTTAGATCTGTAATTATCTTTGAATAATGAGAAAATGTAGTGTCCTTAATGTTTTTATTTAGTGTTTTGATCTTTTTCTGAGAAAAAATTATAATAGGGTGAAGCCTGTTTAGATGATCGGATTCGAAAAAATTACTTGCTGTTGTTGTTCACCAAGTTTAGTAGATTTTACTTATATTAAGAAATTTGAAAAAAAAAAGGATTTTTTAGAATTTTATTGGAACTTTTTTTTAATCTTTTTCTGAGAAAGAAAAAATTAGGAGAAAAAAAAGTTGGTGAAGCATGTTGTGGTGATTGGATTTGAGAAAATTAGTTTTTGCTGTTCACTAAGTTTATTAGAATTTAATCCTTATAAAAAAAAAAACGTTGGTTATTAGAATTTTGTTTGATAATTTTTTGTGTTAGATATATTGAGGAAAACTATTCGAAGATTCGTGGTGTAGAGCGAGAGCTAGGGAATCTTACGTTAGAGATGAAACTAACAGCTGGACCTAAGAAAGCAGGTTGGTATATATGTTTCCATATTGTCATTTTTACTCTTGTTTTTAGTGATTTTGCTGACTTTGATGTTGGTTTTGTGGATGGTGATGTGTGGATGAAATTAAGCACTTGAACATCTGAGGAAGAAGATAGAAATGTCAACAGAAAGAATTCGTGTTGCTAAGTTGAAGGAGGAAGAAGCACGAAAGGTTTGTTGCTTTTCATGGCTGAGAACTCAGTTTTTAGTGATAATGAAAACACCTTCACCCTCAGTCCCTTAAAAACATCCACTGAACTCCTTGAAAAAGGCCAAAGAAAAGGAAAAAACCAAAGGTCATTAATGCTTTGCTAAATGAAGAGGTGTTCTTTAAGCACTAGTTTCTATTGATTTTGGAATCACTGGATGTTATTGATTGCCCTGAGATGGAAATATACTATTTAGCTCATGATTTTCTTGCTGTGCACGGTGGGAGTTTGTTAGATGTTTTGTTGTTAATACATCAATGTTGTTGATAAATTGAATAAATCAAAGGTCATTTCTGTTTTGCTAAATGAAGAGGTTCTCTATAAGCACTAGTTTCTGTTGATTTTGGAATCATTGGATGTTATTGATTGCTCTCAGATGGAAATGTACTATTTGGGTCATGATTTCTTGCTGCGCATAGTGGGAGTTTGTTAGATATTTTGTTGTTAATACATTAATGTTGTTGATAAATTGAACTTCCCTTTTCATTTGATATGATGTGGATGTTATTGACTGTCTCTAGGCCTTGGAAGCAGCAACAAAAGTTGTGAAGGAAGAGGAAGAAATTAAGCAGAAGTTGTGTGAAGACTTAAATCAGCTGGTAAGGATCTTCTCTAAATGAACATGTGAGTTTCGCTACTCCTTAATGTTTGTTGGTGTCTCAATATAATTTAATATCTTGACAGGTTCAAGAAAGCAGTCACTCTCAGTTTTCCAGACTTGAAGAATTAAAAAGACGTCTGGAAGCCTTAAACCCGAGTAGAGCATCGATGTCTCCTCCTCCTCATGTAAGCGCTCTTTAATCTAGTTATCTATGAATACATGCAGTGGGTTTCTTGGACAACACTCTCATGGCATACGGTCAACTAATGCACCTTCTTTAGGAGTTCATTGTGCGTGTGAAAAAAGGTACTGCTTGTGTGTGTGTGTGTGTGTGTGTAACTTAGCCAAATGAGGCAGTGAAAGGTTATTGTTCTTTCTCAGTGTAGAAACAACATCCGATACTGGCAATTTGCAAATATGTATTTGGACATATGCCCAGGAACTCAATTGAGACATATTTTAGGCTTTGAAATTGTTCTGAACTGTACTAAAATGAAAATTTTATTTTATAACACCAGGTGTGTTCTGAAAGTGACTGCCCTTAAGGAGGCTACTGTTTTAAAATGTTTCATGTACTGTCATGATTTGTCTGCATTTCTTGTATGCATTGCGTCAAGCTATTTCACTGCGTGCTAGTATAGGCATATACTGATATACACATTGCATTTCAGTAGAGAAATTGTTGAAAGTTTGCACTTGTGGTCATCCATAGGATGCAAAACCATTGGGGCCTGAATCAAACAGTCCTGCTCAAGATGCCTCGATTCCACTTTCAACAGCTCCTAATGCTGGAGTTGCTGAAATTGCACCTAACCAAGCAAATGGGGGAAACGTTCCAGTCACAAATGGGAAAAATCAACAGCCTAATGTTGAGGGAGAAGGAAGAGGAAAGAAAAAAGTCCATTTCCAAGGAAGGGGAAGGGGAATTGGGGCTATTCCCAAGGGTAGAGGATCTGCCCAACCTGGCTGGACAGGGGCAGGATTTGATGTGGATGGTAGAAGTTAGAATCAATATTTCAAGCTCTCCACCTACACGGAAACTGTGAGACAAGCACTTCTACTTTGCTCTATCGAGAATATTCTTTTATTCCATATATACTGGTTGATTTTTCTCACTGTATTCATTAAATTGGATAAAGCTTGTCATATAGATAATTCAGTCTTACTTTATGAACTTCACATGGTGACTTCACCTTTGCCGTCAATTCATCCTTTAAGAAAGTAGGTTATAGAATATTTCTTATTCCTCGCTTTTCAACTAGTCGAAGCTGTAAACTGAAACTCTAGACTCTCCATTTCCTTTGGCATGCAGGTTAATATTTTCTGCCAATGGATTCTCTCACTTCTTCATAATCTGTTGATATAGAAGTGATATTTGATCCGACTTGCCACCATTGCTTCACTGGTGTCACAAATAGAATGCCACGTTAAACTAGTGGTTTTTGCATCACCATTTCAACGATGTCGTATTATGGTAACTCCCTAGTCCTTGCATTAATGTTGGAAGTGCTTTTTGATCTGACTTTCTTGTCCTGCTTTGCTCGGATTACAAATGGGGAGTCCTTCAACCAGAGGTTCAAGAACAGCATGGCTAATATTTCTTTCTTCTTTTCAGCATTCCTCATCATTTCATTTCGGATTACCAATAAAAAAAATTTCATTTTTACTGTCAAGAACGCAGGAAAGAAGAGGTGGGCTTTGAGTTGAACAGTTGAAATCTCACCATCCTCTTCACTCGGTGATAAAAACCCAAAATCGTGAAACTTGGTCCTTTTTGAGTGCCCTCCATGTAATCATGCAGACACAGAACGCAGCGTTTCCAAACCCTTCATTTTCCTTTTCCATCTAGCACTCGGCATTATCTGTTTCTGACTGCCCATTTTAAGATTCCAGAATTTATTCTTTTCTTGAACATTTGCTTCTTCACCTCCATCATTTATTCCGAGAAAGGATTATTGAACTCACATGCTCCGACCACAAGTCTTTCAACTTATCATTGTGTTTGTGTGTGTGTTAGTTCCAAATTGCCCTCAGACAGTACAAAACCCAGTTTGAAGATCCTAGGAATGCTGCTCTCTCCAGCATTGCTACTAATACTCAAATCTGTTGGGTCACGAGACGGGCTGGTTATATAACTTAATAATAATAATAAAAAGATTCAAAACTACGTTGTTTAAAAAAAAAAAACAATTAGTTTCGACCGAGTTGCTGGTTAAATTGTGTTTTATAGATATACCGGGTCAATTATTCTTTCTATTTTATTTATTTTTATAAAAAAAACTAGGCCTAAACCGGCTCTTGGGTTAAAGTGACTGCCGTTTCAAAAATTAAATTCTCAGTATACAAACTCTAGTATTCAGTCACTATCAAAGTAGAAAACCCACCGGAAAGGAGGCCTGGTCTTGTTGAACTAACTCCAGAGCTGTACCGGGGATCCGGTAACCATATTTGCATTATAATATATCACCACTGTCCGTACCTGCTTCTGCTGTGGATGGGATTGATACTAATAGCATATGTCTGTACAGCACATGACTCGATTGACCTATTCATCTTTATATGGTCTGGAGGGAGTGGTGTCCTAATCTGCAAATCTGACGTACCGTTTTTAATTCTTCATAGTACGAATGACTGCTCATCTAGAAGAGATTCACTGTTTCAAATTCAAACTTTCGAAATGCAATTTCAGGTGAATTACATCCTCGGGAGTTACCACAGTGCTGGCAATAAAAATCAAGGGAGATGCTCACTTCTTATTCAAATCAATGTTTAATTGATTTTGTCATTTTTTTCCATGCTTCTTTGACCAACTAGCTAACCTTGTGGCTGGAGTTGAGCTGCCTAGAAATGCCGGTCCAAATGATTGCCGGTGTGATGGCTATTTAACTTGCCATGCCGATCTGTATTATTTTGATTTTATGTCCTTTTGTTAGAATCACTGTAACAGCTGGTGTAAGCTGCATGAAATTTGAATTTCTAATATGTCATGTAGCACCCATAAGGCAGGTGATTAATGATTTGGCATTTAAACCTACATCTAATTGCACCAAACTTGCTCTCTCCCATCTGACCCGTAATAACGAGGTTACTGAATTCTTCTGCTCTGTGAATATTTGATTAAATGATTAAAAGCCAAAAGCCCTCATCTGTTGTTTATGTTTTCAAAACTAGGGTTTGTACCAACCCTCCAAAATGAAGGCTAGTTTCACAAGCCATTCTCTTCCCTTCCCTTCAAAAACCTGGCCCCGTGACCAAGAAAATGGTGGGTCTCTAAATAGTTAGCGTTAGACATTTAAGGACTAGGGTAGAGATGTATTGGAATTATGTAGACAACAAATAGTGGGTCAAGAAGTGATAGCGACTAGGGCCATCATCTTTTCCTTTCAGTTTATATATATTCAAAATATCTGTCAGCAGCTTAATCCCCCCATTAACACAAGTTTCTGCGAGAGGGCAGAAATCCACACCGGCAGTCCAACATGGATGGCTTCCCTGCCTATATATATTCATCACTTTCTGTAAAAAAAAAAATGGAGTAAAATAAATGCACTGGATGTAGGCCAAGTTTAACTTGAGGTTATGGTCCTCACATTGCTAGGCTTTTCTTTTTTGTTCTCGCATTCATTTGTGGAATAGAAAATCTTAATGCTCGACATCACATGATTTAGCTATGTAAGCACTGCAACTGTTTCCATGTCATGCTTCTGTTCTTGCATTTTCTGTGGAATAGCATATCTTAGCGCTTGACATGACATAATTTGGCTATGTTGTGAGTGTTCATTTTCAAAAACAATGTGTCACATTCGCCTACTGTTGATCCTTTACACCATGGCTCCAAGTAAAATTTCTTTATATCTATGGATTTTGCTTGCTAATAAGTTCATTAGAACATAGATTACATGAAGGGATAGTTCTTGTTTCTCTTGAAATTTTTAGAATGATCAAATTAAAATCGTGTTCGACTGTTCGGCTAGTGTTTTAAGACGAAAAAGATACATTAAATATTTTTTTTAAAATAAATTTATATGCTTTAAAATTCATTAATCAATCCAAAACTTGTTTGTGGCTTAATTAGATCTCTTTCTTGGAGGGAAGAGAATAATTCAAATGAATTTGAGTATCTCCAAAACACAGCTAGCAACTTATCACGACATTTTATTTTATTTTGTGTTTCCTGTTAGGTACAAGGAACAAATCCATAATTGCAGCTCAACAAATACACGAAACAAATTGGGAAAATTGTCCTGTAGCAGCTAGCGGGCACTTGCCCAGAAGCAAACATAATTATTTATTGGCATTTTCTTTGTGAAAATAGAAATTTCCTGTTTCATTGATTCTTTCTCACCCCTTCACTATGAATGATATATGTCAACTGATTTCCCTGGCCAGGACATGTATGATATCAAGCTAGTGAGTAGTGACCCATCAAGGATAGAAAGAAATAATTCGAGGGCATAATTTCGTGGCCCTGCGTAGCCTTTTGATTGAGGGTCTGTGAGCTACATATGGACAAACCCTAATCTCAGTGAAGTAGGGTTTTATTGAACAGTTCCTGTATAGATCGATGGCCCTGATCAACTCACATGATGGGAAAAGGTGTATCAATTTTGGTCTCCCACTACTCAAGAAGCAATGTTTTGAGATTATAATCAGCATCGTAGATGGAGGTTTGATCCTATTATTTACGCATGCATGTTATTATTTTTACCCCTCAAAGTTTTTCTTTGCAGCTATATAACTTTTAGTGAAGAATGTCTTGTACTCTGATGAGCCTAATTGAGGTGCTTCACAAACTAAAATGTGCAAAATGATCCCTATCTTTCTGGGACAGCATAGAGCGTGAGGCATGCCTATGTTTCATTGTCACTTTGGGTTGTTTACTAGTGTGGTTACGGTAATTTAAAAATATTTTTTGTGTTAAAATATATTAAAATGATATTTTTTAAAAAAAAATTATTTTTAATATCAACACATCAAAATAATCTAAAAACATCAAAATATATTCATTTAAAATAAAAAATAAATAAATTTTAACTTAAACACCAATTTAGCTGCCAGCTAAACAGGCACGAAAGCACAAGGGTAATGGAACTCTTGCTGGGCACAAGTTTCAAGCTTGTAGCAACTAGCAAGTAGTAAAATACTAAACCCATAAATGGTAGGAATCTTGTTTGATCCTAGTTAAGTTCTTGCTAATCCACACACTTAAGTAGCTTAGCAAGAGTTACTGTCTTTGGAAAGAAATAATAATGATAGGAAAGAAGAAAAAAATATATTTGGTCGAGAATATATACATAAAAATATAGAAATAAATACGTTTCTAGAATAATTTCCCACACTTTCAAAATAAATATATATAATTTTCTAGATTTATATAATTATATCTGTCATTTTTTATCCAAGTTTAGTTGGCTCAACTAGATTAGGAGCTCACGTGTTTAGCTATTCAATTTTGATCAGATTAACTATTAAAAAAATTAAAAAAATCATATTAAAAAAGTTTTAAATCGACAAGTCATACTGGATTAGGTTTGAGTAAATATTCGTCGCTGCTTTTGTGTTCAAAATAAAATTAATTAGAAGATAAAACGTCATTAATGAAACCGAAGAGACATTTTGCAGATCCCCAATAAACCACCCTGTAACTATTTAAAACCTCAGGGGCTCCTCTAATGGGAATCACATTGTAAACAGAGCAGCAGCTCAGAGAGAGAGAGAGAGAGAGAGAGAGAGGTGCGTGGTCATATCGTCATCCTTCCACAAATCTCAATTCCCAATGAGAGAAAGTGAAAGAGAGTGAGAAGGCAGAGTTGGTCTGGTAAAACTTTGGACCGAGGGTTAAGAAAGGAGATAATGTTTGGAGCTCAATTTTTTTTTTAAATATTTTTTTTAAAAATTTAAATTTTTATAGTGTTTTTAAATATTTTTATGTGTTTATATTAAAAAAAATCATATATTTTTAAATAAATTATTTTTATAAACAACTTCAATGATATTTACAAGCAGTAATAAACTATATAAAAATAAAAAGAAAATCCCATGAACCCACCATTTTGTTGCTCTGTTAAATCCTCGATAAAAAAAATCAAATCAAAATGGGCTGTCATCTATTTCGTCACCTTCATCAGCCCCTGCATTTTACAATAATTAACATTATGGTCCTTGTATGGGTAACCATGCTCTCCTTCCATTTGTTTGGAAAGCATGTGTCTTGACATGATTAACCAGACTAAAAAGTATTCCTATATTTAATTATGAAATTATTTTAAAAAATATATATATTAAAATAATATTTTTTACTTTTTAAAAATTATTTTTGATATTAATACATAAAAATAATCTAAAAAAATTAAAAAAAATTCTACTTTAAAATAAAAAATAAAATATTTTTTTATTTTTTTTCAAACAACCTATTAGTCTATATACTCATTGGAGTTTAAATATTGTATAACTGTAAAACATATACTTTATTTTACTTTCCTTGTCTCTTCAGTTTTGTAACAGCAATAAGATCCAAAACAATAAATAATTATTCATCACAATGAAATTTCAAGTAAATATTTAATTTACTTGTCATGTCAATTTATAGAAGCGAGATGTTTGTGTATAATTTAGAAATGAGAGGAAGATTGATTTTTAAAAATAATTTTTAGTTGAAAATACATTAAAATAAAATATTTTTTATAATTTTATTTAATTATTTATTGTATCAATACACCAAAATAATGTGCAAAATATTAATTTGATATTTTTTTAAGTAAAAACTAGTTCGAAAAATACTTTAAAAAATAAATTCAACCACAGAAAATAAGATCCTTACATTCAAACTTATTTCATGTTTCTTAAACTAGTAGAGGGAGGGAAACACCATAAAGAAGAGAGCACCATTCTTATTTCTTAAGGATCATGAAGTAGAAAAGGAAGATAAAGGGACCGTAGTAAACAAATTTCAAATGTCGAGGGACGGAACAATACAATTAACCTAAAATCAAATATTGGTGGCGGTCTTGATCTATATGCTTCATGGATCCGGTCTTTCCGCTTCTTCATCATTCTTTTCAAGCTCCTCTCTCTGTCTCTCTCTCTCTCGTCTATAACTCCTACTGCTAATTCTTGTAGTCATCACCCTCATTTTCTTAAGACCGAACAATTATATCTCTGTTTCTTGTGTAAATTCAAAGCAAGGGCAAAAAGATAGAAACTTTGACTAGACATGGGAAAGGAATGGTATTACTGGGGTGGTGGAAAAACCTCCAAGAAAGGTGGTGGTGGTGGTGGTGGTGGTGATGCAGGTGGGAGAGAAGGAGAGAAAGACAGTGTCAATTCACCTTATGGTTGTATGTGTGCTGTTTTCCAGTTATTTGATTTCCATAAGCAGTTACAGTTTCCTTTAAACCATGAACAACAGTCTTCTAATTTTCTTCAGCCCAACTCGTTCCTTCCTCTCGAGGATCCTCCTGTCCCAAAAGGTAGCTCTCCTTTTAGATTTCTCAATCTCCTTTCTGGTTTTTGTTGAAACTGTGAGTAATGGGGTTTTGTTTTAATATAGGTGCTGAAGCACCGAGGAATAGCTTGGAAATGGAAGAGGAGGAGCCTTCTTTGCCATCATCAAAAGATGAGAAATTTTATGTCCCTGTAAGTTTTAGTACAATTGTCATCATCACCAATTTCTTTTTCAAAGATTCTTGATTTAGTGAAGTTAGTAATGATCCTGTGCTTTTCTTTCGGGAAAAATTGATCCAGATGGGCATTCAAATAAAAACAAAAGGAGTTCCAAATGATTCATCTTCATCAGAAATCAGCTCTTCTCCGGGGACCAAGACGCCAAATTTGGTTGCTAGACTTATGGGTCTTGATCTTCTTCCTGATCATCTCACCTCCTCACCAAGCCACTCTTCTTCATCAACTCTTGGCACACCAAACCTTCCACAAAAATCACATTTTCAGTACCACCATTGCAGACCTCAACAACCACCTCACCGGAGCAAAAGAAGTAGCCCTCGAAGTTGTACTTTGGATCATGATTTTTCAGGCACTCGCTCTTTGCCTGAGACACCGAGAATATCATCTGCTAGAGGATCAGATGTAGAGCACCGTTTGTCACTTCAAATCAACAAAGAAAATGCAGGTGAAGACCCAGTGCTCTCTCGTTTATCATATTTGAAACGAAGAGAGCTGAAGGTTGAAGAAGAGAATAGAAGTCCAGGCCACCATACGAGGCAAATTGTGAAGCAGGTTAAAGAAAGTGTAAGCAGGAAAGTTGGATTGGATATTACAAACACAGTAATAAATAGAGAGCAAACAAGGAGAAGAGATCAAGAGCTTGAGCTTGTTAGTCGATACAAATCCAAGAAAATTCTCTCCAAAGCTCGAAGTACCACCAAAATGGTTGATGCTTCAGGAAATAGTCCAGGCAAGCATTCTGTGACCACAACTTCCTGGTCGCCAAGACTGAAATTCTTGGAACCCCAAAACAAGCCAACCACAACTCCACCTTGCAAGGACCACAATAATATTTCTCATTCTCAAAAACCCCCATCACTTTTTTCACAAAATACCAAAACTTCAACAAAGCCAGATGTGCCTCAGGCCCTGCAGGATCAACAGTACCAGCATCAGCAGAGACCTTTCAAGAAGTGCAACAAAGTGACTGAAGAAAAATTTGGTCCACCACAACCAAGATTCGTCAAGAAACCTCTAAAAACATCAGATATTATCAGAACCAAGCGAGAAGAGCCATTTATCCGTTCAAAATCAGCTAGAGAAACCAATATGCCTGACAAGAAAAGCAACAAAACCCCATTATTATCAAATGACCTTAACATCAGTACTCTCCCAGCTGTCCTTCCTGTCAAGAAAGACCCTACTCCCCCGGCTACAAAAATCCCTCAAAAACAGGTTCAGCATGACTACTTTCCTTTCAAATTCTCAGTTATAATATTTTTCAAGAAATGAAATGAAAATTACTTTTTTTATTTTCCTTGCATGCGTTTTGTGATAAATATAGGTATCGAATGCTGCTCAGGAATCGAAATGGTGCTCACAGTTATCTAGTTGTTCGAGCCAGTCGTACAAACAACCACAAGCTACAAGGAGGCTCGATGCCCGAGTAAAGAACAATGATGATAAGTCTAATAACGGTGTCGCCACCCACATCATCTCCACCGGAGATGGAGCCGCACAAGAAGAATATGAGTACATTAGTAGAATACTGAAACGTACTGGCATAGACAAGGATACCCCAGTGTCTTTTACCAGATGGTTTTCTCCGTCTCATCCTCTAGACCCTTCAACTTTTTACTACCTCGAACATTTTACCACACCAACCTCTACTACCACTTGTCAAGCTCGTCACAACTTGGCCCGTCGGTGCAATCGAAAATTATTGTTCAATCTTGTTGACGAGATTTTGGTCAACATCTTACGTCCATACATCAACGTGAAACCTTGGAGTGGTCCTAGATTTGGCTTATTCACTCGGGATTTTCTACTTGGTAACATGAATGGGTCGTGTTTGGCTCACATGTTATGCAAAAGGGTTAGTAGCTTCCCTTGCGCTGATTGTCATGATCTCGAAGACATTGATGGGTTAATCGACAAGGATTTGCCCCAATTGATGATGGATCAAAGCGAGATTGCATTTGGAGAAGAAGGAGAAGGGATTGTGACGGAAATAGAGAAGGAGATTGTGGAAACATTGATACATGAAACGGCGTCGATTTTTTTTATAGACATTGAAGTGGCGGCAAAACGATAACGTATACATTTGACCAGAGCAATCGGGGTTGACCTAGTCATGGTCGAGAGACAAGAGAGCAGAAGGGTCACGTGGGTTATTCACGTGAGGAGATGCTACATGCTAAGGGGTGATAGTGTGGAGTGTCCAAACTCAAGATCGGGACTTGTAAAAAAGAGGTTTGAGGTCTACACGTGGAGATTTAAACTCTTTCTCCGACAACAACGCACTTGCTATCTCGTTGGGTCTTGAAAGAAACAACAATTGACAGCGGATTCCATTCTCTCTCCCTCTTGCTTTGTAAAAGTATATAAATTGTATAGTGTATCACCTTTTTTTTTCCTTTATTAAGTTGTTGTTCATCTTTTTAATCTTTAAAAAGATGGTTTCTTAGTAGTGATCCTGTTACGGTTTTGCAGTCAGCTCAGCTCTGTACGTATTTATTCAGATTGTCGTCGTCAGATGGATCATCATGATGTGCATGATTATTAAGTTCCTTTCACTCTCCGTGATCTACTTGTTCTTGCTTTTTTATCCTCCTTTTGTTTTTACTATCTTTAGGGAAATATGTCCACTGATATTGAAAACCAGCAACCCCTTGTTTGACTCAAGTCCTATTTATAACCCGTTTTGTTTGATAATGCATTTAAAAAGTATTTTTTATTTGTTTATTTAAATTAAAAAAATAATATTTTTGTATGCTAGTATCAAAATTAATTTTTAAAAAATAAAAAACACTTTCAAAAACATCTACAACCATACCCAACCAAGCAGCACTTAATCAATTTTGATCTTGACTGCATGCTACGAACAAGGAAGATTTTGCTAACCAAATTATTTGGCGGCGGTAAAAGAATTTTATGGTGCTATTATTTGTATTTATTGTTAAAAGAGAGAAAGATATATATATATATATATATATATATATATATATATATATATATATATATATAGTTTAGCAGAAAATATTTTTATTATTTTTTTATAAATATTCAGATTTGATTTTTTTTCCCATCATCTATTTATTTCTCTTCAAGATAGATTCAAGAAATAACTACAAATATGCACCATAATTTTTTTAGTATAATTATTGTGTGTAATTCTATAAAGAAGATTATTCCACACATGTGGATTAAAAATGTCTAATTGCCTAGCTCTCTCATTATTATTTTTTGTCATGCTGAATCTTGTAATGTTAATTACGATAATATTTTTTAATATTAATTTTATACACGATTGCTTGTTTAGTTGGAGGACAAAATACATGTCTCCTGCGAATTACCTCGCGTATACAGAACTAAATCTATAATTTTATAAAGATACAAAGAGTTAAGCATGATATTCAAAATCCAATAATCGAGAAGGAAAATGAATAAAAAAAATAGCATACAACAAGAGAGAATGCCAAAAAAATATTATTGGAGATACACTGAACCATTAAAAATATATCAATGAAACTAATAACACTTCAAAAACCATTAAATAAAATTAGAATTTAGGATTAGAATCGTGATTGATCAGGGTTAGACTCAAACAACATTGTATGTTTTTTTCCAAGACTTTTAACGTAAATATATTCGCTTTTAAGATAGGTTTGGATCGGATTTTGTGGAAGTTTGAGCTGGGAAAAGTGTAAAGGGCATTTACTTAAAAAGACGGTCTTGCATGGACCCGAGACGTACATCTTTATGCGTACGTGAGCTTTAAAGCCTCTTGAAAGCTGTGATTGCTATTAACTAAACTGTATTTTCTAAAAAATAAAAAAAATATGAGATTCATTATAAATTATATAATTTTGTAAAAAACTGGAATAGAATTCATGACGTGTCTAGTAATTTCTTTCATTGTATTTCGAAAATAATATATAATTTGTTTTTTCTAGTTTTCTATATAAAATTAGGAAAAACTTCAATTGAAAAGGTCAAACTAAATTCAATAATCCGAGTGAGCTCGTCTTGTTGTGAGTGAGACTTGAATCAAATCCTACATGTGGGCTTTCAAGTTCAGTCATGCTTAGAATTGATCACATTTATATACGCATCCCATGTCATCACCAACCTCTGATTTATGACAAGCCTCGGGAAGCAGACCCAAATTGTATTTTTCCCATCGTATTTTATATTTATTGTGCATTTTTTTAATTTATTTTTGATATTAACACAATAATATATATAAAAAATAATTTTAAAAACAGATTGTTTTTATCCGAAGAAGAGTAGTCAGGTCAGGTCAAGCAGTGAGTGATAACAGTGTAAGGTGTCACTTCCTACCTGCAAGGCAACAACCAGGTCTCCTTTCCCATGATGCATGATCGTCACTGACCACAGAACTCACTGGCCGTCGTCCTCATTTTCCTTTCAATCATTACTTTTATTTCAACAGAAAATTTTGAACTATTTACGAGATAATTGAAATTAATCTTTTCTTTGAATCATTTTTCTCATGCACAGGAGAGCAATCACAATCGGCAAATTATATCTATATATATGTGTGTGTGTGTGAAAAATGCAAATGCAGGTATGTAGATGTTTTAAAAAATTCAAATTGAATTTGCACGCGGCAGCCATCATGTGAAGCTGACAAATTATGTTTGTCAATCAATGATGATGATGGGATCTGAGAGAAAGAGGGGGAGGATAATTGATGATAAACTGTTATGGTTGACCTACTGTCTCTTAAATAATGATCGAGCAGCTGTTTGCTTATAGCAGCACCCATTAGTTTCTTCAAACAGTCTCTGAAACTTTTGTGCCTACTGGCCACTATTTTCAGGGAAGGGATCCATCGATGCCTATTCAATGAGGCCATTAATGCTGATGGTGACAGAGGTTTTTATTTTCTCCATGGGAAACCTGCAATTTATTTTACAGTGTGAAATTAAAGGATTCGTAACTTGAAAGTTCTGTGAAGTGTTTCTCCATTGATTAGATGGAAGGTTTATAATTTCCCAGAGTGGAATATTCATTGCCGAGTTCAGCTAAATTTCTCGCCGAATACTGGAAAGAAATAAAACTATAATAATTTAATACCTTTTTTCGTTGACGATAATTATTATTTATCTTTAGAACAATAGCTTTTTGATAGAAATAAAGTTATTTTTTCAATTAAATCAACCTCTTAATAAATATTTTACAATACATACATACATACATATATATATATATATATATGCTCAAGTGATAACCAAGCAATTATAACCTGGGATTTTAACTCTAGCATCTCAGGCCCGAGTCATTAAATAATAAAATTTTAAAACAGCATCGTTTTAGTTCTTAAAAATTTGAATGCAGTCGTTTATGAAGTGGCCGGATAAGTCTAATGACTACAGAGTTAATTACTGAAATATATAGTTTAATAATTAACTCGATATATCCACATCTGGTGTCTCTCTGTATATAATAAAACGTCACCACTGACAGTGCAGGGAAAAACGTAATTAAATGATTTAAATTGCTGGAAAATATTGGCCTCATGCAATAAAATAGTGAGCAAGTGATGAGGTCATGGCATGATCTTCAGATTCAGTTTTTGCGCGAAAACTGGCAGATTCCCCTAAATAATATTCCTGACCATTAACTCTACAATCTATATTGAATCTACCTGACACTGTGTATAGAAAAAGAAGAGGGAGAGAACCACCCATTTTCAAATTCAAAGTGGTCCAGCTTCTAGGGCCCAGATCACTATAACCTAGCTATATATATATATACACACACCCACACATATATTTGAGCGAGGAGCACATGATTATGGTAACATATGACTTTCCACAAATCTATGCTGGATAAATTTTATCGTGACATCATTGTATTTATCATTGTATTATATACACTTTGGTGTGTAAGGTGGGAAGGAGATGATTAGGAAATAAAATTGATTTCGTCATCATTGTATTTATGACACGATTGTTTATTGTAAATTGAGCGGGGTTAGATTAATAATTTTATTTTATTCACGTATTAAATAACTCTTTTTACCATGTGCTAAAATAATTTAATGAATGCTACTCGAGAGTATTTTTATTTTTATAATAGTGTAATTATTATGATGCATTTAAATCATTCTTTTACAGCATGTTAAAATAATTTAATGACCGCCACTCAAGAGTATTTTTACTTTTATAACAGTGTAATTATTTTGATGCATTTAAAGACAATTGACAAAAATATCATTCAAGATTTTAATAGTAAATTTCAAGAGTATTGTTTATAAATTATATTTATTAAATATAATTAAAAAAATTATTGGCATGTGTTGCGTAACACTAGTATGTGAATACTCAAGAGATCGCTGCTATAATAGTAAGTTTCAAGAGTATTCAAGAGATTTATACTATTTTTTTTATGATATGACTTCTATAAAATTAGTTTTTTGTTTCATGAATAGAGTTGTTGCTTTCAAGATTAACATGGATTAACTTTTGTTTTTTTTTCTTTTTCTAAATTAATTTATTTCAGCTTCATCCCTGGATATTTGATTTATTTGAAATTGATCTTCCTCCTTTTTTTTCTATTGAGTTATCTTGTCTTTTTAAATTACTTTTCTCAATTTGCTTTTTAAATTTTCTTCTTCTTAATTTTAAGCTTGATATCATGGTTGAGTTAGAAATTTTGAATTTTGACTCAGGTCGGATAGATTTTTTTTACCTCTTTAAATAAAGTTTTTTTTTATCCTTCAATATTTTATTTTTCAGAGATTAAGTTTTATTTTTTTTATTTTTTTCTCTTCATGGAGTTAACATATTCTCATTTGATTTATTAAAAATTGGTGCGCGAACTTTTTTCAATGAAATTATTTCAATATCATGTCCATAAAGTTATTGAGTTAATGTAATTTATCCAAAGATATTTTTGCTGGATTTTTTTTAATGTTTTTTCTTTGAGTTGTTTTATAGTTGGAGTTGGCTTAAATTATATTTTTTCTTTAAAAAATATTTTTATTTTTATTATTATATATTCTGTAAGTGTATTATTTAAACTATCAATCGAGTAATTAACTTGCATCATAGATTATATTTTCTTGTCTTGTTTATATTAAAAAGGATTTTATGCGGCCCCACTGTGGAGCGTGGATACAAATGAATTAAATAGGCAGTTTTTATTTTGATGGGTGCAACCAGATTAGTGTCTTATCTGTTCCTGAAACAATCTTGTCTTGTTCATTCCTATACCGCGAAAGTCTTACATGCTAATCATGTGCGCCCCGGTCATTGTCTGCATGGACCTTCTACATGTGTTTTGGTCAGAGAAGGGTGGAGCGTCGGCTAGGGGCTGAATAGTCATTATAGTCATTGTCTTGGTTAGAGTAGGGCCTGGCTGTGCGGTTGTCTTGAAGGCACTCTTGAAGACAAGAGATGGGTTGATTCTTAAAATACCTCTTATTTTAAAATATATTAAAATAATATTCTTTTTAATTTTTTATTTTTTTATATCAATACATTAAATTTAAAATGACTTGAAAATATAAAATAATTAATTTAAAATAAAATAAAATAAAATAAAATATCTTTAAAAATATTTTATTTATTTTTTCTTATCTACCTGGTACAACTCGTCATTGCTCCTTAAAGGCTTAAACAAGGATCTAGTCTTTGCCAGATTATATAAAAAATAAACGGGAGTTGATTGATTTAGTTAAAAAAAAATCGGTGATCTAGTTGATCTTATCTCATCAACAATTCTGGGTTATTATTGTCTCTTATCATTAATACATAAGTAGATTATATTTAAAAAAAATAGAATTCATTTGTTTTTTTTTTTTTTTTTTGCCATTAGGCCTTGGAATAAGAGCAAAACATTAATGTGATCTCATATTCGATTTTTATGGTTGTTAAAATAATAACCAATAAAAATTTATCTAATTTTTAATTTTAAAACCTATGAGATTAATAAAAATACATGCAAGCTATTACAAACACTAATGTTAATAAAAAAATCAAGACATTCATCCTAAAGTTCTTTAGAATTCCAAGGGAAAGTTTATAGCCTTAATTATCAGGATTTCTCTTTAAAAATGATTAACCATTCTTTAAATCTTAGTCCCAATGCATCAACTTTTCTATGTAGAATATTAATGCATCTTTATTGTAAATAAGGAAAGTTTTGGAAACAAAATAAATTGCTAAAACCATGCATGAATGGTTCAACAGGAAACTTAAAGGTTTTGAGCTACAAGACGAGGATACTTGTTCCTCGATAGAACTTCTTAATGGCTTCGGTGTCTCTTGGGCCGTTTTCCAAACACTTAAGCTGTTAAACTACATGACCAGTACAAGCCCAACCTCAGGTTGATTTAGCTTTTCAGGAATATTTTACAAGTGATTTTGATTTAAAAAAAAAATATTTTTTAATATTTTCCACAGTTTATGCTTCAATACTTGAAATTAGGCTTCAAGAAGATATATGGACTCAAACCATAATGGGCCGCAAAGCCCATCAAGGTAACCAAGGCTCAGAGAAAGCTTGCATGCACACAAATTTTCGTTTACGTCGAAAAAACCCATTGATTTCAATGCACCCACGAGATATCTATAGGACCACCATGATAACACCCCAAGATAGGAGGCTAGCTAAGATCTCCCATAACTCTGGATAAAACTGATACACCGATTAAAGACCCTTGATCAACTGTTTCTAGAGATTCATTTAATCATCATCATCTAGGCTAAACCTTCATCCCTAAATAGTTCAAAACTACATGGGGAAGAAGCCAGTTCGTCTTATTATGGACATAATTGCACACACTTGTCGGAGTAAAAGGCTATAGAAGGAGTCTCGATCTCCAAAATAGATAAATGATTTTCCTTTCTAGAATAAAAGGACTTCATCTACATTTTCAAATCTGAGTCTGAACGTTCTCTGCAATTAAACATTCACTTGGACAGCCTTTCAACTTATAACCACCTTGAGAAGACCATAATTTGATTCGCAATGTTCTGGCTGGCCAAGCTAATTAACTGTGCCTTCCAACTTATAACCACCTTGAGGAGACCATAATTTTTAGCTGGTTTTCAGTGAATTCATCGCCAATCGAGCTGTTTTTATTCACATGGAGGTCACAATTTATCTTAGATATTGCCTGCATGCTAGGGTAAAAGAGAGTTGAATATACAGGGACAACATATACTTGTTATTTTATTGCATTGTACACTTTCTCCTTTATTCCATACCATACATTACATGACAGAGAACAATTATATGATATCGAAAACATTATTTGATTCCAACATGTAGAAATCATCATATTTAAATATAAATCTACTTCAACACTGGAAGGAGCCTACAATTACAAGCAGCGCATTTGTGGCACTCCAATGAACAATTCAGTCTCCACATCTGAACTCTTGCTACATGAGCTCAAGTATGCCACAGCTTGGTTCGGTAGAGTTGATGTTTGCAGCCATGGCCGTGCATCACACTAAACCAACACCAATACAATAATATAAAAAAAATGCTCCCACAAATCTAACAAGGTTTACATGTACTCGCACTGTTGGAGGTGATCATTAAGTTTTCCATAAATGTGGAGTTGGTTACAGGTCTAGGTGCTAAAACCTACTCGGAGGTGGAGGCAGGTACAGTAGCTCCACCTCATTGAAGCTCCATAGCGCATGCATATAAATACTTCAAATTTATAATTTATAGTCACCACGTACATGTACTTAAGACTAACCGTAGCTGTCCCATGTCTTCCAAATAAAATCTTCACATTCAATGCATACTTAGATATATAAAATTTAGTGTAAAATAAAAATCTATGGGGTAAACGAGATGGGGGCAGGTATGTGGACCTCCATTAGACTAGGATATTGGCACTTGGAAATAACCTTTAACATGCAAGAATGCATACTAGGTTTAGAGAGGTAAATGTTATAGAACAAAAAACAAGCGCTTACCTGCTTGCTTAACCTTGCATTCTCTTCTAACAAAAGCCTTTCCTGAAATAAGAATGGGGAAAAAAGTATAAGCAATTGCTTTAATACAATTATATAGCTGAACTAATGGATCTTCAATTCAGGTCCGTTTATTAGTGCGGTGCACCGCACTCACAGAGCATAAAATTGAAGGTTTTAGTGCACTGCACTGCGCGGACAAATGGGTCCTTAGAATCTTCATGGCAATATAATATCTCTTGTTACCTTTTCCTGCAATTGTTCTATCTGCTCCTTGAATAACTGATCCTGAATTATAACCAGTAAAAAAATTCATTAGCTTTTCAATTGATTGATTAAAATCAGAACTCCTAAAAAATTTTCTTCTATCTGCTACATTTGGCTCAGTTTCTTAAGAAACATGTACCTTTCTTTCCCTGATATTGTTTAAGCTTATCTCAAGCTGTCTGCTAATCTCTTGGAGCTCTTCAGAAGAACATGAATCTAAATCTTTCCCCATAAGCTTTCTAAGAAACAAATTTCAGAAGATTAGTAAGACTTAATCCGTATACTATCATAATTTATATGCTGAAAATTGAGAGAAGAAGAATCAAAAAGTTATATATGCACCGTTGCGACATTTTGATTATCTCAATCTTCTTGGCCATGTTTTCTGATTCGTATCTCAATTTCTGCATGGCAAATTAATTACCATAAGAAAATAGCGATTAGCAAAAAACAAGGTAATTTCATAACAAAAACAGAAAGAGTAAACTAGAAAATTAAAAACTAAATAACAATTTAAGATACAACTTCATAAACCAATATGATTTTTGTTGGAAACTGCACCAAAACTGCTTTGTGATCTTGTTCTCGATAAAATGTCAACTTGTGTACGTATCTGCTGGCTATTGGATTGAAATCCAAAATATACTGCTTGATTTGTTACCTTGAAAATATATAAGCAGTCTGCAGTTCTAACTATATCATGAAACCCTTGTCATGGTTGGGAGATAATCTCAAAGAAGATATACCTCTAAGCATATCCCATGTCAATTCTCAAATTCAACCATGTTAATTAGTATGTAAAAGTTTGTAGCGTGAGCTTTTTTTTTTTTTTTTTTTATGACTGTGAGTGCTCAACTGTATTACGTCTGATATCCTTCGATTATCCATCCTTTTATAAATGCATGTATCTTATGATAAATCTCATGTTTGACCACGAGAAGTAATGAAATCCTTTGATGTATGCAATCTTTTCTTCAATTGATCTATTTTTAATTGACGGTATTTAAAATAATCTGCTATAGAGTTCTTAATTGTTTCGTCATTAATGGTCACTAAAACTCTTAAATTTTATATGAAAAAATCATATCAATTTAAAATTATTAAATGATACTCTAAGAATAATCTACAACAATTTATAAAAAGAAAAAAGAAAAAAATATATAAATGGTTTGCCTTTTTAACTAGACTTCAAAGAGAGACCTTGTCACGGGTAGCGAAAATTCAATTTAGGATACCAACTAAGACTATAAAGCAAAATAAGATCATGTATATATTGATTGTAATTCAATTAGAAAAAAAAATGAAAGCAAATATATAATAAAACCATATAGCAATTAAGAGTAACCAAATAAAATATGACAATGCAATTTCCCCTTTGGCTTAATCAATTAGTAACAGTCACACTGCATGCCTTGGCAATCTATACATATATATGGATTCATAAAATAAAAAATAAAAGGACTAACCTCCTTATATAGTTCCTCATCAATCCTATCAGAGTACCCTTGTTTGGCATTTATACGGTACCGCTCAATCGTGTTTTGCATTCTGAAGCATCCCAACCACGAGATGTCATCATTTCATGAATCTTTCTTTTAAATCTTTGGGAATAGGGCAAAAATTAAAAATAAAAATAAAAGGAGAAACTCTCCACAATGCGTGTAAAACCAGTTAACTTGATTATAGCTTGAAAACAACATGTTGTTCAACAAGGACAAACTCCTCATAGATAGCATCCAAGTCCCAACCCTGAAGTTAGTATGTTTTATAGCCAAAATGTGCTGAAAATAAATATATATTTAGTAGCCTTGTGGCAATTGCCAGAGCATCATAGCTTCCTGCGCTGCATGTGTTTCATTTAATGGTGTATTTATAACTATATCTTTCATGAAAAAGAATTGAATGGAGCTGAAGGTGCAATGCCTAGACTCTTTCAATGGTGTATTTATAACCACAGAACACATCCCTTCGAAGATCTTGCTATGAGTAGACATTGTTTTAACAGCTTGTGAACGATAGCAATTCTGTTTGATTCATCATGCCAGCTTATGAATCAAAGTGGGATTTATTGTTTAGCTTCGTTTTCATGATTAATGATGATCTTACAAAAGGAATATTTGCATAAAAAATCTGATCGTTAGATGTATAGGATGCATGAGATTTTTCCGAAAGTGATTTCGAGAAGAATTTTTTGGAAAGATCAACTTTACTAAAATAAAAGATGGAATTAAAACTTTTTCTGAACAAAAATTGAAGGCGCAATCTGTGGTTAAAATGTCCAGGATCTAAGCATATGTACTATGAAACCAAATAAGAAGGAAATCATATTAATTTCTTCACCTAAATCTTTATTATGTCTTCAAGGTCAATGATAATTAACGGAGAAAAGCATTTAAACTAACAGAAAGATTGATTTATTTTTTACAGGGAATTAGTTTCTCATTTCAATCTTCTCTTGATTTTGTTCTTAACACAACTTACGATAACATACAGATACTTACACTGCAACAAAGCATGCATCCTCGGATATAGTGAAAGGAATCTGAGTAGCAGCTAATGGATAAAATCATGGGAACAGGAAGATTATGAACCACGATATTTCTTTACTTTTGGCCAGAGATTGACCCAAACACATAAACAAGTAGAATACATCTTTTACAAGCATTTCAATATCACACAAGGACAAGAAAAAGCTAGAGAACACTATACGCAGTACAATTCAAAGCAAAGTCATCGAAAATCAATGGTAGCAGAAGATGCAATGAGAGAAAAGATGTTACTAAAACTAAAGAACCCATCAATTAAACTACAAAGTGTTTAAAACCTGTGGTCTTAAAATTATTGTTATAAGGAGAAGAATGACTTATAGAAGTGTTGGTACATTCGTTTGCATCCAGTTTCTATAATCTTTAAAATGAAAATGAGGTGCCTAAACCAGAATCACAACTGAGAACCGAAATCAATCTGCTAAAACCAGAAGTACAGTAGCTAGCTTCCATTTTTCTCACATAGCAAAAACCTCAGGAAAGCATTAATTTCAACCCTAGTGACATAGATCAGAAAATAAATATAGAGCCAAAGAGACAAGGTGTGCTTGAAACAATATCAAGATTGATGAGGAAAGGAAAAGGAAGTAAGATCAAGGATATGACCTTTGATGACAAAAATTTCTCCACCTAGCTCGCTATCTGATTTAAAGCATTCACCATTACAGTGAAAATCTAAAAGGACTATAAGTAAATCTATATGGTACAAATGAAGTGAAATCTCACTACCTCCTTGGATATAGGATCCCTACAACATCGTAGACAAACTTGTCTTAACTCTTGACCATTGAAACTAGTTATGTTATTATAAAAAAAAAGAATAGAATAATTTTTATATTTTTTTTGTGAGCAGTACTATGCATCATCGAAAACAAAGTCAAAGTAATCAAGGAAGGAAAAAGGAAAGGAAACCCACTTATCAGTGCTTGCAAACTCGTATAATTTTCCATTCTGTGAAAATATGATGACTGCAACTTCTGCATCGCAGAGAATTGATAGCTCACGAGCTTTCTTCAACAACCCATTTCTTCTCTTGGAGAAGGTCACCAGCCTGCTGCTTGCATTCTCTATCCTCCTCATTTGAATCTTTCCCCTCACCATCTCCTCCTGGTTTATATATTAATCCTTAAAAAGTTTAAAGCAGATTATCAAAGATTCTCCATGAAACCCTACAGCTATAAAGAAAGAAAAAGTTCATCTATACAGGACAGGTCCAGAGATCTTGAGGGAGCTCAAGATATAAGTTAAAATATACATGTGCGTGTAGACACAAACATACACACCTTGTTATTCAGATTTTTTTTAATTTTTTTATTGCTATAATTTTGTTCTATATTATTATTGTTGTTGTTTTAATTTCGTTCTTTACAATTTATTTTTTTATATCAATTTTGAAATTTATTTTATATATATATATATATATATATATATATATATATATATATATGTTAAAGTTTTTTATCTATCAAATTTAGTTTCTATTCTTTTAATTATTAATTATATAATACAAAATTTATGCTTTTTTAAATAAACTTTTTGGCCATTTGATATTTATTATTTTATTTTAAATAAATTATAAATTCAGTTTTTTTTAAATTTCATTCTTTTTATCTATTAGATTTGGTTTCTATTTTTATCAATAAACTTGAAAAAAAAAGAAATTAAAATATCAATAGATTATATTTAAATTTATTTTTCATAACATATATAAATTGTAAGACATATTTATTTATCAAATATCATAAAATAACTACCTCTCAATGAAAAAATTACTTTCCAAAATAAAACCACTTTCCATGAAATCGGATATCAAATATTTAGTTGTTTTTGTTGTTATTTCAGTTTAATAGATTTTCTCATGAACATTGTTAGTGCATAAAATTTGATAGACAAATAAAAAATAAGTGAAAGAGAACATAAAATTTTATCTAGCTAGAGTTAACCCATAAAACATGTGATCATATACATAAAATCGAGATAATATTATACAAAGAAAAGGAAAAAAAAATGATAAGAAGGACAACTTTAAATAAATTAAATGTTTAATTATTTAATTAAAATTAATTAATTAAAAGAAAATCAACCATACGCCTTTGAATCAATAATAAAGTTTCAAAACAAATATCTAAAATATTTGTCAAGGAAATATATATATTTGAAAGGAAAAAAAAACTTATGGGGGATGAAATTTAAAAAAACAACAATCTAAAAAATGGTTTCAAACAAAATAGATGTAATAGGAAGAGAATTAAAAAGATTTAGACAAATAAAGAAAAGTGGAATTGAAAAACAATATAATTTAATAATTTAATAATTTTTTAAAAAATTAGCAAACAAAAAAATACAGATCAAATCTAAAAGATAAAAAATAAAAAAGGGATAAAATTAATAAACACTTATAATTTCATGGCTTATTCAATAATGATAAAATAATAATAAAAAGGACAAGACTAAATATAAAAAGGCAAAGGGTTGGTGTGGTTAAAGGGTTTGTGCAAAATTAAAATAGTAGGAAAACAAAGAAAAGGAAACAAAAAAGAAATAGTTATTGGCACCTAACCACCATGAATATTGGAACATGTGTCAAATTAAATGCATTAAAGTAATGAAAAGAAAAAAAGAAAAAAAGAGCAATAGACATTATTTTACTTTATGGTTAGATTAGTAATATAAATATAAAAAAAATGAAATTCTCAATCTAACCCCATGTAACTTGCAAAGGACAGTTATATTATGGTGAAAAACTAATTTTCTCTTTAATGCCTGATTCAAATATTGTCTTGTCCAAAAAAAAAAATTATAATTGCAATATTACAATTAATTATAGTCTTAAGTTTAAGTGTACAATAGCTTTTATAGGAAACAAGTTCTAAATAAACTATAAATATTGATAAAATAGAATTTAATATTTAAAGGTTGAGGTTAGTTGAAGGGTATGATGGGTTTTAATTTGGGTACAAAAATATACAAAAGAAAGTCCAATAACCCATTATATAGAAATCCTTTTAAAAAAAAGCAGGCATCCCTATCTTTTTAAGCTAAGAGCTTCCATGCACATAATAAATTATAAATATTAATAAAATAAAATCTAATGTTTAAAGGTTGAGGTTAGTTGAAGGGTATGATGGGTTGTAGTCAGGTAAAAAAAGAATACAAAAGAAGTTCAATAACCCATGATATAAAAATCATTTTTAAAAAAATCATACATCTACATCTTTTTTAGATAGGAGCTTCCATGCACATCTATATTGGGTAATGAATTGTGTTGTCTCAAAAAAATCAAAGCTAGATAATATTAACCTCACATGTGGTATGTCAATCACTTATCATGTGTGCTATTACTTAAAAATCATGATGATCTTCATTTTCTAATAATAATTAAGAGTTGAATTGTATATTCAACAATGAAACAATAAAAACATATGTATTGTCTGTACTTCACTCTGGTTTAGAATCTAGGGATAATCTTGGATCATTTAAAATTGGTGTTATTTGTAAGTTTGCTGTGAAATTTTATCATGAAAGTTATAATGAAAAAAACATTTATTGTTTGGGATATGAGTTGAAACGTTGTTAGATTGACATGATTCATCAAAACCGAATCATGCCAAGTACTAGCTAAAAAAAATAAGTCGTAACATTATCATTTAATCAACATGTTGATTTGTTTTTATTTTGTTTTTATTGTTATTGTTTTAACTATGAAATATATTAAAATTATATCTCATGGTAAAATAGAAAAGAAGTTATTGGTAGATTCTATGATAATTTACATTGAATGAAAGCTTATTGAAGATATAGATTCAGACTTGATCATAGACAAATCCTATTATTCAAAATACCAAGGGATGCAACTTCAAAATTGTAGTTTGTTTTTAACTAGTAACCTAGGGCATAAAAAAATCCTGTCTCCACCCGTACTTGGATGATCTACAAGGTTATTTTTTTTTATTTAAATAAAATAATAATCACGAGGGCTTGTGCAATGTATACATGGAGAAGATTAAAAACACAAAAGGAGGAGGTATATTTTATCAAAGTGGTATAACGGGAGGAATCAAAGAAGTTGAGACATCCTCTAATAGCTAGATTCACATCTATGGTAATTTTTTTTTTTATTGACATGAATATCTGAATCAATTTATGTTAAATAATTAATTTATTTAAAAATTTAAATTGTTAGATGAGAACTTAAAATATAATTTATATTATTATCCAATACACTCCTTTAAATGAAAGTTTTTTGAGTTTGAAACGTGCATCTGTTCATGTTATCATGTGATTGAAATTTTATCAAATAGAATAGAAATAACGAGATTCGAATTCGTGATTACTGGGTCAACAAGACTCTTAAATCATGTTAAAGAACTATCTCATTTAAAATTTTAAATTATTAGGTAAGGTCTTAAAATATAATTTATATTATTATTTAACAGTTTATATACATCATACTAATTTTATAAACTATAAAATTAGCAATTATATAAGCATAAAATACCTATAATATTAGTGATTACATTAGTCGAACGCTTGAGGATATTTAGTGCTTGTTTAGCACTGCGATGCAACCGGTTTATTGTCGAAATTTGATTTATTTTTTTTGCATTTTAAATAAATTTTTTTTAGTATTTTCAAATCATTTTGATGTGCTGATGTCAAAAATAATTTTTTAAAAAAAAACTATTATTTTGATGTATTTTTAAATAAAAAAATATCTTGAAAAGCAAAAACAACCACACTTTTAAATACCCTCTTATATAATGGTGGGTTGATGAGATTGGTGGATGGATACATAGATATTTTTATTCCTCGACCATAAATTCTATGATTTTTTGTTCCACTGTCTACAACGCACTTAAAAAACAAAGGGAAAAGGCATGTTTCCAATCCAAAAGGAGAAGCGATCGATAACTTTTTATTTTATAATAAAATTTGAATTTAATTTAAGAATTATTTATATTTCAGATCCTATTTAAATTAAGAACTAAGAGTTAAAAACAACTTAAAATAATTTATAAAAACTTCACCAAAAGAAACAAAATAAATAAATAGAATCAAGTGAAAATAAATAAATAAATAAATAGAATATGGAAAGTGTTATTTAAGACATCCAATCATCGTACAATGACTTCCACAAAGGACCAATAAAATCTCGACAAGTGAAGTGACAGTCACATGGACCACTGGGCAGAGACCGTGTCACGTGGGTCTTATTGTACGGCGAGTCGGTGCCTTCTTGTCTGAGAGAAACATGGTTTAACAATCGAAATTAGCGATGCTGTTAAACTACAATGTTCTTCAACCAACCTTTTGTCATGAGTCTGACGTGATTAGTTGTGGCAGCCGGAGGTGCGGTGGAGATGGTGGGGACTGCCGGTTGTTGCATCCAGTGTTGGATTCGCACTCCCCAGAACAAGACGTTCCTCTTTTTATCCTTCTCTTTTTCTTTGGAATAATAATTATTATGGATTATATTTTTTTAATATAATAATAAAAACTATACTAGAAAATTTGGTTCCAAGAAAAAAAAATAGACCCTTCTCATATGCTTACCGTACGTATGCCATTACATCTGGGTTTTTTCAATTGTTTTATTTATTTTTTGTTTTAATTTATTTTCTATAAAATTATTGCAATTTAAAACTCAATGTAATACCAAAAAAGATTTTCACTGCCTAATTTATTTATTTTTATTTTTTTTTCTTACATTTAAACTCTTTTTTATCCCGCGCCAAAATGGATCGCGGGCCATTTGTTAGTTAGGGACTAGTGGAATTACTGTGGGCTTGTTGATTGTATGCTCAAAGTGAGCAGACCTAATAAAGGCCCATCTTTATTAATTGTAGCCTGAAACTATATTATCGGTATATTATTAGCCCAAAGTAACACGAGTTAAGAGCTGGCCATCAATGGCTGAAGCAGAAAAAACAGGCAGAATTACGAAGAAGAGAAAGATGGGAAATAGAAAAGAAGCAGAAAAGTGGCCTCTCATTAAACCCAAAAAGAACCTCCAAATTACTCGTCTCAAAGACACCGATCTATTTACTGTAAGTTTTCACCTTTTCTTCTGGACAAATTTCTCATATTTATGGTCAGATTTAGCAATTGCGAATTTACAATCATGCCCGCTTTGGTTTTTGAAGTGTTTGGTTAAATTCTTGCTCAAATTTATTTTATCTGAGTATTTTCTTACATGGATTCCTGTAATCGTGGTAGGGAATTGAGTATAAAGGTATGAAATTGAAAAACAGATATGAGAATGAGGGGGGTTAGATAGAGTTTAAATCTCCGAGTTTTGACAGTGTTGAGTTGTTTAAACAGGAATCTGGTTTGAGAACTGAGAACTTTTCTTTTTGTGAGATGAGTTGTGCGGGGTTTAAGATTGTTGAATGATTATGTGGTAAATAATAATAGTTTTTTTTACCTCTTTTATGGAATGTTTTAGAGCTTGGATACGATGTTAGTTTGATAAGATGAGTTCAAAGAATTTTATATTGTATCCATAGCTTCCTAGGGAGGGAAGGTTTCCCATTCGATTGCTGGGTTTTATGCAATCAAAAGTAATAGATATGGGGTGTCTACATGATCAAGTTTGATGTGAATTGAGATTATGAGGTAAGATTGTATCACGTGAATGTGTTATGTATTGAAATGTTCTTAAAAAGAGGAAAAAACCATAAGAAAATGCAGTCTCTGGCTGAAGCAAATGGGCGGACTAGGACATTCAGTTTGTCCCAAAAATTACAACTCCATGATCAGCTGTATAAAGTGAGGAAATTTTTGAATTTCTTATAGTGGGATGTTGACCTTGACTTATGTTGTAATACTCTTTTTTTTCTTCATCTTTAGTTAGACATAAAGGGTAGTACTGTATATGCTTGTAGAGGCGATTTTTTCTTTTACCTGCTTTTCTTGTCCAAATTTTTGATTGAAATAGTTTTAATTTGTGTAATATGTTCAGGTGCAAGACTTCTTCTCTTCTGTCGAATCAAAGGCATTTGTTAAAGTTGCAGAATCTATTGGTTTCGTTCACCAAGGGAGTCTGGGTCCAGCGCATGGTGAAGCTTATAGAGATAATGATAGAATTTCTGTCAACGATCCTGTTCTTGCAAATGCAGTTTGGGAGTCAGGACTAAGCAAGTTGTTTTCTGACATTAAAATTCGGGGAAAGGTTGCTGTCGGCTTGAATCCAAATATCAGATTCTACAGGTTTGTTGACTTTTATTGCCCTACATTTTTTCTCAATTTTTATAGAGATATATGGTAGATCTATACCATTTCTTATAGTTATTAACTAGTCTGTATGCCTGCAGTGTATTTTTTAAATGTACAATTTTGGCATTGTTATTAAACTCAAAAATACATTTGTTTTGAATTTTTATCAAAATAAGTTTTTCTTTTAATGCATATCTTGTTTATTATAGCTGCTGTAATGTTTTTAACTCGAATCATTGTTTCTGTTGTTTTTTCAATGATTGTTAAAGCAAATTAACAAAAAATATCAAAACAGTATTATCATATATGGTGTGATTGAAAACTAAAAAAATCATAAATGTGATAAAATCATGTTTAAAATCTATTTAAAATTTTTAATAATAAAAAACTAATTTCAATAAAATTGTCATGAACAACTTTTTTATTACTTCCAGATCAGATGCATAATAATTGAAAAAAAATATATTAAAATTACTATGATAATATATAGTAGTTTTCAAGGGCTATGTCAAAACTGAGGAGTAAGTGAATATTGTAAATTTTTTTCAGTGTAAAAAACAGAAAAAAAGTGAAAAAAAAGAAACAGCAGGGCCTAGCCTTGTGCCTGGCTCACTCTTAGCAGCTCAGTCGTGGGCCTAAGGCTAGGGCCTCACGCTTGGTCCTGCATTATCTTTTTCATTAAGCTCCTTATTTTTTTTTTTTAAAAAAAAAAAAACTGTGATGGTCGACTGTCACACTTGTGAAAATAATTGAGACCATCAACTTCCCAACCTGTGATCTATGGCTTCCATGCACGCCAATCTACAAAAAGCATGTATTTGTTATCGAGCGATTAAGAAAATATATTAAGGTGATTTAGGTTTATATAAATAGCAAAATACAATAAGGAATCACAATTCTTTTTCTGAATTTAGGTAATTGTGCATAACTAGCTATTTTATAAAACATCTGCGAGCTATGAATTTGTATATGGAAGTCTTCTGTGTGTGAGACTTATCAATGAGTTGCAAGCAGCCATAAAACTGTTATAACTTAATTTTCTCAGGGAAGATCCGGGCTAGTTTAGAATTAAAGATTAGTGGAGCTGAGTTGCTGTTTAGTTAGTTATAGCATAGAAACATCTGTACTGTCATTTGCTTTATTATAAGAAGTAGAGACCGAGTCTTTGTGCCTCCTGTATAGTTTGGGATTTCATGCTAATTGGAATTCTATGTGCTTTCTACCTTTTCAGGTACAAGGTTGGTCAGCGCTTTGGACGACATATTGATGAAAGTGTTAATCTAGGTGATGGGAAGCGCACTCATTATACTCTTTTAATATATTTAAGTGGTGCTGCTAAAGCCAAAACTAAAACTGATCCAAACAGCCAGAAGGATTCTTCCTCAGAGCCTCTAGTTGGAGGAGAGACTGTCTTCTATGGATCAAGGAATAGTGTTGTGGCAGATGTAAATCCCTTGTATTTTATCTTTTAAAATCTGTTTTTTTTCCCGTACTTTTGTATTTCCTCCTTGTTCAACAATCTTTTTTGTTTTCTTACCCTTATGGATGAGTTTAAGTTCTAGTTAATCCATTGTGCATTATCTTGACTCTTGTGATACCCATCTGAACTCTGTAGGTGGCTCCTGTTGAAGGGATGGCTCTCCTACATATTCATGGGGACAAGTGTATGCTGCATGAAGCTCGGAATGTTACTAAGGGTGTGAAATACATTTTTCGTTCAGATGTATGTTTTGCTTGAAGCTCTATGGTGATTTTTATTTCAAGAAAGCTCTGTTGCTTTTTCACTTTGGGTTCCTCGAGTTATACGTTCTTATATTTTCCATGTGTTAAAACAGAATCCCAACTTCTCCTTGTAATTTTCGATTATTCTTGGGTTCATCTTGGGATTATATTTTAAATTTTGGCATCTCTTGTTGTAATTTATTATCCTTCTCAAACGAACCCAAGTTTTGTACTGTGGAGGCAACTCAACATGCAAAATGATCCAGCGATGTTGTAATTTATATCCTTCTCAAACGAACCCAATTTTTGTACTGTGGAGGCGACTCAGCATGCAAAATGATCCAGCGATGGTGCACCTCTTGTAATGCGAAGATAATTTATCCAAGAGATCTGGATTCCATTATTCTTTCTGTATGCTGCTGGTTAACGATGGTGTTGTAGAATGCAGTTTGGTCTGTTGCTCGCCTTTTTCGGGAAGGCATTCTGCTGCCGATTTGCTGATGCTGGAATGTGATTTGAATATTTTGTCCATGCATAAAAAATGCTCCAAGCTTAGTTATTGACACAGTAATGGTTGCCTTGCTAAAACCTGAAATTTGAAGCAATGTCTAAACTACAGTGATGGATGTTAACAGAATATATACTGGATTTCCTCTGCAAATCAAAGGAAGTGAGGGAGGCCCGTTTAAGCTCAAACTTATGGATGAATGTCACTTGGCCAGTTGCGCCAATCTCAATATCCCATATATGATCTATTAAAAAGGAAATATGTTTTCTGCAGAACATGATAGCTAGAATTTCTTTTGAATTGTTCCTTTAAACATGAAAATGATTGAAAGAAGACCATCAACAGGCGACACATCTCATAGCTTAGGAAACTTATATTCAAACAGATTTGATTATCACAATAAAACATGCAAGCTTTATTCAGAGAGATCCATAGAGTTCCTGATGCAAACCAGTATAATACTATTACATTTCAAGGCACGGTGTGGATCTCATGTAGTCCAGTAGCTGAGAGTAGTCCTCAGGACTGATCAGAGAAAAAGAACAGGGTAAAGGTACAGGTATGTCAATGGACACGGGCATTGTAACTCCTCCTGACCTTTCCACCAAGGCAACTGTGGTCGGAACAATCGCACATGACCACTGAGGCTAGAGTTCCAGGAAATCACCAAGCTGAGTTCAGGATCAATCCCAACAGTATAGTTTGCAGCATCTCCAGAATTGACCAACGGGGAGGATTTTCCGTTGAGGTTGAAAACATTTAGCGAATTTCCCTTGACCTTTCCTGGAGATTACATCTTCGTGATACGGAGATGGCCAATCACCCCTTAGTGAATCAGATTATTAACATGAAATTTTGCTTCTTGGAAGAACATAAATTAGCTTCGTAGAAGTAAAAATTTCATGAACCCTCAAGTTAGTGTGAAGTTGCATTTTGAAGGCAAATTCAACCGACCCCAACTGGATTTGATCACATGAAATGCTGTAAAAGCCGTTGTTCGTTTGAGGGAAATCTTAATTTTGTTAATCTAATTGAAGCTTAAACTGCTCTGTTTGTTCTGTAATTACAAAGCAACCAAATAGAGATCAAGCATGAAATTCATCAAATTTGCTAGGCATCCCTATCTTTGATTAAACCAGTTATATGGAACCTTAAACAAGCCTTCCTCATGTTATATCTCAAAAAATCAGAAGCTCAAAACCATGAAATCTCATGAAATTAGTCTGTTGAATAACATACATTTCAAAGTCAAAGAAAATAATTGGATGTACTCATCACAAAGTAGCAAGTAACAAAATCTCCTTCTCCCTCCCTTTCGTCAACATTTGTCCACAGGATGTCACGGTTTTTTCAATCTAAACTGTCTATTCCAAAATATTAGGTTCCATGCAGAAGCCGAAGAAGGATGTTTGGCTGCTCACAAAAATTTCTCCAAGCCATACACTAGATTCTGCCATGATAACAAGACATGTATTAATGGCTGAACTTTGAAAAGGACTGGAGCCAAAAAACTAGGTTATAAGAATGGCGTTTGCTGAGCCATTCAGCCAAATTGTTGTAGTCCATGCGAATTAAGTATGTGTCATAATTTCTCGAAAGAAAGGGATGAATGCTATCGGAATTGGTTTACCTTAAGTCGGATGACCTTTCTGATAGCCAAGAGCAGGCCAGGCATGAGGGATTGCACATCAGTGATATCATGTTTGATAGAGTAAACCTGAGGCCATCAGCAACAATGGTTGGATTGGACCTTTACAGGTTACAGAAAATGGGAATAGTGAAGCAGAAAACATACCTCTCCAGGGCCAGAGAAGTAAACAGTAGTACTAGAGGGTAGCCCTGGTAGGACCATGCTATGTACCCTAACACCATCCTCTCCTAGAACTTGGCCTCTTGCCTTGCAGGATGAAAATTATACAATGTGTCATCTCATCGATTCTTCAAACTTTAAATGTTAATAGTTTTTAAACCTTCTTGATTGATCTCCACCATGGTTATTAAACAGGAAGGAAAACCTTACCACAACATCTGTAGATATATCTTCTCTGTTGTAAATCTGACCCAGGTTAGAGAGATTCTTTGAAATTTGAACAGCATCCATTGACGGAAAATCCTGTGTACCAAAGACATTAAAAAAACATTGCTTGATTGGATTACTCTTCTTAACCTGATTCGATACAAATACATTAAAAATTTTCCTATCACTTACTATTGGATTCGCTCTTGATTCAACAATTTCTACATTGTTGTAATGAAAGGAAGCTGTAATGGCAGCTTGCTGGAGGAGTATAGAACCAATGGACAGGGTTGGTGCAATCAGACAACCCTGCAGTCATTTCCCCGGTATGAAATAATCTCAACAAAACATTTCAGAAAACAATGCTCTAAGATGGATCGCAGAAGCTTCTATTAGTCCTAGAAATCACCAAATTTGAGCTGTAATTACATGGTATCTAGCTCACCCTGTGCTCACCATGCTGGCTTTGTCACAGAATGCAGATAATGCTCCAATCGTGTCGGGTTTAATCCGAGGAACATACACCACACTTCTCATGCCAAATGCTGTTGCCTAACGAGAATCGCCAAATTGAAAAAAAAGAGCCTATGATTAGTAGTAATTGATGATGAAAATGTATAAATAAATTTCAAAATGGAAATCAGATGAACCTGCTTCACATTGTCATAAACCGTGGAATGATCAGTAAAATCAACTACTACTCCTGTTTCTTTTGACTGCATGCCAAGATATCACAAATTGCTCAAGCGATGAACTTTGTTGGTCGGAAAAGGAGACTAATTAATTAGTTTAATCATAGAATTACCTGAGATATGGAACCTAATACCATAGTAAGGTCATTTATTATTGGTATTTCAAGAGGCTCTTCCATGTCACAAAGCTACTTTGGCCAAGAAAAGAAAGGATTAATGGTTGAACACAAGGTAAATGATAGAGCAACGGACATACAATTATGGTTCAAAAGGAGAAAAATAAACTGAAACCTTCCCGATATCTTCTCCTACAAAATGGGAATCTACAGCCCCTGCCACCTCCATTCCTCTTGCCCTAGTTACTGCAATTACTGCTGCCCTTCCAATTTCCTTTGCTGCTCCATTTATAACCACCTAGAATTACCCACAGAGAGACACGGAGAAAGTATTGTACTTGTTTCTCCACTTTAAGGACAAAAGGAGGGTGATTAAATTGTTACCTTAATATTACTCTGAGAAGGTTGCATTGAGCAGGAGATTAACGGCCTGGTTATCACATTTTTAGAAACCTTATGAACTGTGACATGAAAATGGCACCTTGGGGCTGCCATGGTGATTCCAAGCTCTAGTCCTTTGTCTCACCTGTTTTTTTTCTATGCTCCATGTTGATAAGCCTATTTGTGTGCCACACTTGTTTTCCTTGGATAATGTTTGTTTCTTTTGATAGGGCTTGTTTGGAGGGTATTCTGTGACGGGGTTTTTTGCATGTCAGCATATGCTGCTGCAGGGCACATGAGATGCAAAGCTAGTTGGCATTTCGTTTCCCTTCAATATCAACATCCAAGTTGTGAAAATTCTACAACATCATCAGTAAATTCCATTTTAGATATTGCATTATTGAATCTTATTAGTTTGTTCTCTTAAATATATCTTTGAAATTATTAAAAAATAGCATAAATTATATTTTGGGTTGTATTTAACGAATTAAGTTTTTAGAAAAATAAAATAAATTAACAGTCATTTGGATAGAATATTGCTCTCATGAAATCAAATGCGTAGTCTGTGGAACATGTTACAAGACCTGCTAATAATTTCCACTAAAAAAATGACTAGTAGTGATGCCAAGATTGACTGCGTTACTAGTGGGCTTCAAATGTCAATGTTGGAGCCGAACGAGGCATTAGTTGTTCATCCAGCTTGGAACATGGCTTGTTTCATCGATTCATTGGTTCAAAAGAAGAACAAGACCAGCAAGAAGTCTGCAGATCCAAATTAAGGCTCTTGGTACAGTACTGATGAGATGGATGCATGGTGATCAGATAAATAACCCACTGACACCAAGTCCAACTGTTTAGAATAGACAGTTGAGGAACTGGCCCCACCTCCAATGATGATGCCCATATCCGACATGACATGATACCAACTTTTTTATTTTTTATTATTAGTTTTAGAATATGATTACTATCTAAATTATTATCAAGACACATCAAAAAAACTATAAGGAGAGGTTTGTTATTGTGGTTATTGTTATGGTTGAAATTAAAAAAAAATAATTTTTATAAAAAATATTTTTAACTATAATTTATTACTAAAATTAAAATATTTGATCTGTAGTTTAGTTTGAGATTTAATGAAAAACAGTTTTATGTGTTTGGTTATTAAACTTTTTATATTATTGTCAATTTATGAAATTACTTCAAAGGATACACACATATATATATACACATTTTTTTAAATATTGTAGATTTAATTATTATAATAATAAAATATAATTAATAATTTAAATAAATTATACATTTGCTTTTATTATCTCATCAAACTATTTACAATTCCATCATGAACTAAATTCATACGTGAAGGCCTCTGTAATCTCTTGTTATTTGATTGAGGAACAACATTTAGTGTAATATCATCAGGAACAACATTTGTGATCTATACCGAGTTTTAGGATCTTTATCTGCATGTTGTAGAAATATAATTTCAAGGTCAAATCCAATTGCAATTTATTTTTTATCTATAATTAATTGAAAAACAATAGGGTTTTGGAGTGAAATGAAATCACGTGTCTTTCCCTCATCAGGGTTGATCACTATCTACATAATTTTATTTTTTATTTATATATTTTTTTATTTTTTTTTTAAATTCAGATCGAGTTTGACTCAACTAAATGGGCCCACACAGCCAAGTTGGCCCAAAAAACTCTACTCTGCTGGACTTGGGCTGAGCCAAGAGCAGGTCTAGCCTAAGAGGTAAAACGGTGCGCTACACTAGAATAGTGGAACGGTGCGCTGCACAGTTAGCGTCTTCTTAAAACGTGAACAATAACAGAGTAACCGACGATGATGAAAAGCTCATCGGTCGATATCGACTAGTAGAGGAAGCCGAGGTAGTCTTTCCTGTGGCAGTGACATAGAAAATAATAGTTGTGATGGCAGGAAGAAGTATTGAAAGGTTGTTGTTGTTACTGCCCTGGCTTGCTAATGCTAGAGGTTACGATGGAGCTGTCGATAATTCTCTGGTACACCATGAGGATGCAAGTAGAGAGAAGTTTGGTCTTCTGACTCTACACCGTGAGGAGAAGCTATCTTTTCCCAATGAGAGAGAGAGAGACTAGTAGTGAGAGAGAGACCACAATTGTGCCACGTGAGAAGCATCCTCAAGCTGTTTATCCAAAATTAGGGTCCGAGCTCAGTTTTTGATAGGTCCATGGCAATTGAAACTGCATTTAAATCATAACCAAACAACTGCAAAATATGTTTTCCTTAAAATGTAGTTTGTACCGCATTACCAAACATACATTTAATATAGAATAACTTGATTATGATAATAGTAGTTTTTAACAAAGAAAGTTTTTTAATCTAAAATGAAGTATGAAATTGATTTTGAGAGAAATATATTATATGCCCTTTTCAATTTATGATTTTTTTTTATTATATGCCTTTTCAATTTAAGAAAAAAATAAGGATTAATCTAGTTGAAGAGTGAATATACTTTTTATATAATCATTTAAAATTTGATTTTTAATGTCTTTTTTCATTAAAATTGATTAGTTTAGCCCCACCCCCGGTACATTTATCATTCATATAAACATGTGTAAAATGAAATAAACTGCAATCAATTGTCATTCTCAGATGCTCTAGAAACAAAAGGATTAATTAAGAAATTAAGCATGCATTTTATTTGGCATAAAACAACAAAATAGAATCAAAAGTATGGCACTCAGCAAGCCATGCATTATCCAGTGCTATTGATTTGAAATATAACTTATGAAACACTAAAATTGTGCATTAATTGCAGATAAAAGGCTATTTTTTGCTGGATTGTCTCATATTATTGACAATGGTGCTCACGTGCTTGCCATCTATACATGATGTGATGCATCATTCCCATTGGCTTCTTCCCATGAGGAAATTATTAGCTTTCCAAGGCGGCAGAAATCTCCGATGACGACCATTGAAGATTGAATGCTACCCCAAGGAATCATTCAAGATATTCTTGGATCTTCTTTTTTTTAATATATACTCAAGATCGAGTTTAATTTTGATATCATTATTAGCGCAACCTCGATCAAGTAACTATCGAAATCATTGCAACTAGTTACAGAAGATTGCTTGATTAATCAGAAATTAAGTTGCCAATAACATTTAATGGTACGACATTTTATATGATTTTGGAAGCTCGGCTGTCGGTTCACTCATCAGTTTCTTCAGATTTCTCCTTATATGGACACCCCGTTCTTTCATAGGTGGTTGGGTTTTCATTTTCCAAATTAATTAAGCATGCATCTAACTAATACAGGGACCTTTTACCACCCTTTGATGGAGGTTTTTTGACTTGTATATTTAGTCCATCCATAATCAATTTCTAGGGTGAAAATGATGGTATTACAACGTAGAAGAAACAAGAGGAGATCATGAGTAAAAAAAAAAAAAAAAAAAGATTATGGACCTGTATGGTGATAGACAATGTATGTAGACCCGGCATCCACTGGCTGGACCAGAACATACATGTCAATGGGAAAATGGGAAGCCATTATCAAAGCAGGCAGATTTTTTGACTTCCAAGACAATGTTATTGCCTGTTGCTTGTTCAAGATGGTGTGCACACGTGATTCTCCATGTATGAAACAAAAAACAAGCATATATGGTGCGCTGCAATTTTCAATGTCCTTCTCAAGCGTTTTTTTAAAAAGAAATTTGGTGGGATTTTATATTTCAATTAAGGATTTGATGGAATTTTAGTTTAGAAATTTATATTTCCTTTAATAAATAAATTTAATTACTAATTAGAGATAAGAAACACACAAGTAATAAAAAAAAAGTTATCTTTCTTGTCACAAGTGTTTTAATCTGAATTTATAAGGGAAAAAGACATTTTTAGTTTGCATGAATTAAAAATCAAAATTATAGTTTAAGATTTCTCTCATAAGTTCACCTAATTATAGCTAATTGATTGCGTAAACATACGGTTAATTTGCATGCTAACACATTGTTTATTCCCTTTTTATACAAGTTCATTAAAGTCCTAGAGATCAAATAATTTATTATACAAGTTACAACGACGACGTTTACTAGCCACTTGAAGAGAATGTTACCTCAATAAGAAGTTTAATTAACATTTGATTCATCTGTGGTGTTAATAGTTGTTTAATATGATAATAGTTTTTAAATATTTTAAGTTATTTATAAATTGGAAAATTTAATTTTAATACATATCAACTCCATACGGAAATAAACATGAAAAATTACATAAAAAGACCACTACTAGAAAATCATTAAATACAAATGAAAAATATTATAGATGAATTTACAAAGATTATTAGCAAAAAAAATTGTCCCCAAGAGACGTAGCGTAATGACAGAGAATTTGAAATTTCTTATAAGAGTCCGGGACAATCAAGATTTTACTAGCTCACCAGAGTTCATAAAATGTGCCTTTTAGATAATAAAATTTCCTCGAATAAAAAAAAAAATATTGATGCTAATTAATCTCAAGTGATATATATATATATATATATATATATATATATATATATATATATATATATATATATATATCTTACACAAGATAGATTATCAAAATTATCTACCTGACTAATAAATTTTATAAATGAATTTTGTAACCAGTCCAACACTAGGATTTTCGAATCCCATTTTAGAAAAATATTATTGAGAAATAAACACCACTCATGTGAGCTTCAGAGAATGTAAACAGCATCATCTGGTAAGAAAATAATTTTCAAGAATCAAACAAAATTCTCATTTGAAAATGATGAGTCCAATTTGGTGAGCTGAAGAAAGAATATTGGATATGCTTTTATTGTTCCTCCTAACTCCTCTGGTAGAGATTCCAAAACAAAAGGCTGAGAGTCTTGGTGCCTGAATAAAAAGAGAAGCGGCTGAATTTATCTGGCCAGAACTTAATATTTCTAACCACATCTTGTAGCCATTTTTGTTTTTGTAGTGTAAAGTACAGAAAAGTGTTCCTGTTTCATATCACATGCTGCTTAATTTTGACCACAGTCCCACAGAAAACTCCATGAAACCAGAAACAAGCAAAGCATTTCCCAATAACCCTATTTTTATATGCCAATTGGTCGGCATCTTGTCCCTAATCATACATGCCTTATAACCCAATTGCTCGAAACCCTAAAATTACACAATGATGTTAATTAATCTCACTAATTTAATCATTACACCTTTTTACTAATTAAAGAGGCTTTTGTTATTGAAAAGATAGCCAATAAGACATTTTATAATCCCATTGCTAGTTAAGGCGAGCTAACCAACTCATCAAAAAGGAAATAAAATACGAGAAAAAAAACCGTACTTTACAGTCTATACACTGCTGCATGCATGCACAACGGTATATATCTATATATACATTGATCACTGTTCATCATCTCTTTTTCTTTCCTTATTTTTTGTGAGTTGACAGAAATATTTTTATATTAATTGAGATTAACTCTTTTTTTATTTAGGAGTTTTACGAGCATGTTTTTATATCGGTTTGATACAGAAAAATAATTTCAAAGCTTGAATTCAAGAAATTAATTAATTAAGTATATATATTTCATTATATTATTCTTGAAATGATAAATAAACTTGTTATCTTGTGATGTCATTATTGTGATTGGAATCTAAAACAATATCTTTTAAATACACATGTTCTTGTGTGAATAATCTATCCAATCCGTTCAATCTTAACATAGAAAATGGTCTAAGAATCTTTATCCACTGAAAAAAACATATAAACCCTAAATAATTTTATTGATAAAGATAGTGAGGAGGACGAGTACATGCAATTTTATTGAACTCACTTTAAATTTACAAATAAAATAACTCATTTTCCATTAAAAGAATTAATATTCAGTCCAAATCTAGTGGATAAATAATAATTACAGGTCCAAACTAAAACAAATCCAATAATTATAAAGTATAATACTTCAAACCGGGCTTCTATCCCTTCTTTCTTTATGCAGGCACAAGTAGGCTACGAATCAAACTACGTACACACCGAATATAACCCACCCGTCACACAAATCCCACGCGGGATGACTTTTTAGCGGCCCAGAAATCGACACGTGTTCATCAAGCCCTGGTGGCTCGCTCGTGTGAAACTGTCGGTGGCAGGCAATAGAGAGAGAAAAGTAAAAAAAAGGTATGTAGAGTTGCCTCGATTTCTAGTACGGTGTTTGATGGTTCCGATGATTGCCACGTGGGATTTACTGGAGAGTGACGTAAGGGAAAGTTCTTTTGTCTTGGTTTCTACGGAGGAGGGTACATGCTCCAAGCCTGTACTTTATAGTCCTTTTTTAACTCCTTAAGAAAAACTTTTATTCTATTATTCTGAGTTAATTTTTAAGGATTTTGTGATCATTTTATTTGCTGATGTTTTTGTCGTATATGATCAAAACCCCGTCGAGCTTGTCTGAAAGATGATCTTTTAAATGAGTTGTTGTTATTTAAATTTTAAAAAACTAAACCTAGTTTTAATATGCAAATATTATTAATATAAAGATACCACATAACCTCAAAACATGCAAAAAATAAAATAATTTTTTTTTAATTTATCTTCTATTTGAAATTCAACTCTCAGCCCAATTTAGTATATTATTATCAAAATGATGACAACGTTGGGAGTTTCTTTTATTAATTAAGAACACATCTACCTCGTGCTGCATATATCTTAGAAAAGTAAAACAAAATCGGAGACTTTTTTCTTTGCCTCCTTTTCTTATAGCTAGAGCACGCCATTTTTTATGAGGGAAAAAAAAGAGAGATGGGTACATTGTATATATAGAGAAAAAAATCGATTGAATTTAAAAAAAAAAACAAATAAATAAGGTTACTCAATCTAATCTAATTCATAATCTAGCTCAAAAGCTAGGTGAGTTTTTGGATTAAATATATGCTTGAGAATGTAGTTAAAATTATTATTATTTTTTTGACATTAGAATATGAAAATAATCTAAAAAAATTAATTTAAAATTAAATAATAAATTTGTTTTTCTGAAAAAGAATTGAATTCTTCGCATCAAAGTCTTCTGATTTGCTGTTGCTGGAGAGAAAAGGAAGAATACATGGGTGGATGAGTGAATGAGAAACCAGGGCATTTGCAGGAATTGCTTTTGCCCTAGTTTTCTCCAAGATATTATAGAGATTCTTTTACAAAAAGAAGCCACCCACCGATAAGTGAACCCAACTGTTGACCATACGGGTTTCAAATCAATTAATTAGACCATGGACCCCAAAAAACTAATTATCAGCAAATAACTCGTAACAAAAATATTTAAAGGTAAATTATTCTTAACTTTTCAAGTAATGAGCATTTATATCTATAAAAATATGCTTAATTTATTTTTATATATATAAAATGTTTTGATATATTTTAAAAAGGTATTTTTTTACCATGATATTAAACACACAATTAATCAAAACTATCTTTTTCTAAAGCAAACTTTCTTAATCACCAAGTTAATCTCTCAGGATTAAAAAAAAATAAAAATGGATGGAATTAGTTTGAAGATAAATAAATTGGTCAAAATTAATTTTATATCCTTAGTAAAAAGATTCCAAACCATTAATGACAGACCGACAAAAATTACGAGGTTAATTATTGTGATAGTATTTTTGTAGTTACAAGCATTTAACAGACAGAAACCGCGCCACCAAATTTGTTGTTATTTCATAAACCCGTAACTATTGCTAATGGTATCACTAATTAATCCCTAATTAACTGCTCTCAAATCTTAATCTTCCCTCTCTGAAACTGCCACACCTGTGAATTAAGCAACAGTGAAACGTCACCGGTTCTAGTGCTAGCCTCGCTACCAGACACATAGACAGCAAAGACATATTCCACAAATAACTGCCACGTGTCCATTCTCTTTCTTACAACAGACAATGATTGAGGTTACAATGAATTCCCCTAAATGCCACTCGAAAGCACACGTGTGCTTCGATGGAAAATAAGCCCATCAACTCTTTACCTAGACCATCATGTTTCTTAATATTACCCCTTATTTTCTCTGTTTTTTAATTTATAATATTAAGATTATTTTTTTTTATAAATAATATAAATATTTAGTTTCCTGTGCTTTTAAGGCATCAAATTTAATTTATGTTAATAAATTCCTAAAAGGACTCGTCATGTATTTCGTTTAATACATGCTCATACATTTAGAAGATTAATTTCTCTTGTAATTAATATGCTTTAAATCCAAATTAAGGATAATAAATCATCTGTATTTTTTTTTCTTGAGATTTGGTAGAGGGAAATAGGAACCAAGTTTTTTACCTTTAAACAATAAGCTTTGGCGGCTTTTTATAGTTTTATAATATAGTTTAATAATCATCAATAATACATTGATAGATATTTAATTACAATCTTTCTCTCTATATATAAATACACCTTCTCTGGACACAGCAACAGCTTAGCTAGCTGTCCACTCATTTTTTTTAATAAATTTCTACATTATTTTCAAATTTTTTTCTCCTTCCTTGAAATCTTTAGAGGGGAAGAAAGAAGGGAAAGAATCCCATTTCCTAGAAGTTTGACTCTTCTCTTCTTTCATATTTCTTTGGTTTCTTTCAAGATTGTTGGTTCATGTTTCCTGAGTTGTACTTGGTTCCAGTTTTGCTGAAGAGAGATCTGGCCAGGGGTTGAATTTAGCTATAGGTTTCTTGATTTCAAGGTTGTGGTTATAGATTCTTGATTTTTTCTTGAGTTGCAAGAATTGTGTAAGATTCTTCTCTCTTTCTTAATTTTTTTCTTTGGAGAGACGCCATTGGAGTAGAAGATATATGCAAGCTTAGTTAGTGCTCCACAAGTCTACGCGTGGCTGTTAGGATTGACCTCGTGTAATGCTGGGTTTACAGCTTTCGGAAACAAGGTCTGACAACCTTTGTCTCAATTGGGTTGCTTTGGTTTCTAGCAAAGGCTATCAGGGTTCACTCTTTTCAGAGATCTAACCAGTCTGCTCTTTGTCTCGAAGTTTCATAATCTCTTGTAAGGGATACAAAAAGAAGAAAAATGATGAGAATGAAGACTGCTAAAACAACAGGTCTGTCACAGATGAATGGTGGTTCAGCCGGGGGTGCTGCTGCTGCTGGAGGTGAGTGGGAGGTTAGACCAGGAGGAATGTTAGTACAGAAGAGAAGCCCGGATTCTGATCGGACCTCTATCCCTCCACCGACAATTAGAGTCAAAGTTAAATATGGGTCAACGCATCATGAAATCAATATTAGCTCACAGGCTACATTCGGTAAGCTCTTTTCCCTTCTTTTTTTGACTTGTTTAAAAAGTTAATAATTTTTGTTCTTTATTGTTTCTGCAACAATCTAGACGAGAGTTTAGGTTTTGTGGATGCATAGATTTTTTAACAGTAGTTGCTGTTCAAAAATGTCTACAGTAGTCAGAGAGAATGATTGAATGAAGATGTTTCCTTATCTTTTCTTTTTTTTTTCTTTTGTGTGGTCTTGGGATGCAGGGGAGTTGAAGAAAATGTTGTCAGGGCCAACAGGTTTGCATCACCAAGATCAGAAGCTGATTTACAAAGATAAAGAGAGGGAGTCAAAAGCATATCTTGATATTTGTGGAGTTAAGGACAAGTCCAAAATGGTGCTAGTTGAGGACCCGATTAGTCAGGAGAAAAGGTTTCTTGAGATGAGAAAGAATGCCAAGATGGAGAAAGCTTCAAAATCCATATCAGAAATCAGCTTCGAAGTTGACCGGCTAGCGGGCCAGGTATTCTATGAAATTTTAAGCCTTGTGTAACTTGATCATAGAATGTTGTAGTTCTTGTTTAGTGGATATTGATCTTTTGACTGCAAATTGGTCAGGTTTCAGCTCTTGAATCAGTAATTACTAAAGGGGGTAAAGTAGCAGAGAAAACTGTGCTTAACTTGATTGAATCATTGATGAATCAATTGCTGAGACTAGATGGAATTATGGCCGATGGTAATGTCAAATTACAAAGGAAGATGCAGGTAATTAGCTTTGATTTTGAATTCAGTAATTGATTGCTGCATAAAACATTTTTATTTGTTTTTCATGGTGCTGAACTTGTTACTTTCCTGATGTTTTAATGAAGGTTAAAAGAGTGCAAAAGTATGTTGAGACTCTTGATATGTTGAAGATCAAGAATTCCATGGCTAATGAAAATGGAGACCAGGTTAAGAATCCCATGCCTAATGGCAACGGAAACCATGCACCAATGCAGCAGCAACACCACAGACATTCAAATGGACATAAATTAGCCCCAATTCAAGAGCGGCAACCAAGAAATAGCAATGGACACGGACTAGTACCAATTGAAGAGGAACAACCGCGGCACTCATTCGAAAATTTACCGACCCACCAACAACAGCAGCCACCAAGGCATTCAGCATCAGGAGCAGTCGTCGTAACCACGCAATGGGAAACATTTGATTCTACACCAGCGTTAGTGCCGGTTCCCCCAACATCTACACCCACGCCTGCCACCAATGAATCAGCTCATCATCAGCCAAAGTTCCCTTGGGATTTCTTCAACTGAACACCAAGGCACGTAGTTGTTGTTTTCTGTGTGTGTGGATGTGTTTTGGACTTATCTCCTGTTGGTTTGCTCTCTCCTCCATTCTTTGATGTATTTAGATTTGTTTAGCAACCCCTTTAGTCTGTGTCTCCCATTCAGCTCAAACTAAAAATAAATGGGGTTAGCGCGATAGTTGATTATTGCTGTTAATCTGTTCTATCCTGTATCTGCTGTGCTCAAATTCATTTGCCATTTTGCAAGGTTCCTGGTTTCTTAGCAGTGATAGATTATAAATGGACGTGTGTGTGTGTCTTGGTAGATTCTTTTCTTCAGTTCTCTCAGGTAGGCCATCGTTTCTCACTTCAAACATCACTCAACACTGTTTCTTTGTTATTGAAATCGCTTCCTGTGCGTTTCATAAATATTTTTGTTGTATTTTTAATAAGCTGATATGGAAAAGATAGTTTTAATAGGTATTTATACCATACCTTTTTTACAAACCCTTTCTCTCCCAGCCAGCCTCCTCTGAGCTTGTTGATCAATTTTGAGCATACCTTGCTTCCTGAAGGGGCTACAAACTGACAAAAAGACAAGCCCTGATAAAGTATACAAGGAAATGATAACAGAGGGATTGTTTTAAAACCAAGTATGTGTCTTGGGTATATGATTTGTTGGAACCCATTCCAATTTCGGTAACATTCCTCTTTTGGGGCTTCTTCCATATGATTGCTACCTATTTATTAACATCAAAGTGTAGAGGATGTTGTTTTAAGTATTTTTTTTATTTAGATAAATATATTATAATAATGTTTTTTAATTTATTTTTATATTAATTTATCATAAAAAATAATTTAAAATAAAAAAATAATTTTTTTTAAAAAAATATTTTTAAAACATAAAAGCAGTATAGTGCCCCCTCTCTTTTCTATCTCAAAGACTCCCTGGATCATTCATTTTATGGTTAGAATATATATTGATTAATTTAATAGACTAATTTAGAAATTGAACCCTAATTAAGGAGACGAGAAGTGTATTAATGAACTGATCAGACGAATCCTCGAAATTTAATATTATTATATCAAAATAATATAATAATATAATAATATTGTTGTTGTTTTTTGTCAAAAAGACGAAGAAAGCAAAAACTAACACTGACAGTAGGCAACTGCTGCCTCCCTGGACAATAAAAAGCCTTCATCCAACAATTAATCACTAGCTTTGCCGGCAAACTCCTTGAGGCGTTGGTCATCATGAAAAACTAACTAAGCCCACTTCAAAAAATCATTTGCATGGCTATGATATAGAATTTGGGGTGGAACTGTACAATGTTTAGGTTGTAGATTGAGTCAATCCAGAGTTTATTTACTTGAAAAAAAGCTCATAAAACGATATTGTTTTTAAAGAAGATTAGTTTTTTTTAGCTAGCCATCCATGTTAATAGCTAGCAATTTCTCGTTTTACTTTCAAATGAAACTATGGATGCGTGCAGAGGGTATCGGCATCAACGCAGCAAAGCTCCTAGAAGATTTTGAAAATGGCCTTAGCATCAGCCCAGCAAAGGTTGTTTAGCTTGTTTATATATATATCAAAAGACAAGACAGGTTGATCGCATGATTAGCATATGATTATTAGCTTGTGTAACAACAATCTTGCCCTAAAACGGCCGCTTGAGAATAGGTTACATACAAGCAGCACACATCTAGGTTAGGGTTTGACAAGTTTAAAATACTATTTCACGGGGGAGAGATCCAGCAGAACAAGGGTGCTAGTTTCTAGATTATTATTATTTTTCTTCTATTTTCCAGTGTCCTTTTTCATTCTCTAAAAACATAGTGAAGTTGGGCCTGAGAATTGAACCTCTTTTTCCTTTTTAGGCCTCGTGGATGGTATAAAAAGACCCAGTAAAGCCTCTGGGCTTTCCCATGGCCTTCTTCAAACATATGTAGACTTTAATTTGTAGATTTTGGTGGGCTTATAAAATACCTCCACCGCATGTAATTGCTGTCCAATTTACTGACGTGACTTGTACCACGTGATAAGCGCCTTGTACCACGTGATAAGCCTTGCCGGAACTTTCAACATGGCTACGTCATCATCTATAAGAAGACGGTTGGGCTGGTACTAAACCAGTAATCTACTATAATTATCGTCGTTATATTAATAATAAACTCCTTTAGCAGCCGACTGTGGCAAAAAATGCAACTTGAAATTAGGTTTAACACCTTTTTTTATTTTTTTTTATGAATGTTTAGAACTGTGTCTAAATTATTATTTAGAAAGTATTTTTTTTATTTAAAAATATATTAAAATAATTTTCTTATTTTTTTAAAATTATTTTTGATAATCTAAAAATATAAAAAAAATTATTTTCAAAAAAACTTTTAATACAAAATGTAAAAAGTCAAACTACATGTAGAAAAAGGGAAGGCTACAATGAAAGTTGATTGACCGTTGGATTGAAGGTGGGCTAGTGAGTGTCCACTTTAATTATCATTAGTGGATCATTCTTCTGATAATTAATTGTATATAATTCAGAAAATCATCCTTTAATTCTTACAACTGTAAGAGGATGTTTCTTTCTTGATCTCGATCTAGTCTTTAAATTCTCGAATTAAATTTGGAAATAATAATAATAAAAAAGCTATTTATGGCTGTCGATCATTCAAGACAAAGAAAACATCGAGAGGGGTACAGTCCGAGGACATTGAAAGACACGAGCTCCTATTTTTCTGCAGAAAGCATCCCGTTCGTGTCAGGACAAACAGGTGGTTCATGAACGGGAGCAAAGGCATTTTGTTCGAGCATTTAAAAATGATCGAGTGAGCTGTCCAGAAGCTTTCAAATTCAATTTTAATTACAGAAAACCCACTACAGAATTGACACAGAATCGTAGCCCGAGGGTCCTAGAGTCTGTCTCACTGCCACGGGACGACCGTTCCTAGATTTCGGAGTCTTAATTTGTAGTTCGCACTTCAAGGCTTTAAATAAATCTTAGGAATCCGTTCTCCTCTTATCATCAACATTTTGCATAAAACAATTAGAATACCATCACCTTGCTTTTTTTTAATACACCAACAGAATCTTTACTTGGTGTTTTATTATTTTAATTTATATATTAACTACAAATAATATTTTTAATTCAAACTAAAAATTATCACCACTTCTAGTGCATATGTATTATATGAAAATTATTAGATAAATGACTCGCGTCAAGCTATACTCCAAACCATACTTTTCTTCGTGCAATAGTGATGTTTTTGAAAAAAAACCTAAACAATAATCGCAATCAACTTTTCAAACTTGTGACCCGTGATTTGAGGTTGGGATACTTCATGGAAGAATAATATAAAGATACCATAAATCCAATTTTCTGATCACCAAGATATTAAGGAATGGAATTAAAAAAAAAATAACTCAAGAAAAGAGTATCCAAAACAAAATTTTGGTAGTCCTTAATATTATTATCTAAAATCCCTAGTTCACGAACCCATAATAAAATTTTAAATTAGATTTATTCACATGAATAAATACTGCCCATCAAAAAATTAAAAAATACACAATGCAACTTATCTCACGTAAGATGTATTGGGAGTGTTAATGCTTTCTTTTTAGACAACCAGTCCCCTACCCTTGAATCTTTAATCAGACCAGTTACATTGAGTTTTTATAGCGACCCTTCATAGCTAGATGGTGACTCTCAATTTTTATGCGAGACAAAAAAACCTCGTGACTGCGCCACTTAATATCAAGAAAATGCATGGAACTTTAGCTTTAATTCCATCCAAAATATAATAGCTGAACCCATATTGTATGTAAATATTTCAAATTTTTTCATGACTCACATGTCTCAGATTTTTGGTGTAAAAACAGTCTTTCAAGGCATAGAATTCTGTACATTGTCTCCATGAGAGGGTGCAGAGACCTCTGCTGCTGCTATTACCCCCGTAAACATACTCTCTGTTCTCTGTACTGCTAGCAGCTAGTTTATTCTTTACAGGACACAAGTGGTCCATTTTTACCTTTTATTTCGTCACTTTATCTGGAAAAAAAAATTAGGGTTGCAGCTTTTGGAAGAACGCAATCCAATGTGAGCAGAAAATTTGGATTCATGTATCTAGTGATGAGATAAGAATATTCCCTTTGTGTGTTCAATTTGAACCAATCAATCTTCTCAGCCCTCGATCGAGCTAATTATTCTTTGAAGCTTTTGGCAAGTCATTTGAAATTCCATTTGAAATTCGAAAACATAATACGTCCTCAGCATGGCTGGACTTTAAAATACGATAAAAAATAAATTATATCGGTATTAAATAAATTCAAGAATTTTTCACCTGTCGGCCTCTACCTGCAACTTCAAACCACCGTTTTCTACGCATCAAACAAAAAATTCAGAGCTTTCTTTGAGTCGAATGTCTTCTGCTTCAAAATCACGTTGTACTTTACTTTGAAAAACTTGATCTTGAGAGCAAACAAATGATGGAACTTTCGGTCAGATAATCATCTGGCAATAAGACTTTAAGCAGTGCACACTATGCACAGTGTTCAAGTAAAGAAGCCAGGCATGGTGTCCCAAAAGTACACAACGTCGGCGCGTGTGCAAATATGGAACCTTCTGCTTGGACCGACCGTGGGTGGGTGGGTGGGTGGAGCGAATTAATTCGAGTTTTGCTTTGAGTTTTTTTTGAAGTTAGAGGAGAATACAAAACGAGGGAAAGAGCAGTGATGAGCCATAGTTGCTGACTATTAATTTGTTTTTGTGGGAACAAGTGATGAATTGGATGATAAATCTTCAAGTGAATGAATGCAAATAATTGTTTGTTTAAAAGATTGTTGAACAATTAGTAATTTGTTGTCTTTTCAAGACAAATATACTAGAAAACATAAATAAAAAACAAAATTATGAATTGGGTAGCACCGAATATCATGTTCTCTCTTTTAAGAAATGAAACATTTGTTGTTATAAGTTAAGTTATGAAAAATACATAAAATTTATATGCAAGTATTTGTCAAATGACATATACAGTGAGCTGAACCATATGATAATTTCATATAGAGAGATTATTTGTGTTTATGAAAAGATTCACATGACGTTGTGTGAGGAATCCTTAAAATTAAAGATCACTAGGTTATCTTATATAAAATATGTTATATTTTGATCAACTACACATTGTCCTAAACGAGCATAACAAATAAGCAGATATCGAGTATAATATAAATCACATGAAAAATATTTCTGTAACCAATAGAGGATTCATCACTCTATGTGAATTAAAAAAAATATTTTATCTATTCTCAAAAAGTATTGATTGTAAATCCTTGCATAAAATGATATAATATTTATGCATAAAATAATATAATATTTAAGAGTTTCAAATCTCATTCAAAAAATCAATGACTATGGTGCCGAAAACAAACATCATTTCATGTATTAAACAGTTTTTATGCTATAATATTTAATCAGCACATTATTGATTAAGCTTGTAATAATTACATTAAGAAACTAATAATTGAAAGATTGACTACTATTATTTATGATTTTTTTAATATTTGAGGGACTGTGACAGGTTACTTAGACATGTACTTAATTTTTAAATATAAATCAATTAATTGTTGAATTCAAAATAAAATATCTAATCATATTTTATTTTAGAATTGTAATTTATAGTTGGATCAACTTAATCGGGAGCCTCATGAGTCATACCTATAAGAATCATTGGTTGAGAATTAAAATCAGATGATTAATCGGGATTGATTTAATTATAAATAAACTTTAAAAATCAAGGACTAGAATGTAATTAATAAAGAATATTATAATTCCAGATCTAAAAACAATAAGTGATGACTTGATTGAATACATCTTTAAAATTAGCCTAAAATAGTATATGTGATATTATTTAAGAGGCAAGTTAATATATGTTTTTTATGTTTTTCAATAAAAAGAATGTCATATTTTTTATTTCATGTATGGAGTGGTGTGATATGAAGTAGAATACAATACAAAAACATCTATAACACGTACAAAAAAACTAGCACTCTTACATATAACAACCACTCTTTTCTAAAATATACTTGTAAATTTCAAACATGTCATTATCTCTCATATGAAATTTCAAGATTTATAGTTTTCCATCCCATCCTGAATTGTAGCAAGATTTCACATGTAGTTTTAGATGTGTTGCAAACAATACATAAAAGTCTAGTTTGACAGATTTAACAATATTCATGTAATAACTTTAATTCTCTAAAATAAAATATTCTTGAACTCTATTTAACCTAAAAGTCTACCATGATATATATATTCATGTAAAATATTAGATAGATCCAATATATAGTTTGAGATATATATCCAATTTCACAAAACTAACTAATACATGTTTTAAAATCAAATTCAATTTTGACTTAATCTAAACCTTAAATTTAATAAACTCATAAAATCAAATAATTATAGTGATCTATCTCATGACTTTAACAAAAATAAAATAAAATAAAATGGTGCCACCATGCTTTTCTTCTCTCCCGTGCTTCTCCATCTCTTTCATTGACACTGACACCGAAGAAAGTTTTTTTGTGCTTCAACAACGGACACACAGATTAAGTTGGTCAAACAAACCATGTGATGGTTTAATTCCCATCAATTCGTGCGGTTGGGGTGGCGTTGGGTTTCAAGGGGAAATATTTTTCTCGCCATTTTTTTTTGCCACAAAGCTAAGCTAGAAAGAATGACCCAAAATGTGGTGGCACATCATTGCTGACTTGTATAGCACGAGTATAGAAAATGAGCGTCATACTTTCACTATGCCACACCCGTGAATGGCACCCTATTATTGATATAAACTTTTGTTTATTTGCTGATTTTAATTAATTAATTAATAAATTATCCATATTGATCAAGCTCATCTAATGGATTTGGAGCAAATCTCGGGTCTCTTCCTTGTTAAGATCAATACAAGTCATGCCCTAGTTTAATATTGATTACTTGACACCGTATATTAAGAACACAATTTGTACCCATAACAAAGATCATTTAGGATAAGGCAACGCTTAACCGTGTGGTTTAATGCCTCGACATGTTTTTCTCCCGTAACCTTAATTACTAATGTCACTTGTCTTCGAGGTTGCATCGTAGGATAGCACTAGCTAGAGTTTATGGCTCAAGCAATTATTGTGTTAATTCTTATTTTATTTTTTCTCAAGTGAATGAAAATTAATTTGGAAATAATTCTAAATTAAAAAAAAAAGAAATTTAAAAAATATTGCGTCGTCCAAATATTCTGGGCCTCCGAATGAGAAAAAAAAAAGCAAGCTAGTGGGCTAAACTTGGGGTAGGCTTAACGGAGATTAATGCAAGAATAATTATTTACAAGTAGATCAATTAAAATATACTAAAATGCATGTGGTGATACAGTTTTGAGACAGCGGTAAGAATGAATTAATTACTCCCAAGTTGGCACTTGGTATAATTTATAGATGGTTTCGTGACGCTTCCACAACCTATTCTAATTTCCTTTGAAAATTTCACGAGCAGGCAATAGCTTCAGAAGTAATTCACAACCAAAAAATAAATTAAAAATAAAAATAAAAATTGAAGCCATTAAATTAAACACTTTGACACTCATCAACTTGAGTTGGGATATTTTTATTCACCAATTTCTGCAATGAAAACTAAGGTATCTTCAACTTGCATGAACCATATAATCTTCGTACTTGTAATTATTTTGCTTAGATTTTAAATTTTCTGGCGCTTCTCCATGTTCATGGTTGAATTGTCTTTTCATTCAATTTCCTGGTTGCCGCCCTCATCCATAGGGTCTTAGCCATTGCCTGTTCCATTTCCCAAAGGGTGGCCTGAAGACCCCAATACAAATGTCCTATGTATATAGTTTTTGCACATAGTTCCTTAGTTTTTACAGAGTGTGGAGACATTATCTTCTTGTTTTTGGAGGGGAAGAAATACTATATTTTAGACATCGTATTTTATATATTTAGATGAGCGAGTAAAACCCTAACTGTTTTAAATTCTTAAATGAAATGCAAATATTAGCTCGAACTCGAGATATGTTGAGTAAATCATAAACTTTTTACCATCATGTCATGTTTCTTGAGAACAAGAAGACATTATCTCTGCCAAAGCCCACTAGATTATGATATATTCAAGTTTATGGTCATATAAAATAAGGTGTCGCAAGAAGGGATTTAATTGGATAGCATTTTGTTGGTGTTTGGAGGAAAAAGATAAAGGGGGAAATGAATATGTATTTCCATGTATTTTATATTTTAATTTTTTTTTTATTTGCTATGTTCTAATACAGGGTTTAGGGATATTATTCCGACGTGTAGCTTTCACAATATCATCCTCTGGTATTTTGTGGGGGGATTTGGAATGTGCAGGTTTCCAGGTGCAAGAACCGGATCGGAGTAGGTTATTTGGTGCTGTTCTGCGTTGACTTGCTCTTGGTTTTTTATATTGTGTTTCAATATATTTTTTTAATATACTTTAAAATAAAAAATAATAATTTTAAAACTAACCGCTATCATAATTCTAAATACTCACTAAAAAAAAAAAAATTATGCAATGATAATGACTTATTTTTGGGATCTGAATGCATTTTAGGGTGGAGTGTTTTTTATTTAACCTTTGCATCTTATATAGTTTTCATTCATGCTTTCTTACACAATACCATTAATTTAATGATATTCTAGCTTATGGTTATTATTATAAATAAAAATATAGTTAAAATTTACAGCTTTTCCGGCAGCTTTTGATCGATGTCCATCCAATGAGATAAGTTTCACTACTCTTTTATTTGCTTCCTTTACTCTATTTTTTCACTTGCTAATAACGATGGTTTTCCTCTCTCTCTTCAATTTAATTATGCAGGAAGTTATACCGCCAATGAAGATGCTAATTGATCGGCTGTTAATAGCATTTGCTAATTAAACAAATGGGTTTTGAGAGTTAAATAAATTAAGTACATATTTCAGCATCTAAGTACGTTTATATGCGGAAAATAAGTACCAAACTTGCTTTATTGAATAATTAAGAGTTATAATCAAACTTGGAATCCAAATAGATGATGCATGCTTCAAGCATTAATTAAGGTTAGTGCTGGCTAATTAATTTACAGCTAATGGTGGCTTGCCGACTCTACAGCCGAAGAAAAGATGAAATTGCCCATGCTTAAACACGTTAGTCTTTCTCTTTCTCATTCTTTTGACTTGATTTTTTTACTCTCGAAAGATGGTTTACATTGGGAGTTTTTTCATATTTTTTATGCCATTCAAGCAAAAATTTCTGCAAACCAACCCCTTTAGAGCGAATTAATTAGCATTTTTCAATTAGGGTCTTGTGATTCTTAACGTCATAGCTTAAGTAAGCATGTTCAAGTACGGCCGTATATATGATATACATAGCATCATTTATTTTTCTAAAATTAAGTACAATTTAAAAGAGGGAAATGGGAAAAAAAATATGTTTAAAATCTAGTTAGTGCTCCTTGGCTCCCAATACAACATGACACAACTCTCCAATAATTCAGCAAGAAGTCTACCTTTAACTCTTAATCTGTAGGCAATAATGTAGTATCACTTTGGACCCTCTGGAGAGCCATGTTCTCTATTATTTCCTGCCTAGATTAATTTAGTTTAACAACAAAATTGATAATGGAATACTGATTAATACACCATGAAATGACTAAAAATATATATAATAATACGACACACACACTCACGCTTAATCTCATGATGTGGTAGAGCCGATTCATTGCTAGCTGCATCCTTAATTTCTTACTCCACCATCCTTCACAGAATCATAGGTTGTCTCTTTATGGATCCAAAGGGATAAATGATAACATATAAAAAGAGCGACGAGGTCTTAGAAAACTGCTTTCTATGATCTTGAAAACTGTGTTATTTCATTAACACATTTTATAAGAAATATAAAAGATTGTGATAAAAATTACTACGGAATCAAATCTAGACTTTACATGGACGTGAATCTCATAATTGAAATAGAGAAGTCAAGAGAATATTATTGTAGGCATGATATATAAGATCATGCACCGCCCATTACACAGGCTATCTATGAGGATAGATGGGGATACTTGGGTTTTGAAATGTGTATTTTTATTTGATATTTTTCTAACTTTGATGCTTGGCAATTCTAAAGAGGTAGGGTGAGAGATTGAGGGAGCCATAGGGTTAGCATGCCACGAATTTCATATCCCATCAAAGCTTAAAAATCACATGCTCTCTTCAATTCTCAAAAGGGTACATTCTTCAGTGTAACACTTCAAAGCTTCGCGTGTATTCTAGACTTTCTATACCTTGTAGTCCCTTTACAAAATTCTCAAGAACTACCCCCCCGCCCCCTTTTTTTTTTCAAAAAAAGCAGCTTTCCCAAGTCTAGCAACAATCAATCTTATATTTTGTCGCAGATAATAAGGAACTTGTTGGTCTACGCTATGCACAACAGCATGGAAAGGCAAGTCAAATTCTCGATGCAGGGCCCCAAATGAAAGGCAAGTCAAATTGTTGATCAGATCTGATGGACGTGAAAATTTGTCGGCGTGGAGTCCAGAAGCTCAGTAAATAATTTTTTCGATAGGCCCTGCCATTACCTTGTGAATTGTACATGCATGCATGGAAATTCGAATCCACTCACCATTTTCAAGCATCTTGAAAGAATATTCTTTTCCCTTTTACATTTGTGCTGGGTACCCATCGTATATTTGGCCAACTGCGTTATTTAGATCCCTCGTGACTAAAATCGATAATCACACATCGTCGAGTCGTACAAGCAATTGAATCCTTGTCATGACCTCAATCAATAAATTTATTAGCATAAACCCTTATTGTTTCGATCGTCATAGAGTAATATTTAATTTGTTTTATAAGTCAAGGTCTTGTGATTTCGAATTTGACTTCGATAATGCATATGATTTTTTTAATTTATCATAGTTTATTTTTGAAGACTTATATAGAAGCTGGCTCTCCAACCAAAACAGATTAATAAATTAACAAGAGAAGCTTAGTGTTTGAGCTTCTTGGGAAGTATGATCGAGTTGGAATAATTGCAAGGACATTCTAGCTAGAGAATATGTCATAATGCATTGCAAGAGCAGCTGCCAACTCTTTCATGGGGCAATTAGAGGCTGAGAGAAAGCTTACTCTTGTGGTTTTATTTTAAATGGCAATTAAAGAGTGACGAGGGATTATGAAAGAGATGCCACATCAATATTTTTATTATATATAGATACGCACACTCCAATTGAGTTCGTATTCATTTATGACTTATTCCTGACGAATATAAATATAAAAAAAGATTGTTGCTATAGCATTTTATGACTTGTTTTAATTTTATAAAAATAGAGAGAAGGAAGAAAGGGTTTGTGAAGATTCTTGTCGTTTCAAGTCACCTAGATCACGATATTAGACGAGAAGCTTAGAAGCATTCATGGAACAATTACAGCTATATATATATATATATATATATATATATATATATATATATATATATATATATGATTTATTTTTAGGCTTCGAGTTAGTTCTAAAATAATATTTTTTAGATAAAAATTAAAAAAAAATAAAGTTAACCCGATTAGGTTTTACCTGGATTTTAATAGGTTAGTTAAGTTTGACTATATAAATCTTTAAATTAATTAAAAATAAACCTTAGTTTGAGCAGATTTTAAATCATTGGATTATCAAGTTGACTTATATCAAGGTCAAATTTAATAACTAGACCCCTTACGAAATCTCGCATCTTTCTTATAATAATTATTAACCGTTATTGAGTAATTATTTAATGAATCAAAATACAAAGATAAAAGAAAAATTCATAATTGTGTCCATTATAAATAACTTGAATATTTTCATTTAGAATTATAAATAGTTTTTACAATTTTCTTCTACAATTACTTTTGAAATAATATAAAATTTATAATCCTTTTTATACCCTATTAAATAAACAAAGTTGGAGAATTAAACGCAATAATCGACAAGAACCCACATCTTTATCCTTCTGACTTTGTAGATCAATAAATAAGCCATTTTAAATTTACAAGACGCAATTCCATGTCACTAATCAATTTCTAAAAGCTCACCCCTAAATTGGCATCCAAGGAATAATTTAGATAAATAAAAAATGGTAAAAGGTACTCCATGGTACATGGTCATGATCGCCACTTCCTTGCATCCTCAATCATGTGACGCGACGAGAATATAAATAATGATATGCCAGCCAACTCGGCATGTCAATTTAATATCCACCTGGTTTTTTATTTATTTATTTTTAAAGTAATAATTTTGATTTTGTATTTATCAAGTGGGATAATTTGGGTTAATATTGAAAAGTAGTTTATACATCTATAATACTCAATTACTTTTATTAAATATTCCAAGAAAAAGAGATTTTGCAATTTTATCTTTCAAGGTAAAAATACATGAATTTTACTAATTGCCTCATTATGTATCTCAAAAGTCTCTCTCTATTTTATACTAAATTAATTTTTATGCCCTCTATCTCCATTTATGTAAATCTTTTGTATTCTACGTGCAATTGTATATATATATATATATATATATATAGATGGGTTCGGGAGAATAAATTGAAGTCAATGGAATCCAAAGCACAATGAGGGCATAGTTGTTTCCTCTTTTTTGGCTCATCTAATTATGTGGTGACTTGAGAAATGTGTAAGATAATAAACCAAATCAACCTTGGGTCAGCCTTGATTCTTGATTATGATTTATGGCTAAGAGATTGAAGGTATAAGGGCACAAACCACATAAAAATTCCCAATCAAGTTGATTCCTAATCATGTTCCAAGATTGATGGTAGATATTCTTGGGGTCCAACGCTGCATAAAAGCAGCAGAGATTAGATTATCACTAGTGGATGTATCTTTTTTGAAGTTTTCAGTAAGATTCTTGTAGTCTACTCGACTTTGCTAATTGAAATTAATGCAACTTGCATTTTGCTGTCACAAACGCCTATTACATATATAAAATCCTATTTGTTACTTGTTGAGCGTATACATTAATTATGAAAAAAATATCATATCTTAATTAAGAATAAGAAAAAAAACCCACCAAGATTTATATATGAATGGTTAGTTAAAAATTAGAAAACACACACATATAGATATAGCGAGCCAGAAAAAAAATGGAAAATTATATATCTATATCTATATATATACAGAAAGAGAGGGAGGGGGGGAGGGGGGGGGGGGAGGGGTTTGAAAAATTAACCGACCATGAGAGGGTCATTTAGGTAGCTAGCCACCAGTCAACGGTGGAAGGTTTGGTTCTGACTCGGGAGCGAAAACAATGAAAACATGTATCTTTGTGATTTTAATCATACATGTTTTTAATTTTATTGTTAAAACACTCAGAGAGCCAAGAATTATTATTTGCTGAAGCTGACCCCATGACTACATTAAGGTTAACATTTTCTGGGGGGATCCTTGAGAAGATTAATCAATTATCGAGAGGTTAGTTAATTTTATTCAGTACATAATAATAATAATAAAATAAAAAAATAATAGGTTATTATCACCACAGCCTTGGAGTTTTCTAGGAATCGAATTTAGGATTAGAATCCAACCCGACATTCTGTTGAAGGTAGCATTTTCCTTTGCAATGGTTGGTCACACCTTCCTTGGCCCTTTGCTAACTTAATTACGAACAAATGCATGCTCGAAGGCATTTTGACTTTGAAGCTCAAGATGTTAAGGTTTAATATTTGACTGGTCAAAGCAGGAGACATTGCATCTTGAATTAGTTAATCTCTGTATAATTCTTAAGAGGTACAGTACTATACGAAGAATATAGCCCTGCTCTGTTCATATTGAGGAGGTCAAGAAAATCAATCTAAGTACCAGCCTCTTCCTCGCTCTATGCAACTAATAAGGACAAACGAAGCTAAAGACAAAAAGGATTCGGATTATTTATTTGTTTTGGAGTTAAACAGGTGAAGGTTTATAAATGTTATCTAATTGATCTCCGAATAAATGTAAAGAATCCTCCTTGATTTCAGCTTTAGGTGGCTTCTTTTCTCCAAGTTCTAGGCTGTCATCAACATTGACAACCAGAACCAAAGCATTTGTCAGCTGTTTAGCTCTCTGAGCTTCAGATTCCCAATCAGTCCTAGCCAAGACGAACAGCATGGTCACCACACAGGACCCCTGTGCAGCTAGGAGGCCTACCCATAACCCTTCAAAATCAAACCCTGCGAAGAATCCTAACCACACTGCCACTGGCATGCCAACGAGGTAGAAACATCCCAGGTTGATGTTTGCTCCAACTTTTGGTCTGGCTGTTCCTCTCAAGACTCCACATCCTGTTGTTTGTGGGCAGTTTCCTAGCTCACAAAGACCTATTATTGGCAAAACAAGTGATGTTAATGCTATGATCTCTTTGTCCTGGGTGAACATGCTAGCCCACACCTTCCTGACCATAACTGCAAAACTTAGAGCTGAAAACCCAAAGATGAAGCTGAAAGAAAGGCCTGCAATGGCCGCAAACTTTGCTTTCCTGGGCTGGTTAGCTCCTAGCTCATTACCAACCCTTGTTGATACACTGAAGCTTAGAGAAGACGGGAATATGTAGATTAAAGCAGTGGTTTGAATCAGAATGCCCATTGAAGCGACAGTTGCTTTTGGATTCGATAATAGCCCACACAGCAGGATCATGATCTCGTACCACCACCATTCAAGACACACTGAGATGCAGCTTGGAATGGCCAAATTCAAGAGAGTTCTCCACTCTTTCAAACACTCCACTGAAAACCCTCCCCATGTCTTCTTGTGGACACCAGAAACAAGGATATAAATTATCAGAGAACCTACAAGAATGAAGTTAGTCCATACCCCACTAAGAGCAACACCTTTAGTCCCTAAATTTAGGTGTGTAACAAGAAAGTAGTTGATAGGAATGTGTAGAATGATAGCTAGACTGGCGCAAAATGTAAGAGGTAAGGTTATCGATTGAGTCCTAAGATAGATTCTCAATGGATGCAAAAAAGATTGAGCTAAAAGGTCAGGAAGAGAGTAAATAAGAAATAACTGTGCTTCTGTGGCTATTGACTCATCCTGGCCACAAAAAAGAAGGATGCTTTTCATGTTTAGCCAAAGAAAAGAAATAGGCACTGAAGCAGCAATGAGCAAAAGTATTGTTCTCTGCAAAGTTAAGCCTAGGAGGTGGTGTTTTTGAGCCCCAAAAGCTTGGCCACAAATTGGCTCCATTCCCACAGCGAGGCCAGAGAGGATAGAGTAACCAGTTATATTAGCGAACCCAACAGCGAGAGAGCCACCTGCTAAGGCCATCTCCCCAAGGCGGCCGAGGAAGAGCATGGAGATCATTGAGCGTGGATAGAGCAAAAGACCGGTTAGCATCATGGGGAAAGCTATTTTGGCTATGGATATTGCTTCTCTGATAACAAGGGAGAGGTTGGTCTGGTTGGGTGTCTGGGTTTCTTGCGGTAGTTCTTTTTGCGGTATACATGCTGGGCTTCTAGGAATCAATAATCGGGTGAACATGTTGGGCTCTTGGTCTTTGATGGAGATAAGGAAAGGGTAGTCTTGATTGCATTTGCAGGATACAGAAGAGTTCAGCTGGCACATTCTTGTCCTGTGCAAGAGATGTTAAAAGAGTTAGTGTTAGAGAGAGAGAAGTTTTTTTTTTGTTGGTATGAGGGGGTTTTTGAATGTGGGGAAGTGGGGTTTTTATAGGGGTTCGAGAGAAGCTTAAGTTTTCTCGACTAGCAAGCTTTTTGTCACTTTCACTTTTGTAGGATTAAGAAGAAGTTAGAAAATAATATAAATTATATTTTGGGACCTTACTTATAAGCTTAAGTTTTTAGATGAGATAGTTATTTAATATGGTATCAGAGCCTTATTGACCCAGCAGTCATGAGTTCGAATCTTACCACCCTCATTTTATTTGATAAAAAATAAGGTACAAGGTAATGTGGGTCTGTTCAAGTTTCAAGCCCAAAAGATTTTCACTTGAAGGGGTATGTTAGAGAATAATATAAATCATATTCTGAAACCTCACCTATAAGATTGAACTTTTAGGTGAGTTGATTCCTTAACGGGAGCTAATTACGTATCAAAATCCATGAACAATGAATTCAGATTTTTTATTTATTATTATTAGTAAGACAGGACATTACTTCTTCATTCACGTTGGTATTTACTATATATACACACGCGCGCGCATACACTGAACCTGGGAGTTAGTTTTCAATTCAAAGAGAAAAACTAGATGGAAAATGAATTGCAATGAACTGTCGCCCTATAAAAAAGAAGCCAAAAGTGATTCTTGAACGCTTTCTGTTGGCTCCCATAGGAAAAAACTCTAATGTGTTTGAAAACGCGGACAAAATAGGTTTTTTTGGAAAGTTTATATACAAGGACCGTTTTGCTCTAAACTCCAAAAAGCTTCACTTGGGTATATGCTGCCTTGACAGGGGAGGTTTGTTTGCATAGATTAAGTAGAGATTTCACTAATTTATTTCACTAAATTAACTGTCCTAGACAGATTGTTAACACCAGTTTAGAATTACTAACCGGCATTAGTGATCATATTAATCATGGTCAATGTCATGCAGGCAGCAAATTGTTGTGGTTTTTGGCATTAAATCACGTGTTGTTTTAACTTGGTCGGCCTCCCTTTTCCCTAACATCTCTCCAGAGGGGGATAACGTCCTCAAAATATAAGTCAATTCTCAATTGGGTCCTCAGAATTTCTCTCAATAAGTTCTCCTTTCTATTAAAACTCCCTAACAAAAACCCCGTTTGCTTAAGCTTCTCGACCTGCTTTCTGAACAACAACACCAAAAAAACAGGTTGAAAGGCATAAAAAATGATGTTTTTGAACCTTTTTTTGTCAAAAAAAAGCAAGCCGAGAAGCTTAAATAAATCACTGTAAGTTATATATATATATATAGAAAACATTAATTTCTCTTCATAATTGGTGGCGTTGTAATGCATAAAAATGACAATTCAAATGAAAAGGATCGATGAATTTTGATTATATGTTCATGCAATGGAGTGTTCAAACAAAATTCGGGGTAATGAATCATATTTTCAGCATCTCAAAGAGAGAAGTAAAGCCAGTTTTTGTCGAGGGGTTTTCCATTTTCAGCCATGGTCTTTGTTTTACACTAGATGGACTTGCAACGTCTTTGGTGAAAATTAGTGGATTGGTCCAGGCAGAGGAGAGATCTCCAGCACTTGGTGAGCCGATGCTTGGGACCCTCTTGACCTGAAACATGCACATAGAAACAACGCCGCTTAATTGGTCCTTAACGTGTGAAGAGAGTGCTAAGAAAAGAGAAAGTATGGAAATTGTAATGCTTAAACGCCATTCATAACGCTTTACTCTCTCTCTCTCTCTTTCTTTCTAGAATTGATTATACTTTACTTGACCCTAAATTAAGTTCCCCTTCCACACTCGTAGAACATTTGTTTCTAAACCCAGTTGAGAATTGATAGCTCAAAAATCCCACCATTTTTTTGTAGTTATCTGGAAACTTCTTGCAGTCTTCTCTTTCGAAGTCTCCTTTCGGTGCTCTTGCATACACGATAGGGAGTCTGGAAAACGCCCTGCTTAACACTATTGATGACATACAAAAAGAAAAAGAAAAAGAAAAAACATATCGCAAAGTTAGAGAGGAAAAAACTAAAGGGACAGGCTATTCATTGCCGAAAGACCAGTTTAAATAAAATTCTATGCTTTCACTCGAAGGAATGTACATAGCGAGGAGCTACAGGCTTCATACAGCATTCAGCGGGGGGTGGGGGGCAAGCTGAGAATTTTTTATTGTTTTTATAGGATTTCCATTTAAAGAAGGGTCAACGTTAGATATTGCTTTAGACCAGGCCCTTGTAGAAATGGGGTGGTAAATTAAAACATCTTTTGACATTAACATCATCAAACACGATTGCTTTATCCTGTCTTCAACATAAACGACGTCAAAGTCTTTTCATTAAAAACTTCGGTGGTTATTGAAAAGGAAAAACAGTAAAGACTACAGATTTTACTGTTAATGGCTACACCACAGCTATCCTTTTACCTTTCAACTCCTACATTAGTTATTACAAAATTATTTGGGGGTTTATTTATTTTATATATATATATATATATATATATATATATATATATATATATATTTGCCTCTACACTCAGTAAAATCTAGGAATCGTTGATAAAGAACTTTTTGATTTTTTATAGGTTTTTTAGCAATACAAATACCCTTTTCCCCTATGAGATAGAAAATTTATCGAGCTACTGCAAAAGGAGTATTTCAAGGTTTTTCATTATTTATGTACAATAAAAACATATTTTTTAACATGAAAATAAGATGATAGATAAGTTTTGTCTTTTGAGGTATTTTTGTATTTTTCACATGAGTATTTTATGTGATAGATAGGTCATAGGGTTGTTTTTGTGATTTTTAGGTTTTTGTTTGAATTTTTTAATTGGAAATCTCTCTACGCGTGTTTGAGTGAGGAACATCTGTATCAAGTGTAACACCAATCAATTGACAAATTTGTTCATTCATTATATCTCTCCATATGAAACCGTGTTCTCTTTCGCATGGTGTGATGCTTATAGGTGTACAATAGTCTAATTATTATTGATGAACACTTTAATTTTCTTTTCTTTTTTCTCTCTCTTTTGACAAATAAAATAAATCATTATCTTTTTTTTAGATGTCAGTTTGTATTCTTTTAATTTTTCATTTTATTCTTATTCCTTTCAAGGAAGTTTTTTTTTCTTTTTAATTTAGTACTTTAATTATAATTTTTCATCTGTATTATTTCTCATTTAGTCCTCATTTTTTTATTTTGTTCTTATTCCATTTATAGTTTGTTCTTTTAATTTTGTTATTTCATTATAATTCCTTTAATAATTTTTTTTTAATTTAGACTTTTAATTATGATTTCTCTATGTTTGTTTTTAATTTAAGTCTTCATAATTTTAATTTCCTATTTCATTTTATATAGGTTTCCTTTTTAATTTAGTTTTTTAGTTATAATTTCTCATATGTTTTATTTTTTAATTTTCATTTTATTTCTTTGCCCTTTTGTTAAAGTTTTTTTCTTTCAATTTCATTCTTTATCATTTTTTTTGTTTTATATTTTTTCCATTTTAACCCCCACTCTTTCTTCTTCTTCTTATTTTGTTAAAGCTATTTGTTAGTTAAATTTAACCCTCCAATAAAACAAAAACATGTTGATAAATTCTACAATTTTTTTTTTGTTATCATGTATTAGTGTTTTCAATTTCTTCCTCACTCTTATGATTTATAATTTTTTTACTTTACCTTTTTATTAAAGTTTAATTGTTTTTGATTCCACCCTTGAATCCAAGTTGATAGTGTTTTTTTGTCTTTATTATTGTGTTTTAAAAAATTTGTTTAACTCGTAATGAAATGCAAGCTAATAAACTAGTATATGTATATATTATGTTATTTAAGTGAAAGATTTAAATTTGAAACTTGTATAAATTATTTTTGTAATTTCTTTATGACGATGTTCCAAATTACAAAATGCTTAGAAATAGGTTTTTTAGTGGTTGTATTATGAGTTAATCGCATGTTCTAGCAATACAGTGTATTGTCCATTGTTTGTGAAACTTGTAATTTGTTGCAAAAATCATGTAACCTACAAAATATTCCTATTAGAGGGATTTAGGGACCATTAAATGATAAAATCAAAGACCTTTAAACAAATGAGAGAATGAATATCTGTTCTTAAGAACAAAAGTGTTGCTTTTAGTTTTGATATGATAAGCGCTTTAAAATTAAAAGGTATTTTTTTATCAGAATATAGATCATGAACCTTTTACTTATATTATTTTAGAGTATTTATACTTTTAGAAACATATAGAAATTACACCTCTTAACGGTTTACAAGGTTTTTCCACCATTATAACACTCGTTGAGAATAAATACTCTAATATTAACATTAATATGAGATGAGATATCCCTTACACTAATATTAAAAAGGGATGGAACACAAATTGATTTGACATATTAATATTAAAAAGGATGGAACATGAATATATTTGACATTAATAAAGGATATAAGATTAATTTTCATAACATTGACATGTTTGGTTGAAAGTCATAAAAATAAGCAAATGAAGCTTTATGGACCAACAGCAGACTTTTAATGATCTTTAAACCTTTAGTTTTCTTCTGCTTGGCACATAACTAACACACTATCAATGAGTATGATAATGAGCAAAGTTCATGCCCATTTAAGTTTTTCATGTAAGTGAGTCTAAAAACACCAGGTTTGCTAACATGTTAGGCTCAAGTTCAATGGGTCAAAAAGATTGCAAACTCATACTTAATTAGGTTTGACACACAACCAGGTTTAAAGCCAATGAGTCTAATAATTTGCTAGACTTATAGTTGATTGGGCTCAATGTGTAGCCAATACTAAAGGCATAAAGTTTAGCAGCTCGCCAAAATCTCAACCCATTAGGCTCGTTGTGCTACCATGCCCAAGGAAAATGAGTCTTATAATTTGCTAAATCAATGATTAATTGGGCTTGGCGTGCAACCAAGCCCAAGAACATTGGGTTTAACATCTTATCGACATGCGACCCATTATACTCAACACACAATCAGAGTCAAAGGCGATGAATTTCATAGTTTGCTAAATCCTTGTCCAATTAGGCTCAGTGTGCAACCAAGCTTAAATGTGTTGGGTCTAGCAATCAACAAAACTCATACTCATTTAGGCTCGATATGGTGTCAAGTCCAAGAGTAATGAGCCTGGTAACTTGCTATAACCATGACCACTTTAGCTTGGCATGTAGTTGAGCACAAGAATATAGGTTTTTTCATAAAGTGTCAAAAAAATTTACCCATCGCTTTTCATATCCATAATCTTTTAAATAATCTCAATGTTACCTCTAGCTACTAAAAACATGATGGGTATTTGATTTTGTTTTTTTAAGGTTTATAAGTTTTATCATGACAAATTATAACATTTAAGATTCTACAAGAAGAAAAAAATACAAACAAAAGTGATATTTTCATTAATTATTTAGTTATAAAAAGAAATTTATATTTTATTTATTTATTTTGAGATAATATTAGAGAACTTTAAACTATAAGGGTAGCCTTGAGAAACTGAGGAATGACTAAATGTGGTTCATTCTATTCTCCCACAATATATACATAATTAAAATTGAATAGTATGAGTTATACAATGATGAAATTCTAGGCGTCGAGGGGTCATTTTATATTTTACTTTATTTGACACAATTATGTATATAGGAGAAATAGTGATTAAAAAAATATAAAGTATTTTCGGATCCCTCAATGGTCAAATACAACATGCAAGTTTCGACAGGGCTAGCAAATTCAAATTGCAAGATCATTAGAATTGTATTATTAGAAATTAATTAGGATGTTAGGAGAGGAGAAGATTGCTCACATTCATTATGATTTAACAGATTTTAAATTGATGTGAACTAAAATTCAAACTATTGTTTTTAGCCACACCGACATTCACTATTTAAATTAGGAATAGGTCAAATCATAACTTCTGTTTTTCATTATATTTTCAATTAAATGTATTTTTAATTCGTTTATATTTATTTCTTTTTTTTTTAATCACTAACCAAACACACACTAGACTATTAATATTAAGTTCTTATTTAAGAATTTGATAGGGGTTGTTTTTAGAAAATATTTTTTATATAAAAATACATCAAAATAATATATTTTTATTTTTTTAAAATTATTTTTTATATCAACACATAAAAATAATTGAAAAAAATCAAAAAATTTAATTTAATATAAAAAATAATATATTTTTTCAAAATCACTTCTTAAACACGCTCTCAAATATCAACTAAAAAAGATAAATAGCAACATAAATTATCTTTATATATATATATATATATATATATATATATATATATATATATATATATATAGAAGAAGGCTTTGGATTGGATTGATGACTAAAATGGCACTATCGTCCCCTCATTTCTTCCGCATTCTCCCTTAAAAATTATGGAGCTCGAAACTTGATTGAAGAGCAGAATTTTGCGAGCAAAGGAATGATTACTTTCTATTTAGTTTAAAATAGGGTGAATATACAGAGTAGATGGCAACTTTTTTTCTTTGACTAATTACTAATTAATTTTTTATTTATTTTATGGGTACATGCATTGCCCTGATTCCTCTCACACTGTCAATGTGAATAGAATTTAATTCAAATATTGAGGATGCAACCACTTCTTCTTGCACTAAAACCAATCCTAATGAAAACGATAGTCTCATCAGTTCCATGAAATCATTAGCCTCAAATTCTGAACTTGAAATCTCCAAGTTCATACTCTCGATTTAATAATAATATTTCTACTTTTTCAAGGACGTGTTATCTATCGTGTTCATCAAAAGACCCGAACACTTGTCACTAACTAAACCCAGTCCACAGTAGAGTTTTGGTTTTTTCCCAAAAACTTTCTGTATCCTTTGAAAAAAGAAAAGGGACATCTCTCACCATGTTTTCCATGCTTGCATCAAAGATACGAGGAAACAGTCAAGCCTCCCTACCTCATCGTCCAAAACCTGTACAAGGCAAGGGAAGAGTACAACAATGGTGCTGCCACAGCACACTAATCTATCGCTTGATAACTACAAGTCGAGCTCTTGGTTATACCGCTAGAAAACTTCAGCATTAACCTAGCTAGCTTGATTGTCATCACTTTGTCGTATAAATTGCCCTCTCAAGTCGACGATAAACTTGATGAATTAAGGGAATATGCTCAAGAATTAATCTTAATAATTAAAACCTCCTCTACACATACTAATTCTTGGAAGTCTCCAAGCAGTCAAGACTTGATCACACGATGATGATGGTCTTATGGATAGAGTCAGAAGAATGAAGATGTTATTTAGATTATTTATTCTCTAAGTTTTACTCTGATTGATAATAATATAAATCATTTTATGGGGTTTTACCTAATAGTTTGAGTTTTTAAGTGAGATGATTATTTAATATGGTATCAAAAACTTATTGACCCAGCGGTCACGAGTTTGAATTTCACCACTATTATTTTATTTAATAAAAACTAAGCACAAGATAATGTGAATTTGTATGCAAGTTTTAAACCCAAAGAGTTTTTACTTGAAGGGGGTGTTGGAAAATAATATAAATCATATTCTATAGCTTCATTTAAAAATTTAATTTTTCAGGTGAGATGATTTCTTAATAGAATTTTAGTATTAAATTTATTAATAATTTAAATCATAGTGTAAACATATCTTGTTTGTTTTGACAATTCCTTGTTCAATATTTAGAAAGATCTTAAATCCCTTTTAGACTACTTTGTATTTTGCTTTAAAGCCAATTATTTCTATTGATCTTTGCTTTGTCTTAGTCTGTCTTCTCCACCGAGGGCCATTCCCATTTGGTGTCCCTGCGTGGAAGATGAGACGAGAGTGTAAATCAATGGAAGATTCGGGTTTGCACGTGTAATCATTGCATTGAAATTCACACGTGTAAACCCGCATGCTCATCTACCATAAAAACAGCCGTACCGACTGGAGACTGGAGTTGATTTGCCGACTGCCACGTCTCTCTCCCTTTCATTGAAATCTATACATGTGAAAAATGATGTCTCTTTCTGTTGCCTTTTCTTTTTTCAAACATTGTCGTTACTATTTCTTAACTCGTTTGAGCTTTTTAAAGTCGGGATATCCAGAACACTCTGAATGTTTGGTGGGGTGATTTGAAATTTGTACCGTAAAACTCGAGTTTAAATAAAGATATATAATTTTTATAAAAATATAAAATAATTATAATTTTACTTATTCATATGAGCTTATAAAATATATTTTTTTATAATGAATTTCCTCACTTAAAAAACACTACACAACTAACATGTAAATTAATTGAAGGATATTTCTAATTAGTTGTTTGATCGCATGATAGAATTGAAAACCCCATGCACACAACTTTACCTGTAGCTTATTATTTTGTTAATAAATTTTGAATTGTATTATGTTTGTCTTAATTTAGAGTTAGATATTAGAAGTTAGGTCTAATGTTGAATAATATTTCATAAATTTAATTATGGTGTAAAACTCTTTTTCCTTCTCTTTTTTTGGTATGAGTGAAAAACAAAAGTCAGATTACAATTGTAATTTAACATTGATTTAAATCATATAAAAGAGTAATTTTGGTATTGGAGGATTCTATTAAACAAGAAAAGTTTCATATTGATGGTATTTATCATTTTCATGGTTTGAGATGGGAGATTCGAGCTGAAGAAAGTTTTTTGAATTTCAAGTGGATTTTGAGTTTTTTTTTTTCATTTTTTTCCTTTTTAGGTTACTAGAAGCCATGCAAAATATTTTCTACGTATTTTGAAAAGGAAAAAGATATTGAAAATGGAGTTTTTATATATATATATAAAAAACTCATGGCCGGAATACTAATGATCGGAGTAGATAATAGTTGACAGCTCTAAGTTTTAATAATGTTTAGTAGATGTATAATGGTAATGATTTGATCAAATTTAAATAAAAGTACAAGATAAGTATAGTAAGAAATAATGTCAGATATATATTCAAAATCTGAAATATTATTTGTAGATAAAAGAACATAAAAAAAAAAAAAAAAGTGTCCAAATTAATCCCAAGAAATTTCCTGCTTTGACATTTCCCCCCTACCCTTCTAAGTGTTAGCCGATCAACCTTTTTCCATTTATCATATAAAGTTAAATATTTAAGGGGTGGCTATCCATTATCCACCAACCCTATTCTCAACACACACACACGCACACAAACACGATCTCTTAGGCGATTATGACTCTGCTTACACCCCTAAATCCACCGTGGATCCAACTTCTGCAGCTCTACTCGATAGATCTTGTATAATATTAAACACAGTTAAATAATACTTTTTCATTTTGAAAAAGCAATGACTCAGTCGATCAACATTAATGGGCTGTGTGCTTCCTATTCAACTCCCATCAATGACATGTGTTGCTCTTAAGGTGTTATATCTTCAACAAAGAAGAAGATTTATCAACATTCTTTACAAAGTGAATGGAATAAAAGGTGTCAAATATATATATATATATATATATATATATATATATATATATATATATATATATATATGCTCTTGAAGATGCTGACGATCGACCACTTTGCTTTTCATTCAAAGGATAGAAAAAGTTTTATAATAACATAACCCTAAACTAGTATTGAGAAATAAATTCCAAGTTGACAATGAGAATGCTAACATGCTCTCTCTCTCTCTCTCTCTCTCTCTCTCTCTCAAGCAAGAGATTCAACTTTGGGGACATGGAGGAATACCATGACGTAATTAATATACCTAGAGCAAATCAACTTATATTATTTGGATATTTTATGTGATTTATAAGAAATTGATTGATTAGCTTTTATAATCCATATGACCGGGAATAAAAACTGGATAATTCTTTAATATATTCGAAGCTTTATTATTATGTAAACAAAAAACCCTACACAATACAAGAACTGATGAGCTTTTATGGAAAATAACATTCTTGCTCATCAATTTCCACAAGTCGACAACTTTGAATGGCTGCTTGGGACAATTAATATTAATTCGTCCGTTGCATGGAATCCCACTCGGACTTTCATGCCTTAAAAGTTAGTGTATTTCTGTGGGCTGGGATTCTGAGTTTTCAAGTTTATTAATTCCTTTTGCTGCTATAACTACACTGCCATCTGCTCTAATCTCATCATATATTAAACACGAACACGGTTTAGTTCAAAAATAATAATAATTACAGTATTTTCATCTTGTTTGGAACAATCCTCTAATGTAAATAAACTGAATTATAATATTTGGTGTAATGATTTAGTATAATTTATAGAGATTTGAGTTTTATTTGAAACTCGAATCATAGTAATAACCCTTCAAATATAAAATCTCATTAAATCTAATTCGCAGAACTCCTTCAAATACCTACCCCTAAAACTTGTCTGTAAAAGCCAACACCTAACAAAATTGCAATTTGCAAGGAGAAAGTGATAAGACGGGTGTCACCATTTTTCTGTTTTCGAAAGAAGGAAGGAGCGTGACGAGAGTCTGTATCTGTAAGAAATCGAAACGTGTATGACAATGACGTCAACATGAATGGGAATACCAAGGAGCTCCAATACTGGTTGATGGGAGACACGAGGCAGTGAGGCTTGGATCACGACAGGTGTCTGTCAACTAGCTGATCCGACGGAACGAGAAGTGGAGTCCGATTAAATGTCTCCTTTAACGTGACAGCCTTGATTGGTATGCCTGGGTGGAAACCATTTTGTCCGTATAGTGATTTGCACCAGAAAGAAGAAAAACCTGTTCTTCACGGAAAGTGGCGTGCACCCTGGTTCCATAATCATATCTAGGTAGATCACAACAATCATAATAAATTGGATAATGTTGATTGATATGAATCCCATGATGTTATAATAGTAGGATATGGTATTTGCTGTGGATATTGATTAGGTTTTATTTCATATAGAAGTGTCATCTTCTCGCATTTCATTGTTAATAATATTAGCTGTTGATTTAAAGTTTTACTTAATTAATGATTCGAAATAAATAAGTAAAAAAACGTGGAGGTAAAATAACCCACTCGGGACATCTTTTAATAGATCGCGCGGTACGATTGGATCAGTAACAAGTGATGGTTGGAAATCACATGCCATGAGAGGCTGAAAGAAGGGTTTGAACGGAGTAGTTTCCGTCTGAGAAGGCAAATACACCCTGTGGGACCCAAAATGACAAGTTGGGGGGGCAGCTTTTGAACGGTCGGGAAGAATTAGGCACCAGTCCATGAAGGGAAGCCTTTACCTACGACGAGCAACATTATGGAGGAGAGGTAGAGGGGGAACGAGAGATAAGAGTAGCAACTTGCATTGATCATCTGCATTGGAAAATAGAAAATTTGGGGTGGAACCAACTTGCTCTGTTGATAGCTACTCTTTTCTTTTTGGATGGAGATTTGCAATAAAGTATAGTTGCCCGCATTTTAGGGTTTCGTACACATGCAAACCTCACAGTCAAATGGCCTTTTCAGTAGTTTCAAGATGACAGCCATGTTATTGATTGGTCAGACGGCATACAGAGCTGTAGTGGTATTAGAAACAGCTCGAGATGGGAGGGCAAAACCTTGGTCAGAAACAGATGAAACCTTGACATATGGTATCTGTTTTAAGTTTTAGTAGGCAGGCATTTTCTTTATTTTGGAATAGTTGCGTGGAATTAACAATGTAATCGCATGACAAGATTACGAGAGAAAAACTGTACATTTACAGGTTTTAAACACTATCTCATTGAAAGATTTGACAGTGCAGTGCAGTGCAGCGCAATTTTTTTGGTACAAGAGCAACTGTGGCCTGGATCAAGACCATCTCTTTACTGGTGAAAAGTCGGCCTTCTGCTGAAAAGAATCTCATGATGAAGGACTACTAATTTAACCGGCAGATAAACTGAGCTCGAGTTTGGGATTCGATCAGAGAAGCGAAAACCCAAACCTTTTACTTTCTTTTATGTATTAAAAGTGGATGAGGTAATGATAGCTTGATCATTCATCTCTGCACCCATGTCAGATTAAGCTTATTTGACGGAGGTAAAGCCAGTGATCCAGTGAAGGGATCTGGGACCTTAGACAATCAAATGCTCACAACATCAGCGAACCCAACCTCGAACCCTACGTGCCAAGTCATAATCAGGTAGATAACCCTCTTGTATTCAAGGATCAGAGCTGACAAATCCCGGCTTTTCAAGGGCTCAGTTCATGGGCCTTGATATTATATGGACAGCAGATCGGGAGGAAAAACAACAAAAACGACCAGCAATCACGGTCTTTGGTCCTTTCATCACCACTCAATAACACGCCCTGCGCCGTGGGTCACCTTCCATCAATCGGTGGATGACATTTGCATAACTTCAAAGTGAAAACGCATCCACAAAACCATACATAAGCCCATCCAAGTAACAAAGTAAAATGACACGAGGCACAATCAACAAGTTTAGCATAAATGGTTTCTACCTAGTTCAAAACCAACAAGAAGAGCAGAGTTTCCGATAGAATTTGAAAGGACAAGACTACAAACTAGAGCAAACGCGACCCTGAATTACAAGATGGGAAGCACAATATTCATTTCACTCCTGCAAAAGTTGAGACAGAAAAGGCGGGGCTTATTCGGAGACCTAGCTCCACCAAAATGACAAACCAACAGAAGCAAGGTGAGCACGCTTCAGACCCATCAGGATCAGCATCATTCATCATCAGCTGGTGGCGATTGACTTCAGCATTGTAAAAATATTGTGTAATAAGAAACATGTGGGAAAGATACAATTGATCAGGAAATCAAAAGCTCAGTATTAAGCAACAAACCTGCGGAATCTCTCATGCATGGGGCTTTCAGCTCCTCCATTTGGACTGTCCCTCTCATCAGGAATGGAGCTTGGGCTTCTGAGCTGACCATTTTCAGGGCTACCTACATCTCTTTCATTAGGGCTCCGGCTGGAACCACGACCATTGTCTGGATTAGACCTTTCTCTTCCATATGGACTCCGGCTGGAACCACGGCTGTGGCCATGGTTAGACCTTTCTCTTCCATATGGACTACGGCTTCGACCTCGACCATTTTCAGGGCTAATCTTTTCTTCCCTTTGATACGGACTATCACTGGGTCCATGACCATTGACAGGGCTAACCTTGTCCCTGCGGTAAGGACTACGGCTGTGGCCATGGCCATGATCACTGCCTGCCCTCTCTCTCCTATAGGGACTACGGCTTGTGCCCCTGCCATAGTCAGGGCTAGCCCTATCTCTCCTATAGGGGCTAGGGCTGCGGCGACGACCATAATCTGGGCTACCCCTCTCTTTACGATATGGACTAGGGCCACGGCCATAATCAGGGCTTCCCCTTTCTCTTCGGTATGGACTTGGAGAGCGCCTCCTATCATGTCCTCGCCTATCTGGTGACCTATCACGACTTCTATCAGGACTGTATCCATCCTTCCTTTCATCATCATCTCGAACTGCATATTCCACTGAAATAACTCGTTCCAGCAGCTTGCTGCATAAAAAAAACAAAAGTGCAAATCAGCAAGTGAGCTGCATTTGAACAAGAAACCAGAAGGATCCACTGCATATCCAACGCAACAACTCTTGATGGCTGGTGATCGGTGTGGTTTTGAACAGTATGACAGGAAAAGTATGGTTACACTGCTGTGAAATAGGGTAAGAAGTTTATGAAAATGAAAAGTCCCATTTAGAAAAGAAACAGGATACAAGAAGTTTACGAACATAAAGGAAAATTAACCTCATGTTTGTGGCATCCAGTGCTTTGGTGGCATCCTCTTGTGCTTCATACTGAACAAATGCAAAATTTCTTCTTATCCTTACACTCACTATCCTCCCATACGGTTCAAAGTGCCTCTCCAAATCCTTGGTCCTCGTATGATGTGGATCAAAGTTGATAACAAATAACGTCTTAGAAGGTCTTGTATTACTTGATCTTCTTGATGTGCCACCAGGCCTTCTAATCCCACGTTCTTGCTACAAAATAGCATCAATTACAGCAAGTCAATTCATGAAAGATGCATATCTTGAGCACATATATGAAAAGGTAAGAAAAACATCGCCATTTTAGACCAGTTAAGAAGTGTAACTTGATAACCTTTGTCCATTCAACACGAAGTCTGCGGCCCTTGCGACCAAATTCTACACGATCAAGTCCTCGAATGGCATCCTCAGCATCTCTCTCATCTTCCATATAGATAAAAGCAAATCCTGTATCCAAGTACAGCAAAAAGATGCTCAGTAAAATATAATATTTTCACTTTCCCTGAAAGGATTCTTTCATAATCAGATGGTATTTCTTCGTCAGCAGCGCACAAACCAGCTAATCCCCAACCCTTGAAAAAATTTGGCAAGCTTCCTGAAATCTATAAACTAAGTGACCAGTAGAAGTAGCAACCGACCTTGTGTGAGATGAACTAAGTGATGTCAAGGAACTAGAATCCAAATGTGGATGTCTCATGATGGGTCAATGAAAATAGAGTGCCTTCTCCATCTATTCTGCTGCCTCTGCTGTGAGGTTGACAATGTTTCAATAATGAAACATGTCTGGAATTGAAGGATGGGCAAAAGTCATGAGAAATGAAAGGCAATGGTGTCTGAGGAAAATTGGCATGGTTCTGCCATTGCGGATGAGAGTGACTATTCTTGAAAACAAGAAGATGCTTATCACAGGAAAGGAACAGAATTCTGAACAGCCATCCATTAGCCAGGAAGATTATGGATTTCCCAAGACAACCCTGCGCCAAAGAAAATGTTGAGTATGGGGGTTTATGCTTCAAAATAATACTGGTCTTTTTTCATTAATAAATCCTGAACCCCCACTAGAACTCAACAAGGGATGACTGCTTCCACTGAGTTGCATAGGCTGTCGAATGTCTCACTCATGCTGTTGCACAGCTGGGATGAAGGGAAAGTGCCACTCACGAGCTTAGGAGACTGACCCCATTGACTTGGCTGGTAGAAGTCGTAATTGCCAATTTATTCCGTAATGTGCATGCGTAATTTATAAAAAATGTTTTCCAGAGTGATGTTTTCCAAATCCAGTGGAAATGCCTTAAACATTCTCTTATTAACTCATTTACAAGATTAAATATGCTTTGTCTGCAAAGACACAAATCAGTTATTTTGACGGAAAGAATTAAAACCTCTTGCAGATGGATGCCAACCATCTCTTTCCCTACCATACATGTTAAGTAATTCAGTAATGGTTCTGTTGACGTCTTTGCTCACGACAAAATATAACAGCAGTGACAAGAATCAAGTCCTTTAGCACCAAGTTTATCTCTACAACTTCTCAAGCTGCCCTGACATGTCCTTTTCCATTCAAGTGGAACAGAATCATATGCTATATCAACCAATAACATCATAGCATCAATTATATTATATTATAAATTTGATTTTTTTCATATTTAAAAAACATTTAAATAAAACTTTCTCAACACCTCACCAAAAAATTCATTATTCAGTTTTAGTCCAAATAGGAAAAATAAAACATTTCTTCATTGCAATTATCTAAAGAGATATCTTTATATAACATAAATAAACCTCACAAATACCACGGTTATCAATTTTACTATTAACATCAAAAACTATAAAATAATAGCTAAATAAAAAACCTTTTGAGGAAAAAAAGGCTACACAAAAGCTAAAGGAAGCAACTTCACAGACTTAATGTCCAGTAAGGAATAAACATTAGCTTACCAGACTTCATATCCACCCGTTCAACTCTCCCGTATCGTTTGAAAAGCCGCTCCAGCTCAGTCTGTCTTGCATCATACTCAAAGTTCCCACAAAAGATAGGCCTCATTATGCCTGGCCCCAGATATTTCACATAAATGAGATAAATACTACAAAAAAACCACTTCAATTAAACGATAAAGCAAACTTATGCGCCAGAAACATATTCTAACTTTAACATCATGATTTTTTAGAGGGTCCCTAACAAAACATTTAAAAGGTCAAGTTTAATTCCCAGACTCTAGAACTTTTGGGTGTTTATTTCATTATTTTATTTAGTCGGAACTATCTAAAAGATTATGGGCCTCCAATTTCACCCATAAAGCCTTAATTGTCTTCGGAAATTAAACATATTTAACGAGTTTCAAAGGCTGTTGCAGACTTAACTAGGGTTCCTCAACAAACCCTAAGAGAATGTACCAAAATTTACGATACTCAACCATCAACAAGAAAATAGATAAGAAATCATAATCAGATCCACAAGATCAAACCCTAAACAAAAGATCTACAATAAATGACAGCCAGATCTACCGCATGAAGGGGAAAAATCAAGTTTTGAGCCAAGTTTCCAGGAAACAGAGAAAATTAAACATTTTCTCGCGCTTTCTAGGCAACCAGCGGAAAATAATTAATTGACTTGATTTTCATTACCTGTTGAAATCGGCGATTTTGACGAATTGAAGCTTTGATTGAAACCCTAGTTTGGAAGAGTCAACAAAGCAACTGCGTTTTAATCTGTGAAAGAGAGTTTTTTTTTTTATCTATTTTAACGAAGAGAGCTTCTGACTTGTGAGTGTGATAAATAGGCGGAGGGATACAAAAGTTTGGTTTTTGGCAGACAAAGGTCCTCATTTCTTTTGTTAATTGAGCAGTCGGTCCTACAAATCTTGAGAAATCAAAAGCAAATCCCTCACGTGCAAAATTAGGATCCAACAAATATATTGACCTCCGCTAGATATTTCTTTCCTTTTTCATATATGAGAAATCCATTTCAGAAATTGATATCTTAAGAATTTTATTCTTTAATTTATATTTTCTTAAATTATATAAATATTCAGAATATGAGAGTTATCTGATTGATAATATGAGACCTTGCTCTCTACCTTTTCCTTTTTTTTTCCGGCATGGATGAGTTATATTATAATAACCTCTCTTTCTCTACATGTGAGATTTGAGCTTTCATGTTCTTTGAGGATCAAAATAAAGTTGCCCTGGTCCATCAACGAGGGCCCGGCCCATTAAATTCTGGGTTTAATTCTACTGATAACATCGGTTTTTGAGGCATCCATGTTGTCCTAACCTGGACCATGAAGAGAAGGGATCACCGGGGACACATTTTAGAGAGAGAGAGAGACAGGGAGAAGGAATCCTTGATCGGCAAGTCTTGTAACTTATTTTGGAGCAACAACGTTACATGAAGTGATACGAGATATTCGTGGAATGGTTAAAGTGGCCAGCTGCCTTGTCTTGCTCCGGCGAGAAATTATAGAAGCTGGCTTCCACTCCATTTTCTTGAATCTGAGCAGGTTCTAGTGCTAGAGATTCGAGGACTGCAATTTCAGCTTTTGTTTTAGCTAGTTGACTTTCTACACTGTGAATTTGTTGGTGTAGTGAAGAGATAATCCCAACACAACCGTAGACAGGGTCTTGAGTTCTGCATTGTGCCTCATAATACAAAGAGTTTGCCGCTTCAGCTCTTAAATGTGCTGCTGGGAGTTGCTAAGAGTAGTCAAAAGGAAACTATAAGATATTAAAACTTGAAATATTTTTATATTAAAACTATAAGATATTAAACTATAAAAGGTAATTATCAAAAACTTTTGAAAATGTTTTTTAATTTTTAAACGGAATGCCAAACACCCTCTTAGTTCTATACAAAGAGAATGAAGATTGAACTTTAAAATAGCATTTGGGATTGTGGTGTATATTTGACAAAGATGAATACCTGGAGCATTTTTGCAACATTACAGGCACCATGGATTCTGTGAACGCAAGCAAATCTTTGAGGATTACTAGAAGGAAAATAAGAAGAGAAAATGCAATCTGAAGGACATCTCCTTCTCAGATACTTGCAAGCTGCACAGCGACCAGAAATCATCCTCAAAATATAAAGAAAATCTAATGAAAAGAGTTTAAGATTCTCCCAATCTTTCTTGTTCTTGAGGAAGAAATCCAATCAAGATCTCCAGTGCTAGGTATAAGAGAGCCATTATGTATAGATTTTTTCAAACGGCTACATTATTCAAATCTGAGGTTGAAGAAGGAAAGTTGATGGGAATGGAATTAGATTTTAATTTTTGGAGAGAATTAAGCCATAAATGTCTTTATGTTTCCAATAAGTTTGTTTCCTCGATATTTTTTAAATTCATTTTTGGATCCTTGGATTATATTATTTGATAAAAAACATATGGTTAACACCAATATAGATCAATGTCTCATTTGTTTGTAAGAGGCTGCAGGAGTGTGGATATGAAAAAAATTGGGCTGCTAGCTCGTCGAGCTGAAAGGTTCCGTCACCGTTGCTTGATGCCTGCAGTGAAGGATAGAAAAGGGAAAGTGATGCTGTGTGTAACAATTTGTATGGAAGTAATTACATTTTCGGAATGACGGAGGCAGAATTAGCTGCTGTAAGAAAGGAGAAAATTGTCAAGGAAACTGGAAATGTAATGGCATCCTGCTGCGAATGCCTGAAAGCCAGGCTCCAGGCTTCTGGTTACTGTGCAACAAGAACAGGCACGCTTCACTAGAGGGAGAACCAGATTCAAGAAACTACTGTGGTGGATCATCTAGATTTCAATTGCTCACGTACCATAAGAACACAATCTGATCAGGGATTTCAGCAGATATGGGGAAGTATATACTGATATTAATAAAAGGAAAAAAAGTCGAAATTGTTCATACATATATCAGATGATGAGGTAATTCTGCGAACAACTGCAGTCATTAAACTGATCTTCTCACCCCGTTTTAGAGAATTTCAAGCCCATTCAAGCTGCGGTTACGAAAAATAAATAAGAAATGAAAAATTTCTTTGTCTGCTTAACACATTTCATGCGCGGAACTGCAGTTTCTAATGAACTTCAAAATTTGAGATTCAACAGATTTCCAGTTCTGCAAGTAGGCAATGTAGACGACTGGCCTCACCGCCGACAGGCCGGTTCACATTGGAAGAGATTTTTAACGAGAAAAGGATTAAATGTAGACGCAAGGCTAAAGTTGTTTGGCTTCCTGAAATGGACATAACATCAAGTAATTTAAATTCACAAGCATACAACATAAACCAAACAATTTCTTAGTTGAAAGCTCTTACCCAAGTCTTTGATACAGCTGAGAGCTCTGAAAAACCCAGTTCCACTCAAAGAGAACAAACTTGATCTTGATTGCTTGCTAACCTTACCTTCATTGGAAGTATCCATGATTCCAATTCTGCAAGTGAATTCTGCAATAAGTAAAGTTACAACGTTGTTTGATGATACATTACCCCATCAAAAATATCCACAGCTTGGAAAAATTGCTATCGAAATACCCAGAAATAAAAAAAAAAAAAAAATTGCCTCTTCGACATAGCTCAACTACTACCATTATCAGGCCTAATTGCCCTGACCACTCTGCCCCCTCAGCGGAATGACTAGATCATACGATTAGTCCCACCAGCCATTTCCTTCTCACTCAGCAAACTCAGTCCTCCAGGCAAGTAAAATTAGAATCTGTAAGTTTTTGTGTTTTACAAGTATTTTTTAATAAAAATAATTTTTTTTTCAAATATATATATACACACACATATTATTTTAATGTGTTGATATTAAAAATAAATTTATCTTTAAAAAAAAAAGAAATTGTTTTTAAACTTTTATCAACTCATACCATCTTTGAAAACTTTGAGAATAAGAAAATAAAATATACAGCAGACCAGCACCAAAAAGAGCATTGCTTTATAAAAGTATTGTGAATAATAATAATAATAAATGCTGAGAAAAATCTTTATAATTTGACTTCATTTCAATAATTTTCTAAAAAAGAATGAACATTGCTTAAATCCTAATCTAGCTAGTCGGCAGGATCATTCCCTTTTCGGGTAAACCGTCTACACTTATTTTTTTCTCCTTTTCAACTGTCACCCCTCTATTTTTTACTGTGTGCTAATGTGATCCTTGCAGCAGATGCTCAGAAAATTGTGTGAGATCATACCTTATTTGCTTTAAAAACAAAATTTTCAAATACCATATTATTAAAGGTTAACTTGCCTGTTGTTTACACTTAAGAAGTTAAAGAAGAGGGTATACCTCTTTAACCACGAGGTCAATCCCCTGAAATCACACAAATTAAAGAGTTGAGAGACAATATTAGAGAAAGAAAATAGTACAAGGATCAAATAGAAACAGAATGGAGAGTTGGGGGATCAAATAAAGAAAACAATAAAAGAGCCAGATAAAAACAAATTAGAGAGTTGGGGATCAAATACACAACTAACCTCTCATGTTCATGACAAGCAAGCATCTTTTACATGACTAGTTTTTCTAACAAAAGAGGTATGGTATGGTCTTCTCTCCTTAATTTTTTTAATTATTAAAGTGGATATTCATACTAATTTTTACATATTTTAACTAATTTTATAGGTTTTAAAATTAATAATTATATAAATCTTAAATAATCATCATATTAATAATCACAAGACTTAAACATAAAATTACATGAAAAATAAAACCCTAAATCTCAAACTTGCACCATTAAAACACCTAATAAATAGTTTGTCTCTCTCTCTTTTTATGCCTCGTGGTGAGGAAGATTACATAAAATCTTAGCAACTCGTCTTTCTAAGGTGGTGCTATAGGTGGACCAGATCACTAAATGAGCAGGAGGTTGATTTTAGAACTTCCCATATCTTCTATTACTTGTCCTAATTTTTTGAGATAATAAAGTATCTATTTTGCATTGCGGTCAAGCCAGCGTTTAGCTAAAATTTATTTATTTATTTATTTAAAATAAAAAATTTTAGTGTTTTTAGATCATTTTGATGTAATGATGTCAAAAATAATTTTTTAAAAATATCATTTTGATGTATTTTTAAACAAAAAACACTTTGAAAAGCAACCACAACTACTCTCCCAAACACTTCCAAAGTGTAATTTTTGAGCCATTTTTTTCAACCACTGATCGTCTTCAAGCCCTGCTTGTTCATTATCATCTTGGTTGTATTTTAAAATATTTTTAATTCACTAATATAAAAAAATTATGTCTTGAAAAAATATTTTAAAATAAAAGGAATAATAATTAAAAAAAATATTTTTAAAACAAGAAAACATGAAGGACTCTTTGTTTTTGTGACGTAGAATTTATAAGGTTTTGGAAAATAACAACCGGGGGTAAAATAAAGTATAAGAGTGTTCAGCTAATGCTTCAGCGTAAAGTATAGGATCGAAGTTGGGGATTAAATTGAATAATTAAAAATAGTTTCGGTATGTATTTTTACTACGGGATGAATGGAGATGTTCCATCTGGTCCACATCAGTACAGGGACAGGCGATCAATAAAGAATCCAGGTCCTATTGGTCTCAAAATCACTACGATTTTAAATGATTTTGTCAAAGGATGGGTACAACATCACTACCAGGGAAATAAATGAAAAATATGCAGGGAAAGGGCTCAGTGAGCAAGACAGAGCAGGGCATGGCAGAAGGGAGTGGTAAGCACAGCCTATATTTATGAAGGCAATGGAGGTTCTTCTTACTCGGGATGCGACGAGGTTGATGAAGACCAGTTAAGTTCCAGCTACGGAACACGAGTAGCTTTGCTAAGTTTTTGTGCAAAATACGTGTGCACGTGGCAACCTCACGATACTTTTTGCACTCCATCACATCAAATATAATACTTCATTATAACACAGTGTTTTGTCTTCGAAACGTCCGCGAATTCCCCACGCCTTTACCCATAGGTTCGCCTGTGTATAGTAAGCCCTCGTCAGACTTATAAACGAAAATCTCCTTCATTCGCTTATTTATCAAAAGCCTTAATGTCATTTTTCTATACAGACACATCCCTTTCGTTATATATATGGCCAATCCTGAGCCTCAAGCTGACCAATTACCACCCCTTCCCTCTCCGATCCTAATTCCGTCTCCGACCAGCAGCTCTTCGGTCCAGCCCTTTGATTCAAGGCATGAGCATTCGACGAGGCTTATTCGATCGCCCATTGGGTTTTCGAGTCAGCCCATGAATGGGAGGCATGGTGACCAATCACCGAGGCGGCCAATTCGATCACCGGGTGGTTCATCGGCTCAGCCCACAAGCGGAAGACACCCGAGTTTTAAAGGTATTAGGTTACGGAGTGGGAAATGGGTATCCGAGATCCGGGAACCACGTAAAACTACACGTGTATGGCTCGGTACGTATCCAACTCCTGAAATGGCAGCCACCGCCTATGATGTGGCGGCTCTAGCACTTAAAGGCCCCGACACACCACTGAATTTCCCGGAATCAATCCTTTCCTACCCAATACCAGCCTCGGCATCCCCGAGTGATATAAGGGCCGCTGCTGCTAGTGCAGCATCAGGCAGGTCATCTCAGCGTGAAAGAGGGCCACGTCCTGAAATGGGCCGGCCAGAAACAGAAGGCACATCAGCTGGTATCACTGCTGATGCTCAATCAGGACAGGAAATTTTCGACGAGGAAGAACTCTTAAACATGCCCAATTTGCTAGTTGACATGGCAGGGGGAATGCTAGTAAGCCCACCAAGAATAAACACACCATCTTCTGATGATCATTCACCAGGGAGTTCCGATGCTGAAAGGCTATGGTCCTACCCCTAAAGCCAAGCCAGCCAGACTCATTTCTCCATGGAAAATCTGCTTCCCGGTTTTGGTCCCATTAATGGACCGAAAGGTTGGCTTTTATTAAATTTATATGGGGTAACAGGCAATGGAGTGGTGTGTAGTTAACGTAAAAGCAGGTAGGTGAATCAGTTTTGCTGCCACATTGGTTAGATGTTTATTTAAATGTGTCAGCTATAGGCACAGTACCTCTCCCTTGTCAAGATTATACTTTTTTATGTGATTTTCAGTTTGAATTTCTTTGCATAGCTACGGACCACAGTGTTGAGAGTCAGAGGATTTATAGGTTGTGTTTTTTTTTTAAATGTTTTTTATTTTTTAAAAATTTATTCAAATACTTCTGAGAGTGATTCAAAGAGGCATGGCCTACATGTTAGCCCATGATACCATTTATTTTGTTAAAAAGGAAAAACTCATGAGAGAGATTTCCCTTGCAGCATATAACTGTCCTTCTCCTGACGTTAGTATATGGTATTTTATGGTACGGGAAGCCTCTCCTCCCGGCATGTATCTGGGCACCTCTCTCTCTCTCTCTCTCTCGACACACACACACACATATGAGCATGTGATTATGAGTATTAATCACCGTTAACCATCGATACTAGGCACTAATTATCGTTTACAATGGATGCTAAGTATTAATTTTTATTTAAAAATTTTATTTTTTGATGTTTTCATATTATTTTGATATGATAATGTAAAATTATTTTAAAAAAAATAAATAATAATAATATATAATATATTATTGAGCAAAAATAACTACAAGAACAATCTTAATTACACTCTTCAGCAAGCTGATAACTCGGAAAATATTAATTATCAGCGAATATTAATTATAATAAAGAGATTAGTACATGTTAAGAGGTTTTAGATCAATTCGCTTCTTTTATAGCTTTTAATAATGATAATAAAAAATCATCTATAGTGGCAATTTAAACCACGGCCATGGAAACGAGGATAGCATAATCCATGAGCTGCGCCATTAGAATCTTAGTTAATTTTTCAGTTTGTCTCAGGGTAATATTGTTTTGCATTTATTAATATAAATAATTTCGAGAATCAAATATATATCATGATGAGAAATTATTTTGCATTGTATTTATTTTAAATTAAATATTTTTAAATTATTTGTATGTATTGATATCAAAAATAATTTTTCAAAAATAAAAAAAATATGATTTTAATATATTAAAAAAATATTTTAAAAATCAATCTCAACAATAACAAAAAAAAAAAAAAACAAATAGGAGATAGTGATGGTATAAGAAGAATGGTGGGCAAAAGCAAACACCAATGAAGTTGCTGCAATAGAATGGAAAAAAAATCTAGCACAGTATTTTTGTCTTTGATACGACTCTAAATTGTCTGTTATGGAGGATGAGAAAAAATAAAAATAAAAATAAAAATAAAATAACCCTAACCAATGTGTGTGAAAAGAAAAAAGAAAAGGTGAGGGGTGAGGACCCAGATGAATAAAGATGTAAGATATTTATACTGAAAAATGATTAAAGCACGGTAGCTTGACAAAGAAGGTCTCTGAACTGAACTTTAGCAAATCATGACTAAACATTGTATTCGTGGAAAGTCCATGCGGTTTGTTTATTTGATTCATCTGCACACCATTGACTTCCTGCTTCTCGGATATTTTTTTTAATATATGCCCCTTATAGAAAGAAATTAAATATTAGCCCATGTATTCCTTTTTAACATAGAGTTCTTTTGCCTATTTTTTTACGCTTATATTGAACATCTTTAACTTTTAGTATTTGTTGAAATGCAATGAAATATTACATTTAATATTTATAAAAAAAAAAAATCATTTTCTAGGTCAACCCTTGAATTCAAGGTTGTCGATTTTATTTTGATTCAAATTTTATCTTTTCAATTGGAATGGAATGTTTTAATTTCAAAGTATTTCAGCTTTCTGTTTTTGGATTCTATTGTTTTATATATGCATATATTAACTTAATAAAAATAAAATAGTTCAGATCCAAAAATTAAAATTATTTAGAATTGTGCAATTTCAATTTTAAACATAAAAAAATAAGAATTTAGCTGATATAACTTCATCGACTTTATGAGTTCAAAGATAATATAAAAAATTAATAAAAATATAACATAACTAAAAATAATCAAGTTAATATATTAAAAAAAATAAAAATAATGATATATTGGATCAACCCGGATTAACTTTTTAAAATATATAACCTTCGTTATAAGACTTTACTTAGAATGTACGTGACTAACGATATAATACACCTTGAGAGACCTCACCAACTACTATTTATGATGTGCAAAACTAAAAAGTTGGTCGGGAGAATTAGAATTATCAAAATTATCCCAGTCAATACCGCATTCATGTTTGTTATCATGTGTTTGATCTTGGTTTTCAAATATGTAGTATTATATATGTGTGTGTGTGTGTGATGACACTTCAAAGTTATATAAAGGAGGAGGCGAGTTTGATGGTCAAGAATGAAGATGGTGCGACGACGTGCTGCGAGTTTGATGGTCAAGAATGAAGATGGTGCGACGATGTGCTGCTATCTTTTTCGGATCCAACCTCAAGAACAATCTCATGAGTCTCCTAACCCTTACTTAAATACAGTGTCTTCGACACCATATCCAAGAAATGAACGTAATCTCGATGCATGAAAACCTAATTACCCTAATTATACCCGAGTTATAAAATGGAAACAGGAGAGAAGATAAAAGAAAATCGTAGGCCTTCGCTTTGATATTTTATTATCCTGTACCAAAAAGAAGTTGATCTGTATCAAGATTAGATTCCATGCTTAGTCACACTTCAGGAAGATAAATCACGAGCAGCCATCTATATGACACAGCAATTTTTTCTACCTCGAAAGGTTTACTTACCACACACTTTTCCATGTTCCATTTTGACCTCATCCTCCATAAGACGATTGTAAATCAGTCTATCACGAGTTCGAACTGGCTCCAGCTACTGAAAGTGCTTCCACCGAGTGAAGAAAACTTATCCGTGTCGGCAGAGAAAATGGTTCGCATGGAGGTAGGATCGCTGCTCATTGGACGACGAACAAAAGTAGGTGAAAAAGTTAAGTGGGATTATTCCTCTACAGATTCAAGTAACAGTCGAGTTTTTTTTTTAATTATTTAGCTAATTAACTAGTTGCTGTCTAAATTCATTCAATTCGTGAAAAGTTTTTGCTCTGTTCCAGGAACGACCGACGAATGGGATATTGAACTTCCATGATCACTGCTAGAGATACCCATCGTTTCTCGCTCTCCTGTATTTTACCATTATTTACTGTTCAGAATTTTGCTACCCCACATTTAAACCGCCATTTTTTTTCTAATCTCCCCTCTTTTCTCATGCGATTGTCGAGTGATCACCTTCCCTTTCCTTGACAGAGAGTAGTCAAGGTTGAAACACGTAGAGTACGGGGTTTCGACTTTGAAACTGACGTCCAAGGTTGAATGATTCTGGTCCTAGGGTTCGCAGCCGGGCTACCAGACGAAATAGTGATTCAGAGTGCTCTGGTCGTACTTGACAGCTCCCCAGCTGGGCTTTCAGACGAATCAGCGATTCAGACTTCAGAGTGCTCGCAGCTTTTTTCTGGTTACATGTAAACAGGTTCGTTCAGGAGTCGACACGTGTGTTGTAGCGAGGTAGTCCGCAGAAGAAAACTATACGGAGGAGCTCCCGAGGCCAAGATTTCAAGAGTGCCTTTGGACTAGCTAATTTGCATGGGGTCCTTTTCGATTTGTTGGTTTGTCCATGGCAGCTGAATGTTCAGATTCCAACTCGTCTCGTTTCGTATGTTGATTGATAACCTGTTCCACATTAATATTTAAAGTGTTTTTTATTTAAAAAGATATTAAAATAATATTTTTTTTATTTTTAAAAATTATTTCTGATATTAACACATCAAAATTATCTAAAAATATTATTTTTTATTTTAATATAAAATAAAAAAAATTAATTTATTTCAAAAATATTTTTCAACTACATTTAAAAACACCCGGCCTAATAATTCAATCTTAACCCGATTAAAAACTTGTATGTAATAGAAAAAAAGGTTCAGGTTCATTCTCTACTTAGTTAACCAAGTCAAAATAATAGATATTTTTTTAATTGTCAAAGTTATCTTTGAATTTAATAAGCTGGTCAGGTCACATCAAGTCAATATTTATACTATTTAATTTTTTTATATCTTTAAAACACATTAACAATGCTCAGGTATTTTTTTTATATTTTTTTAATATATCATCTAATCCACAGTATAGCGCAGGTAAATAATATATTATGGTCTAAATTGTTGAAATAATTAAGAGCAAAAACATAAAAGGGAGGCTACAATTGTGAGTCCTTAGTTTAACCTAATTACAAATAACCTATATATAGGTTAAACATAAAGTACTATTCTACCCTTAATGAATAAGACTAAATAAGTCAATATAATTATTATTTAACATCTCCCCTCAAACTCACGATGCGGCAGCTATAAGCATCAAGAGTTTGCCAACTAGAAAACGAAAACGAGAGATGGGATGCGCCTTGGTGAAGAAACCTGCAATCTGCAAGGTAGAAGGAATAAAAGGCAAACAATGGTGCCGTGTTTGAGATGATGACGAGTAAGATGACAATCGATCTTAATGTGCTTAGTGCGCTCATGAAAAACCTAGTTGTGAGCAATTTGAATAGAACTCTGGTTGTCACAATACATAGGAGTAGGATGAGCAAAGGAAACTCCCATATCAGCAAGTAACCATCGTAACCAAACAATCTCTTTGGTAGTAGATGCCATGGCACGATATTCTGCTTCGGTGGATGATTGAGAAACAATAGATTGTTTCTTGCTCTTCCAAGAAATAAGAGAATCACCTAAAAAAACACAGAACCCAATAACAGACTTGCGATCTGTGGGATCACTACCATGATCAGCATCAGAGTATGCACGCAACTCCAAGGAAGAGGTGGATGAGAGTAAAAGACTCTGAAAAATTGTACCCCGAAGATATCTTAAAATCCGAAGAACAGCTGCCCAGTGAACAGTAGTAGGAGAAGCAACAAACTGACTAACAATATGAACAACATATGCAATATCTGGACGAGTAATGGTGAGATATACCAAACTCCCAACAATAGTGCGGTATAAAGTAGGATCTGTCAAAGGCGTACCATCAGAAGAAGAGTACCTTGCATTAACTTCAATGGGAGTATCTACAGTCTTGTTATCAGTAAGTCTAGCCCGCTCAAGAATATCTGCAACATATTTTTACTGAGAGAGAAGATAACCTTTAGGTGAGTGTGCTACCTCAATACCCAAGAAATATCGAAGATTACCCAAATCCTTCATTTCAAATTGTCTTGCCAACTCTATCTTCAAAACCGAAATACCAACAATGTCATCACCAGTTATAATCATGTCATCAACATATAAAGACATAATGATACGACCTGCATCAGTGCACTTAATAAAAAGAGCAGAATCATGACTGCTAGAAACAAAGCCAAGAGATGATATCACAACAGAGAATTTCTCAAACCAAGCACGGGGTGCTTGTTTGAGACCATATAATGCTTTCTTAAGTTTACAAACATATCCAGAGTCATGTGAAATACCAGGAGGGGGGGCCATATAAACGTCTTCTTGAAGATCTCCATTCAAGAAGGCATTTTTAACATCAAGTTGGGAAATATGTCACTGATGAATAGAAGCTACGGCAATAAGAGTACGAATAGTAGTCATTTTTGCAACCGGGGCAAATGTCTCCTCATAGTCCATACCATACTGTTGAGAGTATCCTTTTGCAACCAGCCTAGCCTTGTATCGCTCAATAGACCCATTAGAAGTAGTCTTGATCTTATACACCCAACGACAACCAACAACACTCTTACCAGGAGAAAGAGGAACCAGATCACAAGTATTTGTCTTATGCAAAGTAGAAAGTTCCTCATCCATAGCTTGCTGCCAAAGGGGTTTTGTCAATAAAATGATAAGAAGTTTCCTATCCTAGTATTTGCAATGAACAGGTTTTTATTATTGTTGTTGTTAACTTGGTCAGGAGTTCTATGCCAGGATTTCCTTTCTTATTTCAATTCTTAAACATTTTGGCATGCCTACAAAAACAGAGGCCAATGAATAAATGAAAATGTGTTGCAAAATTTCCTTTATTTGCATGGGTTTCATGAGCATAGCTTCAAACGGATTCAAGAAGCACCCCTATTGAATTTCAAGAGTTTAACGTTGAGGACTTGAGAGTTGTACCTTCCAACTCCTTGTCCTTCTCAAATACTTCACTAGATCCTAGCTAAAAAGTAATAATAGCGAATCGAGAGGATAGCTTACTGCGTTCTACATGAGGAAGAAGAACAAAACAAGTACAATCAAAGACTCTAAATGATGAATAATCAGGGACATAGTCATATAATTTTTCAAAAGGAGATAGACCCAAACTATGAGAAGATGGAATCGTATTAATCAAACTTACAGCAGTAAGAACAGCTTCTCCCCACAACTCACCAGGAACAAAGGCAGACAACAAGAGAGAACAAGCAGTTTCGACAATGTGCCTATGTTTTCTTTCAGCAATACCATTTTGCTCAGGAGTATCTGTACATGAAGTTTGATGAATGGTTCCATCTAAGGCAAGCAATTGGCAAAATTTATTAGAGGTGTATTCCCCACCCAAATCACACCTGAAACATTTAATCACAGTAGAATGTTGAGTTTTGATAAGAGCTCGAAAAGATGCATATATCTCAAAGAATTCAGAACGATGTTTTATTAAATAAACCCAACAATAACGAGTATGATCATCAATAAAAGAGACATAATATCGAGACCCTCCTTTTGTGGCAATAGAAGAAGGTCCCCATATATCAGAATGAATCAAATCAAATGGTGAGGATGAAATAGAAATACTTCGATTAAAAGGTAAAGCGGAAAATTTTGCCAGTTTACATCCACTACAATCAGAAATGTCACAAGTTTTCAAATTTCCTAAAACTCCTATGGATGCCAAAAATCTCAAACGTGAAGACAAAACATGACCTAGACGGGAATGCCATAAATAAAAACTAGAAGATGAAACACTCAATCGAAAGGAGAACAAGTCAACGGTATTGGTAACAGCAGCAGTAGCAGTAATTGACACTTTTAACTCATCCAAAACATATACTCCATTCTCTCTATGGCCTATCCCAATCAGCTTCTGAGACTGCAGATCCTGTACACAACAAAAAGAACCAGAAAATAAGACTAAATAATCACCAGAATTACATACCTGACCAACTGACGCAAGATTCAACTTAAGATTTGGAATAAGATAAACATTAGGGAGAGACAAGTGAGGTGTGACGACAGAACCAACATCTGCTAAGGGCATAGGAGCGCCATCAGCAGTCATAACAGGAATAGAGGACAAAGAGGACATAGAAGTAAAAGATGAGGAATCTGGAGACATATGATGGGAAGCACGAGAATCCAGGACCCATTCAGAGTGTGACATACCTGAGGAACTTTGAGGCAACTGACCTATGGAAGGAGAAGCAGACATAGCTTGTGGCTGCAAGGAGAGAAACTTCTGAAATTGCTCAGCCAAAATATTAGGATCGGTAATAGAGCTCGAAGAAGCTATTGCTGCAGTGTTGTGATGTGGTGGTTTATAACCCTGAGGTGGTCTATGAGCATTAGATTATGACTGACTACCAAGCTTCTAAGCTTGATTCTGATGTCTCAACTTAGGACACTGAGCCTTCCAATGACCTTTCTGCTTACAGAAACTACACTCATCGAAGCCACCCCTTATGTAAGACTTGTTCTGATGATTAGAGAATGACTTAGAAGGTACTGCTAGTACAGAAGGATTCAAAGCAGAAAGAATTCTCTTTTCAGAATAAGACTGAAGACGTATTTCCTCAGCCAATAACTCACTGACAATAGAGTCAACAGAAGGCAGTGGAGAACGATGCAAAATTGAACCTCTAAGTCCTTTGAAATCACTGCGAAGTGCTGTTAAAAACTGTACCAATCGTTGCTGCTCTCTACGCTCAATATAGGCACCACATGCCTTTAATTCTGTCGATTCTGTAAGAGCCAACTGATCCCAAAGATCTGTCATAGCAGAATAAACTCTTGAACACTCATATTCTTCTGATGAAGAGCTCGTATGTCATTTTCTAATTGATACTGTTTTGCAAAATTTGACTGTGTGAATAACCTTTGCAGATGATCCCAAATCTCTTTTGCTGTCTCATATTTCGCCAATTGTGTACCTATTGAATGCTCAACAGAATTATTGATCCAAGTAATGATCTTTGCATTGTTTGCTTCCCATGTATCTATCAATTCAGCATACTTCTCCTCACTATTCTTAGGTACCATATAAGTTCCACTAACATACCCCCACATCTTTTTACCCTTAAGAAAATTTCTCATCACATAACTCCAATACGAATAGTTCTTCCCATCCAACCTCACACTTACTGTAGGGTTTTGAAATTTTAAATAGGAAAAGAATTTTAGGATTTTGAAACTTTGTATAGATAAGGCATTAATGCCCTTAATGACTTAAGCTTAGGTATAAATAAATTAAGGGTATAGTAGTAACTTGTAAAATATAAATAGAAAAAGAAATTAAGAGAAGCAATCTGAAAATTTGAGAGAGAAGAGAAATGGAAGAGAGAATAAAGGAGAAGAAGAGAAAAGAGAAGGAAGGAGGAGAAATAAATATTAAGGTAATGAGTATGTGTTATTATGTAAAAGTATTGTTTAATGGTTAAGCTAATTGCTTGCATTGGTGATTAGGATTTGTAGATTTTATTTGAATTTGATGGATGAATGGATTAAGATGTTTAGGGTTTAATGGTTAGGGTAATGGTTGATAGGTTTGATTGTAGATGATTTTGAGGTTTTTGATGTGTTTGGTTTAAGAAAATATTGAGAAAAATGGTGAAAACCCTTGCTGGAATTCTGGGATAAAGGTTGAAGATGACAAAAATTCATTTTGGTCCTTTTGGTCCTTTTGGTGAAAATTACAGTTTAGTCCCTGAACTTTGGAAAATTACAGCATGGTTCCTAGATAAAATATTAGTATTTCAGATTGGTTTTATGAATAATTGAGGATTATTTGATGAGTTATTATCAACTTTATGAACTGTGTATTTTGAATTAGACTTCGGAAGAAACTATTGTTTTAGGTTTTGCGAAAAATAGATAGTTTGATTCAAAACACATAGGATTATGAATTAAACTCTTAGATATATTTATTAAAGAGACTTTAATTCTTTTGAGTCATTTTTGAGTATTTCTTTTATATATTCAGATAATCCTGATATTCTGCCCGCGGTACGTCAGTAGGATTTCGTCAGTATTCTGCCTTTTGAATTTCAATCCTTTTTGAGTCAGGTGAGTGGATAATATTTAATATGCATGAGAAATATTATAAATATTTGATTTGATAGTATTTGGATTATGCTTCTTGATAATATATACACTGATTACTTTTCTTGATACAATAAAGCATAATCGATTGTTGAATATACGTTCTTGATATAAGTCAATATCTGCTTGTGAATGGATAGCTCCTCATTTTATTGATGCCATGAGTTGAGCATTGAGATATGAATATGTCTGTTTGATTATGATATATATATATACTTACGGTATGCCAGTCAGAATACCCACGCTAACAGGAGAATGTTAGTCTTTGTGCACATCGTATCTGAAACCCTAGTTGGTCGGGGGAGTCACCAACCTGTGCGGACTGATCATCCCACAGTATGGAGCCTCATGCTCATTGCATTATGATTTTCTGACGAGCTTTACCTATTACGTTCTTGTTATGACTTATTTGAGAAATTTCTTGTAAGAACTCCGAACCCATTCAATAATATATTTCTCATTGCTATATTATCTCGCATGTGTATATTGGATGTTATCTACTCACTGAGTTATTGAATTCACCCCCTCATTATTTATTATTTTCAGGCTTGTAGCTCGTTAGCAGATTATTATCGCTGAAATTTCAGAACTTACTATTTTGGCTGTAATCGGCATTTTTATTTTTATGTCTAGTTAGCACTCCACATTTATAATAAGGTTATTCAACTTTTGTATTAAGATGTTTGGATTATTTTATAAAATCTATTTTGTTAGTTCTGCTGTGTTGGACTCTGAATATGAATGATAAGCTTGTAAGTTTGGGTTCGCATAGGTGTGAAACCTCGGAGGGGAACCATGCCTATGTGCCGATCACGGATCCGGGAATCGGGTCGTGACACTTACAGACTGAAGCGAATCATCTCTTTCAGCAGCCATAATAAACAATCACAAAGAACCAGAATGCAAAAGCAGCGGAATACAAAATAATAATTTTTGCAGAAGTGGAATACAAAATACCAATACCAAATAATTGCAAAAAAATGAATGCAAATATCAAATTGCAAAAGCTATAGGGAATACAAAATACCAAATTTTGCATAGGCGGAAGACATAATATCACTTGGATCTGTGAAGCTGTGTTTGTGATTAAACCTCGTTTCATAAAACTTGCTCTGATACCATGTTGAAATAATTAAGAGCAAAATTATAAAAGGGAGGCTACAATTGTGAGTCCTTAGCTTAACCTAATTACAAATGACCTATATATAGATTAAACATAAATTACTATTCTACCCTTAATGAATAAGACTAAATAAGTCAATATAATTATTATTTAATATAAATAACTTTAATCTAATGGTGTAAAAAAACTATCTTAAAATCAAAAGATCATAGAATATATATTTTTTAACGACGCGTCCATTTTTTGTCAAACAAATCATACCAAAAATAATAAATAAAAAATAAAAAAATGACGTGCCATCCCAAAAATTAACTCAACCACCCCCACACAGCCATGTATACATCATACCGAATCAGGCCTCGGGGCACGATGGATTTCGTTAATTAAAGGAAAGGGATGTTCACCGAAGAAATGGATTAATATGGACACACCAATCCAAAATCAATATCTTAAGAATATTCTCCAAAGAAGATTAGGAATAGATTTATGTTGCGGCCATGGATGGATAGGTTCAGCTCACCTGATTTTGTATTCCTATAAATAAAAAATATTATTAAATTCTTGTTTCGTGAATAAAATGCTTTTTATCATCATCCCTTTATCCACAAAGATTTTTTGTGATATTTCTAAGAGTTCCGATGACTTTTATAATCGACCCATAACATCCAGTGAATACTGTTGTTTAATCTTTAACTCGGGCTTTGAATCGGTGAATCGCTGTTTAACCCGCCGAGCTTGAATTTCGGAGTAGACATAAATTTATGAGAACACAAAGCATCCACAATCTTTTCAAGTCCAAAACTGACGGGCCCCATGGCTGTCCACGTCGCAGCATCTCGGTGTTTGGATGCCAAGAAAGTCGACAGGAAAACAAAACGGACGCAGCAGATGGGGTAGCCATACTCCCTCTCACCGTTAACCTCCCCTGCGGCTTCCACCTCCACCTCCCCTGCGGCTTCCACCTCCACATGAGTTCAAAAATAACTCATGGTGCTCGTTGAATGGAAGCGAGGAACACTCTAATGGATCTGTGAGGTCAATATGCAGACAACAGTCCAATTAACTTCTTACACGTTTCATTTGGCGTATAAGTTTATAATAATAATTAAAAGAAACAAAATACTGAAGATTTAAGAGATAGACATAGATTGGAATATTTAATTTGCCATAAAAAAATATTTACGTAGTTGTATTTACTGAATTTATTTATAGAAATTAATAATATTATTAGAAACACAAGTATTTGAATAAAACAAAGAAAAACAAATACAACGCAAGGCTGACCATATCGGGAACAACGTAGGGAGTTTTTTAAACTTACCGGTGGTTTTTGTAATATCTAATAAAGACAGGTGTAACTCAACCCGTCAGTCCAGAAATTTATAGCCACACAGCAAGAATATTAAAAAAGTGTAGAAATAAATTAATGAAAAAACAGAGGATCCAATCAGCACCATGTCGTCTAATCCAAAATCGATGGGCCCCGTCCGCGCTCAGATGGTCGCCATGATGGCCCACTTGAAAGCCACGTGGTGTTTGGATGCCAAGAAAGCGTGGTCACAGGACAAGAAAACACAAAAAGGAAAAGCCGTACAAAGACAGCAGGTGGGATAGCCACACTCCCTTCCTCCCGTTAACTTCCCCTGTGAAATTGACACCACCCCCAACCCCACACAAGCTGAACCACGAAGATAATTCATGGTGTCCATTGAACGGAAGCGTCGAACACTTTAATCGATTGCGAGGTCAATATGCACACAGCCGTTCAATAATTTTTCAGATATTTTACATCACTGTATACAATAGATATTTTATATTATATTTAAATCACCATGTAGTTATATATAATTTCAGAATAATATATTTTAATAAATTGTCATATTTTATTTTTCGATTCCAACTAGAAATTGATCTGGACATAAGATTAAAAAAAATATATTTTTTTTATAAAAAAATGAATATTTGCTTCAGTGTAGAATTGGATCCCTGAATTTTAATAAAAATAAATTTTATTATATCAAATCAATTAGCCTTCTACGCATGATAAGTACGGATCTCATTACTAAAAAAGGAAGATCATGACAAGTAACGGGTTCCACGAAGAAATAGCTATTAGCGGCAAGTTAGATGATGGATACCACCGGCTAAAACCAACTACAATATATGTCAAGAAGATTCCTCGAACCCCGAAAAAATATCTTAGGATTCGATTCATGTTGCGGCTGTAGACAGGTTCGGTCCACTCGTTTCACCAGAGCCTCCTCTCATTAGTCATCGTGGCTGACAGCACGGAGAAAACGATGTTCTATCTCGACCTTTCTCTTCCATCCAACGACAGCCCTTTATCACAGGCGCCACTTGTTGTTTGGATACCAGGAAAATGTAGGAAAGGGACAGGACCCCTGCCCTAAAGAATCCGTGAGAACGCAGTGATGCAACAGATGGGATAGACACAATCATCAGTTTCCTCGCCATCTCCTCTGTAAGATTGACATCACTTCCGGTCCACATAATTTGAAACACAAGAATAAGATCGTGGTGCTCATTGGATGGAAGCATGGAGAGCTTTAAACAATTTGTGAGGTCAATATGCAGACACCAGCTCGATATTCTTTCACTGCTTTTTATGATAGGCATCCCATCTTATGTTTTAATATTAGACATTTAATTCATTTGATTGCCCTGTTGCCAAAATAGATAAATCTAATTTAAAAATAAATCACGGTGCAGATATTTACCCTTTTCTTTTTTCAATTGAATACTCGATCTCATGAGTATAATACACGTGTCTTTTTTATAAATAGACCGCAGCTATCTATCTAGTTTTTAAAAGTGCACGAAGGGCAAGCTGGGGACAACGCACGTGGTCCACCCGTTTACGCGGGAAACCCACCGGTTAACTGTAAATAACGAATCGTGCCGTGGTTTTTGTGTGACGTCATCTCGTCGATGGACACTCTGGCTTCTTATCCGCATGCAGATGCCATTTGCCACCTCATCATCTCTCTTTGTTTGCTAGTGCGGCTTCTAAGACGCTTCTTGAAGGTCTCCCATTACTCGCCTAGAGGAACGGCCTTTTCAAGCCTTAATTGAGCTTCTTGTGGATATTTTCATTAGATTCCACGAGATTGATAATGTTAAAAAATAAAAGAGAGAATAAATAGCACAAAAATATATTCGACGGAATAAATACGTAAACATATCTAATAAGAGGGACAGAGACATTAAATAAATCGAACTTTGCGACAGTATTAATATTTTTTTTATTTTCGAAGTAAATAAATAAATCTCGACGGTCCTCTTTCTTCTATTTTAATACAATAACGAAGTCCACCTTGATGCTGGGTGTTCGTACATGTATTGTTATTAATTTAAGGGGAGTTCTTTTGTCTAAGCTTACGTGTAAATGAATTCTTTGTATAAATAATTTATTGTGATGTAATGACAGGTGATATATTATTGTATAAAACTACTCATTCACAAGCTCCCTGACAACAATTAAGGCTATGTTCATGCAAAACTAGCGGTTATAATAAAATAAAATAAAATAAAAAATAACAGCACATAAAAAAATATAGCTATAAGAAGATATTTGTTTTTTGGCCTGAAACACAAGTAAATGCATAGCCAAACAAACACCTGCAAGTGTTTGGGACAGCAGCAGGCAAAGCTCACTACAAAGGTTGACAGACAACTCACTAAAGATATTGTTTTTTGAAATATTTTTTTATTTTTAAAAAATTATTTTAGATATAAATATATTAAAACAATTAAAAAATATATAAAAAAAAGTAATTTATTTATAAAAAATAAACTAGCAAAATAGTGGCTGCGACAAACAGGCCCATTAATAACTCAATAAAGTAAATACACCAAATAAAAACTTGAATTTTTATGTTTTTAAATTATTTTATGTATTAATATTAAAATAAAAATAATAATATTTTAATACATTTTTTTTATTAAAAAAATCAGTTTTAAAAATAACCAAAGACACAGTCAATACAGAAATTAGTATCTGAAAGCTCCCAACCTGAAGCCAGCCCACGAGACCAAGTTCTTTGACTCTGACAGATTCATTCCCTCAAATGGAAAATTAAAATCCAAAACACCATTTCAGTCAAACACCTCAAAGGGTCAAAATCACACGTGTCATACCCAAAACCCAGCTTGTCTCCATATAAAAAATACAGCTGGTCTTTGCCAAGCAAGACTCAGTCCCACTTGGATTATTCCAGAAATAAGTAAAAATCTACGTGTAAGCCGTGGGTGATCTTAGCTGGCTCCTTATGAACGGAATGCCGTGTGATAGAGACACCACCTTATCGCCTACCTCCCAAAACATTTATAAGGCAGCCCCAGTCTCTAGCTTAGTGTGAAAAAGGAGTTCTCAGCTAGAGCATAAGACTTCACTAGTGTGCTTTAATATCCAAGAAAAGAAATCAAGAGCATTTACTTTATGGATATGTTCTTTGGTTGTTCTGATCAAAACCCAAGCGGGTCGATGAATTTGTTGCCAGTTTTTGACGAGCAAGAATGCTCTTATTCTTCTGTTCTTTCAGATAGTAGCATCACTAGTAGTGTTACTAAAGGAGTTCAACCAGCCACAACTTTTTCTGATGAGGAAGTAATGTTAGCTTCCAGGAATCCGAAGAAGAGGGCGGGAAGAAAGAAGTTCAGGGAAACAAGGCATCCTGTGTATAGAGGGGTGAGGAGAAGGAATTCGGGTAAGTGGGTTTGTGAAGTTAGAGAGCCTAATAAGAAATCAAGGATTTGGTTAGGGACTTTTCCTACTGCTGATATGGCTGCTAGGGCACATGATGTTGCTGCTTTGGCGTTGAGGGGAAGGTCTGCTTGCTTGAATTTTGCTGATTCTGCGTGGAGGTTGCCGGTTCCGGCTTCCAGCGATGCCAAGGATATCCAGAAGGCTGCAGCGGAAGCAGCTGAGGCTTTCCGGCCGGAGGGGTGTCTGGGAGTCGATTTAACGAGGACGGGAGATGAGGTTGAGAAGGTTGCAGAGATGGCGGCAGGGGAGGTGTTTTATATGGATGATGAGGCAGATTTTGGTATGCCAGGTTTGCTGGCTAATATTGCTGAAGGGATGTTATTGCCACCACCTAATTGTTGTGGTTTTTCCGGTGGGGATAGTTGGGATACAATGGAAAATAATGACACTGACATGTCATTATGGAGTTTTTCTGTTTAATATTTCTTGCGTTTAGCGGAGTGATTAGGATGGTAATTAAGGTAATCCGGACTTATATTTTTGCCAGTACGGATACAATTATCAGATATTGTCGTACTTCTGGTTTTCTGGGTTGGAATGTATTGAATTTTGTGGTAGAAATCTGCAGCAGGAGTGTGAAAATTGGGGTGAGTAATTGGATCTGGGGCCACTGTTACTGTTAATATATGTTTGTGAAGGTAATTACGATCGCACCATCGTGTATTAATAACAAAGCCATAATATGTTGCTGCAATAGTGAATAAAACAGACTAATTTAAGCCTCAGCTTCGCCTTATGCCGCCAGACCAATTTTCTGTTTGTTTGCAGCTTAATGTATTGTTTAAATGTTTCAGGTATTTCTCACACCAGTCCAACAGCAGTAAACACAAAGGTTTCTGTCCCAACACAGCACCTGTTTTTTTCTGATTGTAAACAGGGCTAAAAGGCCAAAACAATCGAAATTATCAGCTCCTACCAAAACCCAGATTGCCCTTCGAAGCTCCGAAGGTTTTGAGAGCTTGAACCTACCAACTGGATGGAGGAGATCCCAACTGATCAACTTCTCTTCTTCGGTGCTAGAAGTCATCTCTCCCCTTATCAAACCATCAACGAACCAGATTTCCTCAGGAAAACTTCTGATCTCACACACCGGTTGTTGCGGCTTTCCTCCTTCCCCACCAAAAACTACAGTATTCCACCACCACCATGATTCCCAGATTAATAATGAAACCAAACAGAAGTGGTCGATCTCAAAATAGCCCTCACCACCTTCAGCCTTTTAAGTTCCCCATCAGCCACATTAAACAATTTACAGCAAAGAAGTCGGGTTCATTTTATATAGGAAGCAGGAAGCCCCAAATCTGTTTGCAAACTCACAGAGCATCAAGACACTCTTCCTTAGTTGTTTCCTTGCAATTTTCCCTCTTCAACCATGGGTATCATTTATTTGACCATTTGGTATGGGCCAGAAAAACTAAGGAAGAAGAAATAAACATCACAGCAATGCAACCGCATGCGTTACCAGACCATTCGTTGCAGAACCAAGCTCAACCTCCTGCTAGAATTACACAGTGCCAGTCTTATATTCAACCTGCCCAGCCCATCCAGACATAATCAACTATCAGTGGTACTTCAAAGTACCCTTAACAACTAATATTGTTAGATGCAGCTTAATGCTTAATTTAGCCTGATACAACTTACAGAAGCACCAAACCTTCAACCAAATTCTAGCGAAACTATACATCACGGGGTTCAGTTTGACCTTCCAAGCTGCGCTTTCACAAACCATGATTTTTACAACGCTAGAGAATCTTACATTCCTCATTATTTTATGCTCAATGATTTTACTCAAAACAAAATTCAATTCATTAGCAAGAGGACATTGATTCCATTTCGAAACATTCAACAAATACATTGGAGAGACACACCTAATTATGTGGTCTCAATTATAGCCAGTCAAATTCAACAAATAGACGGCAAAAGTAATGGGCTCCCATATTCTTTCGAGACATTAAACAAGCACATAGCTGACACTAATTTACTAGCTGCTAAGCCTACGGTTTCACTTCTTTAATGACTCCCTCGTCAGAATCCAATAAAACTGGATCACTTAGACTGCTTTGATACTTCTGCTGCTGCTGGTCAGTGTTCATCATCTGCTCCATGTCTTTTAGCCTGGTCCTTACCACACTTGTAACCAAAACTGCAACAGTAAAAATAAACAAATAAATTCATATATAGGAGGATAGAGAAAAATAGAGGAAATGTGTTTTTCTAGGTGATGATATTACTTCCGGCGGTGCCGATGGTCCATAGCCAGAGGATCTTCAAGCCGGGACTCGTCTCTCTCGGCATTTTAGAATAAGAAAGGCTGCCGTTTATTCGTTTCTCTCTTGCCAATTACTGAAGGATGATATGCTATGGGCCTATTGTTGGTTAATGTAATTATATGGGCTTCATATAAGTTAATTAGTTTAATTACTAAAATTAGAGCAAAAACGTAAGACAACATGTAAACAAAAAAAGAAGAAGCAACTATATGATTTTAGACAGTGTTTAGTAACAAAAGAGATAAGACAATTAAGATATAAATGATATATTTCTCTATCCTTTTATTATTTTTATTATTTTTTTTTAAAATATCAATAATAATAACATAAAAAATTGCTCTCACATCATGGATGAAAGCATAGGTTTTTTTTTTTAAATATATAAATAAAAATAAACTAATTAAATTAAAACTATTTCTTCGGGCCAATTGATTAGAAAATTTAGCTTGTTTATTGGTAACCAATAATGTCAGTCTGTTTAACATGATAAGGATACATATATGTTCATGATTAAAAATGTGGTGAAAATCCATTCATCATAGATAGCAGCATATCCAATCTAGTATATAGGATATTTGAAAACAAGACGACAGCCATATATATTATTTTACATCCCCGTTCTGATATATGGAAATGACAATTCAAAATGATAACAAATTTGCTACGACATTCTTGAGGGATCAAGATAAACTTTGACCTCCATATCCCTGCTTGAAGCAATATCACTTCTGTTACTCATTCAGCTGGAAGACACCATGAAACCCACCATATCTATAAACAGAAAACACACTTTACACAAAAAATCGGTTACCCCAGTTTCTTTAGACAAAAATGAAAACGAAAACGTATAGTGATCCAAAAGTTGAGTTTTGTTGCCGAATCTATGCAACATTATGAAATAATCTGATGATCACTAATTGAAGTCCAAATGAAAGGGCCAGCAAATGCCTAAGCATCTGGGAAAAAGGTATACACAAGGAACTGCATTTCAGAACTTCAGATCAACAGAGAGGTGTACATGATGGCTTGATGCTGTCCATCAACCATTTACCACAAGCATTAGGGTAGAGAAATTCTACTGTGCTTTCTTGAGGAAACTTGATGTTCTAAATTCAGCATCATCCTTCGCAAAGCTCCACCAAAGATATGTAAGTGGGATGGTAGTGGCATGCCAGAGAGCATGAGAATCCACAAATCCATGGTAAGGCGGGAAGTCATATATTTCCAAGAGCATGACAAGGCCGCCTCCAACAGCAGCCACCCACAACTTAGACCAGGATGGGTGGTGAGTGACACCGGCCCAAACTGCCCAAATGAGAAGCTGAGCTACGCCCATGGCTACACTAACTTTAATGTTTAGACCTGCAAAATAATGGACCCCGTTCAAAACCACTTCCACTAGGCAAGCATATGATACCAAGTTTTAGACAACAATTGTTCCATCATTTTATCTTGATCTCACGTTTTGACCATCAAATGTCGCTTTCCAAAGCATGGGGGAAAGAGGGTGTAGGTATTTTGAGGGAAGCTTGTCCAGGAACGAAGCAGTTCCTTGGTCCAGGACCACCAAGTGGACAGTTGTAATGGTCAAATTTCAGCCCATGATATAAGATATGTAAACTTCCAAAGCATGAATATATTCACATGATAGATTTCATTGGCTCATTCAACAGTTAAAAGAGACTACTTATTTGGTCTAGGTGCTAACAGATTGGCAATAGTGATACTACATAGCATGAAATTTAGCTTGGCATGGCATGAAAAGTTAGGCATGCTTGTAAATGCATTGGAAAAAACTGCATTGGAGATTATTGTTAAGATGCATTCAACAGAATCAGTGGTTGAAGCAGCAAAGTCTAAATTGAAAGCAGTTTGAGTACAAAGAAACAAAAAGCACAGGGAAAAGGTAATGGCAGAAGAGATGGACCAGGACTAAACAGCAAAAAATGTGATGACTATCCTAAATGGACCAAGACAAAGCTTATTTGTACAAACGCTTTAAGTCTGAAATATCTTCCTGCTGCAATCTACAGAGGAAATAGTTTGAAGAGCAAAGATGCCGTGTAGCTCCAGCATTAGTTTTAAATAAAGGTCTTTATTTTTCCTTGTAGAGCTGGAAGATTAGAAGACAAACTTACCATAATCAAGGTTGTAGCAGTTTAGATATAAGATATGTGTAGTAACAAATGCAATCACTGGAGTAGAAACCATAACCCTGGAAGCCTCATTTCTCACGCTGAAAGCTCGCTGTATTGCTAGGATGAGGGAAAACCCTAGTAATGCCACAGCGGATGAACAATGTAGTTTTTCTGTCAACTCAACGTCTCTGCAATGCAATGAACTAAGTTAGAAAATCACATGCCAGATAACAAGGCAAAACAGAGTGTAGTTTTAAAACAGACCGGAATGTGCATTTATGTCATTGTCACATTACAGCCAAAACCAATGTTTGCTACCAAGAATTAGCAGGTTCAACATCTTCTTTCTCACCGTACTCTTTACAGTAAAATCTTTTACTATGCTGCAAAGCACCCAAAGGTAATATAAAATCTAAAATAGCAGCTGAAGATCTATCTTCCACCTTTCCAAATTAAGCGCATATTCGAATTGTTGATAGGAAGAATAGTTTGTCAAGATTTTGAGAAGACAGCTTTAGGTCCTCTCCAAACAATTCTCATAATATTGCTTACCGACTGTGGAAAACAGCATTCCAGAACCAGGAGTTCATAGATAGGATTCCATAGATGTTCCACAAGCCAGTATATTCATAGTAAGTCTTCTTACTTGGAGTCAGCGGCAACTTGTAGTATATCAGGATGAAAAAGGATACCCAACCATGAAAATGAAAAGCAAGATTGAGTGCAGAGAGAGCAACAGAAACAGGTTCCTGAGAAAACAAAAAAATTATCAATGGAAGATAGATGGATCAAATATTCTGCATGGGTCAATCTTAAAAATTACACACAGAAACCTGGAAACCATAAGCACGACGAAACAACCATTTCCCATGATACTTGACAGGCTTGCCACCACGTTTCTCTCTTTCTTCCTCCCTGGAAAACATGCAGTGGTATCGACAGTCACTACGACAATCCCATTGTTTCCACTGCAGATACAGTGGCTCTTGTAGATACCACGGCCCACCCTCTGGCTTCCCATCAGATGAGAATTTACAGTGTTGGGAGCATTTCCCCCCCACACACCCAGTTTTCTCACACTGCTCCACACAAGTTCTGGAAAATGAGAAGCAAACACACAATAAAAAACATGGTTAATTCCAATCCTAACAAAACCAAACTCTAGCACACAGACCATGGGAGGGCGCTGCAACCCCTCATAAAAAAGACATCCACTGCAACCCCCAAACATAGATGCCCCCAAACTAGTCAGTCCTCCAAGCAAAACTCTAAGACACCCCGTTTTTCTCTCCTTATTACCCCTCACGCATTGCCCGAAAGCAGAAGAGAAACTTCAAGTTTTAAATTCCAACCACCCCAAATTTACATCCTAAATCCTTGATATTAAGGAACTTTCCAATAACTAATTCATCAGTAGTAAGGTTTCTCATAAGCATAAAATGACACACCAAACCATTCTAAGAACTTAAAAAGAACCCCTTAACTATCTTTCCCGATATCAATCCAAAATTTGACCAAAAAATATTGAATTTCAATGCCTAAATCATCATTTCAGTACTAAAAACTTTTTTCAACTCTCAAATTCAAATTCAGTCAAAACTGAACAGGAACAACTACTGATTACTGAGTTCAGTCAATGATGCAGAAATTAAAGTCTAATTAACCATAAAAATAACTTAATTAAGCTCATATTGAAATGCAAATTAATCAAAAGACAAAAACTTTTACTTGTAAATCGGATCAGCATCACCATCGCTAGCGTAAACCCCATCCATTAAGAGGACTAAAAGCCAAACAAAGAGCAGATGCATCGGAGAACGAGCCATCTGATTCGTTGACGGAAAAATAAAAATCAACAGAAAGGGGAAATGGAAGAGACTTTTTTCAGATTTATACAAAATCAACGGTTGCTATTCGCGATTGAGATTGGAGTGATGAAGGTTTTGAGTGGTGGTGATGATGATGACAAGAGCTCCATGGGAGTGAGTGAGGACTGAGTCCGGGTGAGATGATGATAGGGAGAGGGAGAGGGAGAGGGTAGAACCTCGTGAAGAGCTGAGCTTTGAAGCGATTTATAAGGGGACACGTGGATTTGTACTTTGTGTTTTGATGTTAGTTATCCCTGTATTTTGAGTAAATTACGGGGTTGTCTTCATAGAGTTTGGAGCTAGTGTCGGCCGGCGCATGATTGTCGTTGGCAATTTACCGATGGTGGGTGCTCGTGGCGTGAATAATTGGGATCTCTTCCACACAAATTGGAAAAGAAATAAATAAATAATCATACTGTTCTCCATTTAATGATTAAAAATTTAATAATTCAGATAAAAGATTTTCACTTTATTAATTATTCTAACTATAATTTTATCCAATATTTCTTAATAAATTAAATTAACTAGAAAAACTCAAGGAAATTTTTTACTATGTAAAATTAGATTTAATAAAAATTATAAATTCATCAGTTTTAAAAATTTATAAACACACACATATATATCCCAAATTTTATTTTATTTTAACTTGTTTTGATTTTTTTTCACAAATTATACATCCTTCTAAAATTATTATTCAAATTGATTTGAGTAATTAATTTTTTTTTAATAATTAGCATTCATGCAAATAAAAAATAAAAAAATATAAGTGAAACTAGGAAAATAATTTTTTTTCTCAATTTATTTGTGTTGAGATATTCATCTCAAATAAGTTTTATATATTAATTAATTTAATGGGGAAAAAAGTTGACCTAATTAAAAAAAAAAAATCTTACATTAAAAAATCATCACACCATCTCTCGAAATAAATAAATAATCACACTTGAAAGAAAAAAATTCCAATGTCCTCACATCCCATACAATATTTTGTCCCAATTACTATATTCTAGAACATTTAGTACCATATTGAAAATAGAAAATATACGGTAAAAAATCTCGATCCACGTGTCAAACACGCACTCGTTATTTGATTCTCCTTTCATTTCGTCTGCTCTCTGTCCTTTCTTACTTGCTCTTACATCACCAAAATCCATGGCCTCTGCAACTCCCCCTCTCCTCCTCCAAACACTCCCCACTCGCTCCCTCACCCTATCTCTCCACGCGCCATCCAAATTCAAACTCAAACTCCCTCCCTCTCCCTCTCCTCGTCTCCGCCAATCTCGTCCTTTCCCGCCTTTACTAAAACGGCACTGGACTGCAACGGCAATCACTTCTGCTTACGTGACCGGACCAGCGTCCGACCCGATTGTGACCGAACCGGACCGCAAACTCGACTCGACTGATGACGAGTCGTCTTTAACGGAGAAGGTCCAGCCACCGGAACTGATAAGTTGGAGTCTTTTGTGGAGTCTATTGGCTAAGCACAAAGTACGACTCGTAGTCTGTGCTTTCACTCTTCTTGGCTGCACCTCTTGTACTCTTTCCATGCCTATATTTTCAGGTAACCAACTCTCAGTTTACTGTTTTATGTTTTCGCCAAGAAGGGTGTTGATTTGTGTTGAGTTTTATTTTGGTTGCAGGGAGATTTTTTGAAGTGTTGATTGGTGCGAGACCGGAGCCTCTATGGAGGTTGCTCAGCAAGATTGGAGTTTTATACGCTTTGGAACCGGTTTTTACAGTGCTCTTTGTTGTAAACATGAATACAGTATGGGAGAAGGTTATGGCAACACTGAGAGCTCAGATTTTTAGAAGGGTTTTGATTCAGAAGGTAAATGAACTTGTCAAACTGGGCAATTGGTTTTCTTAATGTGTTCAATGTTGAGTTATAGATCTTTTACAAGCCCTTTTGTTGGTTTTTGCTGCAATGCAGGTGGAGTTTTTCGATAGATACAAGGTTTGTTTCTAATGCTAGAGAACTTGTGCTGATATGTGTTAGTGATTTGGACGTGATTAGTGATTATATGCTGTTTGGTTTTGTGTTTCGTGCAGGTTGGTGAACTTAGTGCTTTGTTGACGTCTGATTTGGGTTCGGTTAAAGATATTGTGAGCGAGAACATTTCGAGGGATCGTGGATTCAGGGCATTTTCTGAGGCAAGCCTCTCTATACTAAAACAAAAGTGAGCTTTATGTAGATACTCGTTTGATTTGGATGGAATTTGCTTGCTTTTTTGCTTTAAGTAGCATTTATTTCTGCAATAGTTTGTGCTGGTTTAGTGCAATGTTGTTGCAATTGATACGGAATTTTTTTGAAACAAATTTTGCCTGTAGTAACGTTTATAAGATTTCCATTCATGATCGACTGTCCTAAGCTATGGATGTTTTACATCTTCTGTATGTCTGTTGCTTCAACAGATCATTGGAACCATATGCATACTGTTTGCTCTGGCCCCCCAACTAGCACCGATTCTGGGGTTTTTGGTGCTTGCTGTGTCTTTATCAGTCGGTAAATATTTTCTTGTGAAAGTGATCAAGATTTCTACAGTGCCTCCTATATGTTCTTTAAGCTTACACCATATATTCTACATGACATTAAGTATAGTATTAGCTTTGATAAATTTACCATTTTTAACTTTTCTATTCAAAATCTTCTATTCATAATGGTGCCTATTCTGGACTGTAATGAGTTCATCATTAGTAATCTATTGGAAGTGATTTGCTGACATTGATATGTGATGAAACCTATCTTGTCTTTCATGTGCTTTGATTTCTCCAACACAATTTCTTTCTGACTCTGCAAAATGATATTTAAATTCTCAAGCTGTCTACAAGCGATCGACTGTGCCTGTTTTCAAAGCTCATGGAAAGGCCCAGGCATCCATATCTGATTGTGTGACCGAAACCTTTTCTGCTATCCGTACTGTAAGTTGTTGGTAATGCTTTGTTATGTATTTCTTTTGACAGACCTGATGCTTTGTTATGTATTTCTTTTGACAGTCCTAGCCTGTACTAGTTGTTGGGCCATAAAGTCTTTTGTCCTATATATGTACTGATGAGTGTGGTAAAGAATAGAATGAACTTGTGCCCGATACTGAAAAAAACAAATTTTACAATCACAGGTGAGATCCTTTGGCGGTGAAAAACACCAAATGCTAAACTTTGGCAGCCAGGTAAACTGTAGGCTGTGGTTCTTCATGAAAAATGTGATTTCTAGATTGATTGTTCTGTTATTTATATCAAAGATGTTGGTAGGTTCTTGCTTATCAAAGAAGTGGTATAAAGCTCGGGGCTTTCAAATCCGTGAATGAATCATTAACAAGAGTTGCTGTATATATTTCATTGCTGACTTTATACAGTCTTGGAGGAAGCAAAGTAAAGGCTGTAAGCTTCTGCCCCTTGACACGTTTATCTAGCCTTTTAAATATGCATAATGTGATCCAGATTCACAATTTAAATCCACTGATATTTACAGTCTACATGTAATATATTAGTTTTTTTTCAGTCAAATTTTTGAGAAATTGATACACGATGTTGGTTTTCAAAATTGTGACTATTGAAGAATCAGCCCTTGATGGGGTAAAAAAAGAGAACAGAATAAAAAATAAAAGAGGAGCTCATACAGTGCTCTGCATCATGGATTCTATACAATTGGTGCTCTTCTTAATGCAAGTTGCCATCTTCATAATAACATGTTGGTTCCTTTTACTAATTTTCCATTAGATATGTTCACTGTGAGGCTGCTGCCTATTATTGGGTACATTTTATCTGTTGAATATATCTTACCTTCAGTTTTTGTGTATCGCCCACTGCCTTGAAAGCAAGGTGATACTTAACCAGATATCTTGACACAAGATGATTGAATTAAAAGGGACTGAGCCGTGCTCCAACTTCAATTCACTTTGCAACCAAATCACTCTGAAAGACAAATGACAAGATAAGGAACTATAAGAATAATTAGGCAAGCTAATTTGCACAGCTATCTCATTCCTTCTACCTAAGAGAATAATTAGGCAAGCTAATTTGTACAATTATCACACATTCCTTCTACCTCTGTTATCCCTCTGATTTTATTCTATCACACCGAAAGTGAGTTGCAATTTTGTTTTGCCTGTCATTTGTTATTGCTTGCAGGGTTTACTCTCTGTTGGGACTATTGCTTCTTTTATCGGATACACTTTCACATTAACTTTTGCTGTGAGTTCTTTATCACTCCTTCTCCGGTATGTTATGATTTTCTTCTCCTTGACATGGCGACTGAAGTGATTCATTTCTCAGGTTCAAGGTCTGGTCAATACACTTGGAGATCTTCGCGGGGCGCTTGCTGCCATCGAGAGGATTAATTCTGTTTTATCTGGAGTAGAAATTGATGAAGCCCTTGCCTATGGTTTAGAAAGACAAATCCAGAAAAAAGAAATACATGATGAGAAAATTAGTTTGTTCTTAATTAATGGTTACAGTGAACAGAATGAAGTTTTCAATACACATTACATGTCAGCCCTGAAATCAGCAAGCAACGTGTGTAGCTTTGCTGGGTCTGGTGATGTTTGTCTAGAAGGTATCTTTATTGCATTTCTCATTTACTTCCACACATTTTCCACCCTCCACTCCAACTTAATTGTTAATTTTATTGCTGCAGGCCTATGTCCTCTTATTATTGTCTGTGAAGAGACCATCTCTTTTGAAACTAAATATAATGGTTTTTCCAAATTAAATATGGAATCAAAAAGAAATTTGAGAGTAATATGTGCTTTTTACTTGTTTAATTTAAAGGTTGAAAGTAGAACAGAGATTAAAGACTAGACCTTGTCAATCATTTGTACTCTTAATTCATGTATTTTTTTTTTTCAATTTTCCAACATAATTTGTTATGCAGATGTGCACTTCTCTTACCCTTTACGACCTGATGTGAAAATCTTGAATGGTCTTAATTTGACTCTAAAATGTGGAACTGTGACCGCTCTAGTGGGCTCAAGTGGTTCAGGCAAAAGTACCATAGTACAACTATTGGCACGCTTTTATGAGGTTTAGTTTATTCTCAAATGTTGATTTCCAACTTTAAATAGCAATTTCATAAACCATCATAGAATGCTGGGAAATGATGTACATGTCCTGTTCTTGCAGCCAACCAAAGGTCAGATTACGGTTTCAGGAGAGGATGTCCGGACATTTGAAAAGACTGAATGGGTGCAGGCCATCTCCATTGTGAATCAGGTAATGCTTTGAATCTTCTTATGTTAAGGACTCAACGCATTAAATTCAAGCATTTATGGAATCATACCTGCATTCTCAGCATGGAGACAATATTTCCCACTGAATATTATTAATGAGTGTTTGTTTTTGCTGAAATGCAGCTTGATTTAGTTCTAAACCAAGAGGTCCAATAACCTAGAAACTGACCTTGGCTTGTCAATAGCAGGCTTTTTTGACAATTGTCTACAAGTAACCACTTAATTCAGTAACTAATTATGTGTAGTAACCAGAATATTAAGCTGCCATAATTCAGTAACCAATTATGTGTGGTAACCAGAATATTAGGCTGCCATAATTCAGAGAATAAAACGAGCTTTGTAACAAGAGAAGAATAGGCAAAGGAGGAAGGAGACATTATTTTTTTCTTCTTGACTTTCTATGTATGTACACTTGTATCCCGTGTCTGTTATATAGCACACAATTTCAGCATCTCAGTAATAGCAGTGTTCAGAAATGAAGTCATGCATAGTAGTGTATTGTGGGGGACAATGCATGTATATATTTAGTTGTTTGGTTGTGGCTTAAACTGTTTTGCTTGGACCAAACTTGGAGTTGGTCTGGAATGATTCTTCAGATCTTATGACAAGCCAACTTATGAGGAGACATGTTGTGGGGGACTATGCACGTACATATTTAGTTGTTTGCTTGTGGCTTAGACTGTTTTGTTTGGACCAAACTTGGAGTTGGATCTGGAATGATTCTTCAGATCTTATGACAAACCAACTTGTGAGGAGACATGATGTGGATGTTATGAAGGAACTGATTTAATTACTTGGCTCAAACTTTCTCATTTTTTTTTCAAAGCTAAGTATATACTATAAACAGGAACCTGTTCTTTTCTCGGTATCTGTTGGAGAAAATATCGCATATGGGCTTCCAGATGATAATGTATCGAAGGACGATATTATAAAGGCTGCCAAAGCTGCAAATGCTCATGAATTTATAATTTCACTTCCACAGGTTTGGTTTCTTGTAATTATGCTACAGCTCTACTTTTGCTTGTTTTGACCTTCATTTCTGAAGCTTTATTTGGATTTTAAAGGGTTATGACACTCTAGTTGGTGAGCGTGGAGGCTTACTGAGTGGAGGACAGAGGCAGGTATGTCAATGAACTCTTAAGAGAGGGAGGAAGAAATAAATGATTAATGATAATTTTCTGATCTACAATATTCAGTGAAAGAGAAAATTGTAAAAAAAAAAATTCTCTGATCTTTGTTTTTCAGAGAATTGCTATTGCAAGAGCTCTGCTCAAGAATGCACCAATCTTAATACTTGACGAGGTAAGCTCTTAGCTTTCTTCTCTTTGCAGATCTGTGTTCTCTCTAAACTTTAAGTTGGACACGCTTTGACTTGGGATCCTTGACAAGTTGTCATATTGTTTCACTGATTGCTCTGCTGTGAGATCAGGTGTTAGAAATTAAATATATATATATTTTTTCAAGACCTGATAACACATCTTGTTCTTTTGTTCAGGCCACCAGTGCACTTGATGCAGTTAGTGAACGTCTTGTCCAGGATGCTCTGGACCAACTAATGAAGGGCAGAACAACATTGGTGATTGCTCATAGGTTAAGCACAGTTCAGAATGCTAATCAGATCGCGCTTTGTTCTGGTGGGAGGATTGCAGAACTAGGAACCCACTTGGAGTTGCTAGATAAGAAGGGTCAATATGCTTCATTAGTTGGCACTCAAAGACTGGCATTTGAGTGACTGAAACTGCTAGATATTACAACTGGTTGAATAGAAAACCCCAGACAAACAGTCATGTAAGTTTCTCGTGGAATTTCATCCATGGTTCTCGCAGCAGCAATAGTCTTGTGATTTTAAGTTTCTTCTTTCTCTACAGAGGCACTAATAATTCCATTGTCGAGGAACTGGTGGCAGGAAGTGGCTAAACGAGATTTGCTGCCTTGAAAGTTGAAAAAAGCAAAAGCTTCTATTCATGTCGAGTCCTTTTTTTTCTTCTTATGTACACATCAGGTCACTAATTGGTTGTAAAGAACTAAAATTTGTGAAGACATGTTAGAGATGTTAAATAATCATTTCATTTAAAAGGTTAAGTATATAAGTGGGTTTCAGAATATAATTTATATTATTCTCTAACACACCTTCAGAAGTGAAAGTTCTTTGGGCTTAAAACTTGTACAGACCCATATTATCTTGTACTTGATTTTTTTATCAAATAGAATGAGGATGATGATATTTAAATTTGAAACTGTTAGGTCAACAAGACTCTGATACCATGTTAAGGAACTATTTTACTTAAAAACCTAGGCTGGTAAGTGAGGTTTCAGAATATAATTTATATTATTTTCTAAAAATAATTTTATTAGCTATTAATGATAGAAATCATCACAAATGCTATTCTTATTATGAGTTCCCACTTCCTGGCCCATCATTTGTTTTAGTTGATTTTTTGTGCTTCTGTTTGCATTAATCACTCTAATACATCACACTTGGAATACCAGGGATCCCATGATAATGCCCTCATGTCCCAGGCTTAAATCATAAGAAAATATGGGTTTTGTCATGTATGCCTTGCTAGTAATGGAACATACAGGAGAGCCTCTGGTTGATAATGTTCTATATTTTCATTTATAGAAAGATGAACAGCTCACGTTACAGTATGGTGAACTGAGTTCCTGGCACCATCAAGGAGAGGTAGAAAAGGAAACAACAGCGCTGAGTTTGGCAAGGCATTGTGTGGGAAGACCAAGGAAGGTGTTCACGAAGACATCTTCGTTGATAGGATCATCAGTTGCCACTCCAACCAGTCTGCATTGCCCTTCTCTATCCGATCTTTCACCTTGATTATTTCATTCTGGTTTTGTATTGCAATTTAAAAGTATTTTAGAAAAAAATATTTTTTATTTTAAATTGAAAAAATATATTTTTAAATTATTTTCAAGTTGATGTAAAAAATATTTAAAAAAAAATGATTTTTATATATTTTTAAATAAAATTATTTTAAAAATAATTTCAATCCCGATTCCGTAAAAACATTTCTTATCGTTTGTGTTGCTTTCTCAGATTATAGGATTGTCTGTACAAGCATTGGAGGAGCACTATAGAAGAAGAGAGCGATGGGGAATCATCTCTGTTCTGCATAGTTCCAGCAGAAAACCACGACTTTGGCCATGAATTCTAGATCAACCTCAAAAACTTTGAAAAGCTCAAATTCTTGTTAATGGTTAGATTTTTGCAATCTAAGCAATGGACTAACAGATTGGTGGATATATATATTACAAATAATTCTTTAATGGATATTTTTTTAGCATCGTATTTCATGATAAATACGATTTAGTTCACAAATAATTTGTTTCTCAATTAATCTCCTACATGTCACATTTTAAACTTGGTAAAAAATCTCATGATAAATACATAATATTATAGAAAATACTTGTTTATAATAAAAAACAAATAAAGGGACCACTGTGAGTTTCTGAAAAAAAAACTTCAGGGACTAAAATATAAATTAAAAAATAATTTCATGATGCCGCGTGTCACATTTTAATGACTTTAGGGGCACAAACTGACAAAATAGTATAATAAAGACAAAAATATAACATTAAAAAAACGAGTATAAAATATAACATTTTATATATATATATTATAAAATATAAAAATATATTATTATTTATTTTAATATATATAAAATATATTTTATATTTTTTTATATATTTTCACAACCCTTTTTTTATATATTCTTTAAAATATAAAAATATTTTATTATTTATTATATTTTCTTATAAAAAATATATTTTTAATATTAAAATAATCTAAAAATTAATTACAATAAATAAACATATTAGAAGGAGATCATAATATAATTTTTATCTCACAATTCTAATTTTATTTCAGATGATATTTTACTATATGTTGTTTCGGGATCGCAGAGGCATTCACGTATAGATTTATAGTTCGTGATGAAATTACAAATAATTTGATGAGAGAATAAAAATAATGGTCTAATTTACTTGAATTATTAATTATATTTTATTATTATAATTATTAAATATTTAAAAAATAATACACACACACACACGCACACTTTAAAGTAATTTCACAAATTGAAAGTAAAATGAAAAACTTGGTAATCAAACACTTGAAACTATTTTTCATTAATCTCAATTTCAATTACAGTTTTAACCAAATATTTTTAAAAATTATTTTGAACCGCAGGTAAAGTGTTTTTTATAAAACTATTTTTTTTAAAACCTCAATCACAAAAACAAAAACAATACCAAACACACTCTTAAAACATGGGTACAGAGAAGCAACACCGGGCCAAGAAGAAAATGCATTGTGGTTGCCAAAAATCTTCAGTTTTTAAGTGGCAATCAAAATATTACGGTGCTTCATCAATTTTTCTACCACTAACTATTAGATAGCCTACTTTTTTAATTTGAATTTTTATGTTTTTTAGGCTTCTAATTATTATTTTTTTTCGAGATATAATAACATGAATGGGGATGTTTGAGGGGGGGAAATAGATTAAGACAAAAAAAATATTAAAAAGGTCAGCTTTTTGTTAAAAAAAAAAGTAAAGGGAAAAAAATCTAAGCTTTTTAAGAACTAAAACAGCAACATTGCAGGATTTCAAACTATGAGCATAAAATTGGAAAAGTGATGAATCTAAAAGGATAAAAATATACTTTAGCCCTCAAAATATTCCCTCTCCCCAAGTTACCACACCATGGAAACATAGATTTTACATGACTGATGCCACCTTGGGGATACAATGTCAGGAGAAATAAAAAGAAAAAGAAATGTACCAATTTACCTTTTCCAAAATTTGCAGGATGGCAGGTGACCATTAGGGTTTTGGCACTTTTAGCTATTGGTTTCAATTCAACACTGAAGTCATGAGTGGAAGCTTTGTAGTTATCAAATTGAAAGGTCAATTTCCTACATTCTTTGTCACTTGTAGAGTACTTCTCCCTGTCTCCTAAGCTCATACATAAATTGGGACATCAAACTTGAAATTTTGTTTTTGTCCCTTAAAATGGGGGTAGCAGAACATGGGTGTATGATTGTGCTTTTTGTGCTGAATGACTTGCTTCTTTACCCCATAAGACATGCAACAATGTCACTCTTTTAGTTCATTTCCAAGGACAGGTGGCATCAGGAGACCTTTGTTGCCTGCCCTCCACTTTGGAAGTGGTCCTTGTCAGGCTAGAGGAGAGTTTCGCAATATTTTTGTTGTCACCATGGCAGAGCAAAGGGAGAAGGATACTTTATAAACTTTACAATTAGAGAATAAAGACTTTAGTGTGGATAGATGTTCACTGTTGAACCTCACAACTAGCCGTTTCCGCAAGAGTATACAAAGCTAGGAATCTGGCCACCTGCTACTGAATGCTTACATACAAAATGTGGACGCATGGTGTTTCTAGTTAATTCATTTTGAATGATCTGATCACACAGGATTTCATGGTACAAGGAGAATTAAAGTTATCAGAGATTGAAGAGCAAAATCAGAAGCTGAGGATAAGGAGACCAGTACGCTTATCGAGTGGCAGTCAGTATCATGATCATATTAAATGAGATAAGAATTATTTTGAAGAGTCAAATCATAAAAATAATTTTTTAAATAATATGTAAATAGTTTTTGAGTTGATGTGTTCTTTAATGGTAAAAATCATTTTAGAGAGCTACTTTTTTATATATTTTAAATATAATGCAACTATTTTGTGTATAGTTTAATTATACAATTAATAGTAGTAAGTTATATAATTAAATAATTACTTTTAAAAAACCCTCCAACAATAAAATTATTATTTTTCAATTATATTTAAATAAAAAATAAATTGTATGTTTTTTAAGTAATTGTATTTTTTTTTATGGTTGTTGTATCTGAAGTTAATTGATGTTACTTATTGTCTTTGAATATTAGAAAAACTTTAAAAAATAAATTGAACTGATATCAATTTTATAACACGATAACATATTATCATTTACTAAAATTAATACATTAACAATATAATTATCCCTTAACCCCTAATGGGTCTTCAAGGAGAAAGAGAGAGAGAAGTGAACAAAAATCACCCAACAATAGTGTGCAGAAACTTTGTAATTGACATGATCTTTTGATGTTATTCTTTAACGGGGCACATGATTTTGATGAAGATATTTAGGGTTTTTTTTTTGAATTACTTCTACTATTCATCGTTTGTTAATTGTTGCTACGATTCGATTCCAACGGCTATTTGTGCCTTTTAGCTTTGCAATGAAAATATTTCTATTGTTTATTATTTATTAATTGTTGTTGTGATTCAATTCCAACGACTATTTATATCTTTTGACTTTGCAATGAAAATATATAGAAATAGCTTTTTAGTTAAAGAAAAGACATTTTATTTGTCGAGATGACTCGGAGAGTAGAAATTAAATAAAAATATCTAAAAATTTAACTTTACCTACTCAGATCCCTCTCCCATTGGGCTTGCCCTTATATTCAAAAGAGACTTGGAAAAAATAACATGAAAACCGGAGAACTTCATGCTGTGAAAATAAAGCTTTTAAAAACATGGCTAAAGCCAATCACTCAAGAGCATGTCACTCTTATGAAAACCGGAGAACTCCATACTGTGAAAATCCAGCTTTTATACACATGGCAAAAGCCAATCACTCAGAGCATGTCACTCTTGCTTTAAGTAGTGAACAGATTCAAGATCGGCTCATCAGGACATCACTCCCTCGTTTGAAAGCTTGCCTAAAACAGGCTCGGCAACAAAAATATGATACAGAACCTATTACACACAATTAGCTATTAGACTGTCATATGAGCACAACACTTGCTGCACCTAAAATCCCATTCATCTCGTTGAGTCTGGCTGTCAGCTGATTCTCTCTCTCAACAGACAAGAGAAGACCTTAGAGATGGTGCAGTTGGAAGGCGAGTGCAGGATGCCCAGCGGATGACTGATTCAGTCACCATGATATCAAGTTGCTCACGCTCACCAAGACCAATAGTGCGGTTTCTCTTACTGTGTATGCCCAACATCTTGGACCCAATTGCTGCTGCTCCAGCTCTCTTAACCTCAACTGGCTTGTTTTCCATTTCTCTTGCTTCATGTCCACAGCATAGAGAAGACTCCGGCAACAGAAGCATCTTAGCCAAGCTTCCCTCCTCTGACAGTTGATGACCTCTACAAACTGAATCTATCCTAGAAATGTTGCTTGAGAATTCTAATGCGGAACTCCCTTGCTCAATTACAGGACCAGGGCTGGAGAATGCAAAGCTCAGCATTGAGGATACGGGGGATATGAATTCCAAGGCATTTGAATCATCACTGCTGCGAAAAGAAAATCCACCAGATACAAAGCTAGGTGTTGATGGCTCCCCTAGGAAAGAAGAGAATGATGATCTGCAAGTGAAAGCAGGAGACTGAACATCATGAATGATAGGTGATCCAGTGCCAAAGCTGACGTCCTTATCCCTGGCCATTAACATGGAGAATGAGTTGCTGCCTAAATCCCATTCTTCACGACTTTGCTTTTCAAGTTGACTAGAGTCTTCAAGATATGGCCCATCATACTTCATCCAGGAATTATCTGCAGAAGAAAATCCAAGACTTAATATGTGGAGAAAGCATGACATAAGAATAGAAAAAAAGGAGAGCAATGTCTTTCTTAGCAGGAAATAACAGGTAAAATCATGCTGATCAGCTAATGAGAAAGAGAAAGAGGACGTTTCTTGACATAAATGTTATAATTGATGGGACCAGCTACGAAAAGAACTACAGAATCTAGAACACACTCAGTTGTAAATGACCTGTCAGTTTAAAAGAATAGCCCTGCCTCACCTTTTGGGATCTCAGCCAGATTTCTTGTCTTGTCAGCAAGTTTTGTATACATAATCATGTAGTATGTACATAGAGTTAGAGTTTAGATACATCTAGCAGGAAGTGATTAGTTTTCAAAAAATTCTTTTAGTGGTAAAAAAAAAACCAGGAAGTTTATAACAACCATAGTCCCAACACCCACTAAGATCATAAAACAGGTTGATTGGATGAAATTACAAAAGAAACTAAAGAATGCATATCCAGGAAGTAAAATATGAAATCAAACCCACCTAAAACCTGCTGAGCAGTAAACCTTTGCGAGGGATCTGTGCAAAGCATACCCTTGACTAACTCTTTCGCAGATTCAGTTATGTGATCCCAAGGATCAGAAGGAAACCGCAGGTCAGCTGCCCTCACAGCATCAAATATCCTTGACTTGGTCTTACCCCAAAACGGTGGCATCCCACTAAGAAGAATATAGAGAATCACCCCTGCACTCCAAACATCAGCAGCCTGGTTGTAGCCTCCTGCCAATACCTCAGGAGCTATATAAAATGGGCTTCCAACAGTCCCATGCAAACTCTGACCTGTTTGAGTTGATCCCGAATATTTAATTTGTTAGACAACTCAAGCTTTGCAGGAGACACAATGTTCAATATAACAAATCAAATGATGAGCAAAAGAAAAAAAAGAAACTATACCCGGCTTCACATAGGTTGCAAGACCAAAATCTGCCAATTTAATTGGTGATGATGAGGATTTTGTAGCTAAGAGGATATTCTCCGGCTTCAAATCTCTGTGAACCACTCCATTTTCATGACAATAAAGAACCACTTGCATAAGATGCCTAAAAAGATCCCTAGCCTCAGCCTCAGAGAATCGTCCATGCTTTTCTAACTGGTGAAAAAGCTCCCCTCCAGCACAAAGTTCCATTACCAAGTGAACATAATCCTCATCCTCGTAAACTGCCTTGAGATCCACAACATTAGCATGCCCAGATAACCTGGTCATTATTTCAATCTCAAGCTTGACACTCCTTGCATCATCTGATGTCACCAGTCTATCCTTGGAAATCGATTTGCAAGCCAGAACCTCTCTGGACATCTTATCAGTACACACTCTAATAACACCAAACTGTCCCCAACCTAATTGCTCTCCAAGAACATACCTATCTTTCAAATTAGAGATCTGGTGCGTGTCCAGAATGGTTTCAGATAAGCTTGAAACTCTATAGCAGTTGCAGGGTTGCTTCAAGGATTCACGGCTGCTGTTGCTCTTGGCAACAGCCATACCAAGTTCTATCTCCCCAACCAGGGCCCAAAATACCAATCAGAATACTAGCATGCAATTCAATGAACTATTGGATTTTGTTTCAGTATCTCAAAACGCCACCAAACCTCTAATTTATGTTCAAGTAAAACACCTTGATGCTTTTCCTCTAAAGTTACAAAAACCACAATAGAGTCAAAATCCTAACAGAACCCTTCTTATGACTAGTTCTTAGAAGGAGATGGTGACCCTTACCGTTGATGATGAGATGCTATGTATTTGGAATTTGCATTGCAGGAAGTCTAGAACAAAAACCACCTTAATAAAAGGCAAGACCTTGACATCTCAGCTAGTAACTTCTTCTAATTTCACCTTGATCAGCTAGATCTGAAACAACATGAAAAAATATCAAAACTCAGACCCAAGGTGTATACTTTTCATAATTCAAAAAAAAAAAAAAACATTAAAAGAAAACCTACTTGAGCAAACTCTCTCATTCATCACACGTTTCATTCAAACATAAAAAATCCAAACTTTAGTACAGCATACTAAACACCCTAGAACAACCCATCAGCTATAAAAACCAGAAACATAGACAAGATCAAAATTCAAAACCAACCCATTATTTTTTACCTTCAAACAAGACAGCCCAGCATGAGATCCTAAAAAGATCCAATCAACAGCACCATATGCTCGTGTTAAAACAAATGAAGTACATAAGAGAGGGGGGGGGGGGGGGGAGATGAGTAGAGAGAGAGATTGAGACCGTTGGAGAGGGGGTTAGCTCTTCAAGACAAGGCTCTCTTTCTCTATCCCTCTCTCTATCTCTAATAACCTCTGCCGTGTGACTGTCTGTCTTATTCCCTTTGCGGGGGGCTTTGTGCCTCTCTCTCTTATTTATTTATTTATTTTGAAGTTGAAAGTTGAAAGATTTGCTTTCGTCCCTGCTATGGTTTCCTCGGACTTCAAGACAGGGCTTAGCTTTGATTAATTAAGGACAGCAAGCCATGATTTTCCGAACGACGGGTCGTTTGGATTATATCCTGCTATCTATGTTGATGCCAACGACGGGCTGTCTGGATTTTAAACTCGGTCAAGTCCATAACCCAACCTCAGACTCGGACAGCGAGTAGCTGGATGGATGGATTCATGTCAATTCAAGCAAAGTTGCTTTGGAAAAAGGGAGAGGTGGGCGATTGAAAAATAAAAGCTTGCTTTTGGAATTCGGATAGCAAAGAAATGGCAAGTCTTTATCCAGACCCCTGTTATGGATTACAAAGAAGAAGACCCCTCTGCTCTCTTTAACCATTTAAGTGGCAATAATTATATTTTGCTTTACCTTGCTATTTCCATTTCTTATTTATGGAAATTTACTGTGTTTCAATGCACAGAGCTTGTATGGAAAATACTAGATAATTGAACTAAGATTGCGTCAAATTTTTAAAGGGGATATTCATGCGACAATAACAATAAATAACACAAGTTAAATTAATTAAAATGCAACTTGACATATGAGACTGAAAGAACCTGTAAAACAAGCAAAATAATCAAAAATATATGACATAAAAAAAAAAAAAAAAACATGAGTCAATTCAGTGTAACTTAATAAACCCATGACCCTTGATGCAAGATTATGATAAAAAAAAATAATTCAAAAGAAGGACATGGCAGAAAAAACAAAGTTCAATAAAAAAATAAGTTATCCCGGGCTAATTTTACCGATCCATTATTGGGATAACCAAGCATAAAAAAAGTGAAGAAAATAACAAAGCTCAATGATAAATAATTTAATGCATGGCGATGAAACTAAAACAAACATGAAAATATAAAGAAAAAGACTTCTTAAGTCAACTTGGAGTTCGCTCGATTAAATTGTCACCCACGACATGAGATCATGATAAAACAAAAAACAAGTTAGAATTCTAAAAGAATTACCTTATAAAACAAAACCCGGGTTAAATAAAAAAAATATTGAAAAAAAAATACAAACTAACCTAAGTTAGCTTAGCTAACTAGCTCTTGGAATCCAAACAAAAAGAAAGTAAAAAAAAAAAATAAGGGCAAATAATTGAATGTAAAATGATAAGATTAAAAAAAGGAGTCATAAACAAATTGAGTAAAAAATAAGTTAACTCAGCTAGCTTGTCACTCACAGCATGAGATAAGGATAAAAAGTCTCTAAAAAACTAACATACCAAAACAGATCGAAGTTAAATAAAAACAACATCAACTAAGAAAATACAAGCTAACATGGGTTAACTTGATTAACACGCACATAGGATCACCGACAGTAAAAGGTGGATATTCACGCAACTTATGGGTTATAATTTAACATCAAAGTATAAAATTGTTAAAAATAAAATAAGGAAAAGAAAAATTAAGACAGACATGGTTAACTTGACTAGCTTATTACTTGGGATGGAAGATAAAGATGACTCAACAAGAAGAAAAAAATGATAAACATTGAAATAAGGGATTTAGTAACGAAATGTCAAATAATGAATTTCGATGAGAATTCTATATATGTCGATGTTTGATGAGAATTCTATATATGTCAATGTTTGATGAGAATTCTTTTAGAAGGCAATGTTTGATGTTATTTCAATGTTGTATATGTCGATCACATTTGAATAAAAATAATAATTTATATATTAAAATACTCAATTACCCATAACCCACATGAGAATTCTATATATAAAAAACAAGATACCTAGAACACCATTGCATCCATGGTTAAGAATAATTATTTATGAGGGGCATTTAAGTAATTGATTTATACAAAAAAAAATTAGAACCTAAAAAGCCCTTGATACTAAGAATGTTTTTTATAAGGGTTATTTAGTAATAACACTACAAACAAAAATGTGAAAACTATTTTTTCAACATAATTACTAATATACCCCATTAAAAAGATCTTCCTACCACTGCATCCAAGCTTGCCCACCAAGTGTGAAATCATGTATTTATCATGTGAATATCTAATATCTTTTAATATAAAATATAATAATTAGAGTGGTGTTTTACATTAGTTTTTCTTGATATAAAAAAATATTAAGATGATCCCATTGTTTTAAAAAAAAAGTATGAAGAACACAATGTTCGACTCATTCATTTAACTTCACTTTGCAAGCATGGTTAATCTAACAATATGATCAAAAAAATAAGCACGACACTAAATAATCTGAACTAAAAAAATATACAATGATCAACTTTAAAAGTAAATGTTTATTGGTATCGTGGAAAGATATTCTACCAACATTTGATAATAAAAAAAGGAAAAAAGAAATAAAATTGAAGTTCACTTCTCAATAAATTAATTGTTAAATGATAAAATTTTATATATGAAAAACTTGGGTTCACCTAGGTTGCCTTGTCAATTACATGGCTTGGTAGTAAGATCAGAATAACTCCACAACCTTTTTCAATAAAATGAATAATTTCAAATCTCAAACAACTTAATCCTTGAAGACAAAATTGAAAAAGAAAAATAATATATAAAAAAAAGAAGGAAAACTGAAATATATCATGGTCAAGTCAAGATAATCTCCTAAGCCCACAACCAAAAAAATAAGATCAAGATGAAACTTTTGAAGCAAAATGTAAAACAATTACGAGGTAATACCTTGAACTAATCTTATATTTAGAATTGCGGTTAAAGTTGTTTTTTAAAATATTTTTCGTCAAGAAATATATCAAAATAATATATATATATATATATATATATATATATATATATATATATATAATCACTCTTGATATTAGCACATCAAAACAATCTAAAAACACTAATTTTTTTAATTAAAATAAAAAATAAAAATAAAATTATCTTTTTTAAAAAATATTTTTAAAAACATCCTCTAAATCAAATATTGTTTTACAAAATCGAGAATTAATTGAGCACCACAATATTTGTTCTGCTACACAAATATGAAGAATAAATCAGCAAGACCAAATGCAAATTAAAAAAATGTAAGAAGACCAAGTAAAAAGAAAAATAAATAAATTAAGGGATCAAACATAACGAAACCTAAAGACAAAAATAAAATAAAATTATGCAATTCATAATGTATTGTGTTTAGAGGTCCAATGTTTTTCATATAAATTTCAATTTTTTAATACTTTAAAATTGATTAGATATAATTTTAATTTCAATAATGATACAAAGAATATATTTAAAAAACCATTTAATACAGGAACATATATTTTACAGTCAAATACATCACCAAGGATATAAAATTTCCTCAATCTGGTACAAAAATATTTTGTCAGGGGTCACATTGAAGCAAAAGAGGTAACAATGGAGATCCTTTAACAGATAAGGGTAGAACTTGATCACGGATAAAATTATAGGGATAGAAAATGAATTTACCTTAATAAAATTGTAAACCCTGTTCGTGATGTGTCTGGCTAAAACCCTCCCCTTTCGATTCATCTTCTTCTTCAAATCCAAAAACAAACCAGAAGAAATCAATCAAATCGAATCCATAAAGTTTGTGCTTCTTAATCCCCAATGAGAGGAACTACAATCGGAAGGCGAATTTATAAGCCCAACAATTTTCTCACGAATCCCACACCCAGTCACTCTCCAGCTTTCTTATCATCCTCCCCTTTCTCCACCTCCTCCGGCCGCGGACGCGGCGCTGGACATGTTGGGTCTCGTCCTGGTGGGCAATTTGAACAAGGTGCAGAGGCGCGAGGGAAACCTGACTTGGACGAATCGAAAACTGAGTCATCTGAGTCACAACCGAGTGGACTCGGTCATGGGAGAGGCAAGCCAGTTGGCACAGGATCAGTTCTTCCCTCCTTTTCTACTTTCATTTCGTCTGTGAAAAATTCCCAACCTGGCGCTGGGCGGGGCCGAGGCATTACCGAGCCGGGACCGAGTCGACTTAATGAGCCGCGTCCCGATTCAGAACCTCCCAAGAAGGCCGAGGCCAATCTGCCTCCTAGTATTTTATCAGGTCTAGGTGGTGCCGGACGTGGAAAACCGGTTAAACAAGATGTGCCCAGTGAGCCTGCCAAAGAAGAGAACAGGCATCTCAGGGCCCAGCCCCAGCCCCGGACCAGGGGCCAAAAAACCCCTGATGGAGATGATGCTGTGCCAGCTATGACGAAATTGGGCAGGCAGGCGGCGGTGAAGAAGGCAATGGAGTTATTATCACGCGGTGGTGGTGAAGGAGAGGTGGGGGGACGTGGAGGGAGAGGAAGTTTTGTGCCTGGACGCGGTGGAGCTAGAGGTGGAGGTAGAGGTGGAAGTGGAGCTAGAGGTAGAGGCAGAGGGAGAGGAAGAAGAGGTTACGGAGATAAAGAGGCAGAGTATGGGTCAGCGATGTCTTTGGAGGGCCATGAGGAAGATGAAGAGAAGTTTGCTCAAAGTGTTGGTGTTGAAACTATGAATACATTGGTTGAAGCTTTTGAGGAGATGAGTGGAAGAGTGTTGCCTTGTCCCGTGGAGGATGAATGTGTGGATGCCTTCGATACCAACTGTTCGGTGAGTGTAATTTGGTTTTCTGCTCTTTTCTTACATACCTGTATGACTGCATTCACTCCATAGGGCTTAAGATTATGTGGTCTTAATTCTGAAAGAAGAAGAAAAATTATAGTATTTAACTCTTTAACTTTAGAGTTTGTTTTTAGCAAATCTAAGAGGTTATTGTTGAACTATTTGTGAGCTGTTCAGTGCAATCCACTGTAATTGTATAATATGAGCTGACTTTATTATGCTTGGTCTTTGCATTGAAATTTGGTTATTGAAATAAGAATATTAATAAATTGTTTTTGAAATTAAGAAGTTTGCGGCTACAGAATCTTATGCAATTTTCTGCTTGTGAAATTTTTGAAACTGGGTGTGTGATGATGTATGGTTTTAATTGGCTTGTTTGCAGTTTGAGTTTGAGCCAGAGTACTTGATGGGCGAGTTTGATAAAAATCCAGATATTGATGAGAAACCACCTATGCCACTTCGGGATGCATTGGAAAAGGTGAAGCCATTCATGATGGCATATATGGGAATTACGACTCATGAAGAGTGGGAGGTACTTTCTGTCAAATTTTTTTCCTTGGGACATGACTTCATTGATATCAAGAAACTTTACAATAACTTAGCAAACTTTTTTGTCTTGTCATATATACTTATTTATGAAAATAACATTTGTTAGTTGAAGTTTATAATTTTTTTGACATTTCCACCCTACCATGTTGACCTTTTAGCGTGCAAATCTCTTCTTAATTTGGGGCTATTACTTGCAACGGTATCCTAAATTTTGTGATCATGTACCCTTTGCAGGCTTAAAAGGCACCCATTGCTTGTCATTTAACACCTTGTTGTCTTGTGCTTTATCGACATCATTTTTGTTTGCTCTGATGTTAATGTGGTTGTGATACTATTTCTAGTGGCTAGATCACTGTTGAGCTTTATTAGGTGAAAACTAAGTAGCATGAATGACTAAAAGTCTGAAATTTTCAGATATTTAGAAAGATATATGGTGCAAAAGTTTTCATAATACTTTAATCATGGCATAATTGGGTTTTGATGTGTTCTCATATCCAGAAGTCACAATCATTCAATGCATGACCCTCATGATTCTAATGGTTGCCATGAAAGTTCTGGAATGTGTTTTTTGATTCTGGTGTTCTGGTTTCAGTTTCATCAACAAATGAAAGTAAGTATCCGGGAAAGAGAGTGGCTGGGAGGATTTAGAATAACATATTTATCGGTCGCAAAAACCTGTTTTATAGTACTCTGCAAGTTATGTATTTTTACTCCAGCGACTGCATGGTATATGGGCAAACTGTTGCTGTGCTGACTCTTGCACTATTAATTGCCTCTGGTTTAATCCATCATCACCTAATTAAAAGAGTCAATTATATTTATGGCAATACCTCTTGCATTGTGACTCATGTGCTTTGGATAACTGGCATGTCTGGTTGCCAATTTATGGATGTTTTGCCTTTGTTTCAGAACTTAAGTCCATCTGTAATGGCTGATCATTTTTCATATTTCAAGGGAAAAAGGATTGGAGCTGTAACCTGTACCTTTCATAAGTTTAATATCTTTGATCTTTCACTTTTACCAGGAAATTGTTGAAGAAACGATGAAGGATGCCCCGTTAATGAAAAAGATTGTTGATTCCTACAGTGGACCTGATAGAGTAAGTGCAAAGAAACAAAAGGAAGAGTTAGAAAGAGTTGCAAAAACTATTTCTGCAAGTGCACCGGATTCTGTAAAGAGTTTTGCTGATCGTGCGGTTCTTTCTCTTCAGGTTAGTATTTATGTTGACCAAGTTCCAAATATCATGCTTAGGTGAGGTGATGCCATGAAGACATCACATCCATTGTCTTACTTTTAACTTCATGCAATAGTTACAATGTTTGGTTCTTTTTATCATCATTGCACTAGAAGCATAAAGCTTTCAAGTAACTGCTTTGGGGTCTGTTAGCTTGTGAATTGTAATTAATCAAATGGCACAGTTTTGTGGTGTTGCAAAACTCCATTGTTTTGTGGCATTTGGGAGGAACAAGGCTTTCAGCATATAAAAAACCATACGACACTGGCTTAACAATGCTGCATGCATGTGCTTATTTGCATGATTACAATAAGCATTTCTACATGAGCAACTTCCCAAATGAGACTTTATATTGAGCCATATACTATATGTTGGAGATGATTTTAGATATTAATTGAGAGCCTTCAATGCATTGTGAGTGGTTAAATGTCATACACATGATTGCTTGGTGCACCCTATTGTAATGCCTTCAACCCTAGCAATTCTAGGTATCCCAGTAAAGTGCAACATTACTATTTATTTCCTCTCCTTTTGATTTTCTATTTTCAGCTGTTACTTTGTTGTGTTAACCACTTATTGCTGAGAAGTGTCAGAGGAAAGTTTTGTGTTTTCTTTGGTTTGTGGTGGAATTCTTTTGGATTCATCCAGCTCATTTGTGGAGTAGTGGATCAAATTAGAGTTTGACAGCCTTATGTCCTATTTACACAAAACAACATGACTGGCCAATTCTTTCTGCCATCTTGTGGTCAATTTGTATAGGCAGTAATGGAGCTATGTTTTAGGGATATCTTTTTAGTTTTGTTGCTGCTACTAATGTGACCAAAAAGTTTCAGTATCAGTCTGTGACATTGATTGAAGCATTTTATGGTTGGGTATTGATTTAAGATAATTTTGAAGTTGATTTTACTTGGGTTTTGAGTTTTGAGGGAATTTAAAGGTGCATGGGTTGGCATGTTTGGGCCTGTGGTCGTTATGTACTGCAACCTCTGTAACATCAATGGTTTGGGATAGTGCACAAGAGGGAAATTTTGAATGGCAATGTTCGCTCAGTTTCGGAATCTGTTGTGTCAAAAATAAAGACTTTTTGAAACTGTTGGGGAGGGAAGGTTTCTTGCTAGGCTTTTCATTTATATTTTTGTATTGCACTGCATGAATTGAGCAAGATACTTTTGGGAAATATGCATTATCACTAAACAAAGTTTTGCTACGCAGAGCAACCCTGGCTGGGGATTCGACAAGAAATGCCTATTTATGGATAAGCTTGCGAGGGAGGTTTCTCAGCACTACAAATAAGATCAAGGCTTTTACATTTGAGAACTCTACTTATTTGTTCCAGGATGATCAATGCCTGAAATGAGGCCTTCTAGTGTGCCAAAGATTGATCAGTATTTTACCATTTGTTCTAGATAAGCGGAACATTCAAAATAATTTGTTCTGTATGATCTGGTGCTTTAGAGAGCCAGGCAAACAATTCTTTTGAATGCTTGCATTACAAAGTTTTAATCTTGATAACCTATTCTTCCTCATCCTTTAATAATGCTCCCAGATCTGATAATGGATTCTTTATATAGATAAGGCTTTTGCTCTGGATGCCATTACGCAACAAGTACCACACTCTCGGGAGAAACAACCATATGAACTGCGATAGTTCTTTTCTCACAATTCAGATTAATTGCAAGTGCTATCTTGTTTTCTACTTTCATTTTTTCTTTTCAATCTCTTCATAGTCTAATTAAATTACACAAATGTTAGTAGAGTACACACAAAATGGCTCCTGGTCATACCAGAGCTGTCCAAAACTGGTAATTAGTGTAAAGTGGCAACGTGACCATACGTTGGAAACAGACTCCAGTCTGCATCAACATAGATGTTTCTTAATTATTTGGCCTAGGTTAGACCCAGTTTGGAAAGAGTTTTTTAAAATGAAAATTCAAAATATGACATCATTTGTATATTGTTTTGATTAATTTAAATGACCATCATGTGTAAAAAAATTAAAAATACTAGACAGTTTTGTGACCTGCTGAGATTATGAAAAGAGGATTGGTTCATCATTTGATCCCACTATAAACTCTGGAAGTTTTAAAATCAATCACAAAGTCGTTACTTGTAGGTTGGTAGGATCTAACTGATAAAATCGTTTGTTTAAGTACTAAAGTGATAATAAGTTTATACTTCGGTGATTAATTTGTAGTTTTCCCCAAATATACTCTTTGGCTAGTCACTACAGTCCTCACATCCCTCTCCCTCTCTCAAGTCAGCCAAGTTGGTGCCGTTGGTGAATAGAGATAGGCAGAAATGGAGATCGTAAAGCCTCTGGTCTTGAATTTTTGGTTTAACCCGTTTCTGTATTCTCTCTGTTTATCGTCAAGTTTGATTCTTTTCTCAAGTTTAGAATCTCTTGTTCCTCAAGTTATGGTTTTTATGCGAGTGTGATGACTCTATTACATAGGTTCCTTCCCTTTTTGGGTTTGGATTCTTTGCTTTGATTTATCTTTAAAGTTTACCGCTGTGCTTGTTTTTCGAGAAAATGGCGGAAGGAGGGAAGAAATTTTATTTGTAACTTTTCATTTAAGTCTTAGCTACTGAATTTAATGATTGCGATTAGTTTAGTTATTGTCTTGTAGATAATTTAATGGCTAATCTTTTTCTTATTTTTTGTGGTGTTTATGTGCTTAGAATTTTGCTATTAAATTAGAGCAGAATTTGATGGCAATGCTACAGGGAAAAAGAAAAAGAAATTCTCCACTGTAACCAATAGCTGGCATTACTCAATCATGGTCTATTTGGTTCTAGTTTTATGAGCCCATTATCTAGGTGGTGAACAAAGAAAGTTTTGGTTCATTTTAAGAATACAACCAGCTATCCTAGTGTACTTTTGCCTGGGAATCAGTTGTTTACGAAGATCTTGGTAGTGAGGATATAATTTCTGCCACTTCTATTGGAGATGATTTTCAAAATTTTCACTAAGAGGTTGGAACTGCAGTTCAGAATGCTGTCACTTTCTTTGTTCATTCTGTTTCCTCCATGAACATTTAAGTTCTAGCTGCAATTTACCGTAGTTGAGTTAAATATTAAGACTTTGATTTACTCTGAACAAAAAGAAAGCTCATCGTTCTCTCTGAACGTGGCTTGAAGATACATCAACGCAAAAACATAAATCGTTGCTTATGACAGAACCAATAATTTTTTTGAGACAAATGCCATCAATATTGATTTTAAGACTAATAAACACACGGGTTTAATTGGTTTTGTAAACCTGCCAAGACATTTTTGTTCTCTGTTGTCATTCTCAGAACAACGAACTCCCAAATTTTGGAAGAGGTAAACAGAAAACAAGTAATTGCTTGAAAATCCATAAATGTAGAGCAAACTAAACATTAATGTCCACATCGCATTTTTTTTAACACTTCTTTCACTCCTGTCATCAGGCATCTGTATTCCGCAGTGCCATGGACAGCCTTAAGATTAGAATCATCTCTGACTTCAAATTCGATGTTGATAATAAATCAATTCTTACCCGGTCCATTTAGTAGATCTGAGATCATAAGGACCCAGATCCTGTTTTCTATTTCTTCCTTTTTTTATCCAACATGTTCTTTCCCTCAAAAGGTCCCAGGTCTTCATGTCCCCACATTTTTCCTCAGTGAAGAGGATAAGATATGGCTGCACCCCTTGATTTTTTGCTTTGTTCACTTGTTTTACTTTGCTAGAAAAATCTCACATATCTTAAGCCCTCACTGAAACGGTATATCCATATTTTACTTTCCAGGATATGTTTTCCGATTGACCCTTTGAACAGCATAATATCTAATGGCACAGTCTGCGAGTTTGATCAGTGCATCCCCCCTCAAAATGGGGTTTGCTCCTCAGAGAAGAGTTTCTAGTGGAAAATATGGAACTTCTGTTTTCAGATCTCACCCCGGTTCCTCAGTATCCAAGCTGTGCAAGAGAATGAGGGGCCTCGAAGACTAGCTGATACTATCATAACCATTCCCGGGCTCGCAAGGAACTATTTTCCAAGTCCTTCAAGGAGGGTGCTCTTCGGGGGAATATCCTTGTTAGGTGGCTTTTATGTGACACAAACAATATCTCTGTCATTTGGAGCTTTAGGAGTCGATGATGTGATTGCTGCAGTGGTTTGTGTTCTCTTAACTGAGTACGCAACAAAGTTTTATTACGACTGGCCGAAGGTAACCTTTCCCCTTGCTCTTCTCGACAATTTCAAGATGGGAGTCAATTATTGCCTCTTCATTGACGCTTTTAAGCTTGCTAGTTAATTATTCTCCAGAAACCATTTGAGTTACTAGTCTTTTGGAGACATTTTGGTTCTCTGAAGTTCACACTGAGTAACTGCACTAGTTACTTATGCTTTTAAACTTCACTCAATCTTCATTCTTCATGATGCAGAGCTTCGCCTCTAGTTTAGTAAATGTTTTGATCCACATCATGCCATTCCATGAAAACATTTATGGAGATTCAATGAAGGTTTATATAGTCTCCGTCAATGACTTACCTTTAAGGCACCACGGTGTCTATCCTATAAAATAAAAAAGATACGTGCTTTGGAGTTGCTGTCTAGATATTGATACAATGCGAGAAAAATGAATTGCATACAACAAGAATTAGCCAAGCAACTCAATTGATGAGGCATGTCATGATAACTCTTGACATCTGCCTTCACCAATGGATTTGGCGAAGTCTTCTCAAAGGATTAAGCTGCTCCTAGCCTTAAGGAAAGAGACTACTGAAGATATCTCCCTCACTAAAAAAAGCGACTTTCCCATGTCGGGACCTGGGGACGTGGAAAAGAAAGAGATAAGCAACAAATCTTTATGTAATAAAGCTTTTATAATATTTATTTATAGAATAAGCACTGTGAATCAGTAAACCTAGTGCCCGTTTCGTTGTGTGGTACAGCTCACGTTTCAAAAAAAAGCCGGCACTCAGTGTTTGGTAATGAATAATTATAAATTTAAACCGCATGAACAGTCACTAAGCCCCCACCAATTTTGTGTTTTTACCCGTGGTTTTTGTGCAGCAGGTTTTTTTAACTTTTTTTAACCCATCTCCTTTTCAATTTTTTTCAACCCATCTCCCTCATCAACTTTTCACAGAGTAAACTGTCAAGTTTTAAAATACGCAACGATTGTATAAAATATAGTCTTGCATTTATTATCTGACAAGGATATTTTTGAACTTATCTTATGAATAAATTATATTTTAATAAAAATCATTTGCTGTATTCTTTTAAATATTAAATCTAAAATTCAAAAAGTTAATGACAACACCTTCTTGGCTACTATCATATTTATTGAGGAGGTGTTTGGGATCGTGATCGAAAAGCGTTTATGAAAAAAATTAAATTTTTATTTATTTTAAATTAAAATATTTTTAGATTTTTCTGATGTGCTGATATGAAAAATAATTTAAAAAAATAAAAAAATATTATTTTAATATATTTTTGAATGAAAAACACTTTAAAAAATAACTTTAACAACACTCCCAAACAAGCTAAAATTCAATAAGTATGGTTAGGATCGTGATCGGAAAGTGTTTATGAAAAAATTTAAATTTTTATTTATTTTAAATTAAAATATTTTTAGATCTTTCTGATGTGCTGATATGAAAAATAATTTTAAAAAATAAAAAATAATATTTTAATATATTTTTGAATGAAAAACATTTTAAAAAATAACTTTTACAACACTCCCAAAGAAGTTAAAATTCAATAAGTATGGTTTAAGATTACTTTTTATTCAGAAATATGTCAAGAAATAATTTTTTATTTGATAAAAAAATTATTTTTAATATTAGCACATAAAAAATATTTAAAAACAAAAAATATTTAATTTAAAATAAAAAATAATTTTTTGTTCAAAAACAATTATGAAACATGGACAAAACCAAGACCTTTTTTTATGTCGTTCCTCACTGTCTCTCTGGATTAGTGTTTGGTATTAATTTTTTTTTAATTTAAAAAGTATTAAAATAATATAATTATAAATTTAATTGTGAGAGCAAATAGTTTGATGAACAAATAATAAATAAGTGTCAATTTGACTTGATCTATTCCTTCCATTACAAAAATATGATTATTAATACAAAATATATATACAGAGAGAGTTCTAAAAATATGTGTATATATGTAAAAAGCTACATGCAAAACTTGGTAACCAAACACACAAAACTGTTTTTTTTCAACCGTAGACTCAACCACTGTTTTTAACCAAACACTCGCTGCTTATTTTGAACCGTAGAAAAAGCGCTTTTTTTTAAACTGTTTTTTTTCAACCTCAACCACAACAGCAACCGCAATACCAAACAGGTCCCTAATCTAATACCCGCCAACTGTTGTTAACAGCGTGACTGGGGTTATGCTTTAAATTTTTTTTTATTTAAAAATTTATTAAAATAATATTTAATTTTTTAATATTTATTTTTATCATTAGAACAATTTAAAAAAAAATACAAAATAATAATAATTTAAAGCTAAAAGACATTTTAAGGAATTTCAAAAACATGGTTGAATTGCAATACTAAATGAGATGATATTATTCTTGAATTTAGCTTTTTTAGTTCATACATGCATACATACATATATTAAAATTGAGCTTTCAATATTGCAAGTCTATCAAGCCCTGCCTATAGAAAACTTTATTAAAAAAGATAGCCATCAAGACACCATTTCCCTAAGCAGCTGGTGCATCAGACATGAAATCTTTTAACAGAGCATGTAATGCTTTAGCCTTGGAAGGCTCCTTGAGCTCTACACCATGGTAGCCTCCCGTGCTAAAATGACTCACAACTTTCACATCTTTTGTCACCAACATGTCCACAAATTCCATCTGGCGATCAATCATTGGATCGCCATCGCAGCCCGTCACCATTACTTTCCATCCCAGCATTCCCACATTCTTCCAGAGCTCAGATCCACCACCTACCATTGGATTACAGTACTCATGATCACGGTCAACGCCCAAAGGCAATGCCAAGTTCCACATGAGATCGCCAACACATAGTGGCAAGTGAGGCTCGTTGGTTAACTTCACCTCTGACCTAGTCCTTTGGACCCCACCTATGAATGGATGATGCAATATCAGCCCTTTGATCTTCAAGGGCACAAGACTGTCAGCTTCTTGACTTGCACATAAACCTGCATGGTAGGCAGTGTTAGCACCAGCACTACTGCCCATAATAAAGCATCTAGTATAATCAACATATCCCCTCAGCCAATCCTCCTGGGTTGTTTTGATCCAACGCAAAACCTCCATAGCATCATCATAGGCCGCCGGCAGACGGTGCTCGGGGGCTAGGCGATAGTCAACGGAGACAATAACAACATGGAGATCAAGAACCATGTTTGAACAAAAATCATGAAAAACTGTTGAACTTGCACTACAATTGACAAATCCCCCTCCATGGAAATAGACCATGAGAGGGAGCTTGTTGGTCGAAGAAGACTCAACTAGGGTTTGCCTGGGTAAGAATATGCGAACCCATGTTTTTTTCGATTGGTTAATGATCATGTCTTTGGAGAGGATAGGAGTAGGGTCTCTGGGGTCAGGTGATGGTGAGGAATTTGGAAATCTGTTGGGTTCACGGGTGATTGTTCCATCGGGGTTAGGGATGATTTGAAGGTGCTGGTAGGGATCAGTAATGGCGGGATAAGAGGGTGAAGTATGGCCAGACATCGTAGGGTAGCTGTAGTGCCTGGCTTATGCTCTGATGGATCTTGAGCTAGCCGTGCTTTGGATTATAAATCTATTCAAGATTGATTGGTGTTTCTTAACACACATATCGACCACTTGACTTTGATAATCTTGCTTGGTCATGAAGAAATAAATAAATAATAAATAAAAGTGAGCATATCATAGTAAATCTAATCATACTTTATACTATGAATTTATTTATTAAGATTGCTTTTAAAAATAATAAAACTTACTCCTTAAGGTTGACATAATTAAATTCTTTTTATTTTTAGTTTGCTAATATTATTTTTTTTTAATTTTTATCTTCTTATATTTAAGCTCTAAATCTAAAATAAATAAAAAACTTCAAAAATATATGTGAGTAATTAGGTTTGATCTTAAAACAGGATCAAACAGCCGGTCTCACCAGCCCAGCTATTAATATATATTTTTATTTTTTTAATATTTAAGCATCTGTGACTGAATCTTCTCTGTAATAAAATTACCTGGCTACTACTTGCGCACACATTTGTTTATTTGTTTATTTATCAACCACTGTAGAACAAGACCCGACCCGATCAATAAATCCATATACCAATCACTCACCAACACGTGCCTGTGTCCCAAAACAACAGGAAAAATAATATATCCACCTGAGAGAGGATAATACAGTAAATTCCACATCGTCGTTAACTTGACGCGTAAATGCCCCCCCACATCTGATCGGTGTAGTTAGGTTTTTTTCATGATCAGATTTAGCTCAAGGATTCTGACTTGGAAAACTCAATCTTGAATCAATGGATTTGGATTACAACGGAGGGAACAGCGCCAACACGAACAAGCGAGTTTTTCATCGATTAGGAGGGGGCCAGTCGGCGAACGACACATCAAGTCATAATCACAGTCAGCAGAATCAGAAGGTCTGCTACCACTGGAGAGCTGGGAGGTGCAATCGATTTCCATGTCCGTTTCTCCACCGTGAAATTTCAGCACCACCACCGCATGCTGCAGTGAATGGCGGGGTAGGAGCGAAAAGAGGGTTTGTGGGCAATGATTCGTCGTCGTCGTTTTCGGGGAGAAGGGGTAATAATAGTAATTATAGTAATAGCTCGGGACGATTTGGGAATAAGGGTGATGGGAGAGGGGTAAGAGGAGGGAGTGTGGAGAAAGTGTGTACTTATTGGGTACAAGGGCATTGTAATCGTGGTGATACGTGTAGGTTTTTGCATTCCTGGAGTTTAGGTGATGGGTTTTCTTTGTTGACTCAACTTGAAGGGCATCAAAAGGTTGAGTTTTTAGGGTTTTTTCGTAATGGGCTTTTGCTGTACTGGGTTGGGTGATTGATTTTGTGGATTTTGATGTGAGCAGGTGATTAATGGCATTGCATTGCCATCTGGGTCTGATAAGCTTTATACAGGGAGTAAAGATGAAACTGTTAGAGTTTGGGATTGCCAGTCTGGACAGGTTGGATCTCTTGTTTTTTCAGTTTAAATTTTAGAGAAAACTTTCCATGTTAAATTTTTTTTTCGTTGAAAATGAAAATTTGTATTATTAGTTGCCAAGTTTTTGAAAAAGTATGCCTGTGGTTGAGTTATAATGTTCCGTGTTGGTATTAGCAATGGTATTTCAAATTGTTGTTTCTAATGTTTGTGCTGTATCAATCCTCTAAATTGTGTTTAATGCTAAAGGCATGCTTGTAATTCGAGCATGGTTTTTTTCAGAAGCAAGGCACTGAATATTTCGCTATTTTTCCAATGCAAACGTGCTTACTAAAAAGTTTTTATTAAATGCCAAATCATAAATTTTGCTTGTGGAATGCGAATGTGATTTTAGTGGATCCATTTCTAGTCGGTCCATTTTTTTGTTTTAGATAATGGCACAATAGAGGAATGAAGTCGAAGACCTAGTGATTTATTTTTACGTGCTTTTTCCCCCTCAGCTGAATGTTTGGCAACTGACTTGGTTAATGGATGTTCTTGTGTCTCTATTATGTGTGCAGTGTATGGTTGTGATAAATGTTGGTGGTGAGGTTGGCTGCATGATCAGTGAAGGTCCTTGGATTTTTGTTGGTACTCCAAATGTGGTCAAGGTTAGGCAAGGCTTTTCATTGTTCTTGACTTTTATTTCATATGATTGTAAACCTATTCTGTAATAATGTGTACCTTCATGAGAATGATTCTGACACAAATCTTTTGCAGGCATGGAATACACAGACTAACGCAGACCTTAGTCTTACTGGACCTGTGGGACAAGTGTATGCTATGGTCGTGGGTAATGATTTGCTATTTGCTGGTACACAGGTAATGCTCATTTTCTTATTACTCATGTTCTCACCAGATACTGCATTCCAGGTTATTTTTCAAGTTGGAAAGTGTCCTGCTTATTTTGTTAGTGATTTTGATTGCGTTATACATACTTGCACTGAGTTATGCCTTTTGTCAAACTTTGTTTGTTGTATGCTGAGTTAGGATATGGTTTTGCAAAATTACTGATAACTTTTGTTAATTTACACCAAGAAATTCAATACCTACCTATCCAGGGTGGTGGGTGGGTTTTTTTGCATGTTATTATTTGTGGAATTGAGAAATAACCTTGACCCTTAAATTTTTGTTGGTGCAGGATGGATCGATATTGGTATGGAAATTCAATGCAGCTACTTACAACTTTGAACCAGCTGCATCGCTAAATGATCACAAAATGGCTGTTGTTTCATTAGTTGTTGGAGCTAATAGACTCTACTCTGGTTCTATGGATCATTCTATAAAAGTAAGTTGGTTCAGTGCCACATGGAATTTTATCTTCTGATTTTGATCTAGAATCTTCAATGGTTGTTAGACCGAGTTTCCCATTTTTCCTTCTCTATTCCTTCTATAACTTTTATTTCTTGATGCACTTTCTGTTAGGTCTGGAGCCTTGAAACTTTGCAATGTGTACAAACGCTGAAGGATCATACTTCAGTTGTCATGTCACTACTATGCTGGGAGCAGTTTCTTTTATCATGTTCATTGGACCAAACAATAAAGGTTTGCTTTATATTAATATCATGCTTCTTCTTTTTTTCCCTTTGACTGGTGTAAGATTATTTAGTTGCACCAACCACTGTTTTTTGTTCAGGTGTGGGCTGCTACAGAAAGTGGAAACTTAGAAGTAACATACACTCACAAAGAAGAACATGTAGGTTATGCAGTTGCAGCTATTCATTTTTCATTGAATTTCATTCCATAGATATAAACAGAAAATTAATTAAATAACTTAGTTTGTGAACACAAGTCCCAGATGTCTGTTACTGGGCATCCAGTCCTTCATGATGCTACTAGAGAGATCGCTTTCATTCACGACCATGTAAGCAGCTGCTTAGGTGTAGTGTGTGTCTGGTATTATGGTGCAAGGTCCTTTTCAATTGAAAATTAATTAAAATGATGTTTTTTCATATTTTGTTTTTGTACATCAACACATTAAAACTATCCAAAAACACCTAAAAAAGCATCAATTTGATGCTATTTCAGGTCAAAACCAATTTAAAAGCAGGTTGTAATACAAAAACAAACACTTGCCTAGGTAAGGATCCAGACCAAGAACTGTTGGTTGCTCATATAGTGTAGTTTTTTGATGTCTCACGAGCATGATTCATTCATCACATGGATTTATAGTTTTTATTAATTGTCTAATTGATTGTGTTATGAAATATGAATTATATAAGCACTTTTAACTTTTGGGTTTTGAGGGGTGGATGCTGATTACAGAAACATTCAAAACATTAATATTCATGATAAATGGTAAAGCCATGAATAGATCTTTTTCCATCCTTTTGAAAGTGATTCGGTGCTTTTCAATATAAAATTTTGTACTATGAGGATAGTTCATAGACTTCTTACGCCCTGTCTGCTGCAGGGCCTGCTTACCCTTTGTGGGATGCATGATTTGGAAGGCAAGCCAATCTTGTTATGCTCTAGCAACGACTCTTCAGTCCACTTCTTTGATTTGCCATCGTGAGTTTTTAGGGAATCATCTTTTTTTTTTTTTCCAAATTGTATTTATATAAAAAATTGTAGTTTTGTATGTCAGCTTCTTTTTTGTTCCCCCACATATCTGTTTGCTGACTTACTGTTCCTTACTGCAATGTTTCTACTCATCTTCAGGTTTTCAGAAAAGGGCAAAATTTTTGCCAAGCAAGAGATCCGGGCAATTCAAACAGGTCCCGGGGGCCTATTTTTCACTGGCGATGGCACTGGTCAAGTGAGAGTGTGGAATTCTGTCGCTATTCCAACTGCCACAACTTGATGGCCATTTCTATTTTATGTGTCATCATATATTTTTCCTTTACTATTATTTAATTTTGATCCCTTTTCTTTTCACGGGTTCTCCGGTGATGTAAGCTTGCGGGAGGAATAATGAAGTAGAGAGTTTTGGGTTCCTAGTGTTAGTGGCCAACATAGTTGTAGAAAAAAGAAAACACGTTCAATATCCAAGCTATACGTGTATCAGTTGAGAGAACTCTGAACCTAGCTTAAGTAAATTCATAGCATTCGCAGCAATCTTATCAAAATCTGTGTCAATTGAGTTGATCCAAAATATGTTTGAAAGAATCTCTTACCTCTGGCACTCTCTCAATGATGCCTCGGATGTCTTCAGGAATGTACTATGCTGTGTTATTTTTATTCAAAAGTTTCAAGTGTTGCCAGCACTTTGCAGTTGCATACAGAAATTGTGCATGTTTGCTTATCCTTACTTGATGTTGCCAGTGTTTGATTTTGTGGTAGTGATAGTTTTTTGAAGTGATTTTTTTGCTTGAAAATGTATTAAAATAATTTTATTATTTATTTTTGAAAATTCATTTCTGATATCATTAGGTGTTTATATTTTCTAGTGTGAGGTTCATAGAGCAGCTATCGCTCAACATCAGAGTTTTGAATGAACTGAAGTATTCCTGGCTATGTCATGAGAAACAGCATGCTCGTTCATGTTTCAGTAGGTTCAGTAGAATAGAAAACAGATGAACAGGATTGACTGATGCAATTATGAAATTGAAGCAACAAACCTACTTTAAGCCATGGCGAGGGTACGGATTCCAGACAGCATCCCTGACTACTCTGCAGATTCAGATATGTGATAGTACCTCAGGAGCTGCTCCCCAAAGTCCTCAAGAACTCTGATCTGTTTGAGTGGAGAAAACATGGAAAACTTGCACCTGTTGCTTCAAGGATTCAGTGCTCTGTTGCATTGCCGCGAGTGCTCGTACAGCTGCTGCTGCTGCATTGTCGGTTCGATGGTTCATGGCAGCTGTTAATGATCTTGGTTTTGGCTGCACCTACTCTACATTTCTCGAATCAACCCAAGAACAACCAATTAGAATCCCAACCTGCGATTCTGATCTGCTTTTATGATTATTTTTTTCTATTATTATCGGAAGCTTTTGTTTTGGTTTGAAGTTCAGCCAACTCTGTGTTCAAGCCAAATGTCTTGCTTTTATGAAGATCACGATCCATCAATTGCTGAAAGTTGATAGAATGCTTACCATGAATGGCATGACCGCTATTTTTCATCTAGTATATTTAATATGTTTCGTCTAATATATTTAATTTGTTTTATTTAAAAATAAATTAAAATATTTTTAACATTAACACATGAAAATAATCTAATATATATATATATATATATATATATATATATATATATATAAACACTTTCTAAATACATTCCCAAACATTATAAAAACCTTTTAAAACTGTAATTATAACAAGACACTGTTTCGACCTCCCATTACCGTACTATCACATGTGTACAATAAAAGCTCGCTATTTCTTTGGACTTTTGCACATTAATTTCTCACACAAATTCTTTCGATCCCAATTATAGGAATTGACTGGACTTCCTGCCTATTAATTAATTTAATATATGATCACTTCAAAATTGGAAATTTTGGGACCTCTAGGATGGAATTAACATACCCATATCATGAAAAGCTTCAAACTAAAGGATATGTTCTCATATGATTTCAGATTCAAGATTTATAATTACTAATATTATAATCATTAAAAATTTATATTGTTGTTAATTTCAAAAATAATAGAATTAATCAAAATATACACAAGCTGATATGAACATTCATTTTAATAAATAAAAAAATACCGGAAAGTCAAGTTGAGTAGAGGTATAAATAAGGGCACCATGCCCTAGTCCAACCCCTCATGCACTCTCAATATTTTGTCCATGCATGAATTTAGTAGCGCTACGTAATTGTTTGATAGTGTATTTTAGGTTGTGTTTATTTTTTATTTTAAAATATATTAAATTGATATTTAAAAAAAAAAATTAATTTTGATACCAGCATATGAAAATGTTAAAAAAATATCAATTTTTTAATTTAATATAGATAATAAAAATACATATTTTTTTTAAATAATTTTAAAATGCATTGTCAAACAAATATCTTGGTTGCTCAACCTAATATCTTCGGCTTAAGGGTAATGTCGGCTGGTTTTTGAATGATTTATGATCGTTACAGTTTTTTGAAAGGTAGTGAAGGGGTAGGAAAGTCATATTTCTTCACACAATATGCCACTCCCCAAAACTCCAGACGCTGTTTATGAGTTAAATTAAACATATTTTTAATTAGAATATAACATATTTTTAAATAAAAATTAATTTGAAAATCAATCATAAACTTTGCCCTTTCGCTTGCCTCCTTATGGTTATTAAATAATAATAAATAACATCCCATCTCAACTTCTAAGTCTCAATCTTTGGTTGGATTAACAAATATATCATCATTTATTTGCAAATATAATTCCCAAATTAATTTATTAAACTTGATTTTTTTTTAAAAGGATCCTTAATAACATTTACACCCTTTTTTAATTAATGGATGAAGTTTATCGTATACATTACCATAAAGTTAAAGACTAGACTTGATTGTGATTTTATTGGTAGGCCACGTTAACAAACACATTGAGTATCCTATTTTCTTCATCAAGACATTAGATGTCAAAAAAAAAAAAAAAAGATTGTTAAATCGTGACATCATATTACTAATAATTGCAACATATTACATAGAACAAGTTTTCATGTCTGAATTCATACACAAAGACCCTAACGTCAAGTCCATGAGAAACCTAGTGCATGATTGTGGTTACTTATAAAAATATTTTTTTATTTAAAAATATATTAAAATATTATTAGACAGAAAAGGAAAGAAAGTTGTGTTCATACCATGTTCTGAATCCTAGAGATTGACCAGTGGGAATACACCTCTTGGTGGAAGTTATGTTTCTTCGAATAAAACATTAGTTAATGCTAATGATCACTCTTCTAATAAATCTGAGTTCATCCCTTCCCTGCTTACAGTCTAAAACCTAATCTTTGAAAAAAAAGTTCCAGATATTATAGATGTAGTAACCCTAAGTGGCCATCAATGTCCTTCACAGAAATTTGATGGCAGTGAAGATGACTTGTGACGTATAAACTTTCAAACACGTCCAAAATACAAAGTTTCCCATATCGTTGAATCCAACGTCCGCCCGACGCAAACGGCCAAACCTCTCTCTATTCTTGCTCTGTAACGTCGACAACATACTTTCACTACCCCCTTTGATCCTCCTATTCATAATTTTATTTCAATTTGATCCCTCACCTTTTGAATTCGATATCAAGACAGCACTTGATGCTTCATTTGACAATGCGGGTCGACCCTCCTTTGTACGTGCTTTTGAAATTGTTTTTTTTACTTGAAAAAACATTAAATCAATGTATTTTAGATGCTCTTCAATGGCTATAATATACTAATATCATTGTCAAAGCTCTTTATTTCTATGAGATCCAGAGATCTCACAAGCATTTTCTCAAATCCCTTTCCTTTTTGCTGCGTGCTAAAACGATCCTCATCGTGGACGACAATTGATAAAAGAATCAAACGATTGCAACGAAACAAGAAGCTGAAATCTGACATTAGGATAAAGATAGTATATAAGAACTAAACTAAGATAAAATAAGAGTACGGGGACCAAATAAATTCCACTAAATCTCTCACCAAAAATATAAATACACATTATTTATGCTCTACATAGCCACATGTACACTCCCTTTCCTTCCTGTTTCATCCAAAGATTCAACACCTATCTCTCCTTTCTATCTTACAATACATGGATTTCTCTTCTTCAAAGAAAAATATGAAAATTTCATTAGTGATAGCTGATGCAGCATCATGGAACTGTGCCATAGTCCTCATATGCTTAATATTATTGGTTTCCATGAGAGAGAATTCCAACCCAAAAGATCAGCCTGTCAAGGGAAGCCAGCTTTTGGACAGACCTTGTGATGAAATATATGTTGTTGGAGAAGGAGAGACCCTCCACACCATCAGTGACAAGTGCGGTGACCCTTTTATAGTGGAGCAGAACCCGCATATCCATGACCCGGATGACGTTTTCCCTGGACTTGTCATCAAGATCACTTATTCAAAGCCAAGGAAGTTGCTGAGGTAGTTCTCGATCGGAGATGAGCAATGGCTTCTTATTCGTCAAGGCTTTTTGCATGCTTGGTTTTTCTTTCTTTCCTCCCTCCCCTATCATTTTTCAACTTCTGTGTGTGTGTGTGTGTGTGTGTGTGTGTGAAAGAAGTATATATTTTCTGCTCGTGCATCCTTTATAATACCGAAGCGGCACTGTTTCGTAGTTTCTTCTTTGGCGGGGGGCAGAACAGATTGGCGCCGAGTGGCCTCCACACGCTTAGCTTATACCCTACTGTTCATATCAAGAAGGCAACACACTTGCCTTAATTTGTCCATAATTATGGATCTTGTTAGCGGTAGGGTGTTGCTATGTCGCTTTCATATCTGACAACTCGGGCATTAAAAGGCCGTCATTTTTGGAGAAGGGAGGGAGAGATGCGAGGGGAGGAACCTGGAAAGAAGAAGAAAAAACCTCCAATTAGCTTGTAAGCATCAGATGTACTCCATTTTTCTTGGGAAACATAAGGAAAAAAGTTTGATTTTATAATTTATTTGGGATTAATTCTCCTAATATAGAGGTTGTTTGCGTGTCTTATCAAATCCCTATAATCTACCGTGTTTTTAAATATATTTTGCCAATAATTTGGAACCAGCTCCATTATATCACATCAGTATAATTGAATCGATGAGGGGACATCTAATTGATTTTTGAAAAGATTTTTGTTCATTCCTTACAACTGCCTAATCGATTACACACACACAAACATTTAGCATTTGGCTTGTAATTGAAACCCTTGCATTCACTACTTTAAAAGGATTCTATATATATAATGGCTGACCTTTGAAGGTCATTAGAATTCAGCCACCCTCTCTCCTCTCGCAAATCAAGAATAAAGAAGTAAAAATAAAATAAAATTTAAGATCAAAATTAAAAATTTTAAATTGCTAAGGAACGAGAACTTATAATATAAAAGGTTGAAGACTAAAGTGTATATTTAGCTATAATTTTAGAGAAAAACCATTTATTTTTTTATGTGTTTCATTTTAATCTCTTATCTTTAATTTTTTCCTCCTTTGATAAATGTTGGACATCAATTTAGAGTGTTAGTTGACGATTGATCAATCATGGTCGATTGACCTCGAATGTTGTTGATTATCATGAAAAAAACTGACACTTCTTGAGTTTTGCCTTGTCTATCTAATCTATAACTAAATCAACTAAACATGCCACTTCAATAATAATGTAAAAGAAATGACAATCAAACTTGTCTGAAATTGATGGGTTCCGAGGTGAAGGGCTTAGCTTAAATGAGGCAGCCGCTAAAGACCCCACCCCCCCGGGGGGTATCTTATTTGAATTTTACAAACACTGAAAATCCCTCTTATTATGGCCTTGGTATAAGGTACTTGTGAATTGCTCATCTTCATAACATGAAGGGGCATCTCTTCTCAGCTGCTAAGTTTTTTCTTGACCATTCCTAACTTCCAACCAGAGGACAAAAATGAGAGAGAATCTCTTATATGTTTTTAGCAATAGCTCTTTCAAGACATGGATATGGAGAAGATGTCTGCCATAGTATTGCGTACTCCAAAAACAACCTCCCTATTTATCATAGAAATGAAAAGGGCCTCCTAATAAGGATATCCATAGCTTTATCAATGGCGTATGCCATTGTTTCAAGGGTGCCAACCCCGTCAAAGTGTATATGAAGCTTGTTCAGGGAAATCTGAGGAATGGACAAAATGTCATCAATGGATCAGAATCAGGAAGGTATATCATAACAACTCTATAAAAACAGCATCAATCTGAAAGGTTTCAAATTGAAGAAGTGATTCTATTGTTATATTCTTTCACAAAAATAACACTAATCCACTGGTGAATAATTGTAGTCGAAATGTTTTGAAGAGCAGAGAGATGTTTTGAATCACAAAATCTTTATAGAGGAAATAAACAGAGGAAGAGGCAGGCAATTATGAATGCACAAAACAAAACTCTGTGCACTCAAATGCCCAAAAAATTCTCATGCTCCTGCCCTCAGATTTCATAATTTAAACGGGATTATAAATGTCAAATCCTTTCACTTTGTTGACTAGATAATAATAATAATGATAATAAAAAGTCCCTCGCGTTGATGGGTTTTTGATTTACTTATTTCAGATCCTGCTCCAGATGACTCTCCACTTACCCTTCTCCCTTTTGTTCTGGCACTCATTCGATGGATTCCCTCTATTCCATTGGACAAGGGATTAAATTGCATATTGGATAGACAAATCCGAGCAAAATAGATAAAGAAATGAAAGGAATTCTATAACAAAAAATTCTAGAAAAAAGAACGAAAGCTTGAACTTTATATCGAACGAGTCACAAATTCAAAATTGATAAAACTCATGAAGTACATGATGCACCATGAAACATCAAGATATTTAGGTGATGTGACATTGTAGCAAGTTAGGCATCTGGATCCCAAACGCCCACTTACTTTTTTTGTTTGGGAAAATGCAATTTGATTAGCGCAGGAAGGTCGACCAATTCAACCTGTTGTTTGCCCAACAAGATACTTTTCAACTTTTCATCACAATTGACCACATTCCTGTTGTTTGGATCCTAAATGACATACAACCACATTGTTTTGGCAAGAGTTAGTTATGAGAATAGCATTAATAAAACCGATAGTTAAAATAATAGTAAAGATAACAATTTGCATAATTAGAATCAGTTGTGACATGTTATGATGCAGCTCCTACATATCCTCATATCGTGTTCTCAAAATGACAAGAAAAATGCAGAATTTAAGTTGTCTCATTAAGGTTATTAAATAACAAAATGAACCAACCTTTTAAATGCAACCAAATGATAGGTCCAATTTTAGCAGAAACACCGCTACAGTGAATAACATGTATATTCATCTATGACAACGCAAAGCTTGAGGAATTTGATGAACAAGATTAAGAATATTTCTTCTTTTAATGAAAAAATGGAAAACAATAATCTTTATTTTATCTATGCGTATTAGCAATTCATGTAATTGAGAAAATTACTTCCAATTAGCATAAAAACGTAAGCAAAAGAAGATAAAAAAAAAAAAAAGTACCTGGAGGTTGTTGGTTTTGATATAGGACCAGACACGCTTGAAACAGCCCAAGTGAGAAATCTGAGACTGACCCACAAAATCTCTAAGTGTAGAAGGTAAATTTACAAGATCAATTAAGTTGGCAAGCTGCTTTGGGTTATCTGTGATGGCCTTCTTCATCTTCTGCGGCAGCATTTTTTATCAGCCTATACAGACAGGCTATTGCACACGGTAAGTACAAGTCCTAAATCCTCAAGCGACTCGTTCAGTACAGTATGCATGCGTTTTTTTTCTTTCAAGAACAGAAGAATCAAATGAGATGAGCTGTTTACAAAAGAATTAATTTCTTGCGAGTTTCATCAAACAGCTTCCATGCATGCACTTGTTGTTTTCTTGTTAAGTCAATTTTATAGCCTTTGCAAGTTGCAAGAGTTAAAAAACAAGAAAAAGACAATTGTATGTGATAGGGAGAAGAAAATGAAACAAACCCTAGAGGAATAATGAAGACTCTGACTGGAAAATTGGAAGTTTTGGGTCCTTTTTCCTTGCTCGCAAGCTGCACCACAGCACTCTTTCTTCTTTGTCGCCGAAATAAATACATGTAAAAAAAATAAGTGATGTTGTTTTTTCGGAAGTATTGCAGCCCTGGTGGGTTTTTGTATTTTTATTTTACCCCCTATAGTTTCAACTATGTTCATTCATACCCCTTCATTGTAAATTTTCAGTGCATGTTCCATTTAGATTTTTTCAGTGGTAACTCTCACCATATATATATATATATATATCGATTTTATGTAAATGTTTCTTCTAGATACTAGCTCTTAGATTGGGATCCAACGAATCAAGAAAGGAAGCAAGTTTTCTTAATGATGAAAACAAGTCCTTGGGTTTTACCAAACCATGCTAATAAATCCACTGATTTGTAATGCCTTTGGTATTTGTACTTCCTAGATGTAATCTTCATTTTTTTGTGTCTGTTAATTTCTTGAGCTTTTGTGATTCCCCAGGAGACCTAGTAGCTGCTTTTTTTTCGCACGTCAAGCACTGTGACATTGAATCTTTAATTAGATGAATAAATATGATCAGAATTTATGCTGTTTAACTTCAACTATATGTCTTTCACAAGGCAAAGTGGCATTTCTTAACCAAAAGAATTTTAAAGTTATTAGTTACTGTAACGTAAATGAATGTTCAGGCTAAGATATGTCCTCATTGAGTCAAACGTGGTTAAATTTTCTCTAAGAGAAAACCAGTTCTTGTCCTGATCCAAGATCTTCTTGTTAAATACAAGATTGACAGAAGTGTTTGTGCGCTTATTACAGGTTTATGACTAAGCAAGCAACGCAGACAAATTGACTTGTGCAGAGATAAAATGCAGAGGAAATCAACCTTGTCTGAAAATGAATGCCAATTGCAATTCAGAGGTGAATGACTGTGCTTACAAGAGCTAGGAAAATACCAACTTATTTGAACTTTCAATCTTCCGAAAAGCCAGCATAATAAAGAAAATGAAAAGAAACAGTCTTCGTAACTTGAAGGAGCATCTCCTCTCAACTGCTTTTTTCTTATTCTTATCCTTTCCTTTCTTCCAATCAGAGGACACAATGAGAGAAAGAATCTCTTATATGTTCTTAGTAATAGCTTTTGTCAAGAAATGGAAATGGAGAAAGATGTCGGCCATGGTATTGACTGCTCCAAAAATACCCTCCCTGTTTATCAAAAAATGAAAAGGAACTCTTGAGAAGGATATCCACAGATTATCCATGGCATATGCCATCTGTTCAAGGGTTTATTCCAAAGTTAGTGCCCCATCAAAGCGTTTATAACGCTTGTTCAGGGAAATCTGGAAAAACCAGAAGCAGCAAGCTAGCTAGATGCATATCATTCTTTGATAAGCAAACCAGTCGAAGGGCTCCTCTTTCTTGGCAGGCAATGGTGATTGGTGCAGACACAGCAGAATTTCATCTCAATGGCTTGCCAAAGGAGAGTTGCCCTTTGACTTCTTTAGCTTAAAATAATGTGCTTGGATATCATCTTTGTAGCACAAGTAAGAAAAAGAATGTCATCGAAGTAGATTATGTGTTCTACTTCCTTTTAAAGCAAAGGTGTGATTTCTTCTCATTTTTTCAAGCAGTTTCAAAACCAAAACATCTTAAGATCGTTGACTAAGTCCCATGCATCATTGCACCTATACTAACTGTGCAGCCGAGTCTGCTAAAATTTTGATTTTTTCCTTTCTCCAAAATGTTGATTGATATAGAGGATATGATGGCTTCCTAATCCTGAATGTGCTGTTCTTCCTATGCTTTCTTACTCATAATTTTGAAGCTATAACCTTCAATCCTCCTACTTTTCTTGATGGAGACAACTTTTCTTCTTTGGCTTTCAATTTATTCTCTATCAAGTTTCAAGCTGACAAAGCTTCATCACCTACATATCTGTGTATCTAGAATTTTGAGAAACACGACAATATTTCCAGCAAGATGGCCAGTTCACCGTCTCCGACAATGAGAACCGGATCCACCTCAGAGTGGTGAAAACCATTCCACATTCCCATCTTATATAGCACTAAATCTTAGAGCAGTCTTTATATCACTGATTTCTAAAACGAGACACAAAGTAGCCTCGCCGAAGGAATCTATGGTGTTCCTGCAGTGTTGAAAAGTTGGCACATCCTACTATTCATCACCATGAACATGTAGTAGGATAAAAATCGTGTCATACATTTCGAAATCTTGGAAAGAAAAATGTTGCAAATTATAGCTTTGTCCAGTAAATCTAGTTTTAAGGAGCACTCGGCAATATGCAGGTGAAGTTCAAAAGGTTTGAATCGAAAGAGATGGAAAGCACTACCAAACCACTCTGTATGTGTAATGCTTTCATTGTGCTTCATCAGTATAAATTAATTATTTATGCCTCAAGTGCAAGACCAACAGCCCCATTTCTCCCGAATCTCTCCTTTTGGTGATGAAGCATGCTTTGTGCTTACTGCTTTAAAAGTGATGAAGCATGCTTTGTGCTTACTGCTTTAAAAGTGATGAAGCATGCTTTGTGCTTATTGCTTTAAAAGTAATATACATGGGAAGTTCAGGCTTGCTGTTACCTCTCATGCCATGATTTCTCCTTCTGATAACGTTCTTGTTGCTTTCTCTGGCTACCCTTCCTCCAGGTTTTCCTTTTCTTTTTTTTCCTTGTAGATTAAGACATGGGGGTGTGTAATTTTATTATTATAATTAAATTGTGCGATTCTATTTCTATTTGGTTTTTTTCTGAAGAGATTTTTGTTGGGATGATTTTGGTATATGCAAAGACTATGCCGTGGTGAAGAATTTGTGCATGTTGCCACGTAAATGATGATCTTGACAACACCATCCTACTAAGTTTGTCAAGCCTGGACGAGTAAACGCAGTTATGGCTTCAGTTTCACTGGAACATACAGCAGATTAAATCGAAGCAGCAGCAGCAGCAGCTCAAGCTACTGGATAGCTTGAAACCTAATCAAGTCACCGAAGGACTTAGGACTAATGACAGAATTGAGCTGCATGATAGCTCATTAATGATCAAAAAATGCAAAACTATGTTGTTTTAAAGTTCTTACTGCATAGAGCTAAAATGTACTGTATTGTTTAAGCAAGGACAAGTTTTTGAAGCCATATACGGATTTTAATTGAGTCGATGATTTATTTTGTTATGATTTTCTTAAGAAATCTACTAAATGATAAGAAATCTTCTGAATCCAGATTTATAAAAGCATGCAAGTAAATCAACATAACATAGGGGCACTGCAATCAAGCATAAGTGCGGATTTTTTAAAGATATATAGCGTCATAATTAGGGCTACCTGGACCACAGCCTCATGTCGGTCTTGCAATTAATGTTGTCAATATTGTGATTTTGACAATATTTGGAATTTGTTTTTGAATTTAGATAGTAAAATATTAAAATTATATCTGAAATTTTTATGTATAAAAATCATAAAATTAAAACTAAAATTATATAACGTAGAAAAATCATAAAATTATAGCTAAACTTATGTAGGTAGAAAAATTATAAAATTATAAGTAAAATATTTTCAAATACAATACAATAGAATTATGACCATAAAACTTTATTAGTTAAGGTTCATATATGATTTAAAATAACTTAAGAATGCATTACAAAATAATTATGTCCATAGAATTTCATTAGACAACAACTAAAAAAATTAAAAATAAATATTTAGTTGGCATGTAATGTAAACTAAAATCAACCTCATTTTTATCTCCCCGACTATTTTTAAAACTTGTATCAATAATATTATTATCAAAAGGATTATTAGTACTACCATTGGTACCAACACCGATATTGTTAGTATTAGCTTCAACTCTAACAAATTATTTCAACATCAGCATATAAAAATGATTTAAAAATATCAAAAAAATTAATTTAAAATAAAAATAAAAAAATTATTTTTAAAAAAAATTCAAGTATAAATTTGAAAGTTAATATTTAAATCAACACATGAGAATCAAGAAATTTTATTGACTAAGAAATGATCTATACATGCATTAAAAAAATGATTTTCAAACTATTTAAATAACAATAATTTTTTAAACCATTTAAACCATAACAATGAACTACCATAGGGAGGGGGAGAGTGGAGAGAGAGGGGTGGGGGGAAGCCTATGGCCTAGGATGGTGTTAAGAATATTTTCGCTGAGATTAAGATATAGAGGGTGTTTGAGAGAACGGTTGTTGTAGCTTTTGAAAGTGTGTTTCGTGCCGAAATACATTAAAATGATGTTTTTTTATTTTTTAAAAATCATTTTTGATATCAGCACATCAAAATGATCTAAAAACACTAACCGTATGTTTTTAAAATTCAAAAAAAAAAAATGGACCAAAAGCACCCAAAAGCGCTTTTGGGTGGCTTCCCAAACACCCCCATAGACTGATTTTTATGATTTTTATATGATTTTAGCGGGGTAAATTGTACTATACATACATATATAAATGTATGTATGATGTATATATGTATAGTATGTATGCATGCATGTATTTTCAAGATTTTAACAACAAATGCTTGCAATCCAGCCCCCATCCACACACACACACATATATATGCTGCTACGTACGTGCCAAGCCAACTTAACTACCTTTCAATATAATAGGTAGAGTGGAGCATCAGCACCATAACTGCTTTTTGCCCCCTCACCGACCTGAAAGTTTTAGTGTATAGTAATTTCTGCAGTGCAAAGAGTTTTTTTTTCCATGGAAACTCATTAACTATATCATGAATTGACTCGATTTTAAGAGTTTTTTTCATGGAAACTCATTAACTATATCATGAATTGACTCGATTTTAAGAGTTTTTTTCATGGAAACTCATTAACTATATCATGAATTGACTCGAATTTAAGAGTTAGGATGCAAATCACAAGTTTTCTATTATGACAGGTCATTTTCTTTAAAGATCACAGCACAAAGAAGAACACAGAAAAGAAAGAGAATGAAACCCACAGCACAAAAAATATTTCCTCACCAATCCCTCAAGAAGAAGAAGAAGAAGCATGGGTAATTTAAAAGAGATGCGTTGAAGAAGAATCACATAAGATTGGACGATAGTATTCAAGATTTAGTTCTGTAGAAGATAGAGATTTTTAAGCCCAGATAATAGAGGGAAAAAAAACTAAAGTCTTTTTGAGGATATCCCTCTAACCCTTGAGCATATGCCTTGTTCTTAAAGAATTTTGTTAAGTGAGAACCTTGTTTAACAAGAAAGGAACAGCTGACTCTTTCCTTCGACAGAACCTGTTGGGATTGTTTTCATTTCTGTTAATAAGTCAGTAACTATTTGTTACTGTGTCAGTTAGTAGTTAAGCAACTGTTAGCAATTAGTTACTAGTTGGTTAGCTTAGTTTAGTTAGTGCAACTAGAGTATAAATACTCATGTACTGGCACTTGAATAAAGGGGATACACGTTTTCTGTAAAGCTCTCTCTCAAAACTCTCTTAACCGAGAGCCAAACACCAATTGTGCTCAACAATTGGTATCAGAGCGCAGATCCATCGAAGGACCTGAGAGGGGAAATCAAAGGGGAAACACAAAGAGACTGTGAGAGAGAGAATCACTGGGTGAGTGAAACACCGAGTGAGTGAGTGAGAAGAGAGAGTGAGTGAAGAAGACGATGACTTCCTCAGAAGGTTTTGTTCAAGCTTCCATTCCCAAATTCATTGGGTATTACGACCACTGGTCGTTAATGATGGAAAATTTCTTGAGAAGCAAAGAGATGTGGAGTCTAATTGAAGAAGGAGTACCGTCAGTGGGAACAGGAGCGAGTGAAGTGCAAAAGAAAGCAGTGGAAGCAGTCTTGCTCAAGGATTTGAAGGTCAAGAACTTTCTGTTCCAAGCCATAGATAGAAAGATCATGGAGACCATACTTGACAAGGGAACATCGAAAGCAATCTGGGACTCGATGAAACAAAAATACCAAGGCTCAACGAAGGTGAGAAGGGCACAGTTGCAGGCCTTGAGAAAGGAGTTTGAGACCCTGAGTATGAAGGAAGGTGAGAAGATGGACAAATTTTTGTCAAGGACCCTCACAGTGGCAAACAAGATGAAGATACATGGAGAAAAAATGCATCAAAGTACTGTGGTTAGTAAGCTACTTCGATCTTTAACTCCTAAATTCAATTACGTCGTGTGCTCAATTGAAGAGTCCAATGATTTGGACACATTGAGCATCGATGAGCTTCACGGCAGCCTGCTGGTGCATGAACAAAGGATGCAGGAGCATAAAGATGATGAGCAAGCCCTAAAAATTGCTTATGATGAGAGAGCAACAAGGGGAAGGGGCAGAAACTCAGACCGTGGGTTTCGAGGACGAGGACGAGGAAGGGGCAGACAGCCATTCAATAAAGATCTTATTGAATGCTATCACTGCCACAAATTGGGGCATTTCCAGTATGAATGCCCAGGATGGACACAAGGAGCAAATTTTGCAGAACTGGATGAAGATGAAGAAATGCTACTCATGGCACATGTTGAGCTGCACAATGCTACTCGAGAAGAGGTATGGTTTCTAGACACTGGTTGCAGCAACCATATGACGGGTAATAAGATGTGGTTTACTGCTTTGGATATTGAATTTAGGCATTCTGTGAAATTAGGAAATAATACTAGGATGATGGTGATGGGTAAGGGTACTGTTAGGATGCAAGTAGAAGGGGAAATGCAAGTAATTACTGAGGTTTACTACATTCCTGAGTTAAAAAACAATTTGCTTAGTGTTGGGCAGTTACAAGAGAAGGGGTTAGCCATTTTGATAAAAAAACAACATATGCAAATTGTTTCACCCTTCGAGAGGGCTTATCATGAAGAGTAGTATGTCCAATAATAGACTGTTTGTGTTGCTTGCATCTATTAAGACTACTGAACATGCATGTTTTAATGCTGTCAATGAAGAAGAGTCACGTCTGTGGCATTGTAGGCTGGGGCACTTGAATTTTAAGGGGCTAAGAACCCTATATTATAAGAAGATGGTGAAGGGGTTACCTCTAGTAAAAGGTTCAGTAGATGTGTGTGAGGGCTGTATAATGGGAAAACAGCACAGGGACTGTTTTCCCAAGCAAAGTCAGTGGAGAGCTGAGGAGAGATTGCAACTAGTGCACTCAGACATTTGTGGGCCTATATTCCCTGAATCAAATAGTGGAAAAAGATATTTGATAACATTTATAGATGATTTCTCTAGGAAAACATGGGTATACTTCTTGACTGAAAAGTCAGAAGCCTTGACAGCCTTCAAAAACTTCAAAAAACTAGTGGAGAAAGAGATTAATTCAGAGGTCTGCTGTTTGAGAACAGATAGAGGAGGGGAATTCAATTCAGAGGTTTTTAATGAATTCTGTAAAACTGAAGGAATTAGGAGGCAACTCACTGCTGGGTACTCCCCTCAGCAGAATGGAGTTGCGGAGAGGAAAAATAGAACCATTATGAACCTAGCTAGAAGTATGATGATTGAAAAAGAGGTACCTAAAGGATTCTGGGCTGAGGCAGTAAATTGGGTGGTTCATTTGATTAATAGAAGCCCTACTGTGGCAGTAAAAGATAAAACTCCAGAAGAAGCTTGGAGTAATATCAAGCCATCTGTGAAACACTTCAAAATTTTCGGGTGTATAGGCTATGTACATAATCATGATCAAAGGAGGAAAAAACTTGATGATAAAAGTACTAAATGTGTTCATTTGGGAATTAGTAGTGGAACAAAAGCCTATAAGATGTTTAACCCTGTCACTAGGAGAGTTATAGTGAGTAGAGATGTAGTGTTTGTGGAGCATGAAAACTGGAATTGGGGAAAAGAAGTCTCGGGAGGTAGGGAGAATGAACTGAAATGGGGGGATGATGAGGATATAGAAGTTGATGAGAATGAGAATGGTAAAGAAGTTAATGAAGAAACAGAAGCTGAGAATGAAGGCAGTGGTGGACCTAGTCAGCTTGAAACAAATGAGGAACTAAATGCAATCAGCCCTGCACCTGCACCTATTCTCACAGAAAGAACTCAAGGGAGACTAGGTAGAATAGCTAGAAAACCTGCTTGGTTGAGTGACCATGTGACTGGAGAAGACTTGTCAGAAGAAGATAATATGTAAAATCTTGTCTTATACACTGAAACTGGAGATCCAAGCAGCTATGATGGAGCTGCTGAGAGTCCCGAATGGTTGGCAGCCATGAATTGTGAAATGCAAGCTATAGAGAGAAACAAAACTTGGGAATTGATGAACTTACCCAAGGGTGCTAGGGCTATAGGCGTGAAATGGATCTATAAAACCAAACTGAATGAAAAAGGAGAGGTTGACAAATATAAGGCCAGATTGGTTGCCTTAGGTTATGCACAAAAACAAGGCATTGATTATGCTGAGGTATTTGCGCCTGTGGCAAGATGGGATACAATCAGATTGATCCTAGCTTTGGCAGCTTCTAAAAATTGGTATGTCTACCAATTAGATGTAAAAAGTGCCTTTTTGTATGGTGAGCTAGAAGAGGATGTATATGTGATGCAGCCAAGAGGTTATGTGCAGAAGGGGAAAGAAGGGAAAGTACTGAAATTAAAAAAGGCTTTGTATGGCTTGAAGCAAGCCCCAAGAGCCTGGTATAGCAGGATAGAAAACTACTTCATGAAAGAGGGATTTGAAAAATGTCAAAGTGAGCATACTTTGTTCACTAAAATTAAGGGAGGGGGAAAATTGTTGATTGTGAGCATTTATGTAGATGATTTGATCTTCACAGAGAGTGACAAGGAGATGATTGATGAGTTTAAGGCATCTATGAAAGCTGAGTTTGAGATGACAGATCTTGGAAGAATGAAATTCTTCCTTGGGGTAGAAATTGTTCAAAATGATGAAGGGATCTATATTCATCAAAGGAAATATGCCATTGAAATTCTGAAGAGGTTTGGAATGGAAAACAGTAATGCAACCAAAACTCCCATGGTTCCAGGTTTTAAACTAGCTAAAAATGAAGGGGGTGCTAAAGTAGATGCCACTCAATATAAGCAGATGAATGGGAGCCTAATGTATCTAACTGTGTCTCGGCCAGACTTAATGTATGTCATGAGTCTGGCTAGTAGGTATATGGAGAAACCTACTGAGTTGCATATGGTGGCAGTGAAGAGAATCTTGAGATATCTCAAGGGTACTTCAGGATTGGGTATTTGTTATAAGAAAGGGACTAAACATGAAAAACTTGTGGCCTATTCTGATAGTGATTATGCAGGTGACACGGATGATAGACGAAGCACTTCAGGATATGTGTTTGTATTGAGCTCTGGAGCTGTGGCATGGTGTTCGAAGAAGCAAGCAGTGGTCACATTATCCACAACTGAAGCGGAATTCATCTCTGCTGCTATATGTGCATGTCAATCAATCTGGATGCTAAGAATTTTGAATCATCTCGGCTGGGTACAAGAAGAGTGTGAGATCTACTGTGACAACAGTTCTACTATTAAACTGTCCAAGAATCCTGTCATGCATGGGAGGAGTAAACACATTGCTATTCGTTATCATTTTCTTAGAGATTTGTCAAAGAATGGAGAGGTGGAGCTCAAGTATTGCAGCACTCAAGAGCAATTGGCTGATATCATGACTAAGCCTTTGAAACTTGATGTTTTTGTGAAACTTAGAGATCAATTAGGAGTATGTGAAATGCCTATGTGATTAAACTGAAAACTAAGTAAGAATTCAGTTTAAGGGAGGGTTTGTTGGGATTGTTTTCATTTCTGTTAATAAGTCAGTAACTATTTGTTACTGTGTCAGTTAGTAGTTAAGCAACTGTTAGCAATTAGTTACTAGTTGGTTAGCTTAGTTTAGTTAGTGTAACTAGAGTATAAATACTCATGTACTGGCACTTAAATAAAGGGGATACACGTTTTCTGTAAAGCTCTCTCTCAAAACTCTCTTAACCGAGAGCCAAACACCAATTGTGCTCAACAGAACCCACCAACATTTGGTTTTTGTAAAAACAAACAAAACTTGATTAGTTTGCATGATTTTGATTAGTTCGACCGGACCATATCTAAAATTTTCAGCGTCAGCATAAAAAACCCAACATGGACTCAGTAAATAGGAGGTTGTTGGAGACAGCCGCATGGTCATGTAAGGCCGGCCAAGAGCATCTATAGCTTCGCCCTTGTTTTTGTGTTGATGGAAGAAATGTATTTATTAATAACTTAAAAATGGTAAAGTTCATAGACCCTTCAGGTGAAATTGCTCAGGCAATTTATGTTTTTTATTCAGTTAATTCTTCTTCGAGAACTTCGTGGAAGGTGATGCTGCCCAAGTGGAATGGACTTTGAAATTCAATTCAATTAGGGCAATGATTCTGAAGCCTCAAATCAGCATTCAAGTGTAATGGAGGAGTAATCATGATTATGTAACTTGGGAAAAAAGTCTCCCGCTGTGCTTTTTGACTGCTTTCTTCTTATGTTTCCAAAGACCAATAATGCCATTCTCGCTTTCTTTTATCATAAAAAAGGAACTTCTAGTCTTCATTACCCTGATTAAAGTCGAAAACTGTGTCCACAGATTATAAACCTCGAGGAGGAGGACCTCAAAAGAAGAAGAAAAACTTGGAACAGCTAAATAAACTAAGGATGGCAATCATTGGCAAGGGCAATTGGCACACATATAATGGAGACAGCTCACCATGCACGCATATAATGGAGACAGCTGAAGAAGAAATGGCTTTGGCCCAGTGAGGATTGCACTGTCTACAAATCTAAGCCTTAAACGTGAAGCAAACCACTCGGCAAGAAGACTAAAGAAGCTTTTTTTCAGACATGATTGATGCAACCAATAAAAAGCAGTTTTGTCTTCCACTTACGTCTGTTGCTAGCACAAATTTCCTACCTTTCAAACAGGTTAAGACAATGAAGGATATACCATACCACAGCTTCCTTGTTGGATGATAACTGTTTACATTTTGAAACACAGAAAGAGAACAAAATGCAATTAAATGGCATCCTGGTTCAACTTGAATGCCCGCATGGTGGTGTTAAAGTCAATAGAATACAATTGTAAGGCATCGTCATGCCTAGTCAGAAATTAGTCTTGCATGTAGGATTGTATACAGTGATTTCCAGTGGACAAGGAAGGCGTGCCTAAATGATTTCAGTTAATGATTGAGCTGTTTGGTTCTGATTGATTTTTTCAATGATAACGTATGAGGTGATGGTAAGAAGCACATGCCAAGTTAGCTAGCTAGTAGTAAATATGGCATTGGAATTTAATGAAAGCTAAAACATGGTCAACTGTGTAAAAAAATGTCAGACATGGACAACTTAAGATCTGACTTGTTCAAAGTTTTCTTACGTGTGATGCTGAGACATCCTGTCGCCATCAATAAAGCTAAAACACCAGAGGCAACTGTAAAGAAATAAAAATATCTTCTTATAAACTGACCTGCAAAGCTGATTGCAGAGAAAGTCACAAACAACAAGAGAGTGGAGAGGGAGGTAGAAACAATGAGAAAATATCGGTAGTGATGAGAGGATATAGCAGAGAAAAGATGCAGCCTCGTTGCTTAGAAGAAGTCTCTCAAGTATGCCTTAATGGCTGCTGTCCAAGCCCCATCCTTGGCTTTTCTGAGCCTCTAAACAAAATCAGCAAGCCCAGAAACACATCAGCAACATGTCGCCAGAACTTTGCTAAGACGACTACTTCATCTATCTTCCCAAACACTCATTTCACAAATCCCGAGTCTCTCCCTTCTTTGCAAGAATCTTTCGATGGATTCATCAAAGTATACCCACAATACTCAGATACATATCAAGTTGATCAAACAAGGGCCCAAGAATACAATCATCTTTCACTCTCCAACCACACCTGCCTTGATTATATCGGCATAGGCCTGTTCTCCCACTCCCAGCTGCAAAAACATGGCTTGGAAAAACAGATTCTCCCTTCTGCTTCTTCTCCTCCTCCTCAAACCACTCAAAACATGCATATTCCTTTCTTCAGTTTGTGTTACAAGACAGGGAATTTAAAGACACAGCTGCTTCATGGTGGACAAGAATCAGCATTAGAATCTGCAATGAAGAAAAGAATCATGAGTTTTCTTAATATATCTGAAAATGATTACTCTATGGTTTTCACCGCAAACAGAACATCAGCTTTCAAGCTTCTAGCAGAGTCTTACCCTTTCAAGACTAGCCGGAAGCTTCTGACTGTGTACGACTATGAGAGTGAGGCAGTGGAAGCAATGATTAATAGCTCTGAGAAGAAAGGAGCCCAGGTCATGTCAGCGGAGTTCTCGTGGCCTGGTCTAAGGATTCAATCATCAAAATTGAGGGAAATGGTTGAGATGAAGAGCAAGAGAAAGAAGATGAAGAGAGGACTATTTGTCTTCCCACTTCATTCTAGAATGACTGGAGCCAGATATCCATATTTATGGATGAACAAAGCAAAGGAGAATGAGTGGCACATCTTGATTGATGCTTGCGCATTGGGCCCAAAAGACATGGACAGCTTCGGCCTCTCTCTCATTCGCCCAGACTTCCTCATTTGTTCCTTCTACAAGATTTTTGGGGAAAATCCGTCTGGATTTGGATGTCTCTTCGTCAAGAAATCTACTGTTCCCATCCTTGAAGATTCTTTGGGTGCTGGAATGGTAAATCTTGTCCTAGCAAAGAAGCCGTTTCGGTTACTGGATGAATTTTCTGGTACTGATTCAGACTTTGAACATCTATCCAAGTTGGGGTTACAAGAAGATGAATTAGACTCATCTAACTCTTTCTCAGGCCCTATATCAAGCCAGACAGCTCACCCTGGAAGAGTTGAACAAGGAGAAACCTCTGAGCCTCAAACTACAGGAACAACAGCAAAACAGAAAGTATCAAAAACTTCAGAAATTGTGGAATCAGAGACGCCTGCTGAAGTAACGCGACAAGAAAACGGGATCTTGGAAATCGAATGCAGGGGGCTGGATCAGGTTGATTCATTGGGACTAACACGGATAAGTAACAGAGCAAGGTGCCTAATAAATTGGATGGTGAATGCTTTGTTGAAACTCAAGCATCCAAACACGGAGGAAATTCCCCTTGTTAGAATATATGGTCCAAGGGTAAAGTTTGATAGAGGACCTGCATTAGCCTTCAATCTATTTGACTGGAAAGGAGAAAAGGTCGAGGCCCCTCTTGTACAAAAACTAGCTGATCGGAGCAATATATCTCTTAGCTACGGATTCTTACATCATATCTCATTCTCAGACAAGTACGAGGACGAAAAGGCAACTGTTCTAGAGAAGAGGGTGAATGGAGCAAAGGGAGCTGTAACAAACAAAAGAAAAGAGAAAGCTGATCTAGGAATAACAGTTGTTACAATTGCACTTGGAGTCCTGGCCAATTTTGAGGACACTTACAGGTTTTGGGCTTTCATTGCTCAATTCCTGGATGCTGACTTTGTGGAGAAGGCAAAGTGGAGATATACAGCTCTAAACCAGAAAACTGTTGAAGTTTAACAAACCATTTTACTGTCTCTGATTATGGGATTCGCTATATTGGGCTAGACGCTGTGGAATCAGTAAATTGTAAATGTGTATGAAGGGAATTGTCAAAAGAAAAGAGAGGTAAGCCAAGTTATTCTTTCAGTTATTAATTTCAGAGCTTTGCAGTCAGCTCAACATCTTCTCTATAACTGGTTTTTTCTATACCCTTCTCCTTCATCAATCTTCTTATTCTTATTACATCAGCCCATCTTTGATTGATAGAATGAATGTTTGAGAGGAGCACCTAAACCCCATTATCATGTGAGTCAAGCTCCATAAGGCGTTCTAATATTTCTTGAGGGAGTTCCACATCCTTGCACGCACTAAGAGGAGCTCCCATTATCCGAACTTTAGGTAGCATGAACTTAGCCTTTATCAATTCTAATGCCTCATCCAAGAGTCCAGCCAAGTCCACCGTGCATCCGTGGTGTTCTAACCTCGGAGGAAGATTATATTGCTGACTTTTCATTCAATGAAAGTACAGATGCCCTTCACCAACCAAGCCAATTTGCGTTGCATTCCATGTCAAAACATTCTTACGAGGCATTCCATTGATGATCTGCTTTGCCATCTCTATACAGCCACACTTTGCGTACATGTCAACCATAGCAAGCAAAGACTCAAACTTCACATACATATCCATGAGAGCATTGCTAACCTCCAAACCTAACCCAAACGCACGCCCAATGATCAGGCGATGAATCCCCTTCCCTAAACACAAATACCCCTTTCTCCCACAAGCAGCTAACACACTAACAAAAGTTGCAGCATTTGGCTCAGCATCCATCCTCAAAAAGAAACCTACAGCCTCGTCAAACAAGCCTGCTCTTACATTCCCGGATATAACACAAGTCCAAGATACCACATCTCTCGCAAGCATCTCATCAAACACTATTCTAGCATCACCCAAACTCCCACAAACGCTATAAAAATGAACAAGAGAATTTACAACATAGATATCACATACACAATCCATCTTAACAATCACCCCTTGAACCTGCTTACCCTCATCAACCCACATAAACTTAGAACATGATTTCAGAACTGCAGGAAAAGTAAAAATATCAGGCAAAAAACATCTTTCACTATCCTCATATAAACCGAAATTGCAGTCTTGGGCCTATCACAAAGAGAATAGCCAAAAACCAAATAATTAAAAGGAAATGAGCCTTACTTTCCAATCACATTGACTCAAAAAATCACTCATAATCAGAAAAGTTTGGACCTTTTGCAAAAAAGTCAACAACCCTGTTGACAACCAAGTCATTAGAGACAACCCTTGATGTTGTCAACTGTGCATGGATTTTCTTGAAAGTTTTCAGCTTTTTGCATCTTTAAAGAACCCATTTCAGAGAATGCTTAATCTTGCTCATATTATTACTTCTTGATAACTACATTCTTCTCCGTGAAGAAAAAAAGAATGAAAGAAACAGTCTCCTCAGCTTCCCTTTATAAGCCATTGATTTTAGCAAGTCAAAACATATTGCAGGGGACATGTACCAAGGACACTGAAACTGGAGGTGACATGGACAACATTAGGAAAGCAGCGACTAATGTCTTGTCTTGTACTATTGAAGGATAATTGTTTTGACAAATCTCAAATTAGTCCTCCATTAACGTAGTAAATTTCACTTTAGGTCATAGAGTATGTTTACTCTTAATTGTAACTAAAAAGTTAAAGATTCTCAGTTTTATCTTTTCCATCTCAGATCATCAGAGTTTAATGAGATCATATTGAAAATCAAGAAATTAAATTTATCAACAAAGAAATTCCGGTGAGCATAGCTGGCAAATTTATTTAAAAATAAGCTGAGCTCAATACAAATTTATTAATAAAAACTCAATTTGCTAGAAATTAATTTAGATGGAAATTTTTTTGAGGTAATTGATGAATTTTATAGTCTAGCAATACCTTTTTTATTTGTTAAAAAAGTTTTGAATTTAAATTGCCTTTATCATAACAAGAAAAGAGTTTGATTGAAATGCATTTGTAAGTGTTTTTTTTTTAAATGAATTTTTTCATATCATTTTTTAATTGAAATTATTTTTCAATATTTTTAAATTATTTTGATGTATTAATATCAAAAAATAATTTTTAAAAATATTATCTTAATATATTTTTAAATAAAAAAATATTTTAAAAGGTAATCTACTGCATATTCTCAAACATACTGCAGTCACCTCTTCTGGACCCTATCAAACCTGTCTCTTGCTATTACATGTGATATATGTATATATATATATATATATATATATATATATATATATATAAATGATTAAAAATGAAAGTGCTTCAACATGTATGTATATATATATAAAAATGATAAAAAAAAATGAAAGTGCTTGGATGATCAATGCAAAATTAGAAATTTAATTACCAGTATGTTTTACATTGTCTATCAATCATCTTTCATCCTCTGAAATGTACAATCTTCCGCATAGTTGGATTGTGCTGAAAATCACACTTCGATTCAAGCCTTTGAACAGTCTTCCTGGCTCGATAAAGTTATTTGTTCTAGATCATGGATATTAACCAGGGTATGCTAGAAAAATGCTGTTCCCATCTGTTACAGGTATCAAATTAACATGTTGTAGCTAAATTTAGCCACATGTCGAAGCCGATTACAGCGTTGTAAGGTCTCCCTCGTTCTAAGAATCACTAGTATAGCTGTGAATGTTATTTTCAAAACCTATAATTTATAGCTTCTTAAGAGCCACCCAGCCACAGCTTCTTATAGCTATGAATACGTTTCTGTAGTTGTAGTTTACCGTTTCTCTCCCCCTGTTTTTTTTTTTTAAAAAATGTACCAGAAATACTTTTTTCTGAGAGGTCAAGTGCACTGGTCACCATCTGAATTAAATTGCTCCTCGTCTCTTATCCTACAGGTATTTCTAGTTGACACTGGAGGCAATAGCTTGTGATTGGTTTTGATCCATCCTATGATCTGGCTGTCTTTGAAGATATCAGATCAAACGTATGCGCAGCATGTTTTAAACTTGTTCTTGATGCATGCAGAATACATTTTGTTACCGTGATGAATTCATTAGAGAAAAGTTGCAATCGAGCAAGCCATGTCGCTAAGAATATTGAACATATCTTGCCATTCAGAAAAATCTGAAAGCCACGCAGCTCAAGATAACTTGGGCATTCTGGTGGCTGTTAAATTCAAGGAGAGCATTCTTTTCAGTTTAGAAGACATGGAAGATGAAATGTTCGTTGAAAACATCAACTTTGCAAATGGACTGATCTATGTATTGATGCTTTAAAGGTAGCTATCACACTTCACATGATTCTCTATGAGGTACTTTCATGGAGATCGAGGTAGATTTGGACAATGTACAAGTCTATTCAAACATGATTCCACAAAGTCCCTAAAATGTACATGTTCCTATGAATCAGCAAAACTTATGGATATGAACACGCTTTAACAACAGGGTAACTCCTTCATTGACATTCAAGAAGAGCAATAGCTGTTCATGATGCCTTTTTCTGGAATCATGATTTATATTACTGAATCTAGCACGTTATTTGAAACAAAAATCAACCTGCAAATTAACCAAATAAATAATCAAAAGCAGGACAATATGGTAGCCAATTTGAATGATGCAGGTGGTCAGGGGCGGCTTGGGTGGACAAAACCCTTCACCAAATGGAAGGGCCATTCGGTTCCAAGAATCTAATCCACTCTTCCTCTTGTCTACATTGCTTCTCCTCCTCTTTCTATGATGGACAATAATTGCTCCCAGCACATGCTGGATTCATAACCTTCCTGGGTTTTTGATTCATGTTTAACTTCCTGCTCTCAAGGCCTGGGCCACCAAATTCAATCTATTTTGATATCATAGATACAGTATACAGTAGTAGTTTCTAATGATGATAAGAAGAATCACAAAAACAACAATCACAGAGAAAGAACGAACCCACATAAATCAATCAATAACGATCACACATAAAGAAAGAAATAACCCAGTAGAATTAAAATTCACAAGTTGCACTTTTGCATTGTTAAAACAACAAGAAAGTAGAAATATTTATTGAAACTTCAAAAGGGAGAGTTGTTCTTCAATAGAGCAATCAACATGGCAAGAAGTTCGACATGAGGAAGGTATAAGAATAAGACCAAGACAGCGTTGTTCCATTGGAGAAGGAGAGGATCGATGGGTGTTGCGATATTCAACTGCATCTTGAAGGATGATGTTGCCTTGTTTGTCTATGCAATGAAAGCTTCCTAAGAAAAACCGCCCATCCTTGATTCCAACTAGCATCCGTCGAAACAGCAATTTCCTAGCTCGAGATACAGTATCAGAGGAAGAGCTCTCACCTGCCTGCGTCGATGATGATATCTCCATCTCCATTTACTCTCTGTTTCTTGCAAGTAGATGGAACTGTTTTTATAGATGCAGGAACCCTTTAATCAATGGTCACGATTACTTCCGTTCTTACTCTTTTTTTGTTTATAGGAAAACCTGTTCCTTTGGCCTTTAGGTTCTGTTTTCTTCTTCTTTTTTTATTTCTTTTTTTTAAGAGAAAAATTATATTTCTTTATTTTTTCTGGAGTTTTTATATATATATATATATATATATATATATATATATATATATATATATGATAGTTAAGGTCAAGTTAATTAAGAATATTGCATAAATTAGTGTGATGATATTAATTTAGGTGTAAAATTAAGATAAAAATAATTTTTTATTGCATCGATTAGTACGATGATGTTGTAATTATGATAGTTAAGGTCAAGTTAATTGAGAATATTATATTAAACTTACAGTTCAAATCATGAAATATAAATAATCGAATAAAAATATATGAAAGATAACAAAGCTTTTAAAACAAAAATATATTAATTTTTTGAACTGATTATTATACTTAAAGCACTTGATTTGGAAAAACTGTGAAATTCAATCTTTAATCAATCTAGTATTGAAATATAAAATAAAAAGATAATTTTAATTATATAAAATGAATAAAAAATAAAAATAAAATATTTGATTAAAAGGTGAAACTAAAAAAATACAAATTAATAAATAATTGAAAACAATTCAAAGGAACGAGGATAAGATTCACATACAAAATAAAAACAAATTATTGATTGAACAGTAAATTTGAAAAGATCCAAGAAAAATATTGAAATTAAAATAATAAGAATTAAATTAAAAAAATATAATATCATCAATTTAAATTAAATTGCAATATTATTTTTTATATTTGATCAAATATTAAATTATTTCTCAATTGAATTGTAATAATTAATTTTTTTATGTAGGAATTTGAAATTATTCATGGTGTCAAAAATATTAATTTACTATATAATCAAGAAAAAAACTTATTTGTCCTTTATTTTTTTAATAATAACAAGCGAATATCAAAATAATTTGAATACTTTTAATAATTAATATTAAGTTTTTTCCAGGAATATTTTGGTATTGTTTTTGAAAATAATTTTTATTTAAAAATATATCAAAATAATTTTTTTAAAAATATATATTTTTGATATTAAGATATTAAAATGATATAAAAACTTTTTTTTTTCAAAAATGATTTACAATTGAACTCCACAAGCACCCCAATTCAAACACGTAAGTGACATGGCAGTATAATGTTTTTTCAGGAGGCTGAAGGTCTATTTAATTTAACTAAAAAAGCTAGTGAATAATAGATTTTTGGGAGTGTATTAAATTAATAATATCTAAGCAATTAATCTACCCCACCCCAAATCTTCCCAGCCGTCGATTATTCTTCGTCCTCAAATAAATACTGATTTTGAGGGTCCCTTCTTCACGCAAAGATAAGTGGGGCTAGGGTTTCTGATTCCTCCCTGTTTCTTTCTCCATTTCTTTCCCCATTTCTTTCCCCTCAACAGACAAAGTCAGTCCCTGTTGCTTACGCTCCGTGGCTTCTAATCTTCTACACAGTATGCAGGACACGCTGAAAAGTTTCAAAAGTCATCCTCACGCCTTCAAATTTTTTTAATTGAAAATCAGAGTTTCAAGAAATTCTTGAATTTTTCTGGAATTTAACCTGACTCTCTCTGGGTTTTCATCAAACATCTCTGGGTGTTGCTTAATTTTTTTTTTTTGGGTCCTTCTCAATTTCTTGTTTGACCATGGACTCACAAAAACACCTCCACCACACCATTGAAGAAATAGACCAAGAACAAAGCATCACCGTAGCAAGTTTATCTAACCAGACCGACCCCGCTGCTCTCCAACTCAAAGAAGAAACCTTGACAGACCCAGAAGAAAGCCGAGAATTTGCGGAACATGACAGCACCATTAGAAGAATCAACAGCGGTGGTTCTAATTCCTGTCTTGTTGCACATCAGGTACAAAGACAACAACAAGTAGTGATAGCACCAAAAAGAAACACAAAAGACAGGCACACAAAGGTAGAAGGTCGAGGACGGAGAGTTCGGATGCCAGCAACGTGTGCAGCCAGAATTTTTCAGTTAACTCGAGAGCTAGGTCACAAGTCTGATGGTGAAACAATAAGATGGTTGCTCGAACACGCAGAGCCAGCAATTATTGCCGCAACAGGTACAGGCACAGTACCTGCTATTGCTGTCTCTGTTAATGGAACATTAAAAATCCCAACTGAATCATCAGCTGCAGCAGCAGCGGACAGCGATGCTGATGGTCTGGAGCACAAGAAAAAACGTAAGAGACCTTGTAATAGTGATTTTGTTGATATCACTGAAGCAGCTCGTCAAAATTCAGTTTCTTCAGGTTTGGCTCCCATCGCTACTACAAGTCCACAAGGTTTGGTGCCATTATGGCCAATGGGGACTTTTATGTTCCCACAAGGAAGTAGTGTTAGTGTTGGTGGGTCTACTCAGGCTCAATTCTGGGCTTTTCCTGCTACTAGTACAGCGCCATTTTTGAATATGGCTGCTCGGCCAATTTCTAGCTTTGTTTCTGCTATGCAACCTGGGGTCCAATTGGCTGGTAATGTCAGTGTTGGTGTTGGTGGTGAGTCATTGGGGTCAGGTGGGTCACCTCCTAATACCATAGGGTCAGTGAGTTCTTCAAGCTCAGGGTCAAGTACTACTGGTGCTAGTATCGGTGGTGGTGGTGGTGGTGGAGGAGGAACACAATTGTTACGGGATTTCTCTTTGGAGATTTATGATAAGAAGGAACTTCAATTTCTGGGTCATCCTGTTAATCATGATCATCAACAGGCACCATGTTCAGAATCTTGAATTTTGAGATGATGGGGCTGGTTGCTCTTGTTGTTTTAGAGGTTCAGCTCAACACCATGTTAATGGTAGTGGTGATAGGGTGTTAGGGTTATGGAGCACATGCCCCCTTTCTTTTCGTTTTTTAATAACAATAAGAGGTCCTGTTTATGTTTTATGCTATCTTGCAGGGTTTTATGGATATCTTCTGTCTTTACTTTGTGCCTTTCTCTGATTCTCTGTGGAAAGTTTGATTTGGTGAACCTTTAGTTGGCCTAAGGTTTGTTTGGTAAGTTGTGGTTAGCTTAGTTTTTACGTTTTTTAGCATATCCTAGACCGATCAACTTGATGGTTTAAAATTAACTCAAATCAATATATATATATATATATATATATATGACATTGTGGTGGAAAATTGAGAAAAAAGTCTTTTAATGTGATTTCTTGTCTTGATTGAATTTAAAATTAAATCATATAGGAGTTGATAATAAGAGAAAAATGTTAAAATTGATTTTAAAATAATCTCTTACCCAACTTCTTGTATAAATCATGTTTGAAATTAAAGTGTGATAAAATTTATGGTTGATTTAAAAAAAAAATGTTTTATATTAAAATAATATTATTTCATTTTCTTTTTATTGTCAAAATATTTTTTAGTTTCAAATTAATTTTTAGTGCTTTTGATAACAATTTATCGAAACAATTCAAAAGTACTAAAATATAATTTAAAAGAAAAAAAATAAAAAAATTTCAAAACTCTAGTTCAACTCCCGTGCCAAACACCCTTTAAGCTCAAGTTTGACTGGGTCAAGGAGACCATGCCATTGGTTTGCTAAGTTAAGTGCCTGTTTGGCTTTCCGGGCCAACCGGTTTGGTCTTTTTATTTTATTTTATTTTAAATAAAAAATTTTTTATATATTTTTAGATTATTTTGATGTGGTAATGTCAAAAATAATTTTTAAAAAATAAAAAAGATATCATTTTGATATATTTCTGAACAAAAAATATTTTTACAAACAACTGCAACTATATTTTTAAACACACACTGGATATTTAAATGGCTTTCAATTGTATTTGAGAGTACAATTGAATCATATTTTCTGAGAAAAAATGATTTTGTAAGAAAAAGAATTATCGGTCGGTGTTTTTGAGTTGTTTTAATACTTTGATTTCAAAAATGAATTTAATAAATATAAATAAATATTTTTAAATAAAATATATAAAAAAATAACATCTATCAAGCTATCAATCAAACATTAAATCTTACCAAACATTAAAAATACCCCGAGCTTTAAAAATAGAAAAGACAGAAGACTTGTCCTTGACAAACAAGCTCTTAGAATCCAGACTGGTTAATGGAGAAGGTCACGTGGGATTTGTTTTACACGTGCAAGGTGGTCCAAGTGGTTTTTTGGGGGTATGTGGTGTTGATTTGTGCGGGTCAATTAAAAAAAGGGGCTACTGATGCTCTCACGTGCTAATGGGACGTGTACCTAGAAAGGTGGGTCCACACGTTGTTACTGCTTTTGGTGGTCCCTCTTTGAGGGCCAGCCTTTAGCAGACCCGCAAGGGCTGGACCCTCATGGCACGCGTTATTGGCTGAGTTGAGCTCGTGGGAAAATGGTTCGAGATAGTTGACACCTACTCTTTAATATTCAATAATTTAACCATATAATAGTTCATAAATAATAAAATCTTGAGATTAGAATATTTGTTTTTTTAGTATTAATTTTGAACTATTACACTTCTGTATAGATCATCTAGTCAAAGGCTTGATGGCCCTTCAAAACGGAGGGCAGTACACTCAACCAATTTCTTGAGCTGTGATGCATTGAGCTTAGCTAGAGAGCTCTTGTGAAAAAATGCTGCAATAAGGTTCAACAAAAGAAGCTGGAGAAAGGTTTGAGGTCCATTTTCATCGTAGTCAAGAACTCAAGATAGATACACGTTCCTTTGAATTCTTGTTGCTGTTGATGGTCAGCAGATTTGTGAAGTTATTATGAAATCAATTATTTTCTTAAATGGCAAGCCCTTTTTTTAGCTTGTTTGTTCTAGTACATGAACAATGTACTCCATCTCTTACCGACTGTACAACCTTATAGAAACCAACCTGACAGGTATAGCCCAGCAAGAATCACAAAGACATCGCTGCTAATTTTCATTCTTTTCACTTTTGAACTCTGCTAATAAGGAATGCATAGGAAATAGAATAACGGGTGCAAGACTGAACCAGAAATTCTAGTTTATGTGTTGGTTGTACAAGATAAATAGATTTACTTGGTCTCGAAGTACAACAAAATCTGCCTCTATGTTCCACATTCAGTTCTTCCATTGAGTAACTTGAAAGGATAAAACATGTAGACGGATTTGGTGCTTGTCTGTGATCAACGATATATATGCTCTACTCTCATGAATGTTTGAATCATAATTAAGGCGGCACATTCTTCTATCTTGTGTATCTAAAGACTAAATATGGCTGCTTTTGCATCAAACTTCACGTCTTTAGCAATTAGCTTCCTCCTAATCTTGATTTCGCCTTCAAAAGCCATGCTTAATGATCATTATTATGATCAAGCATGTCCACAAGCAGGGAAGATAATTTTTGAGACAGTTCGTAATGCTTCCATGCACGATCCTAAAGTCCCAGCTCGTATACTTAGGATGTTCTTTCATGACTGCTTCATAAGGGTAGGCGAGCAAATGCATGAGCAGTAGTCTTTAGCTAGTAAATGCAGAAAACAGTTTACAGTGTATGATCTTACTGGAATATTTCTTGATACAGGGATGTGATGCGTCCATTTTGCTGGATTCTACTCCTGGAAATCAAGCAGAGAAAGATGGCCCTCCCAATGTCTCAGTTCGATCATTCTACGTCATCGATGATGCCAAAGCTAAGCTTGAAATGGCTTGTCCACACACGGTTTCATGTGCTGATATCATAGCCATAGCAGCAAGAGATGTAGTAGCCATGGTAACAAGAAATCGAGCACTTACAATATTTTTCTACATGTCCAAATATATGATTTAAAATGGACAAGTTCTAGCACAATTTTTCTTTAACAGGCATTATATTGTTTTGTTTTCTTCCAATATATCTCTCATGTGATATTTTCATCAGTCTGGAGGGCCTTCGTGGAATGTGCTGACAGGAAGGAAAGATGGAAGAGTGTCTAAAGCTAATGATACAGTTAACTTACCAGCTCCAACCCTCAATGCTATGCAATTAATTCAAAGCTTTGCTACGAGAGGTCTAGGAGTTAAAGACTTGGTAGCTTTGTCAGGTGGCCACACCTTAGGGTTCTCACATTGCTCTTCTTTCGAGGCTCGACTTCAAAACTTTAGTTCAGTTCATGACATTGATCCGAGCATGAATACTCAGTTTGCTAGAAATCTTAGAAGGAAATGTCCTAAACCAAACATGGATCACAGTGCAGGAGAATTCTTGGACTCAACCTCATCAACATTCGATAATGAATATTACAAGAGTGTTGTGGAAGGAAAAGGTGTCTTTAGTTCAGATCAAGCATTGCTTGGTGATCACAGGTCACGATGGATTGTTGAATCATTTGCCAAGGATCAAAGTTTGTTCTTCAGAGAATTCGCAGCTTCAATGGTAAAACTTGGAAATGTCGGGGTGATTGAAAATGGAGAAGTGAGGCTCAAGTGCCGAGTTGTTAATTAATTGAGAGGGAAGTGAACGCAATTCGAGGCAAAATATTTTATTTCCTTTGCAGTAGATTTTTTTTTATTAAAAATGGTATTCCAAGTATGTTCTTGTGCTGAGTTGCCTCAACTTTGAATAACATCAACTATTCCTGTTATAACCTCTTTATTTCTTGGTCAGACATACCATCATATTGTCTTTTTCTTTTTTCACTTGTAGAAATTAAACCAGAGTTTCACACCACATTAAAAAGTGAAAATTGAGGGTACAATCATTCTCAAAATGATCAGAAGCCTCAATAATTATTACCAAAATCGTGAGAAAAGCATGTCCAAATTTGCCATTCATAGAGGAAAGAAAAGACTCGTCATAATTCGATCTGGTTTATCACAAGCAGAACCTGGAAGTGACTTAACTAGTTAACAAATTCTCTTCTATAAATGGACAACTTGTAATTCATTTATGAAATGTTTGTCATCTATAGATATGTGAAAACCATTGTTGTTTGCAAAAGTACAAATCATTGTCACATTTTCCAGAACTGGCTCGTGAAAAAAGTCAAAAAAAGGAGTATAAGCTTCCGGGCTGTCACAGAGAATCATTTTCAATTGCACCAGGACAGCCAAGCATTGACATTTTAATGCAGAGAGAAATGCAAGAACTAAAGCAGACTTTCCACTAAAATTGAGCATTGAATCTGCAAAGAAAATTGAATTATAGTTCTGAACATGTGCTTTTACCTCTAAATTTGTTTCCAATTGCTCTTATCCAGGCTCTGTCTTTATCACTATAAGCATACCCTATGCTTGAAGCCAACAGAATAAAACCTTCATTATTTTCTGTCTTTTTGGCACTTTGGACTGTTGCTTGAAGCACAGGCTCTACCAGTAGTGAACGAGTTCCCTCAGGAAGCATCTCCCAAATCTCAGATTCTGCAATATCCATCAAACCATCACATTATTTCAGAGATTAGAGTAAAAGGTTACGAAGCCTAGAATCCGTCCTCATCCATGTGAGAAAATAATTACCGAATACTTCAAGTTTTCTTTTGTGTGGATCACATTTATATCATAGAGATCATTAGAAATCTAAACTGCTGCATCTCTCAAAGCAGGATTTTGTGGATTTCTATTATATCTCTTAAATTAAATTGAAGTTGCTGGCATGATGACCGGAAAGCCAACCAAAACCACATTTTGGGTCTTGCAAATTCTCAGTTTCATGGGGTGGGTATATAGAAATGAGAGTAGCTACTAGCTAGTGGGTATGTAACCTGATCAGTGATCAGAACTAAATAGGACATGGATGAATCTTAATGTGGGATGCTAAAACACAGAGTGGTTTACACACATAGCAAGGCTTGCAGCTCTAGTAACAGTGGAAACTAGTCAGACCATAGCATCCATCAAGGAAAAAAGACAATAACAAACTTTCAACATTTTTTTTTTATTTTTCTTAGGAATTAATAATCCTTGATTGATGAATTGACTTGATCTGTTGATCAGCTAATCTTCTTTATGTTACCTGTAGTCCGAGGAAAATAGAGGGTTTCCTTCACATCAGACAAGCCAATATTTTCAATCTGTTCCTTGAACCAATCAAGCACTTCATCTTTTGACATATTATCTGGAGTCTTCCAATATCCACGAACACATAATTCACCTTGAATTGATATCAACTGGGAAATTCCAACAATAAACATAGTTTGATAACTTGAGGATGAAAATTCATCAGTTTCTTTTGAAACTGACAAACAATATGAGACTATTAAATGACAGCTCCCAACTATCGATATTAGAGTAACATACCACAGCTATGGTATTTGTATTGCGCAATAAAATGTATGTTGCCCATGCCAAATCCTCCTTCTGAGCATCAGAAATATTCTGGGACATTGCAAAAATTTGCTCAGCATCTTGAGGAAGAGTTCCCTGATCGACTGGAGCAGCACCCTGTGAAAGCTTGCAAGGCATCATGTTAAAGAATCTCTCAATTGTCCAGCAAGAATTTAAAGCACAAAGTCATTCAAAAACTGCAAAATCAACTAGAATTTTAAGTCCCGCTTCTCGTCAAGACAAATCTCCTATAAAACCACAAATCAAACTTTACAAAACACTTGACAAAAGTAAAAAGGTCCGTCATTTTGGTCATTTTATGCACAGCCGATTAATTGACTAAAACTTAGCTTTAACTGGCAGCTCGAAAAAAATTAATAAGAAAAACCGAAACAACCACTTGAAGAATGCTAATCAATGTCTTGAAAATGAGAGCATGAAGCCATGTGAATTAATACAAGTCACAAAACATGTTATGTAACTAGCCATGCATTCGCATGGAATCAGCAACAGTCATGAATATATAATCCTTAAAGTCCAGGAACCATGCCTATCAACTAAAAAAATCACTTCAATCAGAAAAGCTGGCAGCAGCAACAACAAAGCAAACTTAACAAAATAAAACAACACAAAACCTTGAGAAACCTTCCCAAGTACGGAAGTGCAGCAGAGAAAGCAGCTAAAGAAAGTCCTAAAACCTCAGTTCTCTGCACCAAAATCACCAAGAAAAAAATCAGAAAAAATAACAAAAACCCATTTCTTAACTTCAAGAAACCAAAACTAAAGTTCAACAAAAAAAATCAATCTTCAATTACCAGCTGTGCTTGAGTTGTGTCTGAATTAGACCCCAGAAAATGGTTCAATATCAAAAGGGAACCAAACCCATATCCAATCCATCTTGGTAAGTAAGATTCATCCAGTCCAGGTATCCCTTAGGAAGAAAAGGATTCTTGTCAAATAACTCGGAAGATAAAGTCACTATACATTATAAAAAAGAACCAAAAGGAGAAATTTTTAATCTTTTTTTCTCCTACCAAATGTGAAACGAAGAACAGAGAGATTGAGTTGTTGTTGTCTTTGGCTTTGAGGGTTATCACTGGAAGCGTAGATAGCTATGGATTTTCTGGGTTTTAGGGCGCGAAATTGATGGTGGGTTTTTAACTGAATTGGTGAGTGGGTGGAAAGACTCATTTTTTAAGGTTTTTCTTTTCCTTGTTTGGATGTTGGGAAAATGTGGGTTTTTTGTTTTTTATACATAGAAATGCATTATTCCTATTTTATAATGCTTATCGTCACTTTTAAAACATAAATCGTGATAACCTTAATTGAAATTAATTAATTCTCTTTTTTTTTAAAAAAAAATATAATTGTCAGCTCCAGAAAAGCTGAAACCAGAGAAGATGGGGAGTAGGGGTAAGGTTGTGGATGCTCGTATTGTGAAGGGCCCCTGTTATCACCGGCTATTCCCAGTAAACCTAAGGGCACGTGTTGGTTAAGATATGGAAGAATACGGTCGGTGATCCGGTCGTGTGGTGGCCCAGCGAGTCCGATGCAATGATTCCGAGGAGAAACATCGATTTAGCCCTTCATGTATTCCCATATTATCAATTTAGTATTGAGATTTTCATTTTACCATTCGTATCGTAGAGAATACCAATTATACATCGTTCTTAAAATTTAAAGTTGTTTCCTTTTATTTATTACATTCTCTTATTTATAAGCCATTGATTTTATTACTTAGGGCTCTTAAACCCCGTTAAAAGCAATTATTAATATCAACACATCAATATAATCTAAAAATTAAAAAAAAACAATAATAATAATTAAAAAAAATATATTTTCTAAAGGAACTCCCAAAAACACCCCTGGTTGATTCAAGATCCAGTGGAGACTATTTTTTTTCTTAAAAAAACAAAAAAAACAAAAGCTGATTCTGTTAAATATACAGGACTATTATGCAGGCGAATCATGTCAAAATCTAATTTTTTAAAACAATATCATTTTATTTTATTTTTAAAATTAATATTATTTTAATTAACCATGTATCATGCCATGCCACGAGTCAGGTCGTGAATGGCGAGAGTTGAATAATAACTTCATTAGCAAGTTTCAGTATTGTGACGTCACTGATCAAGCCTGCTAATCACCATGCACAAGTATCAGTTTACTAGAATAAAAAATCAATGCGTGTGGGAAACGTGCTTCTAGAACTATACTAGTAATTTAATCCGATGGCCACAATGAACCGGTCAAGGTACAGGGATTTGTTTTGTGCCTGTGCACACGAACCAGACCTAAACACACTTTAAGGAGACTACTTGTCGTGTTCAAAGGCATCGTTTGAATGTTTAAAGCACGATGCCATGTTAGGAGAGAGAACATTGTAATCTTATTTTTTGTGCACAAAAAATAAAATAAAAATAATGAGGATACATCTGGGATTTTTTCCAGTATATAAAAAATTAAATAAAAATGCTTACCCTAGTGTGATAAATAGTTTAGCCTGCGCCCGTTTCAAAAATATTTTTTTTTTAAAAAATATTTTTATTTTTTATATATAAATAAATATGGGTATATTTATGCATTTAAAATTAATTTTATAAGTTGAAAACAATATGTAAACCTCTGTAACTAAACACATAAAATTATTTTTCATTAATCTCAAACTCAACCATAATTTTAAGCAAACATTTCAGAAATTATTGTAAACCGCAGGTAAAAGTGTTTTGTATGAATTTGTTTTTTTTTTTTAATTTTAACCACAAAAGCAAAAATAATATCAAATACGCCCTTGAATCCGGTCATATAACTATGATTAAAAAACACATTTTCTATGCTATTCATGTGCATTTGAGTGAGGAAATTATATTGGATATTTGCTTTTAAGAGTCAAACTTAAAAAAATTAATTGATTGACCAAATCTCTTGAAAATAAATGAGATTAAATGCGAGTATGTGTTTATATGAATGCTTCAAAACATTTATATCTAAGTCCATGATATTATTATTTTATCTACTCAATAAAAACGTAAATTACACAGTAATCTCACACATTAGGGTATTTATGGGCTAAATTGTGTAAAAAAAACTTTTCAAGGATTGATTGGAAATCAAATAAAAAATACTTGCCTGCTTTTTATCCCACGTGCTAGGTCTTACGTGTCAATATGTCCATCTTCATTCTTTAACCGAGTGGGGTAAGCTCCAAGCTCCTTTATTCTATGCAATCGGTTCAAATATTTCTTTTTGTTTAAAAATATATTAAAGTAGTATTTTTTATAAACTTTTTAAAAATATATAAAAGAAATAAAAAATATAACTTCAAACTATTTTTTTCTAAAAAAAAACTATTCCATTTTTAATACATTTATAAGAACAAGTTTACAAGGTTTATGAAATTCCAATTCAGATGACAAGTTTACAAGGTTCATTTTTGGAGTTTAAATTTCAAAAATAATTGCAAGAATTTTTTTTTATATATAAATACTAGATAAGTGTGAAAGACTTGTGATGAATAGATTTAGAAAGTGTTTGGTATTGTGATTTGAAATCTGATTAAAAAAAAAGAAAAAATTATTTGGTAATATTATAAATCACTAAAATTATTGCAAGGGCCCACAAAAAAATAGGAAAACAACATGTAGAGAAGAAGAGGCTATTCTTGACTAGTTTTTCCTCTTCAAGTGCTTGCGTAAAATTCATGTGATTGGATTTTTTATTGAGAGGAGGGGGGAGTATTTGTATTTATTATATATTTTTAATAATGAAATAATCTAAAAAAATAATTAAAATATAAATAAATATATTGCGATCTTCTTCTAATATGAATTTTTTGTCTCGTAATTTTAATTTTATTTCAGATAATATTTTACTATATATTATTTCTCGATCAAATAATAGTCAATGGTCGCAGAAGCCTTTATTTATGAATTTAGTTTGTGATGGAATTACAAGTAATTTGACGGGAGTATAAAAATAACTATCTAATTTACTTGAATTGTTAATTATAATTTATTATTATGATTATTAAATTCATAATATTTAAAAAACAATATATATATATATATATATATATATATATATATATATAATTAATTTTATATATATATATATATATATATATATATATATATATATATATATATATATATATATATATAAAGCATGATAACTAAATATACAAAATTATTTTTTATCAACCTCAACTTTAACCATAATTTTAATCAAACACTAACATAATTATTATGAACCACAAATTAAAATGCTTTTTATAAAATTAATTTTTTTAAATTTCAACTATAAAAATAAAAATAATATTAAACACTAAACCGCCCTGACCTGGTCTTGCTGATATGGCCTGAAAATGCCCATGACATTTAAGAAATAATAAAGAAAAGAAAAGAGAAGAAAATTTTGAAAAACCGACACGTGTACGACAAAGGGAGCACAGGAAATTGAGATTGCTGTCTCCTACCACATTATATACTTGCCTCGAAGAGACCTAACGAAAGGCTCCACATCCTCATCATATACAATACTCAACCTCCAGGATCATCCGATAAAATCACGCCACCTCATTCCCGACCTCGAGTCGCCACCGCGCTCCGATTACTTTACCCACTCCGAAAGCCAACGCGTGTCCATTCTTCACTGGACAAACCAGTCAATAAAACTCGTTCACCAGTACAGCCGGTCACTCCATGCTCTTCAATTCCCGCTAGGTATATAATCAGCCCCTTCTCTTCTCTGCTCTCTCTCTCTCTCTCTCTCTGATTTTCCGTTCATGAATTAGCCAAAAAGGTTCTGCGTTTCGCTTTATCCAGCTTGCCGTCTCAAGGTCAGTAGCTAATTAGTATTTTCACTTCTTTATTTTTTTGTAGGAAAAGAAAATGAGTTTTTTGAAATTATTTTTGCTAGTTTTTTTTTTTTTGATCGATCTCTTGAGCTTCAAAAAGCAAAGTGTTCTTGGTTTTGTTTTCTTCTTTCTTTTGATCTTTTGATTCTAAACTGATAATTAAGATTAACTAAGACCGGGTTTTTATTAAAGTAAGATTTTATTTTTTGAGTTCTCGATTCTGAATGTGAGTAATTAAGTGGTAGTTAAGCTTGATTAGCTGTAAATAACATATAGTTAGTGATTATAGGGGGTTTAAGTGTTAAAGTTAGAGTCTTTTGGTGTTTTAGTTAGGTGGTGTTGCTGTTTTAGGCTGAAGCTGAGAGCTAACAAAATTAGGGTTTTTCTGGGATAATTTGGGAAATGAGTTTTTTTTAGTTGTGATTGGAGGGGGTGTGACTATAAGGTAATTAAATTTGGAGCTCTTGGGGTCGTAGTTAGTTTCGCAATTGTTTCTAAATTTAGCTAAGAATTAGTGCTTTTTTTGTGAGGTAAGTTTGTTCTTGGAATTGTGTTGGTTGAAAGTTTTAGTTTTTATTGTTTTGCTAGTGCTGATGTAGAGCTATACTGTTTGTTTTAGATCTCTACAAGAAATTGTTGAAAGCTGAAACAGATCACAAAACTATCAGGTTCAAATTTGGTGGTGAAGCACGAATTGCTGATCATATTGTGTAGCCTTTTGTGTGGGTTTTATTTTTTTTGATGTGGCTTTTGGTTTTTAATGATATTATGACTCAGGGGGTTAAGGATATTTAGTTTTGGAAAAACTGGTCAGGCCTGGCTCTGGAGAGCTACTTAGATTCTGGCCACCAAGGGTTGGTGCCTGGTATGGCACCTTCTCGAGTGGCTGGAGGTTTAGCCCAATCTTCCTCAAGTTCAGGAATTTTCTTCCAGGGGGATGGGCAGTCCAAGGGTTTAATTAACTCTCACTTGAGCTCCTCGTTTGGCAACTCATCAAATTCGATTCCTGGAACTGGGCGATCTATTTTGGGTCCGGTTTCTGGGGACATGAATAATGCGGTTTTGAACAGTGTGGCGAACTCAGGACCGAGTGTTGGGGCAAGTTCTTTGGTGACAGATGCAAATTCAGCACTTTCTGGAGGTCCTCATTTGCAGAGAAGTGCAAGCATCAATACAGAGTCATATATGCGATTGCCAGCGTCACCTATGTCTTTTTCATCCAATAATATAAGCATTTCTGGCTCTTCAGTTGTTGATGGGTCCTCTGTGGTGCAGCAGGACCGAAATGTCCAGCAGGTGCTGCAGAATCAGCAGCAACAACACGGGGCTTCAAGTGCTACATCCTTGCCTACATCACAAGTTGGGGGCGTGTCATTCCCTTTGGGACAACGATGTCAGGGATCCTTACTTCAGGACCCTAATAATCTATTGCATGTGCAAAAGAAGCCGAGATTGGATGTCAAGCAGGAAGATATTCTGCCGCCGCAAGTGTTGCAACAACTGCTGCATAGACAGGACTCCATGCAGTTGCAAAGCCGAAACCCACAGCTTCAAAACATAATCCATCAACATAGACTGAGGCAACAACAACAACAATTTCTCCAATCCATGCCACCATTGCAGAGAGCCCAGTTACAGCAGCAGCAGCAGATGCAGTTGAGGCAGCAAATGCAACAACAGGCCATGCAATCAGCATCTTCCCTGAAGCGTCCCATTGATGGGGGCATCTGCGCTCGTCGGCTGATGCAATATCTATATCATCAACGGCAACGCCCTCCAGTAAGCCCTTGCTTTTGTTTGATAACTTTCTAGCATATATCTTTTCTTTTGGTGTGATGCTTATTTGTGTCATTTTTTTCATATTTAATTCTTGTTTTCCTTGGTAAATATGTGTGCTCATATATTTATGGCCCAGTATATAAATTAATTTTAATTATGTGGTTCCTGAAGCACAGATGAGTATTTAATCTTGTAGTGTACTTCTATTATTTTAACAGGATAACACCTTTGCATATTGGCGGAAATTTGTGGCAGAGTACTATTCTCCACGTGCAAAGAAAAGGTGGTGCTTGTCATTATATGACAATGTTGGGCATCATACGCTCGGTGTTTTTCCCCAGGCATCTATGGTTAGTATTTTTTTCTCACAGTTTTTCTATTTGGGTTTTACCTAATAACTAACTGCGCTTCATACTTATGTAAGTGCGTGGATTCATTTTATTTTTTCTGTTTTTGAGCGTGTTAGTTTTTCCATTTCTTCATGGTGATTTCAAATGTTGGTTGGAAACAAACGCTAAATATAGCAGCTTCAGTAATCACTTGTTTCTTTATGGATATTATATTGACATCACCTGCATATAACAGACCTTTTGTTGCTTTTATTTTATTTTTCAGGAGGAGTGGCAGTGTGAAATTTGTGGCTCTAAGTCCGGAAGAGGTTTTGGTAAGGGAATTGAGATGCTATATTGTAATGGATATTGTTCTTCAATGTGATCACTCCCATACTGAAATTCTTGGAACCTTTTCACGTAAAGAATGACATTGAAAATTAGTGACTTGATTTTAGAAGGAATTGCATGTCAGGGAGAATAATCTAGCATCATTAGTTTACAGAATGCTTTTACTTTGTGCAAGATTTTTTTGCAATTTGAGTATCTTGTGTAAACTTGCTGTCAAACTCTGGCCACTCTTTGAGTTGATTGAACACAATTTTATGAAAGTCAATACAGTATGCATTGGTAAACAGGAGACAAAAGCATGATCTCAACCTCAATTTTCTTTTGGGGAACTATTGCTCTTCTATTGGACTGTTAATGCAAACAAATGGTCTAATCTTACATCTTGACTGACATTTTTTTTCCACATACAATTTGAGAATTCATATTCCTGTTGGCCATCGAGTACTTTTGCTCACATGGCATGATACAACACTGGCATGGGTTCCAAATCTGGATCACATGGGGTGAAAAAGTGGGATGTGGCAAGGCTGATACACTTTTGACACGTAACTATTGTTTCTGGTCTAATAATTTACTTGTCCATCTTTTATCCCTTAGTTTGATCCAGGTGTTTTCTCTTGGGTATGTTTTTTGTGCACTTCTATAGTATCTATACTATCTTTCTGTGAGGGAACAGAATTTATTGTTTGTAAAAAGCAATGGAACATATCTTGGTGGTTCCATTTTCTGGATCTTTATTTTCCTTGGGCATTAGCCGGGGGGGGGGGGGGGTTGAGGATGAGCCCACAGCATTAAATTCTCACTGATGCCTATTTTTCCTCAGTCTTCTCCTGCCTGTTTTAAGTTGACTTGTTTAAGAGCTTTTATGGTTCTTTGTTGTGCTTTCTCAAAGCCAACCTTTTTTAGGTCGTTAAATTCAAATATGTACATTTTGGTTGATTAAAAAAGTATAAATATCATCAAAGAGCCATCTGCCGCCCATTAGCTACAAAACAAGGAGAGAGAAAAAGCTAAAATGTATGTTTAAGTTCTATTCAACAGATGTTCTTGATATGTTAACATGATAACATATTGATTCCATATTTTTTGTTATCCATAAAAATACTCCTTTGGCCACTACCCAGATTCTGTTCAACACTTTAATTAGACATGACTGCTATAACTCAAGCATCCTTATGATTCATTTATTCTGGAGATATAACTATGTGCATGCTATGGGGTATGTTTTGCAGAGGCAACTTTCGAAGTACTCCCTAGACTTAATGAAATCAAGTTTGGAAGTGGTGTTATTGATGAGCTTTTGTTTTTAGACATGCCACGTGAATTTAGATTGCCTTCTGGAATAATGATGCTGGAGTATGCAAAAGCAGTCCAAGAGAGTGTATATGAGCAACTTCGTGTTGTTCGTGAGGGTCAGCTTCGTGTTGTATTCACCCATGACTTAAAGGTCAATAGGATAACTGTTTCTTATACAAGTTTTGACAATTTTTATATTTCCTAATAACCTGCTAGTACTTTTATTCATTTTAGATACTGTCTTGGGAATTTTGTGTACGGCGTCATGAAGAACTTCTTCCACGGAGGGTGGTTGGACCACAGGTATACTGTTTTAAACATCATGTTCATTAAAAGTTCCACTAGTACTTTGTTTTTGTGGAGCAATGCTTCCTAGAAATGAATACATCACAGTTACCCTGCCAAATAAAGCATGGGAAAATGAATAGAAAAATAGAGGGCACAATATTGTCCTGTCTCATAGCTTGGTTGTTAATTGGATTTTGTGGTTGTGAACACTCTTAATCTGTGAAGCAATTCAGAAGATAAGTGTGGTTGATCTTCTATAACAGCTATGAAGTTTTAGATAAGAATTACTGGATTTGACATCAGTTGTTGGTGTGATTTGAGCCTCCTCAGATTTCGAACATTATAGTTATATTTTAAACTTAAATACCTGAGCCTTTTTGCAGGTGAATCAGTTGCTCCAGGTTGCACAGAAATGTCAGAGCACAATTGCTGAAAGTGGATCTGATGGGGTTTCTCAACAGGATTTGCAAACAAATGGCAATATGTAAGTAAATGAGCATTGACTTAATTTTTTCCTAATAAATTGGACGCTGCTTATGCAATCTTTCTGGCTGAAGCTCTTCAACTGAAAATGTAAGTGACTAGGTCCTCACAGATCTCATCCTTGAGGCTTTATCCAGAAATAAAAAAAGCATTTGATGTGTGCCTGGAGTTGCTATAGACAAGAACTTCCTACTTGCCAAGTTGTTTTGCTAACTCAGCCTGTTTGCCTCTTATGATCTAATAAGTGTTCAAGGCATCTAATGTTGATCCTGCTCAAATGAAAGTTGTCGACTGAGGATTTGACTGTCCTTGAGCATTTTGGGTGAAGTCTCAAGATTTGAATATGTATACTAGAACCTGCAGCTGTGACTTTTACCATTCTAGACCGTGTCCCTCATGTATCTTTATGTTTTGGTGGAGCATAAAATCATGTAGCTCTCCTTGGGCATGACATTCATAAAACACCCTGTCTCAACTCTTGAATGAGCTCAGATACTCAGGGTACATTATTGTGGCAGTTTCATTTACTCTGTATTATGAAATTCAACAGAAGGCTATACCAAATATGATGTTAATATTTGGTTTGCACAGGATTGGTTTATAACTCTGGTTAGTTAATACTGATCCATTGCTGATCTTTTTAAGGGTCCTGACGGCTAGTCGCCAGCTTGTGAAAAGTTTAGAGTTGCAGTCACTGAATGATTTGGGTTTCTCCAAAAGATATGTCAGGTGTCTGCAGGTATAACTCTCACTCTTTCTGGATCTGAATTTCTGTACTGATAGAAACCTTTGATTTGTGTTTGATGATTTTTACTCCAATTTATTACAGATCTCTGAGGTTGTCAACAGCATGAAGGATCTGATTGATTTCTGCCGGGAGCAAAAAGTTGGGCCTATTGGTAATTTCTTTTTGTAGCTGGTGCTACTATACCTTTTGCGTTCACCTGTGGCTTCCTGCATGAGTATCTGTTTTTACCTAAATATATGGCTTCGTTTCTGGACCTGCCATATTCTAGGAAGTTCCTTGTGAATAAGATATTGTCATGCATGTGAGTTCTTTCTCAAGTTTAATATCTAGTTGTTGATAAAAAAGGGAGCGTTTGTCTGTTTTGGCTTCTGCTTTTTGTTATTATTTGTCATGGTTTGTCCTGCAATTTTCAATAGTTTGGAAGGTTTTCTCATGTGGATGTATTTATATACCGTTCATATAACATCTATTGTTTACATTTGATCAACATGAAGGTCACTCCTCCAATGATTTTTGATCAGACACTGGCCCTGTTCTGTTTCATTTCTCTTCTTTTTTTATCATTATTTTTTTTAGACAGCTTAAAGTTGTGGTTCATTTTGAACCCTTTGACTATTCTACTCTGTTTTTCTGTTGTCTGTTAATTTTTGCTACAAGAGAAAGCCGTTGTTTTACTCATAATGTGCGTAGAGACCTGATGTGATCCCTTGTCTGCAGAGGGCTTGAAAAGTTATCCTCGGCATACAACAGCAGCTAAGCTTCAGATGCAGAAAATTGAGCAGTTAGCAAGTGTTCAAGGTCTGCCAACTGATCAAAACATCCTCAGTAAGCTAATGGCATTACATCCTGGAATGAACAGCCATGTGAATAGCAACCATCAAATGGTTGGTCGAGGTACTTTAAGTGGTTCAGCGCAGGCTGCTCTGGCATTAACAAACTATCAGAATCTGCTCATGAGGCAGAGTTCAATGAATCCAAACTCCAGCTCACATCAACAGGAGGCTGCTTCACCATTCAATAATTCTAATCAGAGTCCATCTTCAAACTTTCAAGGAACTGCTAACTTCTTACCTGGATCCATGCAGAACTCACCTGTGAGTGGCTTTTCAAGTCCACATCTACCTCCCCAACAGCCCCAGCAGCTGCAGCAGCGCTCATTGAGCTCTAATAGCTTGCTCCATCATAGCATTCCACAGTCCTCCCAAGGCAACCAGGCCTTGCAACCACAGATGATCCAGCAGCTGTTGCAGGAAATGTCTAATAACAGTGGGGGAGGAGTCCAACAACATTCCCTCCCTGGACAGAATGGGAATGGTGGCATGACAAGGAGTGGGTTAGGTTTTGGAAGCAACACTTTGGCAACACCTCCAACTGCTTCCACTGTGTCTGTAGGTCCTGGTGGACCTGCACCAAGCAGGAGCAACAGTTTTAAAGCTGCTGCAAACAGTGATTCTTCAGCAGCTGGTGGAAACAGTGGATTTAACCAGAAAGTGCCAGATTTGCCTCCGAATCTTCATCTGCAGGATGACCTGGTTAGTGATATTGCCCACGAGTTCACTGAAAATGGGTTTTTTAACAGTGACCTTGATGATAACACGGGTTATGGTTGGAAGGCTTGACTAACAGGGTTGGACCAGTTGCTTGCTCTCAAATGAGCGAGTGTTGGCCATCAGTATGTGTACAGAATATTCAAATAGCTGCTTCTCCCCACCCTGTCTCCAGCTTTTCTAATGATGGGATTTGTTGCAACATACCAGGGACTTGTACTTCATTAGGTAATTAGGTTTTTTCTATTTTGTTTTTTTGGCTTTCTCCTTTTTCTTGAGGTTTTTTTTAATCAAGTCATTGCAAGTGTATTCTATTAAAAAAAACTGGAACAGCTAATATGATATCTAAAGGAGTTCTCCAATATTGTATTTAAAGCTTCTCATGAACTGAACAGCTTCTCTAATATGTGGTTCCTGATGATGTTCACTTTCTCACCATTTTACAATCCTGTTGCATTAATTAGAGCTATAAAGATGGTGTTTTAGGCAAGGAAACATAAAGAAGAGGGACTAGGGCAGCTGTGGCTTCATGCGTGAAAACCCTAGAGAAAATCAAACCTATGCCAAAACTAAAGAATTTTTCTTCTATCTTGTTGCCATTCAAGCTCCTCATTTACTAGTGCCGGAGTTGAAAGAATCTTGCCCCCCTTTATGACTTGAGCCCGTTCCCCTTTCTTGGTGGATTGCCATGGCCTTGCTACCCGGTGCCAAATTAATCCCAACTTGTGTCGAACTTCTTCTAGGCTGACAAACAGTCATATTATCTCTATGATTAATCTATTGAAATGTGAAGGCCTTGGAAAATGATTGCCAGTAATGGGGAATGGCCGCTGTGATTGTCATCTTTGACCAGAATCCATAACAATCTTATCCCTTTCAATATGCCTGGAGTTTTCCAACTCTATGGAAAGCTCGCTCCACCAAAAACCAAAGAAACACCTCTACCTCTAATTTGTCGGCAACGTTTTATCCGTTTTCTAGTAAACACTGCAGTCCTTTATGGATGCCAATTCTATCTATCTTCAGCAAACACGGTACGATTTCTCTACGTGTAGATGTGATGGCCACAGTACGTCTCTTGATGAGCATAGAAAGAACTACTCATCACCCTTTTTCTTAACAAAAACAAGTTGTACAAAGCTCTACCGCCGTTCTCAAATCATACTGAGAATCCTTCAATATTGTTCTAGTTTTTTTTAGAAAACGAAACAAGATGGGTCTTTCAAAAAAGAGAGTAAAACGGGGCCAGAATGGTGTAAAATTCTTTTCAGCGGTGGTAAATAAGGTGGTGGGGACAAATGGCTAAAGCCCTAAGTCGTTGTGGATAAGAACGCTGATATAGCATCAATGTGACAGGAATCCTAGGCAGTCTAGTCGCCACATTCGTACTCGTTGCTATTATGCCCGAAATTGAAGACACAACATGGCCCGGTAGGCCTAGACTGCCCACCAAGTTATATAAATGCGCTCCAAAAGTAAATGATTTTGCTGTCTCAAATTTATTGGCCTGTGAGTCTATTCACAACAAAGTGCTAAAGAGTAGCTAGTGATTAGATTGTGGCATTTGAAGCACGAGTGAGTGTGATCCGTTTAAGACACTGGATTAAGAGGTGAGGTATCTTCTTAATTTACAGCTTAACATACTAATCTGCAATACAGTCATCGATCCTTCATGATTTTGTCACAAACAAATGAACATGATGATCAATCCAATTTACATTGCGTAGCTAGAATACAATACCTGTGGACTACAAAAACAAAACCCACCATTTTCTTTTGTTATCTAGAGCTGTCCCCTAATATATATATATATATTGTATGATTTGCCTAAAATTGCTTCAATTTTTCTCTGAACTCGCTAGGGCATACTAACACAGAATCTAAGCACACGCCACCTTTAGTATGTGTACAATCAATCTGCATCATGGAAAATTTGAGCTTCAATGGTGCAGCATTTGTGCTGTCAACAGCAAAGTCACCAACGTGGTGATGCCCCCAATTTCCTTGTTGATGCAAGTAGCATTCTGATGAGGCTTGCTGGCCATCCGATGTCGAAAGCTGGAATCGGACCGGCTTAATGTCCCAACCATGAACTCGATCGCAGTTACAGGTTCGCCGGCCAAGTTTTTTCGAGGGCTTGCCTAGCTGAAGCCTGAACAGTAAGCTATATGTTCCTGCTGGAAATTCAAACTCTAACTCCCCCCCTACTTCGAACCACCATATTTGTTGAAGATACGCAATCGTGTTGAACCTACATGTCGTCAAAAACATTGAGCTATGCATGGCTGCAACTTTCACGATCCACATACAATCCAAATCCTCAGGGAAATCACCACAGCAACATTATATTTGTTTAATCATGACAGTGAAATTGTTCATGGTTAATTTACTGGATTGAAAACTCCGAGTGGGAGACATGTTCCATACACACAAGGCATCCGCCAAGAAAAATAAAGAGAAAAATATTTAATTACTCAAAGCTCACACGACAGGCAACATCCAATTATTAAATAAATGGGATAAAGTCTTCAAAACCTTTCATCTTTTGAATTAGTATTTGGCCTAATTAAAATATTTTTATATTATTCTAATACTTTTCTAAATAAAAAATATTTTTAAAAATAATCTCATCGTTAGTCAGCTGCTTGTATTAATTTTTTTTGCTGAGAGTTAATTAGGCCAGAAGAATTTAAAACTCGCTCATCAAGGAACGGTCCAGTCCACTTTTTATTTCACGAAATAAATAAATAAATAAATTTAATTTCATAGCTAGACAACAATATCAATTAAAGTTCACTACTGAGATTTTTGTCTGAGATTCGATTCGTGAGGTTGCTGAGCCAATAGCTGATATTTTCTTAGATATTTTTTTTTCAAAATTAATAATTGCATTGAGGCCATGAAAAAGACATGACAATAATATTTCATTTTCAAGAGAAAAAAGTGTACAGCCAATGGAATATATACATGCGTGTTAAAACATATTGTTTGCTACGTGCGATTTAATGAAAGCCACAAATCCCATATTTTTCACCGATCATGCACCGTGAAAACCTATGATGATGATAAATCTTGGAAAACCTTTTTTTTTTTTTTAATTAATTATTCTCATAATCAAGACATTTAAATGATATAATCAAGATATATTAGTAAACCCTAAAAATCCAGAAAAATAAATAGATAAATCTGTGGTCACCTGGATTCTTCAGATGAAATATGATTCCAATATCTTCGATCATCTATCCCAGTTATCCTCAGTGCCTTGTATGAAACAGCAACACAGATCTTGCCACTACTTTTATCCAGCCACACTTGCTGTAGAAATTAATCACAAGAACATTTAATTATATTAAAAAAGTGATATATTACATGATTAATATTCAATTTTCTTTTTAATAAAACGTATCCTATATGTGTGTGTGTGTGTGTGTGTGTGTGTGTGTGTATTTTACCTTCGTGCCACCATCAAAGCTGTTAGGTCGACACAATCTTGCATAGATCTCTTTCTTGCTCAAACTCTCTGGACTTTGGCCGAGAACTTTCTGGACAAGAAACTTATAGTTTGATGGAAGCTTGGTTTCCCACACAAAATCAGCCAAAGAAGCTCCATGAAAAGTCCTGTTCAGCTTGGCTAGTTTGCAGATATCGGGCGGATCCAGGTACATGAAGATCGAGGAAACACAACTTTCTGGGACATCATCAAGATTAGGTCTTGATGGGGAAGAACCCGAACCTCCCTCGCTTTCGAGGGCCAAACTAGACGAGCCAGTCCCCATAAAGAAAGAATTCAAACAGCAAGACACGCCCTACAATTAATATCAACAGATTAATTTGAGGTGCTTAAAGGTAGAGGAGGAGGTGGTAATTTCTTTGGGAAACTGGAGGAGAGAGTGAGGAAAGATCATCTGTCACCATTTTCTTCTGGTGTGGAGGAGGCAATAATGGCTTCTGGGTCTTAAGACACAGAGAGCAGAGAGATTAGAGTAGTTGTACATGGAAAAAAAAAAAGGTCAGAGTAAAATTGTTTTTCTTTTTTCTTTTTTCTTAAAAGGAATAAAAAGGTTGAATAAGCAAAGGATCAAAGGCTGTAAACTAAAAGGAACGTGTACATGAGCGTGCATGCACACATATATACACACATATACATACACACAAACACATATATGTATATGTATATGTGGGTGTGGGGAATAAGATACCATATTGTTGTCCACACACGGTTTTGTGGCGTGTGGGAAACCTGGCCAATCCATGCTCGTAAGAATATTGGAATAAATGATAATAAATACATCATGGTGCCGACTGGAGAATAAGTTAGGAAACCTTACCTAGAGAGAATCTCCATTGACTAACATGTTAATTTGAACTAATCTAAATGTTATTATTATTTTTAAATCTTGGAGCAATGTTTTATTATTATTAAATATCCAATTAGGTCTCACCATGATTTTAATTACATTTTGGTTCGAGTTTTACTACGTGAAATCCATTTCATTTAATATAAAATTCTGAACTAAATCTTATCTACGAATCAATATAATAAGTATACTAAATAATAATCTAAATATCAAGTTCATCGTTTCATGGTCAAATATGATGAAAATTATAAAATATTATTTGATATTTATATAAAAATAATATTTAGATATATAGACTTTTATAGATAAATAATATGATCATCATATAAGTATATTTGACCGTATATTAAACAACATCAATATCAAGATCTTAATGAGAGCTAGTATTTTAGTTTAAAATAATTAATTTTTTTATTCTTATCTTGGCTTTAATTAATAATAATAATAATAAAATCATTGAGAAATTGAACTAGTCATGCATTGTGGATAATCTTTTCTTACATAACTAAATATAATTTGAGAAAAAATCAATTAAATGTAGACAAAATCAATCTTTTTTTCCCAAAGTCAAAAGCATAATTTATTTATTTTTACTATATATGAATATCTTTAAGCTTATAGCAAATTAATAATAATAAAATATTTTATTAAAAAGAAACAAATAAACGTATATAATAAATATATTCTTACAATAATTATGATACATTTCTGTATTGAATTAAAAATATAAAAAATAAAATCACCGAATATATACCACGCGCCTCCCAGAAGATGAAGATGGTTAATTTTCCGGACGGTGGCAATTTCGAAGTTGATAATGAATGGAGAAAATTAATTAATTAATTGGTTAATTAATGATCAAATCACATGAACTGCATTAGTTATTAACAGAAAAAAGCTAAATTCATCCACATTATTGCCAGAGTAATCCACTTTCTTGATATAATTTTTTAACAAATAAATGTTGGGAATGTTCTCCCCTTCATGATTATTAAATCCATCTCAACTTGGTAGGTTATCCAAAAAATAATAATTCAAGATTCAAAGATTAAGTTAGACTAGATTTCTATTGACTAGATTAAATTTATTTAATTCATTTTTTTTATTAATTCAGCTGATATGACCAAATCTGATCTCATCTTAGGGTGTATTTGATATTACTTTTGTTTTTATGGTTGAGGTTTAAAAAATAGTTTCATGAAAAGTACATTTAGGTCCGGTTCATAATAATTTTCCAAGTGTTTGGTTAAAACTGTGGTTGAGTTTGAGGTTAATGAAAAACAGTTTTATGTGTTTGGTTACTAAGTTTTACATATTGCTTTTCAACTTGTGAAATTACTTTAAAGGACACACACACACATTTAAATAATGTATTAATAATTATAATTTCATAATATAATGAATAATTTAAGTAAATTGGACACTTCTTTTTATTCTTCCATCAAACTATTTGTAATTCTATCACGAACTAAATCCATACGTAAAGGTCTTTACGATCCTTGACTATTTGATCGAGGAATAATATCTGGTAAAATATCATCTGAAATAAAATTAAAATTATGAGAAAAAAATTATATTGTGATATCTTTTAATATATTTATTTATATTTTAATTAAGTTTTTATATTTTTAGATTATTTTAATATTAAAAAATATAATAAATAAATAATAATCCTTTCCACTTCCCCCCTTCCCCTCCCTCAAAACTTCTCCCTTTTTTAGCCCCTCTTGCCCCTCCCCTATCTCAAAACTTCTCCATCCCCCTCTCTCCACAACACCCACTCTCTCAAAACTTGTCCATCTCTGTAAACATCTAAGAGAAAAACATATATATATATATGAAATAAAGACAACTTCTATTTTTTTTAAAAAAAGAAGAAGAAAGAGCAAAACCGGTTTTAGATAGAGCAAAACAAGGTTAGGACACATCTAACCCAAACCCCAAACAACCACCTCATTTCATGAGGTGTATAAATACAAGGAGGAGAGAGGGAGTGAGGGGATTTTTTTCTTTCTTTCCGCCATTCTCCATCTTCTCTCCACATAGCCGAACCTTACACCAAATTAGGAGGAGAAAACCTTGTGAAAGTGTGTGAGAAGTGAGACCTAGGGAGAAAAGGGGGCACTTGCCGAGAGGAAGAAGAAAGGGAAGAAGAAGGAAGAGAGGCAACAAGAGAAGAGAAAAAAGAGTTTCAAATTTTGCTAAAAACCCTTGCGAGATACAATAGGTAAGAGTCATGAAACTCTTTTCTTTTTCTTCTTAAGACATGAAACAAAATGAAGAAGAAAAACCCAAGGGAAAAATTAACCCAAGACCCAAGCTAAATGTAATGGAAAATATGTGTGTGTTGGCTGGAAATTTGTGTGTGTTTTGCTGGAATTTATTGATTGATTATGGGCTGAAATTGAGGGTTTCTAAGTGTGGCTTATATGCTGGAAAATATGTGTGTGTTGGCTAGAAATTTGTGTGTGTTTTGCTGGAATTTGTTGATTGATTATGGACTGAAATTGAGGGTTTCTAAGTGTGACTTGTATGCTGGAAAATATGTGTGTGTTGGCTGGAAATTTGTATGTGTTTTGCTGGAATTTGTTAATTGATTATGGGCTGAAATTGAAGGTTTCTAAGTGTGGCTTATATGCTGGAAAATAAATGTGTGTTGGCTGGAAATTTGTGTGTTTTTTGCTGGAATTTGTTGAATGATTATGGGCTGAAATTGAGGGTTTCTTTGTGTGGTTTATATGCTGGAAATTTTGTGTGTATTGGCTGGAAATTCGTGTGTGTTTTGGCTGAAAAATTGTTGAAGGATTGTGTGCCGAAATAGATGATTTCAGTTTGCGTTTCTGCTGGATATGTGTGTATGTTGTGCTGGAAATTCATGAGTGTTTATATGCTGGAAATTTTGTGTGTGTTGGCTGGAAATTCGTGTGTGTTTTGGCTGAAAAATTGTTGAAGGATTGTGTGCCGAAATGGTGATATCTGCAGCGTGAAACAGGGTTCGCGAAACAGGTTCGCAAACCAGTTTTCGCGAACCAGTCCTCGCGAATCAGTCCTCGCGAATCAGTCCTCGTGAACCAGTTTCGCGAAGCTGTTTCGCTGCCAAAGTGGCAGCCTACAGCGAATTAGTTTCGCTGCCAATTTCCGACATAAACCTATACAGAGGTGAATTAAATGCTAGTAACAAATTTATAGGATGATGGTAGAAAAAAAAAGGGGGGAACACTTGCATGTGAACATCTGATTTTTTGAAATAAGTGTAGTGACGAATGTGACTCAAAATACAAATCTATTGATGTGTGACCATTGATGTTGCAGGAGGTGCAATCGGGATTGGACCATCATCAAGACAAGAGCAACCCACAGGCGGAGCAGGTAGGCTACTTGTGCCTTTTGTTCTTTTATATATATATATAGTAAATAAGAAAATACCTTAATATGAATATTTACATGGGATGATAAATGATATAAGTTGATCAAATAAGAATTGATTAGCTTCCGCTAATGGCATCCGAACGGATGGCCGGGATAAAGAATTGATTAGCTTCAGCTAATGGCATCCGAAGGGACGACTGGGGTGAGTGAACAGTTAACTTGGCTAGTGATGCCATAAGAGAATAGCCGAGTGAAGATTTATGGTGATTGCAGTCTATATACTATGAACATAAAGAAATGATAACTATAAAAGTCTCATCTAACTATCAAATCATTCAATTACCCTTATTACTATTATTAGTAAGTAATCATATTCTCTTAAATATTTTGTAATGTAGCAGGGACGTCACATCCGCGAGATGTCAAGGGAACTCGATATACGGGGACATATTTTTGCAAGGAACCTTGTAGATACATACTAAATCTCAATATATTTTGTATGAATCAATGTACCAAATGTATAACTTCTAGTAAATCCTTTTGTGTAAATTCCTTAGAGTTGCTGAAGGGATAGGAGTGTAAACTCATGTATATATTTGTATATATAAGTACATTTGTAATATGCACTTCTCGTCATGTAAATAATATTATGTCTTTAAGTAAGAATCGCTTTTAACCGAAATGTGAATTTTTTGGATCGTATTTCGATGATGGGAGGATTCAAACTCTCTGACCATTAACGTAATATATATATATATATATATATATATATATATATATATATATATATATATATATATATATATATATAAAATCCGGGTCTTTACAATCTCCCTCTCTTCAAAACCACGCAACCCCTTCCCTTCCAGTAGTAGGATCCTTGCGGGTATTCTTTTTCCTCTACTTCTCTTCTTATTGGTCATCACTGGTATGAGTGATAATCAGTTGTAGCAAAGAGATGATCGATTTAAGGGTTTATTGGGAATTTGATGGTGTTTTTGCCCATACATTAGCTGTTTGAGAAGCAATAAAAAAATAATTTTTCTACCTCTTAAAATAAGCAATTTCAATCGATTATTTTGATAGGTCCCACAACAAATTAAAATGTTTTTTTATTGTTACCAAACACCTATGAACCTACTTTTTGTTGAAACTTTCAACCACAATACCAAACGACTTCTTAGTCGAGTCAGTATTAAAATCTTAAAACATTGTATTTTATAAATATTTTTGAAAAAAATATTATTTTTTGTTTTTTAGATCAATTTAACTATATGAACAAATCTGAATTGATTTAATTTTTTATTTTATTTTAAAAAAATATGTTTTTAGATCATTTTCATGTGTTGATATTAAAAATAATTTTAAAACATAATAAAAATATTATTTTGATACATTTCTAAATGAAAAATATTTTTAATAAAAACCTCAACTAAATAGAATCTAATAAACAGAATCTAAATTACAAAAGAAAACATTGTTATGTTAATAAAAACAAGTGAGCCAGTATAACTTAACAACTCGTATTCCTTTTCCACATCGGATCTCGAACCGGATCCCCCCTTTCAGGCCATGCAAAGTCGGATAGAGTGAAGGAAATCACTAGCTTTTGAAGGCAATGTCGGATATATATATAACTCAAATCGCTTCATCTTCTGATCGATCAACTACCCTGTCTTAATTAACATTTAAAGCACCCCATGGCAGCTCTTTGCTAATTAATTAATATTTAATTACCTGATTTGATGGTAAGCAATAATTAACTCCCACGTGTCTAGCATTAATTACATATCTTCCTGTCAAAGAATTCGTGCTTGCATGACATTGCTCCAAAATCAAACCCCCATTTTCATGCTGGACATAGGGGGTGCTGGTTTCGAAGGCGACATTTGTTTTTTTTACAGGAATAATTTAATATCATTTTATTTACTTGGCGTGGCTTTCCCAAGTAATAATATCTGCCCTTGATTTCGATGTGCCCCATCATTTCTAGCCTTAGATTTCATTCAACATTCACCAAATTATTAATTATTTGATTCTTTTATTATATAACCATGAGGTTCACGGTTTCTTGGATGCTCTATTTATGGTAAGAAAAAAGCTCATGAATTATCCCCAGTTATTATATCATATAGGGACATCATTAGATTTAAAAGATAAATTAATTATGTGCCTTTTCTCTTGTGATAATAAATAGGTTAAAAAACATATTTATAGTTTTGATTCTTTAAAAAGCTGATTTAAAAAAAAAATATTTTTGATTAAAACTATTGTTTCTGTGTGCAAAATAAATAAATATTATTGTTATTAAATATAAATGAACGATAATACCCGAAAATGTAAGCTAGTCACATAAGTATCATTATTTGGATGGGTGATTGAAATTGTTTTTAAAAGTATTTTTTGTTTATAAATATATTTTTATTTGGATGGGTGATTGAAATTGTTTTTAAAAGTATTTTTTGTTTATAAATATATTTTTATTTTTTAAAATTATTTTTAATATTATCATATAAAAATAATTAAAAAATATATTTTTTTTATTTAAAATAATAAATTCAAATTTATTCAAAAATATTTTAAAAATGCATTAAGGGTCCGATGGCTAGCAAATAAATACAAGTAATTAATGTTTTTTTGACTAACTATTTAATTATAGTTTTGTAAGAAGACGGTGACTGGTTGTCCTCTCAATGCTCTTCCTGCCCGTTGGAATCACCATAAAGAAACAAATTAAATAATTGCGAGGACCCTCGGCCATGAATGAGACACGAGGACAGGGCATGGCTGAATTTAATTAAATCTTAAGCATAATTAGTATTAATTACTGTTAATCATGTTTAGCAAGCACTTTTGGACCCTTTACCAGACGTACGTGGGTCTGACTCAGCTCAAGCACTCTGACCAGACATGGAGTTCATGCACATCTGGATCACAACAAAAAGAGAGACAGATGCCAGGTTTCGGGTCATGAAGTTACAATTACATGGTTTGGATCGAAATCTCTAATGATTGTGTTTCTCTTCCACCTTTTCACCGCCATCGACTCATATAATATAATATAATGGTGCATTCTATTTTTATTTTATTTCTGGTGTTAAAAAATAACTGAAAAATACAAATGCAACGTGATTTATGTTGAAATCTAACATAGCATATGATTCTGCTCCAACTAGGCTGTATCTTTGAGGGGTCCAATAAAGATGATCTCGAACTCTTTTAACATGAATCACATGGTTTGGTACCGCATGCTTGTCCATCAATTGAGGTGTCATAAAATCTTGAAGAACATAATTTATGTTGCAATCAGTTGGTGTGGATTTATGAAAGAGTGTTGAGGGTATATTTATTTACAAGCTTTAATCATGGATTCAAAGTGCAACCTTTTCCTTATGTTTAGCAAGTCATTGAAGTGTAAAAGAGCCAATGAATCGTTGTAATCAAAGCATGCCTAACCCAGATAATTACATCAGAAATGATGACTTGAGACAGGTTTCTTGTTAGATTGTGTAAGATGTTTGATTCGATTAAACCTTAATGACTCGATCAAAACCGTGTCCAAACGTATCCATCAATGGAAACCGGTAGATTATAGATGAAGAAAGAAGAGTGATTTTCTTTTGAGTTCGATCAACTTTTTAAAAGAAGGGAAGAAAAAGTCAAGTGAGTGGCTAAATCTCATCCAGGGAGGGGATTTATTACGGTACACTGAACTTGAGATGGGGGAATAATTTCCATCTAAAACGGTTCGAATATCTATACAGGATTTATTACCTGACACAGTTTATTGTTCTCCTAGAAGATTAGTTATTGGAATAGCCTCGGTTGTGATATGAGCATCTTCAGAAGTAGCAGCTCTGGTCTCAGCCACGCTACCATGTCAAATGCCAAAATGAACTATTCAAACAGCCACCTCCTCCTTGCAGACACAGCAATCCTGCCAGGGAAAGAAAAATGGAGGGCCAGGTGTAACTTTACAAATGGCACAGGGAAATAACCATGAGAAGATTACATTTAGCTACTGCTGAGCAGAAATCAACATGTCAAAGCAAGAACAACTAAAAACTGTTTGGTACAGCATCTGAGAGCTTTTTAAAAGTGCGTTTGCCTTGAAAAAACATCAATATTTTTTCTCAACGATTTTGAAGTGCTGATGTCAAAAAAAAAACTGAAAAGAAATCATTTTAATGAAGTAGTTTTGAAAAGCCTTGCACCACAGTACCAAGCATGCACTTACCTTGTGATCTTCGAGCCATTTTTTAATGCAATCCTCGTGATATTGGTGCGCACAGGGCAAAGTGATCAAGCGATCCCTCCTCTCGTACTCCATTTTGCATATGACACACCTACATGCAGACATGAGAGAAGAATTAAAGAGGAGAATAGCACAATCACAATTGAGAAGCTAGTTTAGGAAAGGTTACAGTTATCAGCAGCCAGGCACTGTCAACCACATAGCCATGAACTTTTATTTGCATATACATGCTTATCACTTGCAGATAACAGTTGTGCTGAATAGAATTTATAATTGAAGTTTTTAGACATCTTACTCTGTATCTTCTCCTGACTTGCCTTTGCTGCTTGATGGACTGTACTTGTGATTAGGCAACCTCGACATTGCTTGCTGTGACATACCTTGGCTCACACTGCCCAAGGATTCTTGAAATCGACTGTCTCCTACATAAAATAAAAAGTTAAGTCCATATTATAAAGATGGAAGCAAGAGCTTGAAAGCCAGATGATAAGAACAAGACAAATGCCAAGAATTCTTGAACATCAACACATTCGGAAGACCAACCACTTTGATTTTCATTGCATTTGAAGCTGCAAATTCAAAGTTTTGACTGGTTCCAAAAGAGTACAGAGTTTACACAGAATGGGAGAGGACAATTCTTGAAATACTTCAAATATTCTCACTTGTGCATCATCTATTTCTGTAACAGGCTGTGCCATAATGTTCAACAATGATTTTTTGAAAGCCTATCTCATATGACATATTATCTAGATCAACTTCAGGTCCAGCCTGGGTTTGAACATTAGACACCTGATTGAAAAAGTAAGAAAATAGAAAAACTTAACGCAGTAGAGCACACAGATCTCAAAGAAAAATAGAAGAGCAAAAAGAAAAGAGTAACAGGTTCATAATCTTACCTGAGCAGTTCCTCCACAATTACCCTCCTGTGCCGGACCTGTAGAGTTTCACTATTTTGGTCATATAATTAAGGACAAACCTAAATAACAGAGGTGAATGCAAATGTCAAAATCAATTCAATACCCTTTATAAATATCTCCTCTGAAGAAAATTACAGAGCCAAATTTCATGCATTTTAGCCCCCACAATAACTTAGAGACTAAAAAAATCACTGGGATTGGTCCAGTTGTTCAGGGTGGATCTAGCCATATAGGTGACTCAAGTTCAAATCATTCCTTTGTCCACTAAAGAAAAATGGAGAGACCACATGATAGGGAAAAAATGAACAAGTTTACTCATCTGAAACCCTCAGAACTTCTACTCAAGCAATTTCATTACAACAACCAGTTGAATTCACTACCAGGCCACCTAAGAAGTGTATACAGACAAAAGTTCGAGATAATGAAACTCCTGTCAGCCAATTGCATTTCTGGGGAGAGGAATAAAACAACATTGGGCAAAGTCATATGGTATTCTTACTGAAAATCTCAGGAAGTGAATAAGCTTTGCATTTTAAGATCAAGGATACTCTAAAAGGGTTTTAACTTTAAACTCAATGAGTTTTGAGAATGATAGATGGCTCATTGAAATGACATGCTTTGCCCAGCAAATTATGCCGAAACTTTGGAGCTAGGTAATCACAGTGGAGGGTTTTTAAGCCATTCAAAGAGAGTCAGGGAGACAAACATGAAGCCGCTACAGGTTCCTACAAGGCCTATCTTCTATGCTGCGTAGTTACAGAGGAATGTTGTGATACTGTTACTGATGCTAGTTATGATTTGCAGGTTCCAGATATTGCAAGTCCAAGCACTTGGTCAGCATGTAATTCAATTCCATCTACAGTTATTTTCTATTCGTACAGTTTTGATTTTTTATTTGGTTCTCTTGAGCCTAAGAAGGTGGGTCGAGGAATGAAATTATTTGGATCATAAATAGACGACTCATTTTTGTAGATTTTAAAACTCACTGCACAAAAAATGTGAGTCTTTAGCAGCACACTATTGAGCCACACCCCATCTAGCACTTGCCAAGAGTTATCCATGAATCCATGAAGCTTGATCAATCACCAAATACGATTCAATTAAAGGTCTAAAGTTTTTTACCAGTTAGACTTCCAAAGTCCATATAAGGACATACTCCCCAAACTATCCTCCATCTCCTGCAGTACTCTAGTAATTGCCGATTGTTAGCCACAAAGTTAAGCAATCACTAGATAAGGATTAAAATAAAGATAATGGTTTTTACTAGTTGCTCTTCCCGGGTGTCCACCATAAATGGACTTGTTCTGTAGTTGCCTACTCATAAATTCTTCTTCGTCTGCTTCATACTGGGAGTATCTTCCCAGCAACATATTTATCCAAAGGAGTGAAACTTAAAATTTACGATCATCAAGAACACAATTATCTACAAAATTATGCAGAAGGAAATGCTAAACTAAAAATTTGAAGTACATAATGCAGAAAAGAGTCTGTAATTCGGTCAGCGTCACCAAAGAAGCAATTATAAAGCCTAGATTCTAGTATATCCCAAGAGTCTGAATTTGAATTATTTCCGGATTGGTTTCCCTTCATGACTATCACACAGCAAATTTGAAACAATACTATTTAACTCCAAAAATTGAAGATCCCTTCTCTTACTTTACCTCACATCAAAATTCTCCTTGAAGTTATATAGACGTGAAATTCATTACTCATGAAAAAAACCATTTATTATTATTAACAATACATTAACAAGAATCATTTATGATCAAATGAAAATATCCTCTTAATCCGCACTTTCCTTATTAAAAGTAATAGTCTTTCTCAAATTTAACTACAGAAGTTTCAATACTTTACATTCATTTCCAGGTTATGCCAAAGCTAATAATGAAATAAATTAATGTTTACTAAGAAATCATAAATTAATTATCTAGGACATGTAAAAACAGCAAAATCTTTACCTGAATTAAACCCATAAAGCATGAAGATGTTCATGGATAGATATAATGACTGAGTTTTAAAGCCTACAATAAATACACCACATGTGCCCATGATTTAAATACTGCAGATTATAAGCATGGAAAACAACAATAAATTTCACTAAGCCGTGTTCATAAACATGAAGATCAAATATTTTCTACATTTTGTGACTTAAAATCTTGAAAATCTGAAATGAAAAATGGGCTTTTGAATTGAGCATTCAAGACCAAACTCATTAAAAGTTAAATAAAATGATGGATTTGGTTCTTTACATTCTCTTAACAAGTGGGAGCAGAGATTTGCTTCCCCTCATCATTATAGGCTCTAGTTTGGCACAGAAAACATTTTACGTTAAAAATTTAGGAGAAATCTCAATTTAGTCCTCAGACTATAGTCATTCTCAATTGTATCCAAAACCGATAGTTTTTATCAATTAAATCTCGAAAGTTTTCTTTATGTCTCAACTGTATCCTTTTTATCAATTTTATTTAATAATTTACGCCTATTATTTTATGCACTAAAATGGTACCGATTTAATAATTTTTGATAGAGAAGTTAGCAAGCATTAACATTTTTGGTGTAGCGTGCGCACTGAAAAAGACAATTTTGAAGAAGGATGTTTTTGGGTTTTGTTGACATCCTCTTAATTTCATTCTTAAATCCAATACCAGTTTTCTCATAATGGTTAATGTTTCTTAAGGTAATTACAATAGTCGTGCAAGTGCATTTTTCAGGTTGTTTATTGTATTTTTCCCCTTCTAAATAGAGTAAATCATCATTAAGTGTAACCAGGTGTTACATAACATGATGCCAGTTGAGCCCTGAGCGTGGCAGGAAGATGGTTAAGCTTCAGAATAGTAAGCTTTGAGTAAGAGCAATCACTTACGAATCCATCCATCTAGCCAGCAATAGATTCAGAGTAGGCAATATTGCGTTAATCCGTAGAATCCAAGAAAATCTCTATACTATGCCTGGCAGAAATAGAATAGAATCCTTCTCGAGTTCCCTAATCGTTCATCAGCCCAACCATTTCCTAGGGAACTTCATAGCAAATACTACAAACAATTTTAAAACCAGAATGCACTTTGCACATAACATTTGAAATTTAAAGCACCCATATTTTCTTCCAGGAATCACAAGCATTTAGAGTTCAAAAACTGTCTTAAAACCGCACATATTCACTTTACTTTAACAGGTCATGTTCTGAACAATTAGAGCATTGATGTTTGGTTACATATCATACAAGGCTTTAAACTATCTCTCAATTGATCAAGTGGTAGTGTGAATCACCAAATCATGATTGTTCAATCGCCTCCCACTTGCCTCTTCCATGAGTCCTCCACGATTAGCTCATCAACTCCCCAATCTTCATAACTGGATAATTCCACATGAAGCGTTAAGGAACTAGAATGAACAGTAAACAAAATATGAGGAGAAAAATGCAATGCATTTCCCTTCCAGGGGTGAAATCAATTTGATAAAGGATAAATTTAAGCAAATAATCTCACCTTCCATCAGGCAGGTAGCGACGGATAGTGAAAGGTATTTTTCGTTCACGCAGCTCCTTCATGGCAATCTATTAAATGAAAAAACAAAAATAACAAATTATTAAACTATGAAAGAAAGGATAACCTCCTATAGTAAATTGTTCCTACTCTGAAAACTTATTACGCAGATTCTCAGCAAACCGACATATATTATAGTGAGAAAAAGATCTATTGTTATACATCGCCCTGTTAAGAAACACACAAACGACAAAATTAAATGGAGCATCAAACAATTGACAACCGAGAAAAAAGTCCAAATGCATTCTTATAAATGCTTTGGGGCGCAAACTGCAAAACACATCAATTATAGTGCCTTTCTTAACCCAAAAAATGACATATAGTTGCAAAAATCTGTACACATACAGGTGCAAGGCACCAGAAAACACTGTTCCCAAACAAACCATATCATACACTGCAAGGAGCACACCAATAACTACAGCATTATTCATCTCTATAAAAGCAATCATCTAGTAATCCAACATAGATCCCAGTTAGACAATCTTACCTCAAGTGGGTCAGTTTCGCCCTCCAACTCAACCATCACAGGAGCATTCATGCTGCAGAGCCAAAGAAGAAATTAGAAGCATAAACTCAAGGGATCAACCAAATTTCACAGTGACGAGTTTTGCTTGGGAAAATATGAATGAACCTGATCTGAAGTGCACGGGTACCCAAAATTCTAGCACGCTCATATTTTGTCATAAATTTCGATGTTTTACGAGGCCGCTCCACTGGTGCCTGTTCCTCTTTATCTTCAGTTTCAATTGGTTCCCCTGTGTCATCTTCATTGTCATTGTTCAGGGCATCTTCATCAGCTCCTTCCTGTCCAAACATCTCACCCATATTTTAAATAAAACAAGATAGATGCTTCAGTTACAGAAAGCAAATCACAATATCAACTACTTACTTCAATCTCAGGTTCTGGTGGCTCATCCTCATATCTGAAACAATATTTTAGAAAACCTAACACATGTTATTTGAACACCAGACAGAAAGGGTGGAAATAACTCTAAAAAGCAAGGAACTTGCATAGGCATGCACCCAGTATTCTGAGCAGTCATAAATATTCAAGTGGTTTCCAAAATCTAAAATAACACACTCCGTAACATCACCTCAAGACATTAGCGCAGAATTAAACATTTTATACCAATAAAAAATTAACAAAACTCCGCTTCCAGCAATCAAATAGCCAGCATAATCTTAGTCTCTAATCTAATATCAAAATTATAACGAAATCAAGCCAAACCACTGAGCACATTAACCGATCTATACTTCTACGAACAACACCTGAATCAAACCAAACACAGAGCAACTGCTTATCAAATCAGAAATTATTACTTAATGGGCTTACAATATCAATAAAGCAGAAAACTTTCCATCAAATAAAAATCATATTGACACTATAAACTCAAACTTCAATCGTGAAAATACAACAAGGAGCATGATTAACAATATAAACAAAAAAAATAACCAAATAAAAAATACCACAAAATTAAAAAGTCCCAGATGCAAGAACTTCAAAATGAACTCGAATATAGAAAAAAAAAATCATCATTGCATTCATTTGGGGTATGAAAAAACAGAAAAAAATTTCATTATTTGTACTACCAAAAGACAAAATCCTATTTCCCCTCAATTTTGCAAAGAGTAAAGAAACCGTAGCTCATTTTATATAGAGATGAGAGGAAAAAGAGCAAACCCCATGTCAATATCATTGTATTCATCGTCTGCCATTGTAAATTCGTAAGGATGGAAGCAAAGCTTGTCTCTAGTTCTTTGTATGTCTAAAGCCCTGTCTTTTGCAATGCAATGGGAGAGCTAGAAACCCTTGTTGGCTTTGCAATATATGCCGGGCCTTTTATTTCTTTTAGTAAAATATCTTTATTTAGTCCCTCTATATTTAAATTAATATCAATCACATCCTTAAATCACTTTTGAAATATTTCTTTCGTGCCTAGTTCTTGCGTTTTTATTTTTCTATAATCTTGTTCTGTTTCCTTTGATCTCTTGTTGTCTTTCCTTACTAGCCAACTTTCAAACAAGGATAGAAAGTTTTTCGTATCCTTTCTGACTGGCCAAGAACTTTCTACTTCCAAGAATTCTTTCTCTATCCTTCTCAGGATTTCTTTGCTGGCTGCAATGTGTCCATATGGCTCTTTCCAAAATTCTGCTGACACTTTCTTGCAGATCACAAATTCGGATTCCAAATGCAAAATCCTTCTGCTAAGAACTTTCTGTTAAATGTCAAGACTGATACCTGAGCTCAGAACTTCAAGTACTATTACTGCAATTTGAGTTCTTGTTGGCTACTTCCAAGAATATCCTGTCCTTGATCAAGTTGGTGATTGTGACTTCAATTTCATCCTCAATGAATTGCCTTTTTCTCATTAGCTTCGGAATTTTTGATAAAATGATCAAATTCTTTTACAAGGCGCTCTCGGCCTATCAACAGCTGTTGTGATCTGCAAATTTTTCTGATGATACTTTTATTTATTAGTCACCATAGTTGAAGGACCAGCATCTCTTTTGGTGGATCATGGATTTGGTTCTCTTCTTTCCTTGATGCAGATTCTCTCCATATGGCAAACATTTCTCCAATACATGCTGAGCACTTCCGTTTTAGTCCTCGAGGATCCCACCCTGCAGATATAGAATAAAGATCTGCTGTATTTTAAGTAGTCACCAGCTCTGTCATCCTTCGCTTAAACCTCTTCATCCCACTAGCTGTCTCATGATCTTCCAAGCCAATGAAGTCCTTCAAGAAGGAATGACTGTAAAAAACAGTTGTAAACACAACTTCAATTCATTATCTTTTCCTTCTCTGCTTCCCAAAAATTCCACCATCTCGTATACTTTTATCTTCTCTCGAAACGGCATGTGACTCTATTGCCGTGGCTGAAAATAGCCCATTCCTGCCTATAGTTTGCAATGACTTCCCTCCTGCAGTCAGTTTGGTTGCGGAAGAAAGGAGTCTGTGGTCAAAGACATTGCTTTCACAAAGAAACACTTTAACTTAAATCTGAGGAAGCGATCATTAGTTTTAAGAATTTCAGTTGATGCTGTCTTATATGACCCGACTATGAATCAACCACCAAGAATTGCTGAATCAGAAGGCCATGAATATTGGCCAAGCTTGTCATCGAGATATAAGACCTTTCTTCGGCCGTATGGAGAATGTCGCCTATAATAGGTTATGTGATGCATGAGATTCTGAAGAAGCTGAGCTGCAGATACGTAGTTGATTGTGCTGAATTACCTTGACAAGTTAGATCATCACAAGGATGTCAGGAAATACTAATCCAGGTAGTATTTTTAATTTTCTGAGTAATCATAACTAGACCTCTTTGATAAATTTTGCCAACCTTGTCCATTTAAGCCCGGCTTGTAACCATATCATATGTCAGAATTTTCTCTTTTGTAAGACTAACAACAGCAACGGTTCTCAAAGCCCCCCCCTGTCTTCCTGATTTTTTTTTCAATCCCGATTTATTTAGTCCAGGTTGCATCATCATGGCTTAGGGCCTGGTGGTGTTAGAGAATCTACTGACTTGGTCAGAAATCATTTGCAACAATCTCCTAATCAGTTGCACAGATCAAATCTCTGATTTTGTAATCTCTGCTCCACTTTGTTACATATAACGTTGAATAAATGTATCACATTACAGGTGGAAGGGACCTCCTTGCCGAAGATGGTGAGTTAATATTATCGAGGAATATGATATAGAATATTAAAGGCAGAAAAGTGATAAGAGATTGAGCAGTCCTCAACCGGTTTAGGATTTGGAAGGCTGTTCAAGAATCTAAATACAAGAAAAGTACCACTACAGCTCTTCATGTTCCATGTGCAATGCCGCCGTTTTCGTACTTATTAAATTTGAATCACCACAAATCGTGGAATTGTATATGCAACTTGTGATTTTCAAGCCATTTTTTAATGCAATCATCGTGATCACAGGGCAAAGTGATCAAGCGATCCCCGCTCTCGTACTCCATTTTGCATATGGCACACCAACGTGCAGACATGAGAGGAGAACTGAAAAGGAGAATAGCAAAATAACAATTGAGCAGCTAGTTTCGGAAAGGTTTCAGTTATCAGCAGCCAAGCACTGTCAACAACATAGCCATGAACTTTTATTTACTGATGCCATGGACAGATATTCTAATTGCAAGAGACCAATCAAAGTTACCAACCAAAGTGGCTACACTCAAATGAACTAGCCCGGTGGCCATAGCAAGTCCTGCGTAAATTCTTCTTCTGGGACCAAAAGGTAGAAATTTGAAATCCAAATTCGAGCCGCGAGTTTCCTTTACACGAGCATTCCTTGAATGAGCTCTTCCTCATCTCTTTTTTTTAGCTCCTCTTACTTTCTTCACGATTTCTTTGTTCTTTAGCAACTCAGACATCACCCACTCTACCCGCTGCAATTGTAGTGTCTTTTCCTGCTTTGAACAATTCCTTCAAATGAAACCAATAAATGTGCTTGGATTATAGTCATAAACAGCTAGAAATTACTCGTCAACTGTCGATAACAAAAAAAGAAGTAAAAGATATTGTCAGCGTACCATAACCATCCAAGCAATTGAGTTGCATGTCATCAAATCCATTTGCAAGAAAAACATCCAAGAAATCTCTTTTCGGTTGAGCAGTTTTTTAAAAGATGTTTGATCTATGTCTTTGAGAAGGCTAAATTTGGTATAAGAGATCAATGACAGTTCAATAATCTAGCTACAAGAAATCCCTCTATAGTTCTATAATCACCAACTCCCCATGTTCCATTTGCAATGCCACCATTTGCACGATTTATTGCATAGGGGAGCACACCATCTATACATATTCGGATAGAAGATGGTGACCTTTGTTACTCTGCATTATAAATTATCCCTCGTAGATATTTATTTATTTTCTTGAAATGACGTCAAGATCGTGGACTTTCCTGCGATGATAGAATCTCTAGTTTAATCAACGATACATTTGAGGCGCCATTTATGACCAGAAAGTATTTTTATTTTATTGTTTTGGCTGAGATCGTGAAAGTCGGAGAGAGAGAAATAGGGAGAGTCAGCTGCACTTCGTTTACCCTCCTTCGTAATTATTCTGGTTAGGTGGCTGCCGGCAGATCATTAATACCGAGAGATTTTATAATTAAAGAACAATTACTTGTATCTTTTTTTTTTTTATGAATCTTAAATTTATTTATTTATATATTATATTTTATTTCAAAAGTAAAATTGAACAGATGCATGAATGAGTAATTTGAGATTTTTGGTTTACGAGAGTGGAATCAAATTGCACAAAGTTAATAACACGACGACGAATTTATAGCCAGAATCAACATTTTGACACTTAAATTCTTCGTCTAGGAACAACGAGGAGAGGGTGTTCCTTCTGTAATGTGACGCCGAACTTTTCACTCATGTCTAGCATAGCAGGATCCTCACCATTTGGAAGAGACCAATCGAAGTGATATAGCAGACTGGCTATAATCAAATGAACTTGCCTGGCAGCCATGGGTAGTCCAGGGCAAATTCTTCTTCCTGCACCAAAAGGTAGGAACTCGTAGTCGTGCCCCTTGAAGTCCAAGCCAGAGCCTAGGAACCTTTCAGGCTTGAACGATAAAGGGTCTTCCCAGAGCAAGGGATCACGCCCGACAGCCCAGATATTCACAATCACTTCGGAATCTTTTGGAATCGTGTAGCCCATAACCTCACAGGTCTCCAGAGCTCTGCGTGGAATAAGAAATGGCACGGGAGGATGTAGCCTGAGTGTTTCCTTTACACAAGCATTCAAGTAAGGAAGTTGAGGGAAACGGGATTCTTTCAGTGAGTTTGTGTCCATTTCTCTCTTTATCTCTTCACTAACTTTCTTCAATACTTGCTTGTTCTTCAGCAGCTCAGCCATTGCCCACTCTACTGTCGTGGAAGTTGTGTCTGTGCCTGCAGCAAGCAACTCCTGCAGATCAAGAAAAAGGAAAAAGCAGATGAGCTTAGGCTGATAATCAGTTTGTTTTGTTTTGTTAATCTATGTCTTCATCTGAGTCGAAGTTTGCATACCATAGCCAACCAATTGATTTGAAGATCTTCGAATCCGTTTGTAAGGAAAACATCCAAGAAATCGCTTCTTGGACCATCTTGGACATGCTTTTCTCTTCTTTCCTTGATGTGTTTTCCCCAGACGCCAAACATTTGATTAACACATGCTGCCATCTTTCTTTTCAGACCTTGAAGATCTATGCCTCCAAGTATAGGATAAAAGTCAGCAATATTTGGAGTAGCCCCCAGCTTCATCATCCTCCACATAAGGCTTTTCAACCCAGTAGCAGCTCCATCATCTTCCAATCCAATCAAGTCTACAGAGAATAAAAGGTTAGCTATTGTGTTAAAAACAATAGCAAACACAACCTCTCCAATCCTAACAACCTCGCCTTCTCGTCTTCCTATGAATTCCACCATCTCCTCTATTTTCTTCTCTCTCAAAACAGCTTGCGACTCTATTGCTGTAGCTGAAAAGAGCTCATTCCTGCACAAGGCTCTCAAGGACTTCCATCCATCAGAGCACTGTGTGGCCCAGACAATTGCTATGCGGTCAAGGACATGGTTTTCAAACAGAGCTGCCTTAGAGACATATCTAGCAGAGAGCAAACGGTCATGAGATTTCAGAATTTCAGTTGCTGCTCTCTTCGAGGACCCAACAACAAGAAGCTGTTTTCCTAGTTTTAGTGAAATTAAAGGGCCATGAATTTTGGCAAAGCTTGCCATTGAGATATGAGGCTTTTTTCCAAGGTGGAGAAGGTTGCCTAAGATAGGCCATGGCTTGGGACCTGGTGGAAGAGACTGGTTTTTAGAAGAGGGTGAGGAAATGCACTTGAGGATGAAGAAGAGAAGAGGAAGAAGGAGAAGAAAGCGAGGAGACAAGAGGTCGAACACTTTTGTCAGATGTGTTTGATCCATCCTTGCGTGATAAACTAATTTATCTGATTCACAACGTTATGACCATTCTGTCTGAAATTTATGGGCTATAGTCGTGACTGTTTGGTAACGTAAGTGAAATTATTTTTTATTTATAAATATATTAAAATAATATTTTTTAATTTTAAAAAATTATTTTTATATCAAAATAATCAAAAAAAATATTTATAAAATTTAATTTTAAATAAAAATATTTTTTTTTTATTTTTTTAAATATTATTCAAACATACTCTACAACACCTTATTATAAACATTCTATAATAATAATCTGAAATTTATGGACAATGGACCGAGCAGTCCTTGTCAATTTATAACCTGTTTGGCTCGGCAATGTTTTGTATAAATTTATTTTTTTTATTTTAAATAAATAATTTTTATTATTTTTAGATCATTTTGATGTGCTGATTTTAAAAATAATTTTTAAAAAATAAAAAATATATCATTTTAATATATTTCGGTACAAAAAACACTTTAAAAAGCTACTGTAACCGCACTCCAAAACACTCCCTTAGCCCGTGCTTGGAAGGCAATCTAAAGTTGTATTTTTTATTTATTTTTTTTGCTTTCTTTTAAATAAAAATATTTATAGTATTTTTAAATGAAAATATTGATGTTAAAAATAATTTTTACAAAAAAAATATTATTTTAATATACATTTGAATGAAAAATAAATAAATACCTATTGTTTTGTTTTTTTAAAAACATAAATAATATTTAAAAAATAAAATTAAAACCTGTTTTTTTCTGAGTTAATTTCCAGGCCATAAATCTTTCAAGTCCATCTACCAAAATAAGATGGCCTTCATAATTATGATTTGTTTAGCCGAATATTATAACTTCTCATTAAAAATAATAATTGGATTTAGAAACACCATCCCTATAAAAATATAGGATCGAAGTCTTTTTTTCAATGAAAAAAAAAGCTTAAAAAAAGGACTTAAATCCCGAGGCATTAGTTTAATTAATAATTTAAATAATATAATTAACAAAACACGATAATAATTAATAAGTTGACAAGAAAAACAAGTTAAAAAAGTTTGATCTGAACTTGCATGTAAATTATGAAACAAATCAATATTAAAGAGTTAAATTGAAAAAAAAATTCTAATAAAACAAGATTAATTTACAAATTTTATGACCATAAACATGAAATTGAAATAATTTTATAAAAAATTTTAAAAAAAATTATTCAATAATTTATTAAAATAATATGCATTTTATTTTTAAAAAATTACTTTTAACATTATCACGTTAAAACAATATAAAACACTAAAAAAATAAAAATAAATGTTTTTTTTAAATAAAATCTCTAGCACGGCCTTATCTCCAATCAATTCACTATTAGCATTAAGAGCTTGCACATGCTGAGTCAATAATTTTTGGCACGAGATATTTTAGTGTTTGAATCATCTATGCACATCTTAATCTTCACACGTGCTTGAAGTATTTTAATTTACTCTTCGTGGTGGTCCTCCAGCGAAACCATTTTGTAGGGTTATTACTGTATATATAAAACATGTCGAGGTTTCAGTGTATATATTTATTGTAAATTTTAACAGATAAATTATTATTTTACTTATAGAATCGCCAGAATTTGACTCTCAGGGTGTTATGGTCTTTTTAATATTTATTATATAATAAAACTTCTTATTTATTCTTAGCGGCTGATAAAAAGATGAAGACTAGTAGAGAGTATTTAGATTTTTTATATATTTATGTACAATACAAATACTTATATACCCTCTAAAAAAAGACAAAAAGAAGTTTTGTGGCTTGGGGCATGTTTGTACTTTAACTCATGATTTTTTCATAGTTATCGTCGGGTTTATGGTATTTAGGTAATTCTATGATTTTTTTTTAATTTATTTCAGGCACGTACGATGTCTCATTGGTTTTTCATATGAATACGTCTTTTAGGCTGTGTGTGGGATGTCTGTAGGTGATGGAAAATATCTTATCAACGTGTCAAACAGTGTGTCGTCATGTCCTCTTCCTCATGAGACGGGGCGCGTCGTGTGAAGATGGTCTTGGAATCATTGGTGGACATTTTTTTGATCCCCTCTTTTCTCTCTCCTAGAATCGAAAAGCACATTACAGTCCTTCAAATTTTTTGTTGTTTTATTTCAATTCTTGGTCTTTTGATTTTGTTTTTCTTACCGATTTCTTTAATGGAAATATTGATTGTTTTTAATGATACCTTTCAGTTGAAATTGATCATATATGGTATGTTTCATTTCAGTTCTTAATCTTTTTATTTTTGATTTCTTTAATATTTTTACAAGTTTTATTTTGTTTTAATTTTATCCTCCAATGAAAAGTGGTTATACATGCTATTTTTCATTTCGGTCCTTATTCTTTTAATGTTTTTAAACAATTACATTGTATTTTTTATTCCTTTATTGTTTTTCAATTCCAAGGTTTTAATTGGTTGTATTTTTGTCATTCAATTTGAATTAACTATATATTTTATTTTTTATTTTAGCACTTATTCTTTTAATTTTTGATTTGGTATTAATTCATTTGGTTTTCTTGGACAATATTTATTTTGTGTCCATATTTACGCATTTATGTTTTTAGTTTTTGTCATTTTATTTTTTACCAGGGTTTTATTTTTATTCGATTCAATTTTGAGATTTTAATTTATGCTGATAATTTCTTTTTCCCTTTGTTTTTTTTTTAGTGTTTTCTATTATTTTTATTTTTTTTCTTTTGATCATATGATTTTTTTATACTCATAATTTTTTTTCTTTTTTTGCTGATATTTTTGTTTTCTCTTTTGTTAAAGTTTTTTTTTTTTGAGATAATTTATAATTTTATTGTTTGCGCAATTAAAATAATAATTTTAGTGATTGTTTGTTATATTATTTCTTGCTTGCTTTTTAGTAAAAATATTTTATTTTTTTATTCTTCGAGATAATTTAATGATTTTAATTGTTTTGGCAATAATGATGAGTTTTAGTTGTTATAGTTATAATAATGATGATAACTTTACAATGGATTTTCAATGATAATTTTTTCTTTTTATAGAAAGAAAATAAATTATTTATTTTTTATTATTGCAGGTATTTCCATAATTTATATTTTATTATTTAATTTAATTTAAATTAGATTATGAAATGAACTAATTATAATACAGTGAATTCGATGGTTTATGCATTTGAATCTTCTTGCATTTTTAATGACAATGATAATTTTATACTGGTGATTTTGTTAAAACCTGTTAAATAAATAAATTTATATAGATTTAAAATTTACTTATTTTATTAGAAAACTGTGTCGCAGAAATTTTGCACAAATTGATTATTTTGCCTAAATTTATAGTATAATAAAAAAAATCTCACAATCTTAATACCTCATACTCTTAATATATTTTTTTACGATGAAAAAGATATGGTTTCGGTTGCGACAAAAAACGAGTAAATGGCTAGTTATATATAAACCTTGAGGCGATCAATAATTGAGCTACATTGTCATTTATTGATGTATTCTAGAAAATTGATGCATATGACCTTTTATAAAAAATAAATATTTTTTATTTAATTTTATTTTTTATTATCAATTATATGTTTATCTATTTTTTTCTTTTTTTAAAAGAATATTTTTTTTTATTGCTATTATCAGGGTTCTCTAAGAGTTTTTTCTAATAACCTTTTGACAAATAAAATCTGGATAAATATAAATTAAATATTTTAGATATTTTGCCTATAATTATGGCAATCTTTGTCTATAGTGTGTTAGCTTAAAATTGAATGTAAAGAGAGAGTTTTTTATTCATGTTTTTATAAAAGAAAAATCGGCAGAAATTATAAAATGAAGTTAAATAACAATTATTTTGCTTAAATATATGAATGGTAGTAGTCATTGATGACCCTATTTTACTAAATTCAGACAAAACAAAATAAAAGCCTCTCCTTAAATATGTCTACACACAAAATAAAAAAAGAAAAAAAAACGTTGTTTAAAGTAAATAGCTTTCCTCCACGTTTTCTTTTCTAGTTTTGTAGTATGCATTCAATGGATGGTCGGCCGCTAGCTTTCAATTGTTCAGCCAAATAATTATTTATGCAATAAATTGTTTTCTCACTTGCTCATCGTTCATCTTTGTTTAATGCATCGTGTTGTTGTCAATCCTTGTCAAGATACGGTTTGTTAGGTTAATGTCGGTTGGAAATTTGTTAATAATACTATTTTAATAATAAAAAAAATTGAAAATAAAAATAAAAATAAAATAATAGGCAACTGATTTTTTCAATTATAGGTTTTAATTGAAAGGGGAAAAATAAAAAAAGGGAATATAAAAAAAAAAATTGATGCGTGATATAGAAGAGAATGAGAGAGAGTTTATTCTCGGGAAAAATGAATATTTTTCTTAGTTATTTTTATTTTTCTATTTAATAGCATCAAGTTTTTCTATTTGAAGGGAATAACTTTTTTTGTTTTTCTATTCAATATTAATTTTTTTTAGTTTTTTCTATATATATATATATATATATATATATATATATATATATATATATAAATGATTGTAATAGCTTTTGGCTAGGAAGGACTTTGATGAATCAACTTTACTTTGTGGTTTTGATTTTGATTTTCATAAAACCTCGAATTAGTGACTTAACTATCCACTAACTTTCAATTAAGTTTTTAGGCCAAAACTTGGAATCAGGCATGAAAATTCTTGAACAAAAAAACCGTATACTAATAATAGAGATAATTATTTTCGTTTTAATAGTAGATATTTGTAGACCAACTTAAGCAAATCATCCCGCGTATTTTTGGAAGGAAGTTTGTGCCAGAAAGCACCATAATATATATATATATATATATATATATATATATATATATATATATATATATATATATATATATATATATATATATATATATGTATGTATGTATGTATGTATATATATGTATGTATGTATGTATATATATAAACTTAATGCCACGCATTTTCTTAGTAACCCCTGTTTGATGAGCGGTGCAATTAATGTTTTGTCAAATTTTAATTTTTTTTTGTATTTTAAATGGAATTTTTTTTAGTGTGTTTAGATTATTTTGATGTGCTGACGTCAAAAATAATTTAAAAAAAATATCATTTTGATGTATTTCGACACAAAAAACACTTTGAAAAACAACCATAACCATATTCCCAAATACCACGTATAAACTTATCGTGGAAGGAAGTTTGTGCCAGAGAGCATTAGTCCATGAGATTGCAGGAAGGGTTGGAGATCTCTCCACATCCACATTGCAAAATCACAACTAGGAGCAGCATAATCTAATAATATATAGAAAGCTAGACGAACTCTTTCATGGGCTCCAATTAATGGAACCTCTGGTTTTTTTGAAGAAAAGGGAGGCACGATGTGATCAAACTGGACATTTTCTCCTTCCCTGGACTGTTTGTGCTCGACTGGATTGGCCTTGCCAACCCACTTCCTCCCCACCCCCACCTAAAATCATATTATTTTATTAAGTAATCATACATCAACACCCGATCCTCTAACTTTCCACCTATTATTTTGATTCATCGGCCGGCCCCTAGCTAATACCTTCCATGTTTTAGAAAAGGAAAACGAACACCTACAACATTGTGTCTACCAGCTTAAGTTGCACTCATCACCTACATGATCAACTTGTTTCAGAACCTAGCTCTCTCTCTGCAACCCTTTCCCTCTCAATCTCTCCCTAACCCCAAACCACAATAAGTAGATCAGAGTTTTGTTGGGAGAAACGTTAACCTATAAATTAAAATATTCAAGGAGGGAAATTTCCCTAGCTAATAACCATGGCTGGTGCTAATCAGCAATGCCATGCCATCTCCAAATCCGTCGCCACCAATATCCCCTTCTTCAGGAAAATCAACCTCTACACCTTACTCCTTGTTCTTTTTCTTTGCTCCTTCTCTTATCTCTTCGGTTCTAGGCGGACCACCATTAATTTTTCAGTCCCATCATGCGACCCCTCAAAACTCACCTCAACAAAAGAAGGAAAATCTCTTGACTTTGCACCCCATCACAGTGCTGGTGATTTAGACGTCACGTTGACACCAGAAGTCAAAACCTACCCCTCATGCAACGTGAATTTAAGTGAGTACACGCCATGTGAGGATCGTAAGAGATCATTTAAATTCAGCAGGCATAAATTGATATACGAAGAAAGGCATTGTCCAGAGAAAGACGAGATACTACGGTGTCGCATACCAGCTCCATACGGGTACAGGAACCCATTTACATGGCCTGCAAGCAGGGATTATGCTTGGTTCAATAACGTGCCACACAAGCACCTAACGGTGGAGAAGGCAGTGCAAAACTGGATCAGATTTGAAGGTGATCGGTTTAGATTTCCTGGTGGAGGAACCATGTTTCCTAATGGCGCTGATGCTTATATTGATGATATTGGAAGATTGATTAATCTCAAAGATGGCTCTATTAGGACTGCCATTGATACTGGTTGTGGGGTAATTAAACTCTAGACACATAATCTCTAGCTACGTACTAGTATTTTTTTCTTTATTTCTTAATATTATCTTATTAAACTATTGCTTCCATATTTTTATTTATTTATCCGGATTTTAAAACAGCGACCAAAATAAGTTGTAAAATCTGTAATTAATCATTGTGGGATATTTAAAACCAGGATTAATTAAGAGTAAACTCTAGATTTTCTTTTTGCTAAATTAATGATTTTCTAGGCAAGTGAAACAATTGGGGCGGGATGAATATGATAGATTTCGTATCATCGCAAATCCGAGCAATGAGATTTGATTCAGTGTTAAGAAAAATATCTTACTTTCTTTAATTAGTTAGACAAAAAATCCCTACAATCTCCCATTAATTTTACGTTTCCAATCACTTAATTGGGACAAGGGGAACATGTTTACTGCTTGTAAGATTCAATGGGAATTCGGGTCATCTTTTTTTTTTTTTTTTGTTAAGGAATTTTACATGTGCGAGTGAAAGAAATTTACAGGCCCTGAAATCTGTTGCAGGTTGCAAGTTGGGGAGCTTATCTTCTATCACGCGACATATTAACAATGTCCTTCGCACCGAGTGACAATCACGAAGCACAAGTTCAATTTGCCCTAGAAAGAGGAGTTCCTGCCTTGATCGGAATTATGGCCTCGAAAAGGCTCCCATACCCATCTAGAGCCTTTGACATGGCGCATTGCTCTCGTTGCCTTATTCCATGGACAGATTTCGGTACATTTACATACCTTGAACCATGATCAAGAACTTCTTTGTGGTGGCTAAATTTTATGCAGAAGTTTTTATGAATTTCTTTCCTCGATGTATGAAACAGGAGGACAGTATTTGATTGAAGTCGATCGAATTCTAAGGCCAGGTGGGTATTGGATTTTGTCTGGTCCACCAATTAATTGGAAGGCTCATTGGAAGGGCTGGGACAGAACAGAAGATGATTTGAATGATGAACAGAACAAAATTGAGACTCTGGCTAATAGCTTGTGTTGGAAAAAGTTGGTGGAGAAAGATGACATTGCCATATGGCAAAAGCCAATCAATCACTTGAATTGTAAAGTTAACAGGAAAATTACACAAAATCCACCTTTCTGCCCTGCTCAGGATCCTGACAAAGCCTGGTACAAACTCTTTGCAATCAGAAAAAAATATAATTTTTTCTTGTGTGGTATGGTTTTAATATATGCTTGATTAATGGGAATGACATTCTTTCTTTTTTCAGGTACACAAACATGGAGACTTGTCTGACTAACTTGCCTGAGGCATCTACCAATCAAGACGTTACCGGAGAAGAATTGCCGAAATGGCCTGAGAGATTGAATGCTGTACCACCAAGAATTAGTAGAGGAACTTTGGAAGGGATTACAGCTGAAACTTTCCAAAAAGATACAGCATTATGGAAAAGGAGAGTGTCATATTATAAAGCTGTAAATAACCAATTACAAAAACCAGGAAGGTACCGTAACATTTTGGACATGAATGCTTACTTTGGTGGATTTGCTGCTGCTCTTATAAATGACCCACTTTGGGTTATGAACGTGGTTCCTGTCCAAGCCAATGCTAACACTCTTGGAGTAATTTATGAACGAGGATTAATCGGAACATATCAGGATTGGTAAGCAGAACATACAGTAATTTTATTTTTTTGAGTTATAAAATTGAATGGAGGTGATTAATGATTTCATTTCTTTTACAGGTGTGAAGCCATGTCTACTTATCCAAGAACTTATGACTTAATCCATGCTGACTCTGTATTCACCCTCTATGAAGACAGGTAGGGGATTTTTTACTGAAATTATTCAATGTTATGATCAGACAAATCTGTGCCTCTTTCTGTTCTAAAATATGCAGAATCATGGTCTATACCATTGTTATAGCAATATGACAAAAAACTACGCAATAAATACCTAGCACATCCGCTTATTAGTTTTTTTCTCTTCATATATAGGATAGAATTCTGTAAAAAAAAAAGAAGGAATTACTGATTTCTGGCATTATTTTTTGTTACAGATGTGAAATGGAAGATATTTTGCTAGAGATGGATAGAATTCTGAGACCTGAAGGAAGTGTAATCCTTAGAGATGATGTCGATGTGGTGGTGAAGATTAAGAAAATAACCGACAGATTGAACTGGGACAGTCGAATTGTTGATCATGAAGATGGACCTCATCAAAGGGAAAAACTTCTTTTTGCTGTCAAGTCTTACTGGACAGCTCCTGCTGATCAGAAAGAGTCCACCACATCTACTTAATGAGGCATTTCCATTTTAGTTTTTTGTTTTCCTTTTAGATTTTCTCTTAGTTCTTCCTCTCAAATATGTTTCTTTCTTACAATAGTTAAACCTTAACCAATTCCGAACTCTCCAAATTACGTTACTCCTCTTGAATTGCCACAGAAGAGCCTTGCCGGCTAGCCCTCTTGATTCAAATTTTGTATTTACATTTATTACTGAAATGGAAATGGACCGAAGCAAGAATATTTTAAGTTCTGGCCAGATTTTTTACAAAGAAATTTGATGATCTAACTACATTGAATCCAACACAGTTGTTATGAGCTCAAAACTTGTATTAGGTGAGTCATGTAAGATATAACTCCATGCAGGCAAACTTAAACTATAAATTAAGGCAAAATACAGGGGAAAAAATACACTTCAAAGTAAGCTAGCAAGCACACAAAGAAGCATTTGAAATCTAATCAGTAGAAATTATATAATCAAATATGGCAGCACTCCAATCACTTCGCTCCTCAGTAGCAGTGCTTCTCTTGCTCACTGCACTCGCAGTGCAGACTCAGCTGGCTCACTCGCAGCAATGCACATCCCAACTCAACAACCTAAACGTGTGCGCACCATTTGTGTTACCTGGTGCAGCTAACACCAGCCCAAGTGCTGAGTGCTGTAATGCACTGGAGGCGGTGCAGCATGACTGTCTCTGCAGCACTCTCCAGATCTCGTCGCGCCTTCCTTCTCAATGCAGTCTTCCACCTCTCACTTGTAGTAACTAGAAGGTATGAGCTTAACAGATCAAACTTCAAAAATTAAATAGATAAGAAACAGTATGAGCATCTTAATAGTTTGACAAAAATATATGATATGATCATAACAGTTTGACTTGTATTTCTTAATAACATTTTTATATGATCTATTTGCAGGTACAAAACAAGCATGAAGCCCGCCGGCCGGCAAGAGAGCGACCGAAGAATAATGTCGGAACTTCAATCATTGAAGTTTCTGATCCACCAATCCTTATCATTTCTCCTTAATTTCCTTTTCTGTTCCCCCCCCTGAAACTGTAACAGCGCAGAGAAATGCTTCATGCTGATTGGTAAATTAATAAAGCGCATTTATGAGTTGATTTACGATAATTGTGATCATACATAGTTGCATGCATGTAGCCAACAGATACAATAATATTTGGCATGGCAAAAGATTAATCTAACTTGATGAGTGACCCTATTAAATAATACAAAACAATAATATATACTAATATGAAATTATATATATTTGATTGTATCTTAATTATATTAGTAAATACCTTTCTCTCACAAGATATCGAGTTCAAATCGATTCCTTATAATTAAAATCTCTCTCTCTCTCGCCCCCTCTCTCTCACAAGCATACATAATGAACTGAATTGCGCGCAAGCTAATGAAATTAAATCTAACTTCACTAGTCAATCTGCATTTAATTAATCCCGGTTTTACTTTTTCTAAGATAAGTGATTTTCGTGAACATGGCTGAACCGTAGCATGTGTGAGTTCATCTCTTGTCTTGTCTTGTGTTTGTCTATGAGGATATTATTACACGGGGCAACCTAACCTTATTGTTTGATGTAAGAAGGTTTTCTGTGTGTGTTTGTTTCGTTGTTAAAAGGAATTTGTGACTTTAAATTGGAGTTATTAAAATAAAATTTTGTAAAAAAAAAAATACTATTATAATTCACATTTTTATGTGAGAGGATAAACAATATGCGGATCTATAGTAAAAGAGTCATACTATTTATATTATAAGCAATTTGCTATATTTTTTTAACTCAATCAAATGATGATAATAGAAACAAAGATACATATTTATTTGACTGAATAAAATAAAATATATATATATATATATATATATATATATATATATATATATATATATATATATATATATATATATATATATATATATGTAATTCATGGCTTTACATATTAGAAATATTATCTGAAAATCAATATTTTTATTTTAAAAAATATCGTTCATTTATACAAAAGATAAGAAAAAAATACAGAAGAATCGGAAAAACCATTTCAAAAATTAAATGCATAACAAAGAATAAATATTATTCAAAATAGTTATGGTAAAGAAGAAAAATATTGAAAGTGTTCCGACAGATTATTCTGACGTTGTCTCATCGTTTAAAATAGATTTACTCTAAAATGTCTCAAGCAGGAGTGGAGCTCCCAATGGAATTTTTCTTCGATTCCAGCGTCTAGGACGTTCAGATGCCTTTTTCACCTACAAGAACAGGGGTGTGTGTGTGTCTATCTATCTATATATTAGTTTAAATTCTATAAATATTACAGATCGAGCAGGTCACTTTTTTATTAACAAACCTGCACATTCCAATCAGGTGTCCAGATTATGTAAGTGTTTGCACCACAACTCCACTCGGTAATCCCATCCATAAGCCCTGGAAATTAATTTACTAGAGTAAAAGTTTTATATGTAGTGCTTTTTTTATGAAGGCATTTAATTTTGTTACCAAACACATTTTCTTACAATCAAATACAGTAGGAAATGTATTGCAGCAAAAGCTATCTGTATTGCCAAAATCAACCTTAATGCTATCAATTCTCAAGGGATAGATGTCCGGTTACAATGGAGGTTTAATTTCTTAGCCAACTATGGTCATGTTTCTTTCATGGAGGACTGCTGGACTATTGTAATCCTGATATTGAAAAAGTGATGTTAAAAACAAACGCATGCCTTCCTGTTCTCTCTGCACATCAATGGAGGATCGATCCAGGAATTTTACGGGGATCGACGCCGAAGACATACTACATGAAAACATGCATGAACACACTTAACAACAACAGTAATGGCTAATTTGAGAAGAAGAAAAGTGAAAGTGTGATGATCTGGACTTAGTTGTGAGCCTGTGACTATTACCGGGATTCCATTATTAGTTAGCCTTATGAATGATGGTAGTGGGACAGGAGAAAGGGAATCTGATGCTGTAGGGAAAGAGTTCCTCATTGATGGATCATATAGGCATGCATGCATCTTTGCAAGTCGTATGCAGTGATTGCGCTCGCTGTCTCTCTTTATCAGAAACGTTCGGCAGTGTTACTGTAAAATCATCACCATCAATTATTGCTGACATCTTCTAGCATAAAAGAGGTTTTAAAATATAATCTGATATATCTTTTAAAAAAAAAAATATGAGCTTGAAATTTACACGACTTACTCTCATGTGATTTCCATCTGTAAACAACCCCAAGAAGAACACAAATCTAATTGACCAAGAAAGTTAAAAAAAAAAAACGAAGAAGAAGGATATATACACAAAAGAACAATTTTCTGATTGGCGCAATCCAAGAAAAGTTCATTGGTTTTCCGCAGCCCTTAATTTAAACCACAAGAATTTTATGTTAAATCACAGAACTCAAAGTGATGCTGCTAAATTCATGAGGCTCTCATGGAAAACGTTGGCGGAGTCTGCCATGATGACCACTTTGTAGGGACAAATTAATTGAGTGTTGTTTTCTTTTTGTTTCCCACCTGGTTTTACTTTGTTGACGAAAATTTAATGAATCTTGATAATGTCGGTGGTGACAAGTGGAATATTTGAGATGGTTCTATTTTTGGAGTCTCACGAGCATAATTCCATTCCATTCCATGTAATTGCACTGTGAAATTCCAACTCCATAACCTATTAATTTGTAGAAGCATAGCAGCATGCATGCATATATATATATATATATATATATATATAATTTGCCATGGATCATTTGAAGAGAGTTGTACATGCTTCCAAACTATTCTTTCTCTCAATTCTCAGGTATTCAGGAGGATAATAAGACATACTAGTGCAAAAATAAGGCTGCAATGAGAGCTCAAGTGTGGTGAACTAGATCTAAGATACAACTTGTCTGTAAATAATTCACACTGTAATTTGTTAACAATTTGAAGTGAAAACCCTCCAACAAGAAGTTCTTGGTCATACAAAAGATGCAAACTGCTATGACCTTTTTTTTTTGTTTCCCAAGATTAAAAAAAATGAAGCGACAGGTTTTCTTGCTTTCATGAAGTTAGGAATGTTTTCTTGCATTGATTCGGAGTGATAATCAGCTCTTATTCCTCTTGATTAGTCTAGAGTTACTATGGGCTTAATTCAATTCTAATAATTAAAATAAAGTTTAGTAGGATTGTGTAGAGATTTGTTTAGTTATTGTCTCATGATAAAAACGATTAAAAAGACGAGGATCGTGAATATAGAGTAGACATATTTTGCTATACGTGCTTTCTATTTTGAAAGTATAGTTGCTCAACTATGTTAGAAATATTTTTTTATTTATGTATTTTCAACCAAGCATTGTTTGTTTTTGTTCTTGTTCTTGTATTTATCCCTTTTAATTCTATAACGCTAACCGAACAAAACCTAACTTATTAATTAGTCACACACAGCGATATCAATGGTGAATATGAGGTGCCGTAAACAGCTAGCATGCATGCCAAAAGGATTTCTGACATTCATGAAGATCACCTACACAAAAGTGGGTCGAGTTGAAAATTCTGAAATATGCAGGTTTCAAAGATAGCGATGGAAACCTAAAAGATCCCCTGTTCCGGGAGAAGCTTCATTCATATATTGACTATTCTTCTTTGACTTTCTGGGAAGGAGATGAAGAGGTTGTCAGCGGCAGGGATAACATTAACACTCAGAAATTGGCTCCATTCTACAAAAACTCTCTGCCAAAATTTTGAGATGCCACGCCAATTAGGTCCAGGAGTGAAGAACTATCTCATTGCCATGCTATGTGGGACTGTGCACGGCACGTGCAATTCCATGATCTCTGCAAATCCACTTCTCCATCGATGGAACAATCTGGAAACGTTGGCTTCTGCACGATTGAAAGCTCAGTTTGCCTTGGATGCTTGGAGAACGTCGCGCGCGCCTTCTTGGGCCATGAGAAAAAGTTGACAGTACCATAGCAGAGACTGAATGAAAGTTCTTTTCAGGTTTTAACTGAGATTTGATCATCAAATATCACGTAGAAAAACCATTAATTTTAAGCATAAATTTAAGTTATCAAGTAAAGCTTTTGAAATTATTGTGACCGTTTACATCACAATCACAATTCACAAGCGTTTTGGTTAGACATTTCTTTGAGAGACAAAAATTTAAGGAGATTTTGAGAAATCAGCCATGGAGATTTGAGTATCAAGGAAACCGACCATCCGTCAATCAGAACTCTGCTGTGTCTTGTAACATTTTTGTATCATTTTGGTTATATATATATATATATATATATATATATATATATATATATATATATATATATATATATATAGATATGATCATTTAATATAATTTTATAAATATCATATCTTTGATGATAATTGTAAACACAATGAAAAGAACTGGGCAGGTTTGACTGTTCATTAAATAAATTTATTTAATCGTTTTAATATCAGCTTTTATGCCATAAATCAGCTGGTTAGTGTGCAAGCCGGAGCATGAAGACTGCGAGTTTAAATGATGCCAGCGACCTTATTTTCCCTTTGATTTGTGTTTTTCATTTTCCCAAAAAAAGGGTCAAAATATTATTTTATTCACATCATGGTTAATGAAGGAGTTGTTCCGTTAAGACTCTTTTCCAGTCCCTCTAATTTCAGTTTTATGTTATTTTGGTCACCTCACTCTTTTTCACCCAAGACAATCCTATCTTCTTCTTTTTATTTTGTAATCAATCGATCCTTTCCTTTATCTAAAATGTCACTAATGGTACAAAATAGTACAGGGACCAAGATAAAACTATACTGTAAGCCTCGCTGGATTGGTCTGTCACCGCTCTACAAGCAAGCCTGTGTCCCATGTAAAGTTAGATTATTTTGCAGAGAGGCAAATGTTATGACCGTAAGGCTTTTATGGTAAAATCACAGCCTCTCCCATCTGATTCGTTTCTGTTTGTTTCAAGAAAACCGAACCATTTCAGACATCATTTATCACTATCCTCTGGAGTTTGGCATGCATCTAACGTTAGAAGTCTCAATTTTCCAGGTATTTGCCGTTACCTTCTTCTGCTTACAACCTTTTAGGTTTCTGCAGAACCCAGATCCATTTTGTATCATAGAGGGTCATAGATTATTAATCTTGAGATGATATTTGGAGTATTGTGATCTGGAAAAGATCACTGTAGATGCATGTGGGGGGCTATCCAAATCTTTCCTCGTTGATCTTCTGTACTTGAATTATAGGTTTTTAGTGTTTGTTGAGTTGAAAAGATTCAATTTTTGGATTGATTCTTTAATTCTTGCTGTTTTTCATGATTCCATTTTTGTTTTTTTGGTTTCAGTAGTTTTTTCTTTTGTTGTGAAGCAATGGAATTTCGTGAAATTGAAGAGCGTGGAACTGCGAGGAGGAGATGGGAGGACATGGACATTGATATCTTGGTGAAGATATTTCATTCATTGACTGTGTTTGAATTAACTTCAGGCATTGCTCACGTTTGTAGCACGTGGCGCATGGCTGCTTGTGATCCTTTTCTGTGGAAAACTCTTGATTTGTCCATGTTGAAATCTAATTACATCAAAATCCCATTAGAGCCTTACGTCTATGTGCATGGTCATTCTGATAAGACATTGACTCGATTCTTGAAGATTTCATTGAGTCTCAGCCGGGGAAATATAACATCGTTGTTCTTTCACTGCAATCTGTATGTGAGCGAGTACCAGTTGACTTATACTGCTCAAAGGTAACTTTTTCTGGTGGTTATTTATGTTTTAAACTTTTGCTCAAGTTTCTGATAATGTCTGTGTCCTTTCATGGTTATGGTTTTATAATTGATATGCAATATAAGAGTATAAGATGATGAATATTGAATACTGGAGATTGTACACCAGGTGATTCTAGGATTGGGGTAGTTGATTATGATTGATGGGAGTTGCTGTGACCAATCTAATCAAACTTGCGAGTAGAGTTTGAAGATGAAATTTGTTAAAAGGTGGTTGATTAGATATTGAAGGACATGTGCTATTTGAAATAAAAATGGGGGAGATGTTGCGAGAGGCAAAATGTGCCTCTGATGGTTGGTTCATTCAGTGGCTCAAACTTGATGGGAGTTGCTGTGACCAATCTAATCAAACTTGGGAGTAGAGTTTGAAGATGAAATTTGTTAAAAGGTGGTTGATTAGATATTGAAGGACATGTTCTATTTGAAATAAAAATGGGGGAGATGTTGCGAGAGGCAAAATGTGCATCTGATGGTTGGTTCATTCAGTGGCTCAAACTTGTTGCAACAAGTAGTCGAATGCCCATGAAGGTCTTGTTAATATATATATTACAGGTTAGTTTCCTTTTAATGGGGTGGAGAGGCAAGGATGTTAATAAGAAGTCGATGTGTCTGATTTCATTACAGTATGATTTTAATGGAATCAGAAGAGAGGCTATTGCAAATTCTGTGAGCTGAGGAGTGGAGGCATGTGGGAATCTTGTCAGGTGAAACCTGTCAACAGAGGAGAATGAGGTGGTCAGAACTCAAAAGTTTTAAGTTAGTAATTTTGCCTCAACTAGTATGATTGGATGAATTGGATATGCCCATCTGTATCTGAGAAAAGGGATAGTTACTCCTTGGAGTTAGAAGACATGTTTGATATGAAAGGGCTCCTTAACCTTGTAAAATGTATAGCGGTTTGGTTATTGCTAAATACAAGAGTGGTTTTAGAGATATTGTCAATGTATCAATTTAAAGCAACCCGCCTTGGATTATTGAAGTTGATACTTGGCTGGTGTAAATAAGCTGTGAACTTTCAAAATAAAGGCCAGAGGTGGAGTTGTAAAACAGCAAGTTATCACAGATTTGGACCTGAGTTGAGATGTTGAATGTTCAATGTAGCATCACACTCCAGACTCAGAAACTAAGCTATACTTTTTAGCATGCTTGGTATTCAGTAATTCTATATCTGGATGAAGCTACTGGATAGATATTGAAAGTTTCTTGTGACAATACGTGTATGGAGGTAGTGGTGGATCATATGAACTGGACAAGTTCAATTCTTTAGATATGGTTGAGGATGATTTCTATGACAATTAAAGTATGGAAACTTGCACCACTGTAAATAGTTATTTGTTAGGTCATAATGCAGAGAATGGCTAGTTTTTTGCTATATTTTTTTTTTTGGGGGGGGGGGGGGGGGTAGAGGTAATAAGGCAGTTTGAAGATATAAATAAAGGGTTGAATGTATTGTTGAAACTAGAATTTGTGACTGAATAGAGATTCTAGAGATGTACTTCCTGGGTGCTCTTTTATAATTGATTAGTTTCAGGTTTCTAGTGGTTGGACATGTGAATTGGGATAGTAAAGTGGTCAGTATGATTCTGAAAGTGGAGTAGCGAATTTCACATCAGATTGTTAGCGAAGCAAATGATGGCGATTTGTTTCAGGATTCATATATGCATCAAATAGTGACCAAAACAGGGAGAAACTCATGAATAAGATCGAAGGAATGTCATTGTCTTACAAATAGCATCCCTTACAATGTTTTAAGGGATTCTAATGTAATTGAACATAGTTAAAATATGAAGTGAATGGTTTCTAAAAATATGATATGGCTTTTTTTGAGGTAGGTCAAAATATAATATGATGCTTTGTTTGCTAAAAGGCTGTATAAGGTTATGGTTGATTAGATTCAAACTATTTAGTAATCTATTCTCCCTGGAGTGTGATAATTGGCCTAGCTGTTATTAGCACAGATCCCATTGCTGTTAACTATTTATTCATAACTAGTAGACTAAGAACACGGAGGTTAACCAAGCTATCCACTATTGTTGGTTTCTTATTCAAAGGGTGTGTACCAAGTTAAAAGATGTCAATAAAGTATGAAAAAATGTTTAATGATATTTCATCTGGGGCGGTTATTGCTTGGGGTCCACTGGAAACAACTTATAAAAATAACACTGGTTTGAAGGAGTGAGTGCTTAAAGAAGTTTGTGGAGTGCTTAAAGAAGTTTGTGGAATAGTGTTGTCCAGCTGTACTACAGCTTATATGTTAAATGCGGTGTATGTAGTTCTTAGTAGCAATTTATGCTGTAAAGGGAATCACTTATTTGCAATTGTACATGATCAATGTGGCATTATAGAACATTCATCATAAAATAATGTTCCATGGAAGCATCATCACCTTACATTTGCGTTTTAATAAGAAAAAAAAAATACTTTTTTCTGCTGCAAACATAATTTTTAAAATTATAGTACTTTTTTCTGCTGCAAACATAATTTTTAAAATTATAGGACCTCAGTTTTATTGCCTAGGAACAATTATGATAAGTTGCATGCAGCAACGAAGTTTAACCCCCCCCCCCCCCCCCCCGGGGTCATATGCTACTGAATGTTACAAGGATGCCTCTAGTATTTTTTCTCCTTTTTCCTTTTCCTCTTCTTTTTGGAGAATAGACAACACTGTGCCAGGGACAATAACATTGATATAATTGACAGTTTTCCTCTGTCCAGGTGCCCACGCCTTAAAAGACTTGTTTTACCAGCATGGAATCGAGTAGAGACTGTAATGATCAAAGCTATTGATCTGTGGAAGGATCTTGAATCCCTTACAATGCCTAGCATAGTGAATCCCCCTCGTCTAGTTCAGGCAATTGCCACTAATTGCAGGAACTTCAGCGAACTCAAGATCATGGGCCCATTTGACATTTTCTTTGCTTCCTCCCTTGTTAACTATCTTCCAACTTTAAAAGTTTTGAGCCTCCGATGCTCAATGCTATATAAGGACACATTGATCTTCATCTTGGATAATCTGTGTGGCCTAGAAGTGCTCAACATATCGCATTGTCTTCTAATAGAAGTCCCACCACCTCCCGCCCCAGGAAGAATTGTTAGGCAGCTTGATAAAACTATCTTGGAGAAGGCTTCTCATTTACTCTACTTCATAACCTGCATGAGTGACACTTGCATCATGTGCCAACGAACAAGAAATGATGAAGGGCTCATGCGATGGTACAAGTACAATGAAGGGCTGTGGAAGGAAGATGAGGTCAGCTCTCTTGCTCTTTGATTTTAGCATTTTAAGACCGAATTATTGTGGGCTACAAGTTCCACCACTACATGTCCACGTATCCTTTTTCTTGGTTATTCTTTCACTGCATGCCAGGAACAGAACAAGACAATGTTGAAGGAAGTAACTAAGGGCTTTCTGTCTATTTTATGTTAGCTGTGGTGATAAAAAGCCAAACTATGGGTAGTTGTGGAGGGCCTGAAGATTTGCTGTTACTGCTGATAAATGTATATATATATACAGCTAAATTGCACTTTTTGAGTTGTTCCTAGGGCACCCTCTTTTTTTATTTATGGTGTTTGTTTCCTTTTTTGAATATATAATAAATTTTGTACCTCTTAGCTACCTCGTGAAATTATTTAATTCTTTCCCTTGTCAAGATAGGAATGTTTTGATATGTTGTCTAAGAATTTCCTTGTCTACTCTTAACCTTAGATTTGTGAAATCATGAACCTTTACGAATATTGAATTTAGGCTCATCTGTTAATATAATTTTGTCAGCTTTGAATATAAAATCAAGTGATTTATTTGGGTTGATCATAGATCTTTGTTCATTACTTTATTCAGATGCAAGGGCTGTAACTTGTGACTTGAACTGGTCTTTGTATAAACATGATTTCCTCCAACAATTTTATCTGCGTAATCGTTGAATATCCAAGTTTTTGTCATTTTCCAGTTTGTTCACCAGTCAAATTCCAAACCCTTTAAAGTCCTCGCTGTAATTGTATAATGGTGACCGACTTTTTTGTTTCTCTGTTCTTTTTCTTAGTCATAGATTGATGGGAAATTTGCATTATTCAGTTTCGTTTTCTAAAGGGATTCCCATTGACACAAAAAAAATAATAATAGAAAAGAGCGCACAGCCACCGGTTGGACAAACTTGGCTGGCGTTTGGCAACTACCGGTCTTCCAAGAACCTTGCTTGACAGGTTATCGAAGGATAAAAAGTTCAAGGCTGTGATGTGTTGTCCTGGTGACGACTTGAATTTAAAATTTATTTTCCTGAAAAAAATCTAAAAAAACATTATTTTAATTAAAAAATATTTTTATAAAACATCATGCAATACAAGTATCACTTAGGTGATATAGGTCCCGTTTGTTTCCCGGAATTCACTTTCCGGGAAACCACTTTCCAAACTTTCCTGTGTTTGTTTGTCTTCCGGAAAGTTGGTCAACGGAAAACACTTTCCGGTCAATGGAAAACTTTCCAGTCAAAGAAGAATTTGGCTTGGTTTTCAGGAAAGTGTTTTCCGGAAAATTTGGGCGGAAAACACTTTTTGAAAGTTGTGAAAAATTTAAAAATGTCATTATTTGCTAGTTATATCAAATTTGATCCTCAAACTTTTGATTGCTATATATAATTTGTTTTGAATATTTATTTTTCAATTCCATCTCTTAAAATTTAATTTTTATATTAATTTTGGTTCTTATTTTTATAATTGCTATTTGTTTTTTTCTTATCATTTTTTTATTGAAATTTTTTATCTATCAAATTTGGTCCTCATTTTTTTTATTGTTACTTATTTTATTTGAAATAATTTATAAAATGTTAATTATTATTATTTTAATTTATTCACCTTTTATTTATTTTTTTTAATTTTTAGATTTGATCTCTATTATTTTGATTATTATTTATTTTATTTGAGATAATTTATGAAATGATATTTTTTTTCAATTTCATTCTCATTCAACTTTTTAATTTGTAAGATTTGTTCCTCATTATTTTAATAAACTTGAAAAAAAAATTAATTTATTAATAAATTATTTTTCAGATCATTTTCTATAACATAAACAAACACTAGAAAGTGTTTTCCAGTTCATTTTCCATAACATTGCCAAACATCAGAATTCACTTTCTAGGAATTCACTTTCCAGGAATTCATTTTCCCTGAAATTCACTTTCCAAAAGAAAACCACTTTCCAGCAAACAAACGGGGTCATAGTGTTATCTACGTTATTGATTAAAACTAGAATTATTTTTCTGGAAATGCTGGTTTAATTTCTTATTATTAAAGGGAATTAACGAGTGAAAGCTAGTCAAATGTAATTGTTTTTTTTTAATTTTAAAACCTCCTTGTAAGAAACAGGTTCAAGACCATTTATTTGATTTTCCATAATCTCTACATAAAAATAATCATTTTAAGGTCTTCAAGAATGTGTAGATAGCTTGAAGACGCCGTAGAACGTTTTCTGCAGATTTAAGTAACACACCTTTGACTAGCCTCCATTTCTTGAGCTTTTTACCCAAATTAACACATTGAAAAGGAAAAAAAAAAAAAAACAATCTCGTACACATGAAAAAAAAATCAACTGTAATACATCTAAGTATTAAATTATATTTGAGTATTGTATTTTATCACCAGTACAAATTCAAAAGGTACAATATTCACCGATAAATCAACATCTGAGTTTTTTACATTATTTAAAGATATTCCTTCTCTAATATATTTTCCACTTGATGAATCCATACTATGATTTTTCTTACTTGAAAATATATTCTCTTAAAATATATTTCTTGGTGAAATTACTTCATTGATATCAAGAGTTTCATTCTAACTCTCAAAATATTATAATGATGACTTTGCTCGTAATGAAACTCTGTCAATCAATATAAGGTACAATTTAAACTATGATATCTTTGTAGTTCACTTGATAACAATTAGATAGTTTTAAGATATTTAAGTATAGTAAGTATAATAATAAATACTCTAATACTAGAATATAAAAGTCCATATTGGTCCAAGCTAAGAGTTTGATAAGATTGATAATTTATTTTTATTTTTTAAAAAATAGCTTTTATAATGTGTATCTTCATAATATTCTTATATTTTAGCATGAATGAGAGTTATTTATAAGTCATCAAAAGACTAGCTAAAGCAATCAGTTGGTTCAAATTAATCAAGTTAATCATTCAATTGGTTCTTGTAAATTTTTGAGTTTTCATCCATAATGAATAAGGAATCAATTATTTTGGATGAATCTTCAAATTTGATAGATTTCTATCCAAATAATTTTTGAAATGATATCAGTCTTATTAATACATGTATAGTAAAGTATATTGATTTATTTTGATTATGCTATCAAGATAATAAATAAAGAATTTATATAAGCATTAAAATGAATTATGAATCCTCATTTGCTTTGCATATTGAATATTTTCATTATTTTCTTATGAAGTCTTTTATACTTGTTGTCATACGAGCTTATTTAAAATTTATTCCCAATCAAATATATTTTTAATCTAATTTTTTATTTTATTATTATTAAAATATATAAAAACATAATCTAAAATTCAATAAATACCTTTTTAATAATGAAATTCTCTCAATTTAATATAAATATGTAAAAATAAACATTTCACCTCTCACATGTACAACGTTGTCTTCAATAACCAGTTAGTCAATGGTAGCTCAACAAAAAAATTAATGTGTAAACAAAAACATGTGTCTTCTTTGATATCTATTGAGATACCATATGGTTGCCAACAAGGTCTTGGCCTGACGGCGAAAAAAGATTTTTCTTTTTCTTTCATTTCGGGTTTAAGTCTTGTCAAGCACGCCTATCATCCTCGCGATGCCTTACTTATTTATTGGACTTGCAAGATGTTCAGTGGATCTAGGGATTAATTTGTCAGGCACCCCGGTTATTAAAAACAAAAAAAAGATATCATATGATTACAATATTTTTTTTTTAATTTAGGTGTTAAGTCTAACTCTTCTACCTTTTAATATCGATAATTAACTATTGATCTCATTAAATAAAAATTGCTTACAGTATAATTTTATTTAAAGATGTGAAAATATTATGCTTTATTTTTTATATATATAAAAAGGGAAAAAAAAACATCAAAAGCTTAACAATTTCTCAACTACACAATAGCACAATGATATTTTGTTTTGTTAACTACGAAACTTTTCCTGTAATTGAATTATTATTTTTTCTACTGTACTTCTATTGCTTAAAAATTAAATTAACTAAATAACTAAAATATAAAAGATTTAATTATGATTAACCATAATTTTTTCTCATTACAATTTAATAAAGGTGTCATCATAAGTTGTAAGCTATTAAGATGGTATTTGGAAATTCGTTTCATAAATATTTTTAAACAAATAATAAAAAAAAATTGTTTTAAATTTATTTTTCTTGTCTTTTTAAATTATTCTAATATATTGATATTAAAAAAAATATATTATTTTATACATTTTTAAATAACAAACATTAAAAAAAAAACATTCACCCAACTTATTATCATAAAAATCAATGTTATGCAAGGCATGGATGTAAGAAACTCAAAGGCATTAATGACAATTAAATTTAGAGACCGGGAAAAATGGTCCAATGGAGATCCCTAGATCTTACCAGTTCAAATTCTATATCAGTTAAGATCTTTAGAGATCTTAACTGGTTATTAGCTGTAAAATTTATAAAATTAATTAAATTATATATAAATTAATCCAAACACTTTTATTTCAAAAAAAAAAAAAGGCAAATTTTGTTGATATGAATTAAACCAAATAATGAGGTATGATCCACCTAACTAGGCCAATTAGGTAATTTTGTAAGTATCAGACATCAAAATAAAGAAGAAGAAGAAAATGGTACCATCCCAGTCCCCATCTCTCATGCGTGTAATCTTTAGACCTGTAAGGGCAAGTCCAATGGTAAGAGCCATTTTGGAGAGCTAAATCATAAAAATAGCTCTTTGAATAGTGCGTAAATGGCTTTTGAGTTGATGTGCTCTCCAATGGTAAGAGTTATTTTGGAGAGCCATTTTTTTTCTTTTTATTTTAAATAAATTCAATTATTTTATATATAATTTAATTATACAATTAATAGGAGTATGTTATATAATTAAATATTTTTTTGAGAAACCCGCCAACAATACAATTATTTTATTTATTTATATTTAAATAAAAAAAATTTAATTTAATTATAATTAAAAGATCCACAATATTGTTTTTATGCTAACTAATTTTTATGCAAACTATTTTAACTGATAAAAAAAAATCCTAATTAACAAATTACTTATTTTTTTGTATTAACTATTTTTTGTGATAACTATTATAATTCTTAATAATAATATATAACCCTCCATATTATTATTATTATTATTATTATTATTATTTATAACCCCCCATAATATATAAACATCCGCCCCCCCCTCCAAAACCAAAACCTAAAACTAATTTTCTCTCTCCCCTCCTCCCCGTCCAGCCCCCCCTCTCTTCGTCCAGTCCCCTGTCCAGCCCCCAGCCCTTTCTCTCCGTCCAGCTGGAAAATATTGGTATTTGATGTGTTTTTTGGAGTTGATTCAATTTGTCTGTGTTTTGTCTGTGTTGTGTTTTCAAGTGGAAGAATTAACGGTAATATTTCATTTTAGCTCTCGGGATACTTTTATGTAGGAATGGCTCTGCAAATTTACAGGAGCTAAAATGGCTCCTTATTTGGCTCTCCCGTTGGAGACCAAAAATTAACAAAAACAGCCATATATTTAAAAATATAGCTTTGGATGCAGGGATGGATATCCGGTTGGACTTGCCCTAATAGAACAAAACAAAAATGATATATTTTTAATACTTTTTTAAAATATGAAAATATTTTTTTCCCATATTATTAATTTTATTTTTTATCTGCCTAGAGTGATGACAATCTCTTATATTTTGATTAACTCGGACCAAACCCCCAAGGCTTAGAAGTGTTTCTCTCTAAACACAGACAAGACTATGGCTTTGGAACTATGGGAAACATTGAAAGAAGCCATAACAGCATACACAGGACTATCACCAGCAACTTTCTTTACAGTTGTAGCTTTAGGGTTAGCTGCTTATTATGTGATATCAGGTTTTTTTGGTGGGACTGATCATCAACATGTACCAAGACAACATGAAGAGCAGATGCAACCTTTGCCGCCACCTGTTCAACTTGGTGAAGTCACCGAAGAAGAACTAAAACAGTATGATGGTACTGACTCTAAAAAGCCTTTGCTTATGGCCATTAAGGGCCAGATCTATGATGTTTCTCAAAGCAGGTAAAGGTTCAATCTTTGTGGTCTTCATGGTTGCTTTTTGCTTTTGGGCTGTGGGAATTTGTGGGTTTTGTTGTCTTTTTTGGAGTGATGGGATTTTTGTGCTTTTTGGGTCAAAGGATATTTTTAGCCTGTAAGTTTTTGTAATTTTGGTTTTAGGTTTTAGTTTATTCCAAGAAATCACCTTCTTTTTTTTCCTTGTTTGACCTTTGGTGTTTTTTGTTTTGATGCTTGATCACTTTTATTGTTCCAGTGATTGATGCAATTTTTTTTTGCTTCTACTTTTTTGGGAGTTTTGTCATGAAAATTTTCAAATCTTTTTTAATGGATTGTGAGTGTAAAGTTGAAGTGTAAATCCTTCCTTTTTCTTTCCCTTTGTGATAAAGACTTGATTTTGAATGCAATATCTGGGAATTCGATAGGCTGTGGGTTTCTTGACTTTTTGTTTGTGTTTCACATGATTATCAGCAATTTTATGGTGTGGTTTGGTTTTAACTATTGGATGAGGCTTCATTCAGACATTGAACAATAAGTAAAAGGCTAAAATTTTGCTTACCGGCAGTTGTTTTCACAATCTTTTGTACCTTGGATTGCTATAAACCATAAAAAAATATGTATATGATCAAAAGTATGGACTTGACAGCTCATTTACTGCTACTAAATGAATGATATTGAGCATCACGAACATTGTGGAGGAAGGTTTTTGTTCTGTATCTGTGTCCTCACTCTATTCCATATTGGTTCTTTGTTAGCGGTGAGTTATGGTCCGATCCCTGCGCTTCATTTGAGACATTTGTGAATCTTAAGTATACCAATGTGCTCATGTGCACCTGAATTGTTGTTATGTGATGAACAAACAATGACTAGGACCCTGTTTGGACATGATCTCGGCAACCTTCTTATCCCTTTAGTGCGAACTATAAGTACAATAACATCATGCATTTTATATTCATATGACCTGGCTCCTTGGAGGTATAAGACCCAAAGGATCTGTTTGCCACTTCTTTTTTTCAGTAGCTTCTAATGATATGCAGTGGATGTTAAAATTGACAGTGAATTATAATCGTTTCAGATGAGGGTTTGATATTAATCTAGTATGAGACCATGAATTATGTGTATCCGGATACTCTTATGGTTTTAATCTTCTTTCAATACACATTCTCTACACAAATTCATGCAGAAACTTCTAAGCTTGCTACACATATATCTTACAGGATGTTCTATGGACCTGGCGGACCTTATGCATTGTTTGCTGGAAAGGATGCGAGCAGGGCTCTAGCAAAGATGTCTTTTGAAGAGAAAGATTTAACCGGTGATGTCTCTGGTCTTGGTCCATTTGAATTGGAAGCCTTGCAGGACTGGGAATACAAGTTCATGAGCAAATATGTAAAGGTGGGAACAATCAAGAATACAGTCCCAGTAACGGATGAAACCTCCACCAGTGAACCTGCTGCACAGGCAACAGAAGGTGATGCTTCTAAGCCAGCAGAAGATGGTCCATCAGATGCTGCACATGTTGAAACTACACTTGTTGGTGAATCCAAGGAAGAGTAATGCTGCCTTTAATTGCACATTTGAAGTCGGCGAAACATCCCCAATGAAGAAAGAGTTACTGTTTGAACGCATGTTTTCGGTGGATCTTGCCATTTGCACTATGTTTTAGCATCTTACACTTATCAGTTTAAATGCTCCTATTATAAACTTCTTTAATTTTCTGTCAATCAACAAATAAATTGGTTATATAAAGTGTCGATTTTAACTTGTTAATATGATTGTAGCGGTTGGCCAGCAATCACTATGATGGATATGATTTATGTGTGGTCGCCTCTTGAGCAAATCTTTGAGAGGTCTCCCGAACTGGAATAAAAAGCAATCTGATACGCGTATACTTCATTTGAAAATCTGCATAGATCATGGATAATTATTTAAGATACAGGAACCATGAAATTGAAAATCTCTTTATACCGGCGGAGTCTATCTCATAAAATCCCAATCCAAGCTGAACATCGAAGCTAAGCCTTGGAAAGAGGAGAGAAGCAACTACAATGCTTGCTGCTTCTCGTATGCATGATATGCAATTCCAAATGAACAGCCATCCAATCCCATTAAACATGAACCTCAATTTCGGAAATGAAACCAATCTTTTGAAAGTCTGGCTGTTCAAAGTGACCGCTTCCCATGGTTGGCAGAGGCTCATTTGTAACAGTGTAGACTTTTCCAAATTGTATATCTCGTGCAAATTCAGTAAGACCTGTGAACCATATTTTTGGCCAATGACCAACTGTAAGGTGATTATATGCTGTATGTTAAATGTCAAAAAGAAATTCCAAAAATAGAAATTTTCTAGGCATTTAGACTGTAATTAGTTTTACCTGACGAACTTCAATCTGCTGCACATATTTATCCCCACTGCATGTTGACTGCACTAAACTTTCTTCACCGAGACGAGCTTTGCAATTAACTTGAATGAAATCAGAGTAAAGAGCGTTAACTTCATTGCTTTGGAACATTTCTAAGTGAAAGCAGAAAATACAGATCACTCGCTGTCCATTCATTATTTATCCCATCTTATCGACCAAGAGTTTTCGTAAGCCACACTCCAGCTACACTGTATATGGTTGGGGGAAAACAATTCCATTATATAAGCTGACAGATACTGTGAGTCCATATAAATTGTATGGGGTCAATCCTGGCTCAAACCATTAAAAATTACATGAACGCTAGGAAAATAAATGCTGAGAGAACTGCATAGGGGATTTCATATTCTGTGAGATTGCATGCGTGACCAATCTGCTGTCAGCATCACTATAAGAAGGAAAATCAAAGGAGGATTCACTCTCATGATGCCCTTTGCTGTTTGGAACGAATGAATTGGCTGTCGAAGGAATTAGCCTTGATAGAGATTTTGCTCTCACCAAATCTTCCTTTGTAGTTCTCCGAATGTGAACTGTTCCCTGTGGACATTCCACCCCTTAACGGATACTCGTTTGCAATGACCCTGAGTGTAACGTTAACCTTACTCTTCGCAGAAAACTAGGTCGGAGCTGTTTGTACATGGAAAAATGAGAACAAGAAACTATGCTATCAGAAAAAGAAAAGAAAAAAAATCTGAGTTTAATGAAAAACCCTTCACTTAGTTTCATAAATACTTGTATTGGTTGTTTTTTAAGCAAGGGATGATGAAAAAACAGGTAGCTTGTTGATACCAACCCAATCCATAACACTACCATCCTTAATCCTGTCCAAAAAAAATGAAAAAAATTCAGATGTATGACAGTTCTCATACAGAACCGTCAGGATTGAACTGATAGTTCAAAAGGGTCCAGCTGTGTGACCTTAAAGCTCCTGATGGGTGGTCTATTGAAAATCTTGAGTTGTCTCTCTAGCTCCAAGTCTTCTTCCATGGATATGAAGCCTTTCTTCCTTCCATCGTGAATATCAAATCTAGCATTACAAAAGCAATACAAAGAAACAAAGATGCCCTTGTGCACAAAGAGGAGAAAATCTTCCCTTGTGCTTCAGATTTTACTGATTTTTATAGATACAACGATAAAAACATAAAATATTGTCACATGGACATACAAACAGTTTCATAGCTGCCGTGGCGAGGTTAACAGGACTGCACATAAAGAACCTGAAATCAAAGCACCGTGCATTGCACTATCAAACAACCACTCACTAAGGCAACTGTTGCATCACTGTGGTAACTCTTATAGGTAGCAAATTTCGCTTTCTTTGCGCTGGCAGTTTAAAGTCGATCATCGAGCAATCTTATCAAACTTTTATATCAAATACGTACACTCTATTTAATGCTTTGTCCCCTCTATGCAATGGCATGTCAAGATTTATTTTGTCTTGTAATTCGTGCCTTGCCGACTAATTCCGTGTTTAATACCTCAAATTGATTTTTATAATCGGCTATCAGTTCTAAAGATGATGAGAAACACATTCCTGTGAAAAAAGTTTTGGATAAACTATCTTATTTTTAATCAGTCGAAGAGATGAAATTAGTCTACTTTTGTTTTTTTGTCATATGATCCTAAAGCCTGTAATTTGACCTATCAATCTAGATAAAATTTGATTCTCAATCTATTAATTTTTAAAAAATATCATTTGCCTTTTGTTTTAATAAACAAGTAATTAACTTAACTTTACCCACCTCATCCAAGCCTTGCAATAATCATTTGGGTTTTAAAACTTAATCAAAATATATGATCCCTTAAATTAGTGAATTTAAAGTTTAGCCAGTATATAACGACAGTTTTACAGTGAAAAATCACAAGGTCATTGAAGGGCTCTCAGCATGCATCCATTACTCCATCAATCTTAGGGATCTGAGCAGCTCGAAATAAATAGTTTTGCTCCTTGAAAAGCTTGGCCTTTTCTTCTAACCTTTTTTTGAAGGGCACTTGTGGTTGTCAATTATATGAGGTAGGGCTAACAAGGAATAGAAAAATGGGTATTCATGTTTTTCAAATAGGATTGGATTGTTAATTTTGGCCCTATCTTCCTCCCCACCAAGTTGCTTGATCCCCTTATAAGGACATTAGACCTACTAAAATTACTCGAAACATCCTGTGTTTCTCTACTCGAAAACCCTCTCTTAGAACCTCCTTTTCATCATCTCATCAAGAATTAAATCATGAGAACAGCTTATAGCCCTTTACTCCCACTTCTACTTTTCAGCACAATCATGCTATCTTTACTCCATCCTTCTTCTTGTAGGCATATCAGCCGGGCTACCTATGAAGAAAAACATCAACTCAACACAGAGTTCTCTTCCCCACTTCCTCAGCACAAGCCTGCTATTGCTCACACTATGAAATTCAACAAAGATGACAAGGTCAAGAATTTGTATGCTGCATCTCATAAGCTTGTCCCAGGTGGACCTAATCCACTTCACAATTGAATGGATTTGTCGTTTGTTTAAATCTGTTTCCATGAGAAGACTGCTTTGGAGACAGAAAATCCGCTTGGTTCTTGGAAAGAATGAAAGATGGCCTCCCTCTTTGTAGTTCTTTCATTCTTCCCAGGAACCAAAGTTAGATTGGGTTGTAAAAGTACATGATGTATTTATTACTACGTTTAGTCGTGTAGTTGATCAGCTTTCATGGAAAATGGAAGCTCATTTTTGTTCCTCGTGTGTGTACAGTAAAAGGACTACTTGACTGTATAATTGTAACATGTAAGCTGTGCATCAAAGATTCAAATGATCATGTAATCCAATCAAAATTAGCCACTGTATGATCAATTATTTTTAGTTATCTTGAAAGGCTTCAAGAAAATTAACCAGCAAATAAGGTGTAATATGATGAAGAGGTAGCCAATGATCAAAGCATTGATTACTGAGAGTAGTGTAGCCAGTAGGGGCACTGAAGACAAACCACAAACACTAGGCTGGGGTTGACAGCTGACTTTATAGTTGGAAGATTCCAAGTTTTCAACCTTTTTTCTTCTCTCCTTATCCTCATGTCTTTTAACCTCTTAAGTGAATCATGCACGCAGACAAATCTACTTCTTTGTACAGCCCTGTTTGGAACGCGTCCATGTATCGGCGTTTGGAAACGTGGATGTAACTAAGTCCGTGCCCATGATTTAAGGCCTTGTTCCATCCCTCTATCTATCTATCTATGAATATTCCTAGACCCTAATTGCTGGTATAGGATGACGGCCAAATGTGCTTGATAAATAGTGAGAAAACTTTCTACATATATAACTGGAAATTTCTTGAAATTGATCACATGGATGGCTGACGGAACATCAAACAGAAAGATTTGAAATCTTCATGTTCAACTGTGTTAAAATTCTCTTGACTATCTAGTTAAGCAAAATTAAGGAGCTGTTTAATTATAATAAATTCTGTTTCAAGAACACAAGGAAAGCTCAAGGCAGTGAGTACGCAGTTAACAAGATGCATTATAACAAACCCTAAGATGTATGCTTTGTAAGATGCATGTATGCTTGTGATCAGGGGAATCTGCTCCCTTTCTCGACTTGTTAGATTCAAACCTTGAGACCACCATTCAAGAGGATTTTATTCTCTTGGATATAGAAGGTGCATGTGTCTTTAAAATCATCTGCGGAAAGGGTTTAGTTCTTGTTTAAGGAAGCAGTTCTAAGATTAAAAAAAAAGCGGGAGAGGGAGAAGCATTATAATAGTTGGAGCCCAGTTCTTGACAAGAAAGCTAGCTGAAGCCAGGTTGGTCATGTGCTGAATTTTCTTATTCATAGTAGACCAACATTATTATAGATTAATTCATGTGTCATGCACTGTTCTTTCTGCATCATCGTCAGTTTAGAGATTGGTTATTTCATTATTTTCCCTACAGAATCCTATCATATGGTGCCCATCAACTCCCTCAGCAATCCTCCTGCCTCTTCAAGATTCCAAATTATGCTTCATGCTTGATAAATCCAACATTACAAACCTGACACCACGTTCATATCTTGAAAATATTTAAGGGGTTGATCAGTTTCTATTCTATCTTTTATGCCCACTTCATGTTCAATAGCAGATAGCTACACCCTAACATCACTTCACACGGCAAAAAAAGATGTCCATTCATTTAATCTCTAGCTGTATCCATCGATCCATGCGTCATAAATAAATTGGCGAAGCCTGCACGCTGATAGATTCGACTTGGATTTATCAGTTTAATAAACAGGAAAGCCGGTCTCCTACTCTACTGTTTCTTAGTCTATGGTGATCAGGCAATGTAATTTGGCAGCATTTCATCTCGCCTTCTTGGAAGACAACACCATATATAATGCATATTTTACTCTTTTCCCAGACAAAAAACATTCTACTGTTAGAGATTATGCGATCTGCAATAAGAAACCTGTGGCATGGAGGGTCAACATCGTTAGGCAAAATTATTAAATCTAGTGGCATACGCAATCCGTATGGGGTCAGCCTAATTATTCAGGAAAGGTTGTAGACTTCTTTTCAGAAAACTTTAAATAATCAAGAGAAAGTCAGACAAAATGTTCTGCCTAGCATTAGCCCATCGACCTCTCAATTCAGAATTTATCAAAGTCTGTTTCATTTTGAATTATTTTAGATATTAATTTGATCAATGATCTAACGGCTTACATATTATTATAGAAATTATAAAACATTATATACTTTTCTCAGAAAACTATAAATACAATAAGTGAAGGCCATACTTCTGCTATACAAAATGTTCTGCCACACGTCTTCGTTTAGGACTACTTAATTTCCATTATGCCTAGTTTGCATCGCTGCACAGGACGGAACTTGAAAATCTTTCATGTTTAATTAACCTGAGAAAAACTGTACTTTTCTATTATGTTTTGAGAATCAGCTGTTGTCAGTGTTTTCGGGGAAAATACTGTCTAAAGTGTCTTTGAGTTTAACGTATAAGATGAAATAAAATACAATTAAAGCTTTAAAAGTTTACAGTTTTATTTAGCAAAAAAATAAAATCTGGAAAAAAATACATTTAAATATTATTTTGGACGCGAGGAAACCCTCCCAAAAGTATACTTTGTAACTTCAGATGAACGACTAAAATCCTAGTTGTTTCATATTCTTACAAGGAATATATATCATAATTTGAACTTAAGATCTACTATATAAATTGCAAATCCTCTATTATTATGCCACACCCTTTAAAGACTATCATAGATAGTCATACATAACTATAAAACAATCCACCAGCAAAGAAATAAAGCTAAAATTCAAAATTAACAACAAAATAAAGGGTCTAAAACTATGATATGAAACTTTGAAGGCAATTTTCACGGTCTTCAAAGTAGATCTTGGCGAATCTGAGAAGGAAACAAGCTCAAGGCATGAATAGAAGCTTGATCCAAGCTCAACTTCTATAAAAAAATATTATTGTAAAATTTAAATTCAATTTAACAGTCAATTAAAAAAACTGACTAATCATAATGCTTTTCTTGTGTTTAAAGAATCTTGTAATATAATTTTCAGTAGAAAATCTAAGCAATAAGGACGTTTTGGAATATATCAAAGTTTGTGATAACAGAATTTGAAAACTCTATTCTTTTTCTCTGTAATTTAATACTTGAGGAATCATTGCGTTACACACTGCATCGTTTAATATTATTTTTTAAAACAATTTTTCGCAAATTCAAGCTCTTTTGGGAAAGGGTTTGTTAAAAAGTCAACCTTTAGTTTTACAGAGAAGCAAGAAGCATTTGATGATTTATGAATGTCAAATGTTGAGCACAAGGGTGGCCTGGCCTGACATTGCCTGGCCACCTTATAAATAATAACCTTCGCAGCTGCCTGGCGACACATAGAAACAGCAAATCTCCCTTATTCCCTCTGCTTTAGAATCCATTTTCCTATCTATCAACCTCTTTAGTCTCTCTATCCCCACCATTCACGTCATGGGAAATAAAAATTCTCAGATGTTCCTTATTTTCCTGATAGAGTTCCTGGTACTGGTTCATGGCACCTCTTGCCGCGATACCAAACGATCTACTAGCAGTAGAGAAACAGAACATTCTTTAATGTTTCTACAGCCCCTTTATTCCATCTTTAAGGCCTCGGAATCCAGCACTAACAAGATCAATGCAGTTCACACCGTCTCGCGCAGATTTGTTCCTGGTGGACCAGACCCACATTTTACAAGCCCTTTCTTCCATCTTTAAGACTGTTTTACACCGCTAGAATAATGTAGTTGAAGACGCAGATGATCTGTTTTGTTCAGAATTATTGATTTTGTATTGAACTGTTTATCAATAGCAAGTTAAATTATGATATTCCCTCGCAGCAAGATTCTCTGGATCATGAACAACTCCTGAATTGTTTTGCTTCCAAAATCTGACAACCATTATGGGCCTAGCTCCTGTCCTGATCAGTTCATGTACACAAATCACTCCCATGTGCATCCTTATTTGTTTCTTTTTGTTCATATTCGCTGAGAACATTAGCTAGCTTAACAAGGGTCCAGTGTGCATTGGAAAATTAATCAGATATGCTTCGACAATCTCATCCACAAAACTTCCAAGAACAGCATTTATTTTCAACCCTAGAATCCAGATTGCCCCAGGTGCCCTTTGCATCAGATATCATGAACTTAGCACAATGTTTTGATCCATGGAGAAGAGAAGAGGGCTTTTGTTTTTATTGGAGAATATGATGAAAAGAAAATGAACATGGAGTTCTTACAATAAATCAAGAAGGTGAACGGGAACAGTCAAATGAGACAATCATGGAAAAATCAACCAAAAATATGAGCTCTGTTTCTTCTTCTTTTCATGATTTGTTTCTTATAAAATAAACTTGTGTACAAATCCACGTAGCCCGTGGCTTTAGTGATATCATCACAATCTTAATTTAATAATAAATAAAAACATGCACAATTACGCAAACATTATTTTGACTTTTCCATATATTATTTCAAAATGCTAATTTTGTGTAGCAATCAATTAGCTCTATTGCCTTAATTAGCTGTTTTATGTGATACACTTTCTGGAAGCATTGTAAGAGAATGCAAGTGTGGTGGGGGAACAAGTGTGCCTTTGAATTTATTTATTTTTCATTTGAAAATAATGAAATTTGACTTTTGGTAGTGCTAAGTAGTCAAAAAAAAAAAAATCCAAATGTTGTAATGATGTATTTTTTACAAGAAAAAAAGCTCACGAAAAATATTTGTGTTGATTTATACATATAAAATCATATATTTCTTATAAGATTATGATAAAAAAAATAGTTGGATCAACTTTTAGTCCTTGCACCGAGCATGAAGTTATAAATTATAATAGTAATTCTTAAATATGGTTGTGGATGTAATAAAAATAAATTTGGGTTATGCATGTGAAATTTAATCACGGATAAAGAGCCAAATAAAGATGCAACTAGATTTTTTTTGTTTTAAAGATTTCAATGAACTATTATGAAATTTGTGCATAAAGCATGATAAATTATAAGTTATTGTCCAAGTTTCACCATCAATTAAGATTATGAGTTAAGTGGGGTTGATTATGACAAAATTATTGAATATGCAATAAACATTTTACTTGAAATGAATATGTTGGAAAAAAAAAAACTTTTATGATACTAAAAAAGTAATGTGTCCAAAATCTTATATATTGTCCTATCTTGAAAATGCAAAATTTACCGAGTGCAAACACATATGGGCGTGCTTTTTATAAACTCATAACTAGATGGAGAATTGAATATGAAAAACTTAGATACTTTTCAATTACTCTGCGATTGTAAATGCTATTTATGTTTACAAATATTATTAAGAATATGACATATCATTAACATGATGTGGTGGATAGAGTCATCGTACACTTATTTGATGGTAAGACTTGGAAACATTTTAACAAGAAGTGTCCTTAATTTTCAATGGAATCGAGAAATGTACGTATGAGATTATGCACAACAAATTCAATTCATTTAGACTATTTTTTGTTTCTTATTTTTATCGGCCAATATACTCATGGTTTACAATTCTCCACTAAGAAAATGTATAAGATCAAAGTTTATGTTTTTATCATGGTGAAATACGATCCTAATGATGAGAGTAAAAATATAAATGTATGTCTTTGATTAGTGATTGATGAGTTAAAACAGTTATGGTCATCCAAATTATAGCTTATAATAAGCTAGTTAAGATCCTTCAACCTATCTAAAACTCAGTTTGAGATTGTGATTGGAGTTAGAATTGTCTAATAAACTCGATAAAATTGAGTTTATGATATCTTAAATACTATAACTAAAGACTTGTGGATGGCTTGAAATAATTCAACTATTGTATCCTCACAATTGATTCCAAGCACTTAAACTCTAAAGTTCGACCAACAAATTGAGTCTCAAAGAGTTCATCTTGTTGTTGTGATAAAATGATTTATTGTTGAGACAATGAAACATGGAACTAAAATCACACATAAGTGATGATAAATTTTTAAATTTACAATAAATATTTAATTTTAATTTTTATTTATTTAATCTAATTTTTTTCTATTATGTTTATTATATATAGAAAAAAAACATATTTTACTAAAATTATTAGCGATCTTATTGACGGGTTAAGTTCATCCATATATTATAGAGAGTTGAAAAAAAATCACTAGAAATGTCACTAATTGTTTAATCACATACTATATAATTTCATGGATAATATTAAAAAGAATATTGATGCAATTATAAAAGGTCTTTTTTATGGTAATATGTCATTTTCACTAGGTGATATACCAATATAATAAAATGGGTATTTTATTTATTTATTTATTGCTCCTTTTACATCTGTAAAATACATTGATGGAATAAAAGTTGCAATTATTTTTTAATAATGAAGTTAAATCCTTCTTTTTTTAGTATTAAAACTAAGTCTTTCATTAATCTTGCCGAGTCGAGCTATAATTTTTATTTTATTTCTTGATATTATCAAAACCTGGTTCGATTTTAAAAAAATATTATTTTATTTTTTATAATATTATTTTAATTATTACAACCGAATTTAAATTAACATACCTAAAAAAAAAAAAAAATTAACCAGATGTGACAAGCCAGGGTGGACAACTATACCATTTACAGTGGCATAATGATAAATACTGGAACTGATGGCTAAGCTTCGTTACGATCCTCTCTCACTTCAAGCCCGCCGGACCAGAATAACATGTAGGTATATACCAAAGGCCTGAAGCACATTTTCAGGCCCAAGTTTAGGTTCTTGAGGCCCATTAATATGTCACATGTCATATACTAAAGGCCTGAAGCCATATGCTTCGAAACATTATAATTATAGTATTTTTTTAAGTTTATAAAATAATAAAACAGTGTTTACGGTGCAATAAATATAAATACTTATTATTTTTTTTTATTGAAATTATAGTCAAATTCTCTTTACTGTCATAATTAACGAGAAATTAGCTAAAATATAAAAGAATAAGATAACTTTTTATACTTCATTAAATGAATCTATTTAACAGCTAACAATCAATTACTCGATAATATTTATTTTCTAGTTAATAATATACTTTTTAATCCCTAATTGTACATTATTGGTACTAACTAACATAATTAAAAGATAATTAATGAAATTATTGGAAACCTGTTATTTTTCTACATAGTTAAGCAAAAACTGAAGTTATCATAATATTATACAATCTTTTAAATAAATAGCCTAATCCAAAAAAAAATTTAAATGAATATACCCCACCTTAAAAATCACATTTTTTTTAAATAAATAATTTTTTAATTTTATTAATAAAAATTGGCTCGAAAAATATCTAAATCCCTCACGAAATTATGGTGAAATTCAAGTGTCATAAGCCATAGATGTACGGAAAATCATAAAATAAAAAATAAAAATACTATACACGTTTGTTTCCTCTATTCAGATTTAACCCCGTTTGTTTGCTGGAAAGTGGTTTTCTTTTGGAAAGTGAATTCCGGGGAAAATGAATTCCTAGAAAGTGAATTCCGATGTTTGGCAGTGTTATGGAAAATGAAATGGAAAACACTTTCCAGTGTTTGTTTATATTATGGAAAATGATCTGGAAAATAATTTATTAATAAATTAATTTTTTTTTCGAGTTTATTAAAATAATGAGGAACAAATCTTACAAATTAAAAAGTTGAATGAGAATAAAATTGAAAAAAAATATAATTTCATAAATTATCTCAAATAAAATAAATAATAATCAAAATAATAGAAATCAAATCTAAAAAAATTAAAAAAAAAATAAAAGGTGAATAAATTAAAATAATAATAATTAACATTTCATAAATTATTTCAAATAAAATAAGTAACAATAAAAAAAATGAGGACCAAATTTGATAGATAAAAAATTTCAATAAAAAAATGATAAGAAAAAAGTAAATAGCAATTATAAAAATAAGAACCAAAATTAATATAAAAATTAAATTTTAAGAGATGGAATTAAAAAATAAATATTCAAAACAAATTATATATAGCAATCAAAAGTTTGAGGATCAAATTTGATATAATCAGCAAATAATGACATTTCTAAATTTTTCACAATTTCCGGAAAGTGTTTTCCGCCCAAATTTTCCGGAAAACATTTTTCTGAAAACCAAGCCAAATTTTTCTTTGACTGGAAAGTGTTTTTGGTTAACCAGAAAGTATTTTCCATTGACTAACTTTCCAGAAAACAAATAAATATAAAAAAATTTAAAAAATAATTTCTCAAAAAATTAATTCCAAAAAACAAACTTACCTTGTATTCTCTGAAAACAAAGATCATGAAATCGCACATAAACCGAGGATTTTAAATGAAATCACACCAACAACAAACAAGTTAAGAGAAGAAAGAATTGTAATCATCATGTTATTCTACGTCACCTTTTAAATTTTAAATTATAATTATTAAATTCAACGTAAGGATTAGTCCGAAGCAAGGTTAAAAGGGCCAGCTTGAATTAATTTATTTTCTTTATTAAAAAATACTATTGTGTTGAAAAAAAATCTGAAAGAATTATTTGACCGGATTTCAACCTGAATTCTGAATCGGAAACTTGAACCCAGGATCAATTCGCTGGGCGTGCTGGAAATATTATAACTAAATTTATTTTCAATGGGATTTTTATTTTTATTTTTATTTTTTAAACAAACAAATTCAAGCCCGAGATGTAAATGTGAGGAACTGGGGTGTTACCTAAGGTAACACATCAAGACTGGTTAAGAAAGCGAGGACAGTAGACAAAACAAATACTAAAATTGTGATGGGAGGGACAAGTTTCTGCTTATGTTTTATAGTCAAATGAGAACATTACAAGTTTGGCAACACGTGGGATCCTGCAGACACTCATTTTGTCCCTGATTTTTCCCATATCCTCCTTTTCGAGACCCTTGACTCTCAGAAAAACAAAACAGTTATTTATTTAGTACAAGAAAGAAGGTAGTGGTTGTGGTTCTTTCAGTTGTCGGTGATCGCTGCAGGACAAAGACAACGGTGGACGAGATGGGGGATCCTAAATCCGATGACTGGTTGCCAGAAGGTTGGAGGGTAGAAGTTAAAGTGAGAAAAAATGGTAAAAAAGATAAGGTAATTGGTAACTGTTTGATTTTATTTATTCTTTTTTTTTTAACTAAAGATTTGGTCTTTCTGTGTTGTTTTTTGCTGTTTTAGATACGTAGCTCTGGGAAAAGTTAAGATCTTTGCCTTGTTGTTGATGATGAAATGACCCTATTGTTTTGTTGTCCACTGTTTTTGGATCTTTAGGGTTTTTGGGTTTTGTTGATGAGCTTCGTGTAGAATTAATGGAATTGAATTTATGTTTTTTTTTATGTATGAAAAAAGTTTTGTTGAGGTAAGTTTATTTCAAGCTGATGCGGCAATTGTTAATGTCCAGTACTGTGTAAGAATGGAAAGTTTGAATTTAAGTTTGGATATTATGAGATGCATGCCCATTTTCTGTGCGTCTAGAAATTGATGTGTGAATTTTTTAATGAAAGATTCAAACTTGAGCTGTGTTAAGTGAGATGAAGATCAGATTCTGCAAATTGAAGTTCTTTTGTGTTGTTGGTTATTGATACCACGAAGTATTACAGTGAATTTATTTTCATGTTATGACATGAAAATGAATTTTGAAGTTTCTGAAAAGTAAATAGCTGTTGCTTCTATTAGATAGGGCCTTAGATCAATTGCCATTTTCCATGGCTTCATTTTGCGTTTGCGTTCCCTAAGGTGGAAGCTAGAAAATAAAAACACATATAACCCATAGTTGCATTAGGGTTCATTTCTTTTTTAATGATTTTGGGAAGCCATTTTCAATGAACAAGATAAGTTTGAACATTTTAATTGTTCAGCTATACAGAAGATGTTTATTTGATTGTATCATGTTATTCAAAAGTATGGATTATGTGAAGCTTCCAAAATGATTCTTGGATCCAGTTGCTAAAGGCTTGCTTTTGTTTTGCTTAGTCCCCTGATATTTGCTACTCCTTGTTGAAATGAAAGGGTATTCTTTAGAGTAATGTTAAAAGTCTTTGGGTTACAACATCTTAAATGGTAATGGTTTATTTATTTGTTAACTACTGCCACTTGGCATAGTTTTCTTATGCGAGTTTCACTCGCCTCTTATTTAATGGAGGCATGACCATGTCTTTCAAGATATGATTCTGTTTGTCTTTGAGTATCAGCTGAAAGTTACATAAAGTAAGAATGAAGCAATAAAAAGATGTTAAATGGAGTAACTTGAATCGTGTTCCAGGTGAAAATCTTATCTTAAATCATTGAATTTATTGCAGTTTTACTTTCCTCCCATGGGTGGATTCAGATTCAACTCCAAGATTGAGGTATCTCGCTATCTCAACAGAAGCAATGACCAGCAGTCCTCGAACAAGGTCTGATGAAGCATGCTGCACTTTTGGGCCTTTTTTTGTTCTATTTTTCTTGGTTATATTATCAATTTATAGGGGGGAAATTTAATGACCAAGCAAATCTAGGTTGTAATTGAGAAGACTGTTCCAGAAGGGTTACCTCCGGGATGGACCAAGGAAATCAAAATAACAAAGAAAGGTGGCAGAATCAGAAGAGACCCGGTATGGAACCTGTACTTCCTCTTATGGCAAAACTTCCACATGAGCTCTTAGTCCCTCATATGAACATCATCCCTTGTCCACAGTCCTCTCAAATCTTTTTTCTAGAAATACTTGCTTGTCACGTTAACTTCAGTTTGCATGCTGCTCACGCAATGAAGTTAATGAGTTACTAATATAGCTCAGCCTCTAGGGATTCATATAATATTTAACTTAACCTTACTTTCTGCAGTTTTACATTGACCCTGTAAGTGGATATGTTTTCCGCTCCATGAAAGATGCACATCGCTACATTGAAAGTGGTGTGGTAGGAAGGCCGGCATTCAAGCGAACTTGCAAAGACAACAATGGTGTAGAGTTAGAAGATGATAAAACCTGTGTGGGTGCATCAATAACTAGCTTTTATTCTCACATCTTTATATATCCAGTTAATCAGATATTTTCTTCAATTGCATCCTCCAACCTTTTCATTATAAAGGTTTTTTTAGTAATTGTTTTTTGTTATTCTGGTCATTCTCTCTTTTGGTCAGTTCAGTCCTCGGATGGCCTGTCTATGGTTTGAGATTTGTCAAAATGTCCAATCTGCATTGACTAACCAGAATAATGAAAATACACGCAACCTTAATGAGAAGCTTTTATTGGTAAAACAAGTGTAACTTATTTATCTTGACACTTATTTAATCACCATTACCCATCTCCGAAATTGGAATGCTCTTTTGGAATGTGGGTTAGGCAATCTCATATATTATCTTTCTTTCAACAAGTAAATAATTGTTTGGAATTAAAAATGCCTTACCCTTCCCTATTTCCCTTTATAAGACTGAGTCAAGAATTCTAGTAGCACCAACCTTTTGCCTCTGATAGTGGAGTGCTCTTTTGGAGTTTAACTTCTGGTACAGATAGCTCTATCCCCTTCTTATGTATGTATGTCTAAACAGCGGCATAAAAACAGAAAACAACCTCACTTTTAATTTATCAACCTTTTCTTGCCTCTAAAAGTTAATGTGCTTCTTTATTGTCGAAGTGTATTAGCTTTCAGGCAACCCCAATGTGAGTATTCTTTTGAAAAGTGATGGTCTGCAAGCTTCTTCTTTCTAAACATGTTTGATCAGATCCACTTTGTATGTTCTTACTTCTGGAATTGACACTAGGGTGCAAATTACCGTGTTGTGCATTGATTAGCACTTTTATTAACATTGATGATTGTTTAACTTTATTTTCTGGTGTTAGTTAATTGGAGTGTCAATTGAAACTATTGATTGGATTGGATTTTGTAATCTTCAATTTTTTAACTTTTTTTTAGTACGTTTTCCTTTTCTGTTGTAGTCACCAGCTGTAGTTGAGAAACTAGATTTGGAAGTCAATGAAACACCGAGTTCAATTACAGGTGACCTGAGCTTGAAGGCGTATGAAATTGCAAAACATGAACAGATACTCAATTCAGCCTCTACAGGAGAGTGCATAATTGTCACTGAACATGCTTCTGAGCAGTATGAGTCAGTAGGCAAGAAACAAAAGTTGGAAGTCAACAGAACACAAAGTTTAATTACAAGTGGCCAGAGCTTGAAGTCATGCAAAATAGCTGAAGATGAACAGACACTTAACTTGGCCTATGCAGAAGAATACACAGCTGTCTCTGAGCATGCTTCTGATCAGTGTGTCTCCATAGCCAAGAAACATAATTTGGAAGTCAGTGAAATGCCAAGTCCAATTGTAAGTGACCAGACCTGGAAGTCATCTGTTATTGCTAAAGATGAACAGGTATTTGATTCAGCCTCTAGAGGAGAATGCACAACAGTCTCTGAGCATAATTCTGACCAGTGTGTGTCTGCAACTAAGAAACAACGATTGGCAGTCGAAAGAACACCAAGTTCAATTATAAGTGACCAGAGCATGAAGTCGTGTGAAATTTCTAAGGACAAACAGATACTTGCTTCAGCTTCCACAGGAGAATGCACAACTGTCTCCAAGTATACTTCTATCCAGTGTATGTTCATAAACTTCTTATCCTTGCCTAGAAAATACTGTGTATTTGCTTTCTAACTGTTTTTTGTCCTTCCTACTTTTTTCTCATTGCATCTTTCTATAAAGAGTGAGTGTAATGAGATGGAAGGGAGGAGGTTGGGAAAATAGTTCTACTTTTGAGTACTTGATAGTTATTTATAAGAGGAGTTGGATGTGTAGCTTGAAAAATTTCCGTAGGATGTCAATTTCTACAGGATTCCTGAGTGGGGGTGAGTTCTGGGGGTTATTACTCTGAATCTGCACATTAAGACCTTGTGATCAGTATGAGCTTTCTTAATGATGCAGGTGGAGTAGGAACTGAATCAAGCAGCTCAGAATTTCCTGAGGATAAGGGTTCCAGCCAAACAGAAGAGAAGTGTGATTCTGTTAAGACCTCATTTGTTAATGATCCTTCACAAGGTGTTCCAGAGGATAAACTATTATTGGAAGTTGGGGAGACAAGAAAGGAAATTAAAAGGGTCAGATTAAGAAAATCCAAGAAGAAAAATGATATCAACCTTCCTCGTCGGGCCTCAAAGCGTCTTGCTGGCATTCCACTAGCTCCGACACCAGAACTGAAGGCAATAACACGGGTTCGTCGAGCTGCAGTTGAACCAAGTAATGAGAAAATTGCTAGTACAAGTGAGCAGGCTTCCTGTCGTGATCTTGACACTGAGCTGAACACAAAGAATGCATTTGACACTTCTAAAAGCACAGAAATGCTAATGGTATCAAATGAAAGCGAGCATGGTATTGTGGATATGGAGCATGCTGGAGAGGCAGGATCAGGAAAAGTGGGGGACGAGAAGCATGGATTTGCTGTTGTTTCATCTCTTGGGAAACTCACTTCGGCAGAACATGGTGGAAAAATTGAAACTGCCAATAATAGCGGTGAGAAGCCAGGACTGCCTTTTGACCTACCACTTGAAGAGTTATGGCAAGATCCATGCATTGCCTTCGCAATAAAAACTCTCACTGGTGCATCTGTTGATTCTGATAGCATTAAAGTGTCACCAGGTTCAAGCATTAATGAATTTGTGGGCTTGGCTTCTTTGGATGAGCATGCTGGGAAGGAAGACATTGGGAATAGTGGAGATCTGTTTATTCCAGAGCATGCCAGAGGGGTTGAAACTAGCAACAATGCTGACGAGAAGCCAGTATCTCCTCTCAACTTGCCTTTTGCTGATGCGTGGTCAGACCCCTGCATCGAATTTGCAATAAAAACTCTCACAGGTGCCATTCCACTGGATTTTGATGTGGTTCAGGACTGCCTTCCACAGCAAGCTGGCTCTTTGCAACAGCAACAGCGACAGCAAGAGAGTAGTGGCTTCACCTTGCCAAATGTAGGTGAGTTTTGCCAAACTGGATTTTTATGCCAGCAATTCAGCACCTCAGAGAAACCTTCATTTAATCAAGCAGCTTTGGTAGGGCCTGCATTGCCACACACTAAACATGTTAATTTAGGATACTCAGCTGGACCTAGTCGACGCCAGCATAATGAAGAGAGAATTAATAAAGTTTGAAGATAAGTGGCCCTCTTGTTTTGATTCAATTGTACAGATCGGGAAACTTTTCTGGATGTGATTATAATTTTCAGAATAAGATCATCCAAAGTTCTCTTTAACTAATGTAGCTGTCATCAGATTTTAACTCAAAAACTGCTGTAACTGTTAGAACGTTTCGAGTTTAGTTGCCCCTGTTGGGATCGTTGTTGCTTGTAATCCATCTTTGTTCTTAGCTTGTAATGTATCTAGCTCTTAGCTCCCTCCCAAATGTTGTTTTCACATGCAGTATTTTAGCAGCTAGTCTTGTATGAAACAAAGCCTGCCTTCTGAGTTGGCTCATGTCAAGGTAGATGGGACTGTACAGTTTAATGCTAATAAGCTCCAAAAATATCAATGCGAGGCTTTTTAGACCAAGACAAGGTGTAAGAAAGTCATGAAAAGGACCTCGAACAATGAAAAGTATCAAACTGGTGTGATGGTACATGATAATGATATCTATGTGTTTTTTTCAACTAACAGTGTGTGTTTAAAGCATTAAAATGATCCTTTGCGTGGGGCGTGGCTGGCCACATCCCATTCAAACTTTAAATCCATCCTAATGATGCTTCGGGTGCGGTTAACTTCATCTTTCAGGCAGCTCGCATGCATTTTTGAAATAAGCATGAGAGCACGATAGCAATCCAACCCCTTGATTAGCCAATGCTCAATAAGCAGATGAGGAGATTCAAACATTGCAGTTGCTGCCTTTCCTAGAAACAGAGATAAAGGGTGCGTTGCCCAGAGTCTACGGAAGTCCAGGTTGAAATAAACAGAGATAAAGGGTGCGTTGCCCAGAGTCTACGGAAGTCCAGGTTGAAATAACATCCATGAATATACTGCATTTTAAGTCCTCGCGTGCCGAAGAAGCATTGGTGAACTCCACATCCAGGAACTATAAACTTGTCATTTCGTAAATAACATGTAAGATAATGTGTAGACTATATTTTCGCCCCTAGTTTTTTTTTTTTTAACTATATTTTTCTTTTGGATTTCTAATTCCCTATAAAATGTTATTATTTGTATTGCAAGGGGAAAAAAGTAATTAAAATTGAAAATGATGGGTTGAATCAATGGTCGGCCAAAATAGTCAAAATATTTCGTACCAGTTAAAAAAAAAGATAAAGTAGTCAAGGTTGTTAAAATTGCGATTTTGACACGAATCGGAAGGGGCTTTGAAAAATCGGATCGTAAGATCGGATCGTAAAATCGTAAGATCGTACCCGAATTTGTCCGTACAAAAATCGTAAAATCACAACTAAAATCGTGTGAGAAGAAAAATCGTAAAATCGTATGTAAAATATTTCTGAATACAAAATAGCATAATTATGGACATAAAACTTAATTAGTTTAGATTCATACATGATGTAAAATAACTTCAAAACACATTACAAAATAATTATGTCCCTAAAAGTTCATAAGTTAAAAACTAATAAATTTAAAACAAATCTTCAGCTGGCGTACAAGTAATTGTATATTTTTTTATGATTGTTGTATTTGAAATTAATTAATGTTATTTATTATCTTAAATTAATAGATTTTTTTAAATTATTTTTTATGCTAACTATTTTTTACGCTAATTATTATTATTATTATTATTATTATTATTATTATTATTATTATTATTATAACCCCTCCCCCGTATATATTATTATATTATTATTATTATTATTATTATTATAACCCCTCCCCCGTATATATTATTATTATTATTAATAATAATTTATAACAACCCTAACCCCCCCCGTAGAAAGTTAGTATAAAAGGGCCCTTTTACTAACCCTAAATGGCTAAATCCTTAATCTTCTTCTTCTTCAAGCCGCCGCCCACCTCATCCATAATCTCCCTCATCCTTTTCTAACCCTAAATCCTTAATCTTCTTCTTCACGCCGCCGCCCACCTCATCAGTCATCTCCCTCATCCTCTTCTCCTTTACTCTCTTCCTTCTTATTCTCTTCAATGACTATGAAAAAGAAAGATTGAAACTTGAAAGTTGAAGAGCGAAGTGAAGGCCAAAAACGGAAGAGAAGAGAGGATTTTGATTTGAGAATTGAGCTGCAAATGAAATATGTAAATGAAAGAAACGAAAAATTGAAAACGAAAGCTCAAAGCCCTGGCCGAATACCTTGAACTCGTAAAATTGGACCGATTCGGTCCGATTTTACGAGTCAACCTGATTTCGACCGAGTTTGACCGGTTTCGATTTTTCTGTCCGAGTCAACCAGTTTTATTGAATTGACTCGCAAAATCGTACGATTTTGCAAGTCAACTCGCATTTTTAATAACCTTGAAAGTAGTGTTCTTTTTGCCTCAGTTTAAATTCCGGTCTGTTCCAGATTTTCCAGCATGTTCTGGATTTTTTGGTCAAATATCAGCCAAAACATTCCGGTTTCATTTTGTTCGTTCCGTTTTGGCTAAATAGTATTTTTTTAAATAATGAATAGTTTTACAATATCAATTATATCTCTTAATCCGACCATTAGATTGAAATGAAATTTTACTAGTCTCTTGACATATTTATATATATTATATTAAAATTTTATAGCAAATTGAGAATATAATGATTTTGTGAGATTGATGATGATATTCTCATAGTATTATATATATTCGTAATTTTGTCTAGAAAAATCATTTTTTATGTCTTTTTATATTATATTACACAGTTCTACATAATTTTATGTTTAAATTTAAACTATTTTTTAAATATATATATATAGTATAATCCCGAAATAGCATGCCAAAATACTTTAAAATTAAAATATTATGTTTTAATTAAAAAAACAAAATATCAATCAAAACAATATTAACAATATTAGATGAATAATAATCCTTTTGTTCTGTGAAAGGATCAAGTCATGCTCATCATGCCCATTAACAAAAATTATGTGCGAGTAGGGCATACTTTGTATAGGTTGACGAACACTTGATCAAATAAATAAGCTTCTATAATCATTTTTTTCTATAAAAAAAACACGAGTAGTTTACGGGAAATCAAAATTGCATAATTACTCTCGAATGGAGGTGAGAATTCTTGAAGCATAAACAACACAAACATATTTACTTTAGATAGATAAAAACAAAGATATTAAATATATAATTTTAAAATGAATTTATATATTATCAAAATAATATATATTATTTATCTTCATTGTCTCTGTTTATTATGTTTCAAAACAGTAAATAAATTATTATTCTTATTTTTCATTATATTTCAAAAATATTTTTAATTTTTTTTAATTTTTCATTTTAAATCAAAAATTAATGTTTTTATATCAAAAATATTTTTTTAAAAATAAAAAATATCATTTTAATATATTTATAAAAAAATATTTTCAAAAATAATATCAACCACACTTTTATACTTAAATGTTATATATATATAAATTAAATAAATGAAAAGAAAAGAACCGCCAAAACCCATCCAACTTGCCGCCAATTCGTTGCCGTTATAAACCCGATTTGTTTTTTGCCCACAACTTGTTTGATACTTTGATGAGATTTCTCACAGCGAGAAGGAACCCGGACTAAAAGCAAAAACAAGAAAATGCAAATTCAGGTGAAATGTAGCTGTGGAGTAGAGAATTGTCGAGAATGGGTAGTAGTTGAATTACAAGGCACAGTTGAAATTAACCCTTCATTTTTTCAAACCCACCTCCAAAACCTCCAAATTGGCCAGCTTTGCAGACTTTCCTCTTCTTCTCAGGTTCACATAAAAAAAAATCAGCAAAGCTTGTGTCTTTTCAGTATCTTTTGATTCTGCAAGTAATTTTCTTACATGGTTTTGTTTTTTAGTGCAAGAATCTTAACAGTTTTGAGTAAGTGATTTTATGATGTGAGTTTTCGTTGTTTTGTTGCAGGAGAGCTATACTTTCACTGTTGGGTATCATGAGTTGACAGGGTCTAAAGTGACATTGAAGAAACCATTGTTGGTTTTGAAGAAAGTTAAAGGCTTTATGCAAGTGGACCAGAGTGATGACAACAAGGGTGACTTACCGTCGTCTAAGATTGAGTTGGATGTTATTGGGATTATCAGGCATAAGATCTTGTTTAAGACAAGACCCAAGGCATTAATATCCAGTAAGTTAATACAAGAACATGTTGCTGTTTTATGGTTTGCTTATGTTAATGCTCGAATAAGGAAGTGGGGATTGCTTTAATGAAAAACTGTGTTGAAGGGTGTTTGATATTACATTTTCATGGCCTTTTGGGTTCTTTCTCATGTTGAAATCTGTAGAATTTGTTGCAATTGAAGCTTAGATTATGCGCTAATTATAGGTGAATTTGTGAGATTCCAATGGAAAGGGGAAGTAGCAGTACACTTTTAGTCATCGTTTACCATGGATGATCATATTATTGGAGCATTTGATGTTTTACTTGTGATGCTTGCTTGAAATTTTGATGGAGTCTGTCTGAGGTATGACTCAGATTCTGGTTGAGAGGTATTGTGCTTTGAGCTAATTCATTCTATGTTTATGCAACTTTGAGGTGTCTGTTGACTAGCCTATTCTTGCTGTTTGTGTAGCTTATCTCTGTTCATTTCATAAAATTCAGGTCATCACAAGTTTCCCTTGATCTTGTTTTTCAAGTTATTTTCGTTTGGAACAAATTAGTGCTCATGTTTTTCTAGACATTTCTTCTTGGTTTTAGCTTTTAAATGCGCTCATTTCTTTTTTGTCGTTTCTATTTGCCAAAGAACTAGTTGTACAAGGCCATTGGCATATTCTTTCTTATTGCCAATACAATAATATCCTAGGGTTACATCCCATGATCCCAACTTTACCCATTCATTGATTTCAAAACTCGATCCAAGTGCTGCCTAGTCCTTCTTTTTTTGTCCTACAGAAGTATGAGCTTAAAAAGCTTTGATCTTTTGTTTTCTTATAATAGACTGAATCGTAATCAATATAATATGTTCTAGTTTCAAAATAGACAAGGAAAGGAAGTCTAAGAGCAGGTCGAAATTGCTGCTGGGTTCTTTTTTTGGCTCGTTTACTACGGTTCTTGAGAATTCGTTACCAGTCTAGATGAGTTGATGAGAGCAGTAGCTAGGATTTTGGCTAATTTGTTTAATGTGGCTGATTAGGGATAATTGTGAAACGAGTGGCTGTATTCATCATCGTGGTTGTTTCGAAGAAAATTATTATTCCTGAATTATATTACGTACCCCCCCCCCCCCCCCTGCCTGAACGAGTCTCTCCTGATTTTTTGGTAAATAGTTTGTTGTCCTGCTGATTTTGTTTATAACTCTTCTGCTCGTTTGCCTTTCCTTTTGGAACTTCTTGTATGGTTGTTCTGTCTTCAAGATATCTGTTCATCTTCATATAACTATTCCTCTGCACAAACTTAACATTTCTTCCTCCCTTTGTCTTTCGCTTCTTAGAACTGCAACCATTGGTGAAGGAAAGAGTCAGATCGGCAGACCATGCTGTTCCAAACTAATTGGCGCGCAAGCATACATGTTGTCCATTTGCAGGCTTTGCCAAGTTGAAGTAAGATGCTATTCTGGTTAACTGTGTAATTGTTCTCGAAAGAAACCGGCTTAGGATGTAGACTTTTATCCTTCATAGCTTATTCTACCAGGATGAAACTCTGAATGTCTGATAAATCAATGTAACCTTTCATCTGAATTCCAATACATATTTTTTCAGCATAATAAGAACTAAGACATTCATGAGGTGAGCGTCTTCTGAATATATGATCCCTCTGGCTTACTCAGCCCTCATGCCTGGATTAATCTGGACAGGGAAAATGGGAACATCAGGCATGCAAAAACCATGGTTATGTGGCTTATGGGGCAGCCTTCCCTTCTTCAACCCAAGACCAATATTACCTATTGTTTTTCAAATTCCATATACCAATGCGGCTGATTTTCTTTAACTCAATTCTTAGCATTCATTTTGCTCAAACAAAATAGCAAAGCAAAACCTGTCAAGGTTACCCAAAGTGTTGAGCAGAACCGTAGAGCTTATTAATATGCTACTCATGAGTGCCATCCCTTTTTGACAGCTCACTGTGTAATGCTAGACTTTCCTCATTGATTAATAGCTGATTTCATTATAAATATAAAATAAAATAGGAAAATAAAAAACAAAGAAAGATAGAACCTCGCATCTCTTGTAAGCTTCATCTTACTCCCATCATGAAAAAACAAGAGAAACTCCTTAGGATTAATAGAACTAGGCAACAAGGCACACATTCTATAAATTTGCATCTCTTAAAAACATCTTGTGGAATCTCAACTGATGAAACAGCAATTAGAATTCTTTGACAAATAGAACAAATGATATCTTGCACTCCTCTAATATCCTTGAATAAGGAAATTAATTTACCTCATTGATTTTAAAATTTGGTAGTAAAAACATTTCAAGTGGCAAATGTGGTAACATATTACAACAGCAACCTTGGTCACTCTAGCAGATATGGCGTGTTCTCCCTCCTTTGACCTGCTCCATTGCAGTACAAGAGTGTGCAGTACACTGAGCATAAATGAGAAGGCGGTGCTGCTGCAGGGGAGGTTGTAAAATAGATTGACTTCATGTAGAATCGAAGTTAATCCCTGTTTATTTACCATTGCTACAAAATGCAGGGCAAACAACTGCATCAGACACGGTCTCTAAGCACCACGGCCTGTTGTTACACCTGCACGAGCTCTTATCATCTCAGTTCTCTTGCTTCGCTCCATTACTGCCATGAGCCACTCTACACTTTCTTTGATCCCCATACTGCAATCAAATACCAATCTGTGATATGGTGTTTGGATGCTGAGATTGTTGTCAGATTTCAACATATTATTTTCTGCGCCTCCATTGTTCAGGCAGAAATTAACCTAAAGTTCTAGAATGTACTTACCCATCGTATGCTGAAACAGCTTCAAACATGTAAACCCTTCCATCCAACTTCTTAAGGTCTAGATATTGATCAAGCTCGTCTGCCGATACAGAATCAGGAAGATCCTGCCATAAAATTTATGTCCAAGAAACAAAAACTTACATTTTGATTAATTATATGCAAGATAAACAGGCAATATGATGATAGTGTTGCAGTTGGTCATACCTGCTTGTTTGCTAATATCAAAAGAGGGGCTCCTTGCAAATCATCATGCCTAAGAACTTTTTCTGTTTAAACAAGTTCAAGGTTTTAGCGCACCATTCTATTAAAAATAGTAAGCACTTGATTACTATCAAAACTATGGCCACATAATACATCAGCACATTTTACCCCAATTTAACCATAGATTGTCACTTACCCAAAGCAGATTTTGCATCTTCAAAACGGGATGGGCAAGCAGCATCAATTACATAAATCAAAGCATGTGCCTCTTCAAAATATTTTTCCCAGATTGTCCGAAGACCAGGCTGGCAAGAGAAATGTGTAAAAGATATTTCAAACATTGTGCATGTTGCATATACAGTGTTACACATCATATAAAACCGAAAACCAAAGAATATAATCACTCATCTAATTGAATCTCACGTTATGTATAGTCTATTTCTCACATAAAAGTTGTAGTAACACCTAGAGAGATCTTATGCATAATTTTCTTTAAATTAACACAATAAGCATGACATAATATATAACCACGAGTACTTTTATGATACATAAGACCAAGGATTTAAAATCTGATTCAAAGCCTGTTGTTCAGCAGAGTGCCTCCATTGCAATGGAATTGGCACAAACACAACTAAGTAAAAGCACTCAAGCTTTGCCAAGGAAAAGAAAACCCAACCTGTGTAGATTTTAGATAGTTTCAGAAAGCTGATGATGTTTTATGAACTTCACATACCTGACCTCCTAGATCCCAAAACACCAGTTTTGAATTTTCCACTTCAATACGACCAATGTTAAGTCCAACAGTCGGAACAATTCGATCAGGAGGGAGGCCTTCCAAGTTTGAGTATACTGACTTCAATTTCTCCAGCAATGTCTACCAATTAACAGACAAAAGTTGACAATAAGTGAACTTTCTGGCAGCTATAGATGAATGAAGAGAGCGATTGTGTAAAGCTTGTGATGGATTCAACTATCAAGGTAAAAGAGAAGCATTACCGTCTTCCCAGCCTTGTCGATCCCAAGAATGAGCACATGAAACTCTGTCTTACTAAACATATACTTCCAAAGGCCATAAAACAACGAGAACATCTCTGTTGTCTAATCTTGTCAATCAGACGTTCCTTCTAACATTCAAGTCTTAGAATCTTAGAAGGAACAAACCTCACAATTCTAAATAGATTCCACTCCTGATCGCTGATTAACAATCCTGAAATACAATGAAACAATTCACATTACAGAGAATTCCAACTCAATCCACTTTATCCAAATACCTCATCTATCTGTATAATCGCTAATCATCTGACTTAGGTTTCTAACACCACTAAAAGTTATTGAACGCGTAATCAAACATCACTGTTGACAAACACGAGATTCGGCAGACAATTAACCTTTCCACTACCCACTCTCCATTTGCTCATATTGGCAATTAACACTCCCCTAATCTCTGCGCTTGCCATCATTGCAATTGTCAAAAAAAGTGGCCATCTAATCAAATGAAATCACATTCCCGTTTTCTTTTTATTACATAACTAAAAATCTAAACTTCCATCTTCAAAAACCATAAAGATAGATTAAAATCACGATCTAGATTTGAAAACACTAACAAGAAACTGAGTCACGTGTAAATCTCAAGTTCCCACCACAAAAACCATCAAAGTGAAAGTGATCAACAGTCAAAAGCAAACACAAGCTTGAAAATTGAGAGAAACCCAGTTGCTTTTTGACATCGAGACTCACAGACATGACAAAAAATCAGAGACGCGTGCATGTAAGAGTAAAGAATCTAACAGTTTGGTGCAATTGAAAGAGTGAATAATAATAAAGTGTTGTTGTTGCTGCTGCTCTGTTGTGCTCCTGCTCAAATCCACAGGTGATTTCAGAGCTTCTATCAATCTTTTTTATTTTGTTTATTTTTAGGTTATTTGTTCAGTAATCTTAGGTCATGTTTGGATGGTTATAAAGAAGGGATCATCAAAACCGATAAAAATAGAAGTTCTTCTGTTTAATAAGCGGTAGCTTCATAACTGACATTACTGATTTTATTTTTTATTTTGGTATTTTTTTTTAAAAAAAAAACATAATTCGATTTTATTAAATTCCTTCATTTATAATTAGATCTTAAATCCATTATTTATTATTAAATAATCCCCTAATCTAAAATCCAATTTAAATAAGGTTTTATAATAAATTAAATAAAAACTTATCGAGTTAATCTAATAAACCAATAAATCATTTCATGGTTAATCAGTTCAATCAAAATAAATTTTAATTTTTCAAAAATAAAAGTATATTATTTTCAATTTTCTTATGAAAAAATCTTAAATGTTTTAATTTTCTCTAAAAGCTTTTTTTTTATATATTTCATTCAAATTTCAAGCACATAAATAAAGAAAATTATTTATTATTGTGATTATGATTGTATTTTTAAAGTGTTTTTTATTTAAAAATTATATTTTTTTATTTTTTAAAATTTATTTATGATATTAACCTATCAAAATCATTTAAAAAGAAAAAAACCTAATGAAGATAAGGACAGGGTAGTATCGGAAACAGAAATGGTTGAAAAATGATAAAAAAAAAAAAAAAAAAAACAAGAAAAAAAAAACAAATTAAAAGCCGAAACGAGCAATCAAAAAATTGCTAGCAAAGCGGAAGACAGCAGAACATTTCACAAAAAGGTACCGATCTATCTTCTCTTTCTCTCATTTTTCTTTTCAATTTATTATTATAATCACCTTTATTAATTTCTATGGAATAATTACCTTATTTTATTGATTGATTCCCATTATGTTTACATAAATCATGCACAATCTGTCATTTTTCCTAGAACCAGAAAGAAATTTTGGTTTTTCTGTGTGGTTTTTAATTCTAATGATCTGTTTTATTATTTAAGTGTATGTTTATTCTGATTTTATCAAGAATTTGACAAATCTATTTGTCTTTGTCGAATCAGGTCCATCTGCATCTGTTTCATAGCTACCACGAAGATGAAGTAATTATTTCAGTTTCCTTTTGTTTGCATTCTTGCTTGCTAGTATTCTCAATCTTATTGAATAAACAAAAAATGACTTTTCTTTTCACTAGTTATCTTTGGATGTTTGAATTATGATTGTAATGATAGGAATCAGCATGCTCTTATTTAAAGAAAAATGGGTTTTGGGTTTTCTCCTTCATGATTATAGAATACAGTTTATGGGAGTTGTTTATGTAGAGTATTATTAGTGGTAGGTTCTTTGTAAATTGCTATATTTTGATTGCTCGCGAGAGAAATTGGGTTTTCCTTTTTGTTTTTTTTCTTAATGATTTATACTGTCTTTGCTGTGTAGACATGTATGTTTTTATTTAGCTGTGAGTTGCTGTAATATTTGTATTCATAGTGTTCATATTTATGGGGGTGATGGACAGGGGAGTAAAATGGAACGAGGATAATCTTGGGGAAATTGAAGCAAATAAGCCTGTGAGGCAGAAAATCACTGAACCCAAGACCCCGTATCACCCCATGATTGATGTCGATGATGGTATGTTGGTCTCTCTCCTTTTTGCAATACCCGTATTTACTTAGCTTTTGAGTGTCCATCAATAGTAAAGTAGTGTTTTGCTGGTGTTAACCCTCAAGAGTACCTATATGTTGGAATCAAGCCTTTATAAATTGAGTTTTGCCAAGTATTTCCCAAATTTTAGTTTGATTACTGGATAAAGCGTTTTCAAAAGATTTTCTGCTTTGAAAGATTTGGATAGGATTCCCTGTATGCTCTTTGATTTTTGTAGGTAAAATATGTCATCTTCCTAGACACTAGCTGAAGGTTATATGCTGGTTTTTTTTTTTTTTTCCTATCTTAGATTCAATCTCTCCACGGAGGGGAAGCTTTAATGAGGTTGTTGAGGATGCAATGAGTGCAGAAGAGCTGCGGTCTGCACTGGATATTATGGCATCCTCAAGTACAAACCCAACTCGAAAATCTGGTGGTTGGACATCATCCGAGGATGAGGTTGATCCTATGGAGCAAGATGAAGAAGGTCCATTATTGCATATTTGCACTTAAGTTTAAGCCTTTTCTTTTTACTTTAAACTTAAATTCATAGATTGTATAGACAACCATACAATCTTTGAACCAGCATTGTATTATTTCTTTCACTATTGTGCTGGCATGCCATTATCCAGTTTTGATCCCATGAAAGTGGGATTCTGTGAGAGAATTCTTTGAAGTCTGTTTCTTCTACATTTTTTGCATGAAGTGACTGCTCTGAATGCTTGACCCTGCTCTCTTGTGGTTGCAACTTGCGAGAATTTAGCATTGTACCAATCATTTTTATCATGTATATTAATTTCAAGGGAAGGGATCTGTGAAGAAACAGAAAGTATCGGATGCTTTTTTATCTCTTTTTTTACCTTATAATCTTATGTTGAACAGACAAATTTTAGACTCCATCATTCATCTCATCAGCAACTGGAGGATGTATATGTAGTTCACACATGAGTTCTCTTTGGTTAGGGTTTCACCTTCACCATTGTATATAACTATTGATTTTCTTTGAAGCTTAATATCCCTAATTCATGTGCATGTGGGTAGGGTTGTTTGCACTTTCCCTTTGTGCAAAATCTTTGCAATCTTTTTGGCTCTCTTAGTATGTATATTTCTGCAAGCGCCTCTCCTTGCTCGAGATTAGCGATCTCTTCAAGCAGCCCTGTATTTTCTTTTCCTTCTTTCCCTCTAATGTTGTTTTAATAGTTCTGCTTATATTAGTGCATTCCCCAGCATGATTTTGATGGGCTTTCTTTGTTCCTCCGTTGTCAGATTCTGAAACAGATAGAAGTTCAAGTTTTAGGGAGCTTAGACGAGCACATTATGATGAGTTTCGGAAAGTGAAGGAACTAAGGCGGAAGGGTTCTTTCCTAGAGGATGAAGATGATGGAGAGAATGTTGATGAGAAGGAGGGCACTTCATCATTAACTGCTGGTGTGAGGGATATAGAGATTGAAGAAGGGAGTGCAACTTCACATAAAAATTCTTCACCTCCAGCTAATGGGGTTTAGAGACTATTAAACCAATTTGACACTTGAGAAGCTGACTGTCTTGGCACTTTCATGGTATTTTGTTGCAAAACAAGATGTATTTTACCTTATCTCAAAAACAAAGATGTAACCTTTCCTGATTTGTATGTTTTCATGTGTGATTTTACCTGCAATTTGTAAATAGATTTTGTGCCTTGCATTGTCAATTGTCATGAGACAATTTTTTTGTGTTTTCTCTTATGGATAATTGAATCTTTTGTTTCTGTTGGCTTTGGTAGTACTGTATATTCTCTTGTAAAGTGCAAAGGATGAGCTCGACTGACTTTTTTCCGCTGTTTATGACAGGGTCAAAGTTGCCCTAATCCTTTATGGGCACCTTTGCTCGACATTGTTTTTTTTTACTTTATTATGAGAGGGCAAGTAAAGATTGCGAGAAACAAAGTTACATGGCTGAATAATTAGATTCTGATTGTTTGTTTTTGATATATATATATTATTTTGAGCTGTAATTTTTTTTTCAAAAAATATTATTTTAATTTTTTTTTTGTTTGTTTATTTTGAGCTGTATTTTTTTTTTCAAAAAATATTATTTTAATATATATATTTTTTTTGTTAAAAAAAAAAAGCAAATTACCAAACTGTTGGCACTCGCAACTGAGAGTAACCTATTGTGGCAACGTTAGGTCCTCCCCTGTTAGGGTTCGCTTTCGATAGAAGGGTGGTGATGTGCTTGTCCTTGCAATTGGAAGCTGCTTATGGGCCGTGCATTTTCCTTACTCTATTCACTTCCTCACTCAATCCAGTCCACACACCTTTCCTGCTAGATATCCCTTCATCATATGCTGTAGAGCTACAAAAAAACGGCAGCAGAAAAAAAAATGGGGAGCGAAACCCTTTCGATGTCCTCTCTAGCCTCACAAATATGCAACCATGTAGCCTCCATCTTTGCCAAACCCACTGACCCCCACCCACCACCGTTAGACCTCATGGTCACCACTCTCACTTCCACGGCGGCCCAAAATGGTCGTGTCTTCCTCTACGGGGTTGGTAGGGAGGGCCTGATGCTCAAGGCTCTATGCATGAGGCTGTCTCACCTTGGCATCTCCACCCACTTTGTCTTTGACATGACAGCCCCGCCAATCACTTCAAATGACCTCCTCATAGCCTCTGCTGGACCTGGAGGATTCTCTACCGTCGATGCTTTATGCTCGCTCGCAAGATCTCATGGTGCTACGGTGTTGTTGTTGACTGCTCAGCCTGAGACAGGATCCTGTGTGAAGCATGCTAGTGTGGTTTGTTATGTGCCAGCACAGACCATGGCTGATGATAAGGGTGATGGCGATGGCGAGGAGGAGAAATCCAGGCCTTTACTGCCTATGGGAAGTGTTTATGAGGGGGCCTTGTTTGTGCTCTTTGAAATGGTGGTTTACAAGTTAGGCGAGGCTTTAGGACAGAGCCCTGAGGCCATTCGATCTCGCCATACCAACCTTGAATGAAAAAAGTAGTATGTTCTTCTTTTTTGTTTTGGATGGTAAATTGGGTGTTTGGGATCGAGTGTTTTCTAATTTAAGAAATTACAGCATAATGAATGAATGTTATGAGAGAAAACTAGTAGAGGTTTGCTTCCCTTTTTACTACCATCTAGTTCTTTTTCATATGCCTTCTGTATTTTTCCTTGTTTCGAGATTGCTAGTTTGTTTCTGGAGCGTTTGCAGAAGAGCTAATTAAGAACCCTTTAGTTTATACTGCAAAACAATACGATCATCCAAGTGGAAAAAGGGATCTTATTAGCTTTGGATTGCACTTGCTATGGAAGGAAGGCATTGGCTTCCTTGTGATAGCAACAGGGACACACTGTGCAACACAAGGGTTTCGATGGTTAGACTAGGTCTCAGCCCAGTTATAAATAACACCCCACTTCAAGCCCTAGCCTGTACTACTGTCCTTGCCTTCCATGACAGATCTCTCCCTCGTGCATCTCATCAAGAACAAACAAGCACAGGCTACATTTCCGTGCTCACTTGTTACGAGCCTAGCAAGTTTCTCTCTTTTTTCAACCCAAATTTCGATTCTATCTCGTCAAGTACAGCCCAGGATAACGAGTTCCAATCACTTAAACCACCACCAATTGGGGTAGAATGCTTCCTGTAGAGCCGCTTCAGCGTTAATGGCTATCAGTTTAGGCACATCGATCGATCCTCTGATAAATACCAGGATCTGATCAGCCCATGGTTGCGTCTCTTGCTCCTGCTCCGTAACCAAAAAGCTCTTGTCCGGCGAGGCAACCAACCTTTATCATCTTCATTAGGAGAATGAAAAGTGTTTTTGTTTAATATCTTCATTATATCCTTTGAGGATCGATATTGTTTCGTTTATTTTTACAGAGTTTCTTTCCAGCATTTTTGTTTCTGCGAGCAGTTTGTGATTTGTTCTAATTATAAATTTAAAAATATTTAACTAATAACACTATGATTTTATCTCAATGCCACTAAAATTTCTTTCTTGAATCTTATTTAAAAATAAATAAATTATAATTTATGTTTTTTTAACCACAACGGTGCTATCGTGATATTTAACAGAAACAAAGACTGGAAATGAAATATCATGTAATACTTTGCTGCTTCTATTTTCTTAAAAACTATTATTATTTAGGGTTTTATCCTGCTCCTGCCTCGCTTTCTGCAGGTTCTTCGTGAATGCCGATATGCAGGCTTTATAAATTTACTGCTCGTGAACAGTTTCTGAGACTGGAGCATTTTCTCAAACACAGCAAAATCACGTCGTCGTCAGTCTTACCTTTCTCTGTGAAGAATCGATCCGCCTCCCATGCCGGATCATGGATGCGGTGCTATCATCATCTCTTCAAAGTCATCATCATGTTCATGGAGCAATGTGGATTGCATACAAACCCTCCATTAAAATGGGTCCACGTGTCTCTCAGTCGCTTCTTCAAGGTTAGAGATATACATGATGAAAAAACTCACTGTGAATTGCTGCTTCGCTTCCGTGTTTTAAACGCAGGATGCACTCCTGAACAAGAAGACATTGACCCGCCCCTCTACAGTCTTTTTATTATTATTTATTTGATTATACTATATATTTATTTTAATATTCATAGAGCACTGTGGAGAATATTTTTTGCTATGAGTTGTGTCATGGCATTTATGCTTTTTTTAAATGTATTTTCCCTCTAATTATTTAAATATATATATATATATATATATATATATTATGATTTTTTTAATGTATTTTCCCTCTAATCATTTAAATACACACACACACACACACACACACACAATTTTGCCCATGTTATCATTGATTTTTTTATTTAAATTAGACAAAAAAAAATAGTTTAATCATTTTTTATCACTTAGCTTGAAAAATTATATCTAATTGAGAAGATATTCTACCTTGGTTATTCAATTATTATTTTTTTTTGTTAATTAAAGTTGACTAGAATATATTTATAAAGTTTTAGCTTAAATTCTTTTATATATCTTTTATTTGCTTCTAGATTTAATTTGACTTTTGATCAATTGAGACTCGTCCATCCAATAAGAGAATAGGGGCAGGAAAATAAAAGTCTCAAGTATTCAATCCGTTTATTTGATGGTTATTTGTCCCCACATTTAAGTTAGGTTACAAAGTTTTTAATTATTTTTTTGTTATTTAAAATAAATAAATAAAATATTTATATTTTTCAATGCAGTTGTATGTTTATTATTTAATCTGCAGCAAAATTAGGTTGAAAACTAGAACTATGCTTTGTAAAAAAGTCTCGGGGGTGCATTTTCATAGTTTTTTATTTATTTAATAATCGGAGTGTTCAGGTTAGTTTACACACACCACAACTAATCTTCAGACTCACTGTATATCCTGCAAATCTAGTAAATATATAAGATACCATAGGGTAACAAATATGCATGTTGTAACTCAAACTCTAGTATAGAATAAAAGAAAAAATCTCTTTAATTGACTTGCGGTGGATTTTCATAGTTGACTGCTAAGGACATTGCGATACATTACGAGAAAAAATATGCATATGCTTGATAAAAAATATAAAAAATGATAAATCAAATAAAAACATCTAATAATGATCGAAGATCTAAGTGGTATACATACTTATCTATAAAAACATAAGATGAATGTATATGTAATTGTTTTTATTTTATGATTTTTTTTTATTTATTTTTGAAGGTATTTATGATTAAAATCTATTATGCATAAAATAATTAGAATTATATAATAAAACACTATTTCATTAAATAAAATTATAGCATTTTTATAATATAATTAATTATCTAGCAATTTATTATACAAGAACCTAATAAAAAAATATTATTATATTTTTAGTATTGTCTTACCAATGAGTTCTTACAAATATTTTCTAGACTGACTTTGTCTTTTAATTTCAAATAAAATACCAAGACATGATTTTTAATATTTTTATTAAAACTTTTTAGATGCCTGTGATAAAAAAAAAATGCATGCTTTCGGTTCTTTTTAAGGAAATGGATTAATAAGGAATGTTGTTTAGGGATTGTGATCGGAAAATATTTATAAAATTATTTTTTTTATTTTTTATTTTAAATTAAAAATGATGTTTTTAGATTAATTTGATGTGTTGATGTTAAATTTAATTTTTAATAAATAAATAATATATCATTTTAATACATTTATAAATGAAAAGCACTTTAAAAAATAAACGCAACCACACTCCCAAATAGATATTTAGTCGGAAGAGAATTTTCAATTATTCATATTTTTATAAAAAAAAAACAATTAATTTCATTTACTTTAATTAAAAAAAAAAAAAAAACTTGTTAGTAATGAAACAGAAATATCTCGAGGGAAAATATGAATAAGGAAAGAATACTTTATATAATAATACATATTTTTTTAAAAAAAATAACATGAATATCCATTTTAATGAAAATGCATGTCTCCGTCGCGAACCGACCCCAACCGCTACTGCTGTCTCGTGTCGCCCATAATCACGAGTTTGCAGTCCAATCAAGTGAATTGCCAGATGAATATCACCACATGGCAGTCTGTGATTAGTGTAGGCATCGAGCGCCACGTGCATGGGGGTTCCATCACGTGGTCCAGTAACAACCAAGGCAAAAATAAAAGGGCTTGGACCATGCAGGCTCGTGTCTCTTGGCTCAACAGACGGTTGAGGTGGGTAAAAAAATTTGCAGGATACACAGATCACTATATATTATAATATTATAATTATTATTTTACTTTTTAATGCGGCTCAGTATTAGACATGGACTCAGAATTATTTTAGATTTTTTCAAGAGATAATTTATTATTATAAATATGTTGGGTTTATTTTTTCAAGTATTTTTCACAGTAAAATATAATTTTAGTCTTTGGTGCAGACAACAAACAATTGTCTCCATAGGATTTTTTTAATTTTTTATATTGTTATGCACAGTAAAATAATCATAATATCCTCTAATAAGACAAAAATCAAGAGTTATCAGTAAAGTGTTATTGGAATTTTAGATTTTTTTTAAATATATAAATACCGATATGCTATCATAAAAAAAAAATACAAGAGTTCATTATAGGGGTGGTTAGGTAATTTATTATTTTTATTTTATTTTTCCACATAATACTCTGGTCGCATATGACAGATGCATTGATAGCTTTTGGCCTCATACTTCTTTCAGGTGGCGTGTGCTGCATTATACAGTAGTTAAAACTGGCCTCATGCTTCTTTCAGGTGGCGTGTGCGGCATTATACGGTGGTTAAAACTATCTATCCGGCATCTCAACGGATACGGCACCATGTCTTATTTCTTATGGTGGTGTGTGCGGCGTCCCGCTGTGGTCAGAGATGTGATGGTGATCAGTTATTTTTTCCCCTTTCTCTCTTTGGTAGGGTAAAGTACACCGAATTCCCTTTTGTTTATAGTATTTTCATTTTAGTTATTGATCTTTTTATTGTTTTGTATGGTCCTGATTTTTGTGATATAAGTTTTAATTTGTTTTAATTTTATTCTTGAATTAAAATTGATTATATATATTGATAACATTTCAGTCCATTTTCTTTTAATTTGAGGATTGATTTTAAATCCGTTAATATTTCCTGTACAAAAATTTGGATTTTTTTTCAATTTTTTCCTTTGATTTAAATTAATCATATGTTTTATTTTTATCTCAGTTCTTATACTTTTAATTTTTTTTTTATATACATTTCTGAAACAATCCCTATTTTTATCTATGTTTATATATATATGCTCTTAGTTTTTATTTATAATTTTTATTTTTTTGTTGAGATTTTATTTTTTTAATTTAATCTTTAAACTTTAATTTGTGTTGGTGATCATTTGAAAATTGATATTTTTTATTTTTTTCCTTTGTTCTTTTTTTATTTTTATTTATTCTTGAAGTCAAATGATTTTTTTAATCCAATAATATTTATATTTTTTTTATCATTTGTTTTATTTTATTTGTTTGCTCTTTTGTTTGGAATTTTAGTTTTTTTTTTTTACCTTTTGAGGTAATTTTTTTTTTCATTATTTATGCAATAGTAACAATAATTTTATATTTTTTTCGTTAAAGCTTTGAGTTTTTTTTTATTCCTCTAAGTAATTTAATAATTTTTATTATTTTAACAGTAATAGTAATAATAATTTTAGTTGTTACAATCATGGTAATAATAGTGACATTATTAATCATCATGATAGTAGTGATTGTAATGGTTATAGTGCTTGTGATGTTCATAACCATGATTTAATTGTAATAATAACCATAACTCATAAAATAATATAAAAATTTCAGTAATAACAAAAACAATTCTAATAATGATAATAATATTAATTATTATGTCAATAATACTAATAAAAATAATGATATTTTATATATTTATTTTTTCATGAACAAGGTGTTTAAAATGATGATAACAATTATTTTAAAGATATTTTTTTATTAAATTATATATTTTGATATTTGTTTAATATTAGCGTCTTAAAAAATATATATAAAAATAAACAAAGTTTGTTTTTGAAAAAATCTCAAATTAATTTATTCTCAGTGTTCTGACTACTTTTAATATAAAAATATGAAGAAGAAATCTTAAATAATAATAATAAAATATATTTTTTATAATAATAACAATAGTGAGAATGATAGTATTGCCAATAATAATTACAATATTATTTATTTATAATAATAATTGTAACAAAAACTATAATGCCAAACAAATTAAATTGAATATTAAATCTTACAATAAAAATCTCAAATCTTAATTGCTGTAGTGCTCTTTAAATATTGCTCAATGTCATGTTCGATATTCTTCAATTCTCAAAATTCGCCACTTTGGACTTAGGAGATAGTATTTTCATTTTTAACATGTTCCTAATTCCAAGTATTTTTTTTTATTTTAGATATTATATATATATCAAAAATGTTTTTTTTTTTTATAATAAAAAATATTATTCAATATATTTTTAAATAAAAAACACTTAAACAATATAAACTAGACTCTCAGACAATCACTGTATATCATTTCTAGTAAACCAGGAATTGTTGAAAGAAAAGTCAACATTAAAGAGTTTGACCATGAGAAGAAGAAGAAGGTCAGAGGTGTAAATTAGAAGAGGAAACAAGGGTCATAACATAAACACAAACAAAAAAAGAAAAAAATCAAACCCACCAGGAGCATACCCTAAAACTCCAATATTAGATTTTTATGCGAAGGATTCTTTCTTGCCGCCCAAAAATATCTCTCCTTTTCGGTTCCAAGCCTTTGATCTTTTTGCCCCCCAGATATTTTCCCTCACACGCTCCCTCTGTTCCCCCCACCTCCTCGACTACCCTAAAAGCAACCGTACTCTCCCTCTCCCTCTCTTTTTTTATCTTCAAAAATACTTAATAATAATAATAATAATAATAATTTTTTCATTTGGTTGTGTCCATGAATTTTGAATTCTTTTTATTGGAGCACTTCAAATAAAATAATTAATTTATTAATTAAATACAATATTATTTTGAAAGGAATGTTTCTTATATAAAAAAAACCTTGAGTTTGAAATTAGTTGGTGGATTTAGATGATTTTAAACTCTAATAAAAATAAATATAATTCAAATTATTAATGAGGTTTGGATGGAAGCACCAACAATACAACCATGCAAGTAGACTATGGAAAAGAAATCATAAAAAGATAATTCAAAGATGGAATTAATTGCATTCCACAATGCCTAATAAATATAAAAAATTAATAATTATATAGGTGAAATTAAAATAAACAAGATCTATAAAGATATGCGTTTCATTAAAAATTTAATTGGGGATTAAAATACAAAGAATTATATGAGTTAAAACTTTGAACGAATACTCTATTTATTATAATTCCTATTTAAAACACACGTGTTCATTTAGGAAAGCGAGTACAGGCTCTAGCGTCAACAAGCGTAGCCGCACGGAGAGCTCTTAAAGAATAAAAAGCCACCCTATATACCACGAGCTCTATATATCCAGGCATGAAACCACTGGCGAAACCCCAAAAATCACTTGAAATTGCAACTGCAGCAAGAAAAAGTCCCACCCACAAATCGTTTTCCCGGCCGGTGACCCCAGCAAGCTGATTTTTCCGGTGGCATGGAACCTAACATGTCCAGCAACAGCAACAAAACTGAACATACCTGGACAAATGAGGAACACCTGCACTTCTTGAAATCAATGGAGGCATCGTTTGTCCGTACAATGCTTGAAAACAATAGCCCTATCCTACGTCTCGACCGGTACTTGCCGGACAGTTCAGAGTCAACTCTTGATCTGAAATCACAGAGAAAGAAGAAACATGGCACCCCAGGTAAAAATAACAACACCCTCTGGTTTGTTAGCTGCACCTGAGGTGCATTTTAGCAATCACCCTTTTGTGGATTTTTTGAGGGTCTTGATCAAGGTTAATCATGGTTTGTTTGTTTTGTTTTGTTTTGTTTTAACTACCGGTGCAATCTTGACTTTTTTGTTAAGGATATTTAACGTTTGCTCGCTGGAGTTGATGATCATTGATCAACCATGCTTTTCTCCATATCATGTTTTGTATGTTTTGGTCATGTTGCGTTAAAAAATGAGAGTTTCTTAATTAATTAGATATGAAATTGGATTAATTTATGACTTGATGATGGAATGTAAACAATGGGGATGGTCATGAAAGTGGTCAAAGAAGGATATGAACTTGAATGATTTCAAAAGAAAATACTCCACCAGATTAAGCCGATAAAGATTGTTTGGTTCACTGCTAAGAAACGGGAAAATGATTTTCCGTTGCTAAATCTGTTTTTGATTTTAAAAAAAAAACCATGTATACACATTTCGCTGTTAAATCAACAAATGAACTGTTCCGTTGCTAAAATCTTATGCTAATAGCCATTTTTCGTTGTGGTTTGTATAAGATTCCGAAATCAAAAGAAAATGTTGCTTGATTGTAGAGAAAGGGGGGGATTTTTTTGAGAGAACTCAATTGAAATGGTATAATAAGGGTGTAGAAAGATGGAATAAATTGTGCGCTGAAGGTGGAAATTAAATGTGGTTTGACAGGCGGTGCTGTAAAACAAGGAAAATGTATCGATTATGCCTTGGAAGATATTTGTTGGGATGGTAGATTCATCGATAACTACCTTTTATGTTCTTTTTATGCACTTTTGGAGAGTTAATTATATTCTATGTGTATATACTGGGTTTAGATATTGTTGGTCCATCAAGAACAATAATGGAGGGTAGAGTTGAAAAGAGATCAACAAGGAGGTTTCCATCCAACCATAAGCATTATGATCCTTCGCAAGATCAGGTAGGTGACACCCAATTGCTAACATGTGAAGAAAGTAATGGTTTCTTCATGCTATGTATATTTGCAGTGTTTTTACTATTTGATCATGTGTTCAGATGGATAGAAATAATCCTACCCTGACCCCACTTAAGATTAATGTTCTTATGATCAAAATCATGCTGATGAGTTGTTCATGTGTCCCTACAGGTGGTCCCACAGGCTGATATCAGAACTAATGATAAAGATGAATGATAAAGATGAAAGAGACCTTCCTAATGTAGCAGTTGCACCTCCCATGGCTCCAGCCAACTGATGAAAAAAGATTCTTCTTGTAGTAGTGGTCTCTTTTCTTTTCCATGTTATGGTTCCCCCCCTCCTTTTACTAGTAGCAGCTTGTTGTAATCTTAGTGTAGCATGAATGCATCATTTGCATTACCGTGTTATTACTGTTGCTGGATGCTACTAATTAATATACAAGACGAGGGCCATTTCATGGCTAATTAGTACAACGGTTGCTTCATACGCGCGCGCGCGCACACATGTATGATGATTATGGGTGTGTCAAGATCCTTGGCAGCCTGTAGGATCATGACAGAGCTCCTTGACTTTTGTTTAGTTTTTTGATGGAGTATTCGTCTATAATGCAAAGATATTTTATGGTTGGACAGAGATTGTTTTCAGGGTGTTAATTAATTGTATATATTGTGTGATTTCCTTTCCTTCGAGTTTAATATATATACTTTAATAGTAAAAGATGAGGAGTGGATGTAAAAGGGGATGGAGACAGGCGACAAGGAGACTGATATCAATCTTCGACACCTTATTCCAACCTTATCTTTATGATAGAGTTGGTTGCTTGATCTTTTCATAAAATAATGCACGTCTAGCTAGCTGCTGGTGAAGTTTTCCAGGCAAATAGTTGAGAGCGCTGCACCTTGTTCTATGTTTGAGTACTGGTGATCAGAATGCAACTGGTGATCATGATCATGATCATTTAGGGGTCGCATGTACGGTGGTGATCGAGCAGTGAAAATGAACAGAGACTTGAAAGCGCTCTAGAGAGCCAAGTTCTTTGTACATGAACTGATCTTCATCTGCCATTTCATAATTCAGAAACCAAATTGGATCGATATTTTTGCCTCCCTGGCTAGCAGGCCAGGTTTTCCATCACATCACTATTTGCACGTGCTGCTTTTGTGGAGGTTAATTATGTGGGTGTCTGAAGAGAAGCAAATCACGTGGCTGATTCATTATGGCAAATACAAGATGATGAGTGCTCTACTTGCATGGTCTTATCTCTTCAAGCTTCGAGGCAGGCATGGCTTCCGTGGTTTCCTTCCAAGGATTAATAAAGGTGGACGAGAGCATGCACATTCCAAGTGTTGTTGACTTTCCAAATGTTGTTGACTTCACCAAAGGGTAACCTTGTTTTGCAACAATGAGCTGCAGAAACACAGATATTCACCCTAATCTGATATATATAACATTTCTTCAAGCCAAATAGACGGACACATATGCCATGGTCATGCATGGGGTGGAAAGAAATGGAGAATGGTGTTATAAGATATCTTCCTGTTCCGTCATATAATTCCTGTGGAATATAGACTTGCTCCGGCAATCTAATGATTCCTTAATTAAATGATTCATGTGATATTGAAAATCCAAATTAAATACATAGTAATTGCATTTAAATTATTTTTACCCCCTTTGTTGAGATAATTGGTTAGTTACAAATTAATTAGTTAGTTACAAAATTTGTTTGTTACATTTCAGTTGTAATCATTTAGCATAGAATCTCAATTAGTTGGTCCATTGAATTGAACATGTATAAAAGAGACAAAGTGTAAATATTAGAAGTGTGGGATTCAATTGAACATTGAATAATAAAGTATTGACAAATCATATCAGAGCATGAGAGAAGGGACTAATTGAGAGAAAGAGAGAAGCTTTGAGAAAAGGGGATAGGTAGAGTGAGAAAAAGAGAAAACTATATTCAGAGACTGAGATTGATCCTTGTGATTCTCAAGTCTCATTCGACCATCTCGAGCTTCAGAATCACTAATTCAAGGAAGAAATTGAGGTCCAAGTTGTAGAAGAGTGAAGAAAAACTCTTGATTCAAGAAGAAATCAAGAGATGAGTCACCAACTACAAAGAAGAAGAAGAGTGAAGAAGAAATCCTTGAGTATAGAAGAGATTAAGATCCATGATCGACAACCACCATAGATTGTGAACTTGTAAATAGAGAGAAACACAGTGAGAGAGAGAAACACAGAGAGTAAGAGAGAGAGTGAAATGAAAGAAAAAAATCACAAAGAAACGAAGAAAGTGTCTACCTTAGAGAAATTTATGCAAGCAATTATCCCTAGATTCCACAGATACTATGACCACCAGTCAATATTGATGGAAAATTTCTTAAGGAGTAAGGAGTTGTGGACTTTGGTTGAAGAAGGCATCCCAACAACAACACGGTGAACCAACAACAAGTGAGGGAAAATGAAGGATTATAGATGAAGCCAAGCTTAAGGACATGAAAACAAAAAAGTTCTTATTCTAGGAAATTATTTAAAAGATCATAGAGACAATCCTTGATAAAGGCACATCAAAAGCAATTTGGGATTCAATGAGGCAGAAATACCAGGGGTCAACCAAAGTAAGACGAGCACAACTATAAGCACTGAGAAGGGATTTTGAACTCTTGAGCATGAAGGAAGGAGAGAAGGTTGACAAATATCTCTCTCGTACTCTGATAGTGGTGAATAAAATGTGAATCCATAGAGAGCAGATGGATCAGAGTGTGGTAGTTGGTAAGGTTTTAAGAACTATGACCTCAAAATTTAATTACATAGTATGCTTTATAGAAGAAACAAATAATTTGGATTCAATGATTATCGATGAAACTACACGACAACCTCTTAGTTCACAAACAGAGAATGTCAGAACACAGAGAAAAAGACCAGACCCTTAAGGTTGTTTATGATGAAAGAATAATCAGAGGAAGGGGCAAGAGTGGTTTTGGTACATTTAGAAGAACCAGAGGTAGAGGAAAAGGACGAGGCAGATCACAGTTCAACAAAGAAGTGATCGAATGCTACAAGTGCCACAAGTTAGGGCACTTTCAGTATGAATGCCTGGAATAGGAGAGGGGATCACATTATGCGGAGTTAGAGGAAGAAATGCTCCTCATGACACATGTTGAACTACATCATGCAAAAAGGGATGAGGTATGGTTCCTAGATTCTGGCTATAGCAATCACATGACAGACAATAAATTGTCGTTTATGAATCTTGATGAAGGTTTTAAGCAATATGTTAAGTTAGGAAATAATTCGAGAATGAGGGTGATGGGGAATGGAAGCATTAGGATGGATGAAAAATGGATAACACAAATTATTTCTCAAGTATACTATATTTCTGAATTGAAAAATAATTTGTTGAGTATTGGGCAACAACAGGAGAAAGGATTAACAATCCTAATAAAGAATGATCTATGTAAACTATTTCATCCTTCTAGGGGGTTAATAATGAAAAGTAAAATGTGTATGAATAGGATGTTTGTAGTGTTAACCTCCATAACCCCTAGAAAGCATGTTGTCATAACCCCTAATAAACATGCTTGTTTTAAAACTATAGCTAATGAGGAATCTCAACTGTGACACTGCAGATATGGCCACCTGAGCTATAAAAGGTTGAAAACCCTATATTATAGAAAAATGATAAAAGGGTTACCTTTACTAAAAACTCCAACTAAGTTGTGTGATGGGTGTTTGATGGGAAAACAACTTAGGGACCAATTCCCCAAGCAAAGCTAGTGTAGAGCCACAAAAACATTGTAACTGATCCATGCTGATATTTGTGGGCTAATAACCCCTGCATCTCACAGCAAGAAGAGGTACTTGATTACCTTAATTGATGATCTTTCAAGGAAGATGTAGGTGTAGTTTCTTGCTGAAAAGTTAGAAGCATTTATCAGCTTCAAGAACTTCATAGTATTGGCAAATAAAGAGGCCGGTGAAAGTGTTGCTTCTTGAGGACAGGCAGAGGAAGGGAGTTCAATGAATTCTGCACAAACAATGGAATAAGCAGACAGTTCACAGCTGCTTATACTCCCCAGCAAAATGGGCTTACAGAGAGGAAAAAACAAGAATATCATGAACATAACTAGGAGTACGTTGATGGAGAGAAAAGTGCTAGAGAAATTTGGCCCGAGATAGTCAATTGGACTGTGTATTTGATGAATCGTAGTCCAACTGAGGCAATGAAGGAGAAGGCCCCTGAAGAATCTTGGAGATGACAAACACCTTTGGCAGACCACATCAAGGTGTTTGGGTGCATTGGATATGTGCACAAAGTTGATCAGACAAGATAAGAAAAGCATAAAATGTGTGTATTTAGGGCTAAGCAAGGAGTCAAAGGTGTATAGGATGTTTAATCGAGTCACGAAAAAGATTATCATAAGAAGAGATGTAATTTTTAATGAAAGTGAAGGTTAGAACTAGAGCAAACTTGAAACTGAACCTAGAAGTAACACACTAAAATGGGGGGAGGATGAAAAGGAAGAAGCTGGAGAAGCCACTCCAAAAGGTGGAGAAGTAAATGCTCAAGATGGAGAAACTCCATAAATTACACAAGTTGAGCATGGGTACTAATGAAGGTGTACAAGTAAATGAAGTTACACAATATACTCCAGCAGAAGCTACTGCTGCAACAGGGATAGCAAATGCAAATACACAAAGAGATCATAATGAGAGCAATGCTGGGGGATTTAGCAGAAGAGAAAGAATAGCGACTAGAGAACCTGAATGGATGAGAGATCATGTGTCAGAAGAGGGACTGTCTAATAGTGAAGAGGACCAGGATATGGTCATGTACACTGAAACTGGGGACCTAAAGTCATATGAAGAAGCTATTGTTAGTTACACATGGAAGAAAGCCATGTAATGTGAAATAGAAGCTATAGAGAAGAACAATACCTAGTTTTTAACCAAGTTACCAAAGTAGGCTATAGCGATAGGAGTAAAATGGATTTACAAAACAAAAATGAATGAAAGAGGTGAAGTGGATAAGTACAAAGCCAGATTGGTGGTGTTGGGGTATGCTTAAAGGCAAGGAATTGATTACAAAGAAGTATTCGCTCTAGTTGTAAGATGGGATATTATTTAGGTGATCATGGCATTGACAGCTCACAATGACTGGAACATCTATCAATTAGATGTCAAGAGTGTCTTCTTACATGGGGAATTAGAGGAGAATGTATTCATTGAGCATCCAAAAGGGTTCATAAAAGATGGGGGAAAAAGACAAAGTGTTAAAACTCAAGAAGACATTATATGGGCTAAAGCAAGCCCCGAGGGCATGGTACAATAGGATAGAAACATATTTCCTCAAAAAAAGGTTTGAAAAATGTCCTAGTGAACAAATACATCTAAAGAAAGGAAAATGCTGATTGTTAGCATATATGTGGATAATTTGATCTTCACAGGCAATGATGATGCATTATTCAATGAATTCAAGGTGTCAATGAAGAATGAATTTGACATGACAAATCTGAAAAAAATGAAATTCTTCTTAAGAGTTGAAGTAATACAAACCAGTAAAGGCATCTACATAATTCAGAAGAAGTATGCACAAGAAATATTACTAAAGTTTGGGATGAAAAACAACAATCCCACTAAAACCCCGATGGTGCCTGACCATAAATTGACAAAGGATGAAGGAGGAATCAAGGCTGACTCAACTCAGTATAAGCAAATAATTGGAAGTTTGATGTACTTGATGGTGGCGAGACCTGACTTGATGTATGTAATAAGTTTGGTGAGTAGGTATATGGAGAAGCCCACTCAATTGCATATGATGGAAGTTAAGAGAATATTACGATACTTGAGAGGCACCATTGAGTTGGGAATTTGTTATCATAAGGGAGGAGGGACTAATGGATTGCTTGCTTACTTAGATGGTGATTATGCAGAAGATTTGGATGATAGAAGAAGTACATCAGGATACGTATTCATGATAAGTTCTGGGGCAGTTGCATGGAGCTCTAAGAAGCAAGCAATTGTCACTCTTTCAACAACAAAAGCGAAATTTATATCAACAGCAGTTTGTGCATGTTAGGCTATATGGTTGCAGAGCGTTCTTCATCAGCTAAATTGGAACCAAACCAGTTGTTTAATCTGTTGTGACAATTGTTCTACGATCAAATTGTCCAAGAATTCAATTATGCATGGAAGAAGCAAACATATATCGATCAAATATCACTTTCTTTGTGATCTATCAAAGGAAGGAGTGATAAAACTGGAGTATTGCAACATACAAGAGCAAATTGTTGACATCATGACCAAGCCTCTGAAACTTGAAGCATTTGTGAAACTAAGAAAGCAACTTAGAGCATGTGATATTCTAAAGGCTATAAATTGATTCAGTTTAAGGAAGGATATGTTGAGATAATTGGTTGGTTACAAATTAGTTTGTAAGTTACTGTTAGATAATAATATAAATCATATTCTAGGCTCGCACCCATCAGCTTAAATATTTAGGTGAGATGATTCATTAACATGATATCAGAGCCTTGTTGACCCAGCGGTCAGGAATTCAAATTTCACCACCCCCATTCTATTTGATAAAAAAAAAAAATCAAGCACAAGATAATGGGGGCTTGTGCAAGTTTCAAGTCCAAAAAGCTTTCACTTTAGGAAGTGTGTTAGAGAATAATATAAATCATATTCTGAGACCTCCCCTATCAACTTAAATTTTTAAGTGAAATGATTCATTGACAGTTACAAAATTTATTTGTTACATTTAAGTTGTAATGAGTTAGAAATCAGTTAGCATAAAATCTCAATTAGTTGGAGCACTGAATTGAACATGTATAAAAGGAGCAAAGTGCAAATGCTAGAAGTGTGGGATTTAATTGAACATTGAATAATCATCAAGGATTGACACCCTTCCCTGCTTAATAGTTACTGAATGGTACGGAAATAAATCAATAATATTGTAGGTATCATGGTTAACATAATTCATCTCTGTTTATAATAATTTGCTTTATGTTTTTATTATCTTGTAAAGCCTCGTTATTTTATTTAATGCTCTCTTAAAATGACTTTTAAGCAATACCATTTCAGAAAAATAAGTGACCTAAAAATTATTTTTTATTACTAAATTTAATTCCGATTGTTATTAGAAAATAATTAGCGTTGTTTGGATCGAATTTCTTCTTGTTTTTATCCTATTATATAGTTTTGATAATGTACATGGAAAAGAAGGTCATGAGAAGTGAGATACATGAGATTAATTTATACCCATCTCAAGGCCCAATTTAACTTCCCATAACTCTGCCTTCGTCGCCTCATAGTTTGATTCTCTAATCTGACCCATTTCATTAATTTATATGGTTTTTTTAAAAAGAAGAAATTTATTTTAAGAGGTTGTAAAAGAAATAATTTATATTTTAATGATTTTTTTTTAAATAGTTTCAATATATACAAATTTATAGAAGAATACTCCACATTATAAAACAATTAATTGTTATTTGTAATTTTAGATTTGAGTTTTGTGGTTGTTAATATGACGATCACTGTAAACTTACATGATCGTTAAATTTTGATCCTGGAGAATTAGTCGAGTAGCGCACAAGTTGATTTGAACATATATGTTAATAAAAGACTTAGAATTTATTTTTTAATTATATTATTTATTTTAATATAAACAATTTACGAAAAATATATAATCGTAGCTAAAATATAAATGGGTAGAAAATCAAATTGAGAATATATTTTTCAATTTAAGTGCACAGCCAGGGAAAGAAGAAAAAAACTTCTGATAAAGGCAAAAGCTAGCAACTGCCAATACAAGCACTCCATGGTATCCAAACAGCCCTTAGCAGACCCTAAAAACCAGCTTTGACATCTTCACCAGCAACTAACAAAGAAAACCTTCCGTTTCCTTAAAGCGCACTCTCCCTTCCTCTCTGTCTCTCTCTCTAACCTTAAAAAAGAAGAAGCAAAATGTTTCTCCAATTGTTTCAGACATACAAGATTCCAATACTCCAAGCCACACTCTCAATCTCACTCTCATTCCTTCTCACATTCCTCAAAGTTCCAATCTTTTTCCTTCAAGGCCTTCACACTTATATCCAACCAGAAAATCTCGGCCAACAAAATGGTGGCGGCGGCATCAAAGCTGCTATTAGAAGACCCTCTAGTTCAGATTCAAGTTCTGGGCTTGACGGCTATCAAAATCTGTCTTCAAAAACTAATAATTCTGAGGTCAAAAGGAGAAACTTTAAATCCAAAGAGAAGTTAGAGTTTGATGAAAATAAAGCTCAGATATTTAGATTGAAGCTTGATCAAGGTCACCTTCAAACTAGACTGTATTTCGGTGATTATTGGTATTCTTTTGTTTACTCATTTGTTGCTCTTTCTTGTTTCTTGCTTTATGAGTACTTTGGTGAGGTGAAAGATCATGGGGTTTTGGTTAACGGGTCTTTGATTCCTGTGATTTTAGCGTGTTTTGTATTGTGTAAAGTGTTTGTTTCGCTGGCGAAAGTCTCTTATGAGAAATCTGCATCTAAGAAGTCTGAGAAGCAATTGAGTATGATTTTTGGTGTTGTGGGGTTTGTTTTTGGGCTAATTGTTTGTTCTGGGATTGCAAGTTCTGTTTTTGACTTTGATTTTGGTTCTCTGGATGGGTTTGGGAGGGTTTTTGTTGCTGTTTTAACGGGTTGTTTCGCGGGGTTTTTGTACATACCTGCTGGCAAGAATGCAAGGTCATTTTGGATTGGAACGGATCAGATTCGATCTAATTTGGCAATGATTTATTGTGGATGGTTTGGTAGAATGATTCTGTATGCCAATTATTTGTTGGGTTTTTTCGCGGCATTGCTTTGGATCAATCCGTTCGCTCAAATTCTTTATAGCAAGAACGAAAATTATAGTTATGGAATGTATTCAAATGGCAGTGTTGGAGAAGCCGAGATGCTAGCCGGGAATGTGGGATTTACAGAATCAGATTTCAATAAGTTTAGGCTTTGTTGCTTGTTGCTATCAGGGATCTTCCAAATTTTGGCTTTAAGACCAAATGTGCAAATGTATTTGAATGAAGCTTTGCTATCTTGGTACCAAAGATTACATGCCAGCAAGATACCAGATTTGGATTTTAGTAGAGCCAAGGTGTTTCTGCACAATCACTACTTATGTCTTGTAGTTTTGCAGTTTTTCACGACGCCAATACTGCTACTTCTGTTTCTTAGCTTATCTCAGATTGATGGGGACTCCATTAAGAAATTCCATTTGTGGTGTGATTTCATTCCTTGCACTGCTTTTGTCAAGCAAGTTGCTTTGTTCATGGCATGGTGGATTGTCTTTGTCTGGACAGCTTTCACTTCAACAAGCCTCTTCTTTTATCGCTGGGGCACGTTGTATGTTTCTTGATGACCTTCATTCTTTTGTGATGATTTTCAATGGTCAGTCCTAGACTGATTTTTTTTTTTGTCCAAATTTGAGTTAAGAGGGTTCCTTTTCTGTAACAGATTCTGCTCTCTTTAATATCTGATAGTGTTTTCAGACGTTCTCTCCTCCATATATTCATTTTCATCCACTCTCTGCTGCTGCTGCATCTTCTTTTTCAAATGGAAGGCCGAGTGGGCTTTTTTTTATCAGTACATCAATTGGTAGCCTTCCACATCCCGTGATCCCGTCCCACTTATGATGTGAGTGCCAAGTGGAATTTTAATCTCTTCGCATTCAGTAGGGCTAACCTTCCTTCTGACGTAGATGTAGATTCCAGAATTTCAACTAGTAAAGATGCTCAACAGGATATAGATAGGGTTAAAAATATGAACCATTAGAGATATGAAAGAGCATTTACCTCATGAATGGGATTGTTTGTCTCCTATCTTGGACTTTATCGTTGATATCGTCCTCAAGAAAGTGACTACTCGCAACATTCTGCGAAGAACAGGTTGTTTGATAGTATATTATCAGATAAAACATTCATGGTCCAAAACTTTCCATCTAACAAGGGCCAGATCTGGATCCTGCACACGGGAACGAAAAGGATCCCCCTTCTGATTTCAGGAAACAACCCAGGATTATCTGGCCCTTCTGATAAAATTGAAAAGGGAAGGGAAAGGTTGACTTGCTGAGCCGGCTGGATTTAATAAACTTGTATCAGTAACGATGAAGCTGGTTGGATCATTCCAAGATAAACATTCTAGTAACTCCATACAGCTAGACAACTACATCAAAGACATGACCCCATTGACAATGTCATTATTTATTTATTTATCACAGTTTCAGGCCTGGTAATTGGTAGAATTCTTTTCTTTTCTTTTTAATTTCCCCTAACATCGTAGAAAGAAAAGAAAAAGAATAGTCTTTGGAGTTTTCTAAAGCACGAGGTCGATGACTTGGTAAACTTCACAGTAGCTGGTCAATTAAGTTACGTACCAGCTGGGGTACGTCACCTGATTTTATTTATTTATTTGTCGATAATCTTAAAAATATACTTCCAATTCTAGTAATTTAGCAGCAGCAATAATAATAAAAAAATCATAATAATGTTATGGGACTTCGATCTAAGTGTTCGAATGAGTTAATTAAAATTAAATCTTATTTTAGATTAAAAATATAATCCTAGTTGAGTTAATTAAAATTATGCATGAGCTTCAATGCAAAAATAAAATATTATTTGACTAATTATTGTGGTTAAGTGAGATTATTATTCAAATCAATTCAGCTGGCCTGTGAAAGGTATGGACTTGGCCGGTTTAACCACTGATTTAGAAATGTGGTTGTTATTGTTTTTTAAAGTGTTTTTTATTTAAAAATATATTAAAAATAATATTTTTATATTTTTTAAAAATTAGTTTTGAAATTAATTTAAAATAAAAAAATCAATTTTTTTCGTAAGAATTTTCGAATAGTAAACTCCCAAACACCCTTAAAAAGGACGGATGAGAAGAAACATTTTCTTCTTTGAATATTAAATATAAAAACAAATAAAAGAATATTAGTTATCTTAAAAAAAACAAAAAACTATATTTTAATTTTATGGGAAGTTTCTTGAAGAGACGTAACGTACTTTCTCGTTCTTTCTACCCTCCGTCCATTATTTCCTTCGCTTTCCTCGCTTTCCCTTCCATAAAAAATCACCTCAACAAAACGGAAGCTTCTCCACCATAACTAACGGAGATGGAGCCACCGTTACCAGTGGAGAAAAACAGGGGAGAAACTCCAACAACCCCACTAGCAGCAGCAGCAGCTGGAGGAGAAACATCAAGATCACTACCAACACCATTTCTGACAAAAACATATAAAATAGTAGATGATCACACCATTGACGATGTGATTTCATGGAATGAAGATGGTTCCTCTTTTATAGTCTGGGATCCAAACCTTTTCTCCAGAGATTTGCTCCCTAAGTTCTTTAAGCACAGCAATTTCTCTAGCTTCGTTCGCCAATTAAACACTTATGTATGCTTTATTTTTTTTTTCTAATTTTTTTTAATAGAAATTAAGCAAAGTTGTAATTTTGTTATTCAACTTTTCTTTTGGGTATATTTTGCAGGGATTCAAGAAGGTAGTGGCGGATCGATGGGAGTTTTCGAATGAGTGTTTTCGCAAAGGAAAAAAGAATTTGTTGTGTGATATACAAAGGAGGAAACTGGTGGCGACAGTGACGCAACTGGTGGCAGAACCGGCTGCGGTGAAAGTGATAAAAACGTCGTCGAATTCCTCCTCGGATGAGCAAGTAGTGATATCGACGAGGAGTTCCACGCTGGGTTTGTCAGTGGAGTTGTTAGATGAGAATGAGAGGTTGAGGAAGGAGAATGTGCAGTTAAAAGGGGAGTTGACGGAGATGAAGAGTCTGTGTGGTAATATTTTTAGTCTGGTGTCGAATTTTGAGAATTTGCGAGAGGAGGAGGTGAAGGAGTTGGATTTGTTGCCGACGAAGGAGTACGGAGGGGCGGGAGCGAGGATTTTTGGGGTGGAGATTGGTGTGAAAAGAGCGAGGGAAGCAAGTGGGGATGTGGAGGATGGGATGCAATTGCGGCTGCGGCAACCGGGTGGCGGGGTGAAAATTGAGGTGAATGGTAGCTGTCGAGATGGAGATAGATAGTAACGGAGGTGGTGGGGATGAAGATGCACCGTATCATGATCAACTGAACAGTGAACGCCACAAGGCGTAGTTAATCAAAGATCCAATCAGGCTACGTACGTCTCTCATTCAAACTGCGTTCTGCTTTAAGCATCTTATAAAACTGTGTTCTGCTTGAAAAAGCATCTTTTGACAACACAGCGTTACTGTGTAGACAAACAGACATGCACTTAGTAGAACAGTAACAAGTTCTTCAACCCGACATGTCCGATTGCTGTCATATTCCCATGGGATAGCCCTAAACACATCCAAGAAGCGGATTACGATTTATAGGGGACACTGAAGCATGTGTTAGATTAGATTAGATTAGTGTAGATGGAGATGGAGCAGGTTTTCATCTGCCCGTTTTCTGTTTGATTTACTTTACTTTCAGCCTTGTTAATCAGAGATTGTATTCTCCTTGCTTTTCCTCCTGAGAACATGGAATCTTCTGATGTTGATGATTCTGTGCGAGTTGTGATAAATACTGTGTCGTTCGTTGTGATAAAGATTGCAAGTCGATAAGCGTCCAGAAGAAGAAGAAGAAGAAACGTTTGTTTATCCTTTTTAAAGTGTTTTTAAGTTGATTTTTACATAATTTCGCATGCTAATATCAAATAAACCAGTGCCAAATTATGAAATAAGCTCAGAAAGATTAGATGAACGTAGGGTTCGAACAGATGCTGCAGCTAGAGCATGCGTTGACCTTGGCTGGCTTCAGTCAACCATTAAGGTTGTGGCTGTGGTTGCATTGATGGTTACAAACAGGAGATATTTTGTTAAGAAAATTACAGCACACAAGCTGCTCATAATTTTTTAAAAATGCAGCAAGCTTGTGAAAGTCTCTAAAATTATGAAACTTTTTCATTACAAAAATTGTTTTTTTTTTTTTTTTGGACAGAGATCCACGTGTACCAAGTTTTTATTTGACTTTTTCTATAAAAAAAAAATAACTTAGTTCGGTTGAAAAAATAATATAGGTTCTAGAAATATTAAAAAAGGAGAACAATTTGAACACAACCTTGTTTTTAAATATTAGTTTGAACACAAAATTCAACTCAAAGTTTAACTCATCTCCTTTTATGTTCTTGCCCATTTGGGTGCTCGGAAGTTTGTTCGAAAAATATTTTTGAATTTTTTTTTAATTTTTTATTTTAAATTAAAAAAATCTGGTGTTTATAGATCATTTTAATGTGTTAATATTAAAAATAATTTTTTAAAAAATAAAAAAATATTATTTTAATTTATTTTTGAATAAAAAATACTTTAAAAATCAACGGCAATAATATTAAATTTCATTTTTTAGACTTTTGGATCTCTATAAGATTTAAGGTTAAATTTATATATAAATTAATTTGCACGAGACTTTTGACTAAATGACCATTATTTTCAATAATGGTTAGGTAAAAAACCAATACTAAAAGAATATAATTGTATTTAATCCGTATTATTTTCCGAATGTTCTTCTTACATGTATTATTTCCCCAGAACTTTTATCAATTTGTGTTAGGGTAAAATACCCCATTTATTTTTATCAAACAATTTTTATCAAACCATATTGTCATTATTATAATTATTATATCTAACTTATAATAGGATCCACGAGCCATTATCCACGCTCCGTCACTGGAATAAACTTTTTTTAACAATGAAGTATAATTATTATATCTAACCTATAATTATTATTTTTTTAACTTTTTTTTTATTATATCTAATTTTCATGACACTATAAATTTAACAATGGCGGAGAAAATGACTGGAGATTGCACATTTTCTAAGTCTGCAGTACCAGATGGTGTTTGCTGCTTCTTTAATGGTATCAAAGATGCTCATAAAGTTCCTGTAACAGTGACACTCAACTCTGAAACTGAATCTATGGACTGAACTAAAGATTGGATTAGGAAAACATTAAACTCTTGACAACTTCAGATTCTAACACGTCCTCCTACACATGTTAGGGGGTTATTATAAAAACTGACTTGATATGAACACGGTCACTGATAATTTACACCTACTCATCTTTTATCCCTTTCAGGAACTTCAACACTTTGAGCATAGTAGGTCTATTTGCAGGATTGTCAGACAGGCAAACAGCAGCAATCTGCAGCACTTGAAGCATCATCTGCTTAGAATCTGCACTGAGAACTGTTGGATCAAGAACAGCAGCAGCCTGACCCTTCTTGATCTTTTGAAACACCCAACCGACTAAGTTGCCCCCTTCAACCTCTTTGAAATCTGGTCCTGTTGGCTCTTTCCCAGTCACCAATTCAAGCAGAATTACACCAAAGCTATAAACATCTCCTCTTGTAGTAGACCTACCACTCTGACCATACTCTGGTGGTATGTACCCAAATGTTCCTGCTATGTCAGTGCTAACATGAGTCTCGCAAGCACTGATCAACCTGGCCAGCCCAAAATCAGCAACCTTTGGCTCGAAATCCTCATCAAGGAGGATGTTGCTGGCCTTGATATCCCTGTGGATAATGTGGGGCGTGAATCCGTGGTGGAGAAAAGCTAGCCCACGTGCAGCACCAATTGCAATTTTGAAGCGCTTTTGCCAATCAAGGACATCAAGAGCCCTGCTTTGATTTCTTAGCCAAAGATCTAAGCTCCCATTTACCATGTATTCATAAACAAGGAGCTTTTCCTCCCCAAAAGAACAATATCCCAGCAACGGAACAAGATTCTGATGCTTGACCTTTCCCAAGGTTTCCATTTCAGCTATGAATTCTCGGTTGCCCTGTGTCTTGGCTTGACTCAGCTTCTTGACCGCAACTGTTTTTACACCAGGTAGAGTGGCTTTATATACAGTACCAAAACCTCCATCTCCAATGATGTTTGTCTTGCAAAAGTTGTTGGTGGCTTCAAGAATATCGACTAATGTTATTTTCAGAAGAGGCTGCTCAAACATGGCTATGTTGATACTCAGAGGCTCCTTCGATCTGCTGCTGCTGCTGCTCAAGAAGTACAAGTTTTGATCAAGAAAACTGTTTAGTTTTCTTTCCTCAATTTCCTCAGGATCACCTTGCCTACTGTCTTTCAAAATCCATTTTCGCAGAACAAAGGCTATACTAAGAGTGACAATCATACATCCAACTGCAATACCAGCAAGTCCCCAAGCATTCAAAAAATTCGACTTGTCAAAGCTTTTGATCCTGCAATCTAAACCCGTGATTCTCCCACAGAGATCTTTGTTGCCGGCAAGTGAAATTTTTGACAGGTTTAGGCAAACACCACTTCTTGGTACCGGTCCTTCTAAACTGTTTTCAGCCAAATTCAAATAAAACAGATTAACCAATGAACATATCTTCTCTGGAATTTGTCCTGATATCTTATTCCTTGAAACATCAAAATATTCAAGTTGCACCAAATTCCCAAACTCAAGAGGAATTCCTCCTGTCAGTTTATTTCCATGAAGATCCAAATATGTCAAGTATGAAAGATTGCCAAATGATCGTGGCAAGTCTCCATCAAAGAAATTATTGCTCAAATTCATTGTTTCAATCTTCCATGCATTGGAAATAGATGAGAGCTCATCTGCAGGCCCAGATAGCCGGTTCTTCTGGACATAAAGCCCCACAAGATTCAGCATTCCTGATAGAGAAGAAGGAAGCTCCCCGTCAAGCTCATTATAGCTCAAATCCAAGTGAGTAAGCTCTTTCAAGTCTCCAAAACTACGAGGAACTGGACCACACAACTGATTACCAGTCAAATTCAGCTTCACCAAGTTGCCCAAGACACCTAGTCTCCCAGGGATGTTTCCTGAGAGTTGATTATTCCCCAAATATAGGCCCTGAAGCTTGGAAGAGTCACCCAGTTCTGGTGGAATGGGGCCTGTTAGCATATTTCCAGACAAATCCAAGGTTGTAAGATTTGTCAACCTTGAAAGTGACCCTGGAATTTCACCAGAAAGCTTGTTATTGTTGAGAAGAAGATCCACTACAACCATCAGGTTCCCCATCTCCTCAGGTATTGTACCGGACAACATATTGTGTGACAAATCAAACACACCAAGGTGTTGAAAGAAGCTCGAATCGGGAATGCTAGCTTCACGAAAATACAAAGAAGGCTCCGATGGAATAGGCCCTGATAACTTATTGTGAGAAAGAACCAAGCAATGTAATTGAACCAAATCTGCAAGTTTCTCCGGTATTGACCCGGAGAGTTGATTATTTCCTAGGTCCAATGTGGTAAGTGCAGCTGAATGTCCAAGCTCCTCAGGAATGGTTCCTTCCAACAGGTTAGAGTTCAAGTTGAGAACTGAAAGAGCTGTGAGATTGCCAATCTCCTTCGGGATACTACCCCCTAGCTGATTGTTACTAAGCACCAGCCTCTCCAGCTGAACCGCTTTGCCAATCTCCACAGGCAGAGAACCCTTCAAGAAATTATTTGCAGCAGAGAATTCCATCAAGGTCATGGAGTTCCACAAACTCACAGGTATGGTGCCCGAGAAATTGTTAGAATCAAGATCAAGCACCGTCAGAGGAAGCTCTGCTAAATACTCGGGAATCGAACCATTAATCTGATTATTCATCAAAACCAACTGGCTCAAATTAGTACACTTCAAGAACACATCCTCGATACCACCAGTCAGGAAATTCACGTCAAGATCAATCTCCATAAGGTCAACTGCTTGGCAGATCTCTCTTGGTATCTCCCCACTCAGCAAGTTACTGCTCAAACTAATCACCCTCAACGCCGAACAATTCCCAATTCCAGGTGGTATTTTCCCGGAAAACCTATTATTTGAAAGCAAAAGTGATTCCACCTGGTTCCACCTTCCAAGCCAATGAGGCAATGGCCCTGAAAGCTGATTCTTATCAGCAGAAAATGTCAACATAGGCAACATAGAAAGCTCTTCTGGTAACACCCCAGAAAGAGAATTGAAAGACAGCATCAAAGTCTTCAGGTTCTTGCAGTTTCCAAGCTCAGCAGGTATAGAACCATTAAGCTCAGAGTACACAAGATTCAAAATTGATAAGCTCTCCATTGCGCCTATAGACTTCGGTATTGAACACTTCAATGGATTATAAGAAAGGTCAAGTTTACTCAATGCCTTCAAATTGGAAATTTCTCTAGGAAAAGGACCTGTGATTGAACATGAAGGTGCAAAAAAGTTTTCGAGCTTTGAAAGGTCACCAATTTGTGGTGGCAAAGGACCAGAAAACAAGTTGATACCTATGTAAAGATCAGAAAGGTTCTTAAGGCTGCCTATTTCAGGCGGAATTGGACCAGAAAAGGAATTGTTTGATATATCTAAGGATGACAAGGATTCAAGCTTAAAGAGGTTCACAGGAGAACCTGACAGAAGGTTGTTCCCAAGGTCCAGGAACTGAAGCCCCTTCAACTCACTGAGCTGACTCGGCACTAACCCAGAGAGCCCATTGCTTGAGAGGTCAAGGGTGTTCAGACGGGACAACTTCCCTACCTCCGGTGGGATTTTCCCGGTAAACGAGTTGGGACCGAGTTGTAGGGTTTGTAGAAGAGTCAACTCACCGAGTTCACTCGGCAATTCTCCAGATAGCAGGTTACCACCCAGAGAGAGGTGTTCCAAGCGTTTAAGACTGGAAATTTGACGTGGGATTTCACCAGCAATAAGGTTATAGGACAAATCAAGAATGGTCAAGGAAGAAAGAGAGAAAAGAGAAGGGTAGAGTCTGCCTCGAAGGTCCCGTGTTGAGAGTATCAAGGAAACTACACGGCCGAGATGGCAAGAAACGCCAGCCCAGCTGCAATGATGACTAATGTTCCATGAAGAAAGAACTTTGGGGTTTTTTAGTGCATTTTTGAAGGAAATGAGAGATTCCCTATCTGTGTTCTGATCTTCAGTGTACTTCGAAACAAGAAGGAGAGGCTGTGTTAGCACCAGAAAGCTAAACAACAGAAGCCTGAAAGACATTGCCAACGCCGTGGAAGAGAAAAGGAGAAGATGGGAGGCGGGAGCTATAAAGGAAAACCCATTTTGCGAGAAAAGGTGACAGGAGTGAGTAATGGAGATGGTGAAGGTGAGAGGACGCTATGACACCATGGCTCTATTTGAGAGAGAGAAAGGGTGTGTCAGATAGGCATGCAACTCACATGACAAGAGTAGGTGTTCTGTAACTGCTTTTCTGTTTCGATTCAATTGTAAATTTCCTGTTTGAGACTAGGATACTGTTTATCACTTCAGCTTTTTTTTTTTCTTTTTTTCAAAAACAAATATTTTTATTTTTATTTTAAATTATTTTTTTAGATTATTTTTATCAAAAATAACTTAAAAAATATTATTTTGATTTTTTCTTATAATTTTAAATAAAATTAATTTAAAAAATAAATATAAAATACAATGCAAAAATAAAATTTAGTTGATGTTGCAAGATACAAATAATAATAGAGACAATATGGATAATATATAAACTTTATTTTTTATATAATTACAAAAAAAGGATTTAGTGGTTTTAAAGTTTAAAATATTTTGTAGCAGTGTAGTGTTGGATTAAATTAACTGTTAAAATGAAAAGATTAATTTACAATTATTTTTTTCAAGACAAATTTATCTTGAGAGCAACTCCAACTCCAGTGCTAAGTGGAGAATTAAAATTAAAAAATACAAAACAATATTTTGGTTTTTATTTTATTTTAAAAAAAAATATCATTTAATATAGGTTCAAGTTATTATTTAAACCTATCAAGTGAATCAAATTATTGTAGAAATAGATAGATGTTAAAAATAAAATCGATTGCTCTAAAAAGTATTTTTACCATTGAAATTAATATTTATATTATTTAAAAAAATAATATTTACAATTTTAAAACACAAGAGCAAAGAATAAAGCAAGCGACACCCTCCTTTCCAATAGCAAAGAATCCGGGCCTTTGTCTCTTACACCCTTAGAGGGTGTTTGGGATTGCTGTTGCGGTTGCTTTTCAAAACTTTTTAAAAAGTTTTTTGTGCCGAAATATATCAAAATGATATTTTTTTATTTTTTAAAAATTATTTTTGACATCAGCACATCAAAATAATCTAAAACACAAAAAAAAAATTAATTTTTATTGAAAAAAAAAAAAAAAAAAAGTTTGCACCGCAGCAAACCTGCGGTGCAAACGCTGCCCCAAACGGGCACATTATATTCTCTCCTCCTCCCCTGCTTTTATTCTCCTTTTGAATGTTCTCCGTCTAGTTTCATGATCTGCACCATGTATGGTTGTTGTTTCATGTCAAGAAAAAAGAGGTGGGTACGGCCTAGCATGAATATATATATACAGAAAGAGAGAGAGAGATGAAATAGGGGAATGATGTGGTTCTAAGAGCATGGTGTTTTGTGCTAGCCAGTAGCCATCATCCATGGTGCATGATGAGAGCTAAGAACTTTGGACTATGCGTATAAAGAAAGAGATATCACCCCGTACCTGTAGCCTAGCCCAGCACTCTCGCCATAGCCACTACTTTTTTACTGTTTTTTCCGGGGAGGGGAGGAGGAAGGAGGGGTATGCATGCACGTTCACTCACGAAAACCATGTTTCTATCATGATACGGCGAAAACAACTTGTGGTTTTTTTATTTTTTGGTAATGAACTTGTGGTTTTTTGAAGTTAACAAACTTTGCCTTATGACCACGCTGTATATATTGCTGGATTTTACCCTATCAAATTTTATAGAGTCTCATGAGATTTCTGCAAGATATTGGCATTAATTGCAGTAATTATAGACGGGGAACCAAAAAGTTGTGGCCGAGACTTTGACATTAACATGATTTGCGTGGGTTAAAATGCCTTGACCGGAATACTTGACGTTGAATCTATCATGGATTATAAGCATAGATTGCAGCTTAACTCTCTTAAAATCTTAACCGGAGAAGATAACTCGTTAGGTGGAATGACCAGAGCATATATTTTATCCAGAGAAGGCAAGTCCAAAACTCCAGATCCGGGCATGGATATCGTGATGAATTGACCAAACAGCCCCTTAAAAGGGACAAGGGCTCGTTGATGCTTTTAAAGCGAGGAAGTATCAGCCCCTCTGCAACCCTGCTGCTGCTTGCTTGCAGAGGAAGTACACGTATAAGTCTGGGCAGCTGTGATGGACCTGCGGGGCTGTTTTTGTCTTTTTGAACGACCATGCTATTCTTGATATCGACTTGCTCAGAGAGAGAGTTGTGATTTTAGTGAAAAACAGGTATGGGGAGTGAGCTGTCCCTTCACAGGAAGCAAGCCAAGAAAATGAATTTTTGCCCCTCCACCACCACACCTCCATTGCATTTATTCTTGCTAGTTCCCCCCCGCCCCCTCGATTGCACAAATGCTTCTTCTGTGTTTAAAAGCTATATTTAATGTTCATTTTATATATATATATATATATATATAAATATATATTAAAATATATAGATATGAAAGCCATAATCAACCCAGTAATCTGGAGTATGGATTAATATGAATCGGTGAAAAAATCCAAGTTTTTAGAGGAAAAAAATGGTATTTTTTAAGCTTAAATATACTTTCGCAAAAGAAAAATGCACAGCACATCACTAAAGATCCTAGGGCTAAAACTTGGATTGTGTGGCCTTGAAATCAAGAACCTGTGAACAAACACAATTCAGTTTACGTGTAGATGGAAGCTGGGAATCAATACAATCATGTTTGGTACTTGGACTTGAAGTAGCGAGTTTAAAATTGTTTTAACATGGAAAATATTAAATTAGCTATTTAGTGTTATTATTTTTATATGATAATATAAAAAATCTAAAAACAATATTTTAAAAACACTCTGAAAACAATCCCATGCAGAACCCAAACACAGAGATGAAGGGAGGGAGAAACAAAGCTGTCATTGACAGGAGGCTTTTGAGTTATTTGTCCTATTGATAGAAATAGTTACGATATGATTACTTTTCAGTCTTGCTGACACAGTGAGCAGTGAGGTAGCAGCTAGCATAACGTGTGCTGCTCAGGCTGTGATCTGCCAAAGAATCAAAATCCATCTACTCCAGTTTTTCTACCTTACTTTCTCTTTTGTTAACATATTGTTTCTTCTTTTTTTAAAAATAAAGTAAAACAGTAAAAAAAACACTGTAACGAGTACTATATATATATAGAGACACAGTAATATATAATATCTACCCGAGTTTCATTTGTATAAAACTCTAATCATCAATTCGATGGCAGAAGAGATTCGTGAATCCCATTAAACATTTCTGTTTTTGTGGATTTAGCACACAATCCTCTTTGCTAGGAGATTCATTGCATTGATTATGTTCCAGAAAGGAGCTTTTGCATGGATCAAGTCATCTCTAACTAAGGTGGGTATGTTTGGCATCGCATCCACAGTTAGTAGTGGTTGAGATTGGCCAAACCATTAACAGCTACACAATTTAATGAGAACATCAGCTCAATAGCACGAAATCTTACCTGCAGGATTCAAGCGTCAGCTGAGCTGAAGCTTTCTTAGAAAAGCAAACAGAGCATTAACTGAAGGTTTTTATTTTCTTGGGATTGAGTGAGAAACAGGAGCAATCCCATTACCGTGCATAAACATTTAAGATGCGTGCACGCTTTCAGCAATATGAAAAGGGAAACTTTCAGCTGTTTTAATAGGGTTTGATTGCAAAGGCGAACAGAAATAATGCATGGCTTTTTTACAGAGATTTAGAAACTTTAATTGTGATGGAAGATTGACGATGGTTGTGAGGTGACTCTATATATGATTTTCCTTCTTTCATTAAGCGAGGATCAGTCTGTTTTTGCATGGCCCAGTTCGTATATTTTCGTGCAAATTTTGCTGAGGCCATTATCAGTTGTCAGTGGTGTAATTTCACAGGGGTCTTATGAGCCCTTAAAACAGGTTGATTTATTGGGACATTTACAGCGAAAAGCCTCTCTCTCGCTCTCTCATGCCGCCTGAAAAAGGCTGTTCAGATCGAAGATTTACTGTTTTGAGAGATGGGGGTAATCAAGAACATGAAAGAGCATTTTCATGGGTCACTGTTTGCGTCTATGAACATGGAGTAATTAATTGACAATCATGCATGCTCAATTATTAACTGATATCTAATTATAATATATTTATCTGCTCTTATTATTTTAAAGTATATATATAAAATATCATTATTAGCACGTTTATTTCCCTCCAATCAAACACTTTCATCTACTCATCACAGCCCTTATACTTGAAGTATATGGAGCCGAATTCAAAATCATTAGAGCAAGAGAAAAAAAAAACTACAATTCACTTTAAAATCGACAAGCCATGAGCATGTCATCAACCATTACTTTTACACCATAGCAGACATCAAAATTTAAGGAGGCACAGCCCAGTTGCTTGATGTGCATGCATGTGTCAGCCCAGATGAAAATCCATTAAATTGAACACGAAGCTTTTGAATTTCTATGGATGAGATAGGCCTGGTGCTGGGAATGAAGCAATTGATGTCTAGCCCATTACCATTGGGCATGGATTTCATTGACCTCGATCGCTTGCATGAATAACAGTCAGAGCACGAAGCAGTTGAATGGAGGATACAGCCCCCACAAATCGGGTCTCGATAATAATAATAGTAAAACAACTAATAATCAAATATCATAAATAACTGGCATATAATCCTCTAAGTTTCTTTTTAATGAAGGTGCTTACAGCTAGACATATCTAAGCATGCTATATTATTTTCTTTCTTTTATTATTACATGCTCTATCTCTATCATTATTTTTTTGTTTTCTGTTGCTCCAAGTTTAAGTGAGTCGTGTTATGCTCTAATCAAATATATAATTAGAGCACAAGTGAGCCACCTTTGCAATAGAACGTAGTAGGGGGTAGTGGTGACTTAGTGATGTTAAAGATCTGATCCTGGCTAGCCAACAGCCTCTTCCATTTCCAAAGCGTTGAGGATGAGAAATTATTACAATTTATCACTCGATCAAATTCCATTGATAGATATATGTATCCCTTGGTTAAACATCCAAGATCGAGGCTGACAAATGGCTGGAGTTATACACACACACATATGGTCCCTGAACTTTGTTTAAAGACGACACCTGTGTGTGTTTCGACTAAAAAAAGTGAAGGGCGGCCGATTCCAGAGTTCCATTAAAGACCCTCAAAAAAGTCCAAGAAAAGCAAGCTTTTTGCCTCGATTCATGCTGATCAAGTGGTCAAGGCATCTGAAAAATACCAGTCCCTATTTCTTACTGTATTCTCGTGCTCTTGTGATATTGACGCGGATAAGAACGTGTCAAGTTGAGAGATGTTTATTTCATTCACTTGTTGTAAATTCGAGGGAGCCTCCTGTGATAGAGAAATGAATGCATGCCTTTCTTGTTTATATTATATCTGTTTAGAGGCCAGCTATATTCAATATTTATTTGGATGTCTTTTGTGAGGAAAAATCTTTCATTTATAATACATGCATACATCAGTAGATGGCCTTGAGAGAATTCCTTCCCTTCAACAAGGGTAGAGAATGATGTGAATGAAACATTTATTGACAACTAAACTTGTAATATTGATGTTTATAGGGACCTCTTTTTAGGAAATGAAATTAATATTTATCATACATGTTGTGACTTGCACGGTGTTGAACAACGGGTCTGTGAACAAGAAAGAATCTTTTCAAAGTGTAGTATAATATCAGATCATCATAATTGTGTGTGTTTTTGTTAAATTTGGTGAAGAGATGAACCAATAAATGCACCTGAAAAATAGTCATATAAGCAACTTTTATTGATAAAGGATAAGAAGATAATGAATAAAAAGCAGGTAAATCGTTGTATGATTCCCTGTTTTTTCTTATTTAAAACTTTTGATGTTCCTACAATTTCAGTCTTGATTTAAGAAAACATAGATTTGATCTCCTAGAGTCTCAATCTTTTTATTCAAGTTCACATTAAGTTTTTAAACTTAATTCCTTATAAATGAGTCCATAATAAAATTAATTTGACTCATTTAAAGTATGAATGAGTCATTACACCAGATTAAATGCTTTAATTGGATCAAGATTAATTCTTAAATATAATTAAATAGTTAATTTGACTCATGATTAATCAAATTGACCTAAAAATCTAATTATACTATTGAACTTAATTTTTATTTAGATGTGTTCAATAATTATTTTTCAACCTTGAATCTGTAATTTTTCTTTTATCTTATGCACAATAGTAAATGATCGGGCTGATCAAGATTTCTAGCTTAATCTCTTCATATCACAAATCTCTTGCTATTAATATTATTATTATTATTGTTATTGTTATTTTAAAAGAAAAATAGGGTAAATTAAGAGGAATAACTTAGATATCAGTAACGACACAATCCATTTTCTTATTTTATTTAGTATAACAATAGTTACTCCTGAAAATATATACATATACATTCCTGCATGAATTTTATCTCTATTTCTTTAATGTATCCAAGTTTAGTCTGCTATCACACACACATACATGTGTGTGTGGAAGTAGATGATAATTTATAAGATTTTTTGTCGTGATTAGTCGTAAGCTGAGGCAATATATTATAAACTAAGTGGCCGACAAGGAGGACGATTATTTATATCATGTGTCAAAAATGTATGAGAGGGAAGACACAGTTAGCCAAGAAATGAGTGGGGAGAGAGACTTGTAAACTGTTGGCTGCAGTGGATTCCTTGATAGCGATCGAGGCTTAATTCTAGTTTGTGCTGTTGAACTTTGAATAGAAAATTGGTGGCGCTGTAGAAGGGAAAGGTTTTATCAAAATCGATGTTGTTTTCAATAAATAAATAAATATTCCCAGCAACATCAAACGAAAGAAGATTGCCATGAATTAGAATCAAAGACAGAGAAGGAAGTGCATGCATGGCCATGGTTATATGGATAGAGCCAGGGAGCAGATCAAAAACCAGCAGCTAGACATTTCAATACATGCTCGCTTTCGAACATTGTTTTAATAAATTAGAGAATAATCGCTTTTGATTCCACCTCTGAATTCAATTTAAATAAATTAACTAAAACTTAGATGGTGATGATGACTTTGAAACTAATAAATCAAACAACTGGGTCCATTTTTTATTTATATATATTTAACATTCTCAAAATTAACTTATGTTTAACCTTTTCCCCTTGATAATTAGTTTTTATACAGAATTACTAATTAAGGCTCTTTTTTCAGCATACGTAATTTTAATTGCATATGAAAAGCTAATGACGACGCAGCGGAATCTAATTAGATTAGCAAGGAAAACAAAATTTTATAAAAAGGGTCTAATATTCAAGCCATAGTTATATTACTGAGTGATTATGTTTACTAGATAATTATCCTTTAAATAAGTTTAAAATTGATCTTTACAAAAAGGGGGAAAAAATCAGAATCAAAGGGAAATCTGAGTCGGAGACGAAGCATTAATTTGACATGATTAAACATCTTTTCAGACTTAGATTTGTCTATGCATGCTAGGCTTTTGTTTTAGTGATCCACGGAGAATGAATTCATATGTATTCTAGTATTTAAAACCCTATGCATCAGCTAATTAATCCTGCAGGTCTCACTGCTTCATCTCCAAATATTATTGATAACTTGTATTTAGAGGGTACGTACCAAGGCATGCTTGATCTCCATATGTACGGTTTACATGGTGTTTGAGTAGTCCATTTTTAGCCCTCCAATTTTACACCTAGGAACAACCTAGTCCTTCATATTTGAAAACTATGACTTAGTCCTTGTGACAAGAATATGAATTACAAGTTTGTAAATAAGACCGACCAGGTTAGTTAAAATAGTGTTCAGAATAAAAGACCAAAGAATAACTTACTCGTATGATGTTTTAGATCCTGTTTATCTGCACCGTAGTATCGCTGTTCATAATATGAATATATATATGTTTCAATCATAATCTAAAATCTAAAACGTGGCATGTCACACGTATATAAAGGGAATCTTGTTGCAAAACTAGTCATTTCAAGCTAGAAAAAGCGTGAGGAGCATATATATAGGGTTTGCTGGCTGGCTGGCTAGCTAGAAGGAGATATCACTTTTGCATTCATAAGCATATGCTTTAATTTGATTGGAGTTTGTGTTGCTTGGCAAACAAAGCAACTGTGGTGGGGGCTTGAGATAATCTATTCTATGTGCCTGTTATAAGCAATATACCATTTAAGGCAAAACACCAATGAAGTGCTACAAAAACAGCAGTTAATCTCATTCCATTGAACTCTCTACACGTTCCCAAGCTTGTTGATCAGAAGATACTGTTTTCGTCTCTAGCTAATGTTGTAAGAAAGCATGTGTACGTATGGAGAGGAGCACCTTAAAAGCTGAATTCCCATTTGCTCAAAGATATTATATTAAAGTGGAAATAGGGAATTGTATTCTCTCATTCTCACCAAGCCAATAGGCAAAAGACATGTTAGATTCTTAGTTTATTATTTGGTGTTAAAGGTCTTAAGAAAGGGATCTGTTAGGACGAGTCCCTCGAACTATCACCATCTCTAGTGTCATGTCTTTCTCTACAGTACCACATTTTCAAAACTTGTTATTTCCCTAATTAGACACCCCCGGCCCTTATGGTGTGTTCTGTTGAATCATTTTTTTTTAATTATTCCTTTAGCTTTTATCAAGTTTATAAAAACCCTAATCGTGATCTTCATTCTTATGGCATCAAAACCTTGAACAAATTGAAACATGTGTCACCTGATGACTCTTCTCTAGCACTCTATATATCCCTCTCACGGCCATTTTTTGTTTCCTTAACCACTACAAAATTAATGTCAAGGGCGCCCATGGAACCACTGGCTGTTGGGAGAGTTGTGGGAGAAGTAGTGGATATATTCTCTCCTAGTGTGAGAATGATCGTTACTTATAACTCCAACAAACAAGTTGGTAATGGCTATGAACTCATGCCTTCTGTCATTGCTTCTAAACCTAGAGTCGAGATTGGTGGGGAGGACATGAGGGCTGCATATACACTGGTAAGTTAACGTTAGTTTACCACCATTTTTTATACTAATGTCATTAGGATCAACAGTCCCGTTTTTAAGTCATTGGTTTTTTTTCTTGTGTCTATATATGTACCTAGATCATGACAGACCCTGATGCTCCAAGCCCTAGTGATCCATACTTAAGAGAACATCTCCACTGGTTTGTACTATTAACACTGGCTAAGTGTGGCTCGTGTGTTTATCTATACCCTTGATCAGGGCACATTTTGAAGAGCAAAAATGTTTCTGATATGATTTTTTTTGAAAAAAATTTCAGGATGGTCACTGACATTCCTGGCACAACTGATGTTTCCTTCGGTGAGTTGTTATCTATCTAGAATTTTTTGATCTACAGTTTGTTTTATAAAATTTGTTAATGGCCGGGTTCGGTGCAAAACAACAGGAAAGGAAATTGTGAGCTATGAGACTCCAAAGCCTGTGGTTGGTATCCATAGATACGTGTTCATCTTGTTTAAACAGAGAGGAAGGCAAACTGTGAGGCCACCAGCTTCAAGAGACTGTTTCAACACTAGAATGTTCGCAGGAGAAAATGGTTTGGGCCTGCCAGTGGCTGCGGTGTACTTTAATGCACAGAGAGAAACTGCTGCGAGAAGAAGGTGATGATATTGTGGGTTTTCCTCCATGGACAGAATAAAAGGGTTTATTGTTTCCTGGTTTTAGGGTTTTGGATTGGCTTGGCCACATTCCAGGGGACGTACTGTACTTATTGTCTTATGGCACTGCTTTCCAGTTTTTTTTTCCCGTTCTGCTACTGTTAGGTTTTTGGGGGGTGTAGGTCCTACCTTCGTTTGGTTATCAAGGGATGCACATAGCATCCGGAGCTCCTTTGAAGGGTACGTGTCAAGCCCTGGGAGAGTATCATAGAAAGGGATCCTGATATTTAGATTTGTTTGCAAAAGTAATACTAAGGTGTTGTTACCCTGTCTCACTTCTTAATCCACTTGTCTCTGGTCATATATTGCTTCTCGGCGTGTTAGATCAGTGGTCTTTAAATCGGAATTTGAACTGCCCACGACCTGTTAGGGCTCACGAACATAACAAAAGTCAGCTCTTAATAACATGGCTTGTTCATTGATCAATCTAATGTCAACTATTAAAATGCAGCCGCGTCCATCACCAGAACCTTGCCTGTTTGTCTGCGTTTCAAGTCAAAAAGGCATTATTTTCTGTACTATTTAGCTTGACCACCGCGATTTCCACCGTGTTTGTATATTGATCCACTTTTATTGCCTGTTTAGGAATAGTTGGGGTTATTTTGTAAAATATTTAATATTTAAAAATATATTAAAATAATTTAAAAATATTAAAAAATTTAATTTAAATGAAAATTTATTTTTTAAAAAAATATTTTTGAAAAGCACTCTCAAATATCCTCTTAATATTAAGGCAGCCGTCCATTCTAGGAGGGTATTTGGGGATGAGGGGTGACTAGTGGTGTAAAAAAAATTATTATTTTGAATATTTGATTAATATAAAGAGTAAAAAAAAAACATGTGGATTCCATCTCAAAATATATATCAAACTTACATTTCATGAAAAACAGTAATTTATTATTTTCCATGCGTTTCATGAGAAGAGAGAGGTATTTTTTATATTATTAAACTCTCCCTTACTGTTGCAGTCGCACCGTCCTCATTTTTTAATATGGGAAAATTAATATATAAAGGTGAGGTTTTTACGTCTCAAAGGAGAGAATGAATTAAACAAAAAAAGAGATGGGATAATTAGTATTGTCGATTATTATATTAGAGTTTGTTGTTGTTTTATTTATTATATTTTCATATAAAAAATATATGTTTAATATTAATATAATCTAAAAATTAATTTAAATACAAATAAATATATTAAAAGGACATCACAATATAATTTTTATCTAGAAATCCTAATTTTATTTCAGATGATATTTTACTATATATTGTTTCAGGATCACCGAGGCCTTCAAGTATTGATTTATTATTCTTGATGAAATTATAAAAAGTTTGATGAGAGAATAAAATCAAGTGTCTAATTTACTTGAATTATTAATTACATTTTATTATTATAATTATTAAATATTTAAAAAATAATATATATGCTTTAAAATAATTTCACAAGTTGAAAATAATATAGAAAACTTGATAATCAAATACTTAAAATTACTTTTCATTAACCTCAAACTTAATCACAATTTTAATTAAGCATTTTAAAAATTATTTTAAATCACGACTAAAATATTTTTCATGAAACTATTTTTTTAAAACTTTCGAACACCAAAAAAAACAAATTCATTACCAAATTATCCCTAAGCAGCACTTGGCAGTTTACAGCGGGCTACCAACCAAGTAGGGTTTTTTTTTGCCACTCATAACCTGACAGAATGTCCTTGAGCTACTTCTCTACCGTCATCAGTGAATATATATTAAAGACAAGCATTGTATAATAAGAACGAGTGACGGGAGCAATGCAGTTAACTTAAAGACAGAAAGAAATGGGGGCAAGGTCTGTTATTTGATGATAATCGATCTGCAAGGTCTGTTATTTGATGATAATCGATCTGTAACACACCCCCTCCCCACCCCATACAATTTTTACAACCCTCGCCAGATATTTTAAAAATACATCTAAAGGGCATTCAACTGAACAAACCAAAATCCATTGCCCATGTGGCCAGCCGAAGAAAAACTGGAAGCAAACATGGATTTTGAAATTTCAGTGTTTGAGATTGGCATGACAATATCACCACCATGCACACACACTGATGTCAATAAAATATTCAATCCTAGATCATTCACCCACCAAAACAAGTCATGTATTTATTTCTGAATTGCACTGATGCTCTCTGCTGCAGCTCCTTCTTCCCCAAAACATGCTTGAACAGCTTGTTTTCTCAAGCCTAGGTCCTTCCATTTTATTCTCATCTACAGAAGTTTGTGGGCGGTGAGAGGATTCATCTTGTGATTCTGCATCCTGGGGTTCAAAAGATGGGCACGGCCCATCATTGCAGGTACACAAAGGGATGGCAACAGAAGGAAATGGGCTGCAAGTGACTGGGCAGAGAAAATCAGAAGAAACTGAAGCCACACGATTCTTTCGGACCTCTGGTAGACATGCTGGCGATTGCCCATCCACATCATGTGGATGAAGCATGCATGGAGTGCAGAGTCCGAGCGACAGAGGAAGCTTCAATTCCTTTGCCGAGGAACCAGGCAATCTAACAAAAGAGACAATTCCATGCCTGCAAAGAGGACATGGGATGGAGCCAGTGGGCCCCACCATTTCAGACGGTATGTTGCATGTTGAACAAAGATAGAGCGCACACCTCACACAAAGCTCATGTCTGCACCCTGAGTATGAGAATAACTGTCCATCAATAACATGAAACCAATGGCATACAGGACATACAATCAATTTAACCATACTTTATAAATTGAAGTGGTGAGGTCTCATTCAAAGAGAAATTTCAGCAAGTTGAACAAGAGAAGAAAAAGGTTGAACTTCACACCTAACGATGGATGGATGGATACATGAATTTTTTTTCTGTTCTATACATTCAATCTCTAGCCAACTACGGGAAAAACACAGCAAAACAATGCACTTGGCTTATGCCAAAAAGATGAATTCATAACCTTCATGCAAGGGTTTAAAGAGTCCTCAATCTTCACCAATAGGAAAGTTCATATTGGTTGAAAGTTAGAGCTACCTAGTTGCAGCATATGTACTAAAGTCCTTGAAAAGATGCAGCAGCAGCAGCAGCGGTGTATAGACATGAGTATACTGAATGATTGAGCATGTAAACAATGGAAATCGAAACCAGAACAAAACGAAAAGATTTTGACAAGTCCTTCCATATGATGCTCATGTAGGTGTATCTTAGAAAACTGTGACATTTATTTGATGGAAGGGGAAATATAGGCCTCGGCAAAGAACCATATGCTTATAAATGTTCTCAAGTAGCATTGTTAATAAAGAGGATTGAGCTCCAAGGGAGTAATACAAGGCAAGCCTTGATATATACAAAGACAGGAAAAGAACAAACCTTCAGCAGCTACATTACATGCTCTCTCCAGGCAGACAGCACAAATATCAGGGTCATCAGACGAGCTTACTGAGCATTGCATCCCACTCTCTCTGCAATGAATAGTTCAGGAAGCATCATATTTAGTGTCCAATAGCAGGGGTTTACATTTATTTAACTGAACACTGATGGCATTGGTTCAATTTGAGGCTAACAAAAAAGTAGACCATGGTTGACTTTGATTTGCTGGGTTAAGATCTAAACAAATGTAACATCACAATATGAGTGATTTAATTCTGTAACCATCATCATTACAACAATTCATACTGCAAGATGTCTCGCAAAGCAAATTTAATCGGCAACTAGCTTGTACTGTATTCAACAAGCAATGAGATGTTATGGTTTAGGTAATACTCATGCATCAATAAAAGAGGCTCCATGTTAGGCAGACTTGGATCACAGGCTCACAGTGAACCAAGCTAGAGCAGCTTTTTTTTTGCCAAGTTTCCATGGATCATCTCTCTTTGTTGCAGAATTAACAAAAGCATCAAACCTAATCTTGCCCTTAGACATTAAGCTGACCAAGAAAGCAACACATGGCCGAGCATCCACTCTTATCAATTTAATATTAGAAACTAGGCCATTGCATATCCAAATTTAGAAAATTATAAATATCAAGTGTCTGAAACTTTAGCTACATCTGTTGCAGTGTGTGTGTGTGTGTGTGTGTGTGTGAGAGAGAGAGAGAGAGAGAGAGAGAGAGAGAGCATGAATATGAAGTTGCAAAAGTACCTTGCTATATTAAGTACACTCAAAAGAGGCAAGGATAAGTAATTTGAGTGAGGAAATCTAGGAATCGTAGAGTCAGAATTTGGTGCCAGCAAAGGTTCAAGCCAATGACGCCCCCACATTCTGGCAACATCAACAGGCAGCCACCTAAAGGGTACACAATAATTTCCATGTCATTTTTCACAATAAGTTCCAGGGCTGTCGCATCAACAAGGCATGGCACAAAAAGAACCCAAAGCAATTTACCCATTGCAGTTTAATGTCATCCGACTGGCACCTCTTGCAAGGAGGATCTGGAGAATTAGCAGCACTATCATCTCATGTTCATAAAGTTAAAGACGGGAAAAGACAGTCTTCTTGTTGTTGATATTATTCTTACCTGGCAGCATTTTAAATTGCCCCCGCAAGCAGCATAATGCAAAGGGGTGCTTCCAGCTCCTACACATGGACATATTTATATTGTCAGAGGCACAAATCACAAGTCAAACATTTGAAAAAAATAAAGTTGTGGGGAGCAGAGTTGAAAGGTAAACCTATCAAATCCATAGTTGTCCCATAATGAAAGGTCACTGATGATACATTTGCATGAATATCAAGTAGAAGCTGTACACAATCAAAATACCCATTCAATGCAGCAATATGAAGAGCAGTTATACCACCATCGGCCGCCTTATTTACAAACCTAGACAGTGAACTGCATGATGATATAACCCAAGTCAAATACTTTTGCGGCATCTAAAACCACGAATAACAAAAAAAATCTAACAGGAAGAGAGAACATAAGACACCAACTATTCCCACAAAAGTAACGGAGCCAAAATTAATATACCATCAAGGTATAAATCTTCACAATCTGAATGAACTAATACCTCTGGTCAAACCTGTTCTTCACACTAGAACCATCCCTGGTATCACCTTCAAGTTGAGTATGCATAGCTTCAAAAGGGGCACTAGGAACAAAATCAGCAACAACTAGTCTTATACATCTCGCATGACCATTTACTGCTGCAAAATGTAGAGCAGTTCTTCCACTAAGATAATCTGCCCTTATAACCTATAAAGCCACAATATTCACAGGGATGAATCGATAAAACACACAAAGACACTTTCCAGGTAAAACAGTTAACTCAATAAAAAATTCTCTCTGAGAAACTAAATTTACTTACATTGCATCTGAACAACAAAAGGGTCTGCACAACTTCCCAGTGTCCATATCTACAAGCTTGCATCAATGCCGTCTTCAAAAAAGAATCATAAATAAATCAAAGCATACCCATTAATGTGTTTCAAATTAAGGAACCAAACCTTTTACTTGTCTGGTTTCAAAAACAAGCGGCATCCAAATGAAATCAAAATCTGGGTTTTGTTAATCTCCCAGTAACTAACGTTGAACACAAGAAAAGAAAAAAATCTGCTTTTCTTATTTTCCCAAACAGTAACATTACCAAACCAAAACTTTCACCACAAGAACATAAAAAAAATCATTTCCAAAATTGATCCAACAAACCATACCAACATTCCCACACACGCATGTATCAAATCCCCCAAACAAAAAAAAAATCAATTAAATTAAATCCCTTTTTTTTTTCACCTGACCACAATAATTCCTGGAATTCACATCAGCTCCATTCTCCAACAGCAACCCCACAATCTAAACCAATAAAAACCAGACACGTTAAAGAAAATCTAAAAAAACAAGAAAAGAAATGATCTTCCTTTTTTCACTTTTTTCGTGTGTTACCTCATTGTGGCCTTTAGCAGCAGCAAAATGGAGAGGAGAATTAAGGCCGCCAAAAGTAGAATATTTAGCAAGACAAGGATTGCAATCCAATAACATCTTGGCTTCGACCAAATCTCCATCTCTTGCTGCTGAAACTAATCTCTCCCCTGATGCTGAGCACCCAAATGAGTTCCCCATTTTGCTGCCCTTCTCTGTCCCTTTCCCTCCCCCACCCCCCCTCTCTGTCTCAAACACCAGCTTTGAAGACAACAACAATTTTCAGATTTGTGTTTTTTAAGGTTGTCCTTGGGGATGGAAAATCCGGTGATGGGGTTGTTTTCCCTTTTTTTCCTTTTCTGCCGCTCCTCACCTCTCTCTCTCTCTATCTCTATCTCCCCCTCTCTTTCTGTGCTTTTATGGTAGGTTTTTTTTTTACATTGGTCTGTGAAATAGGAGAGAGAAACAGAGGAGAGAGAGATGGGGGAGACTTTGTTTCTTCTTCGTCTATACTTTTGCTTTTCCTCCGCATCTCTTTTTGTGTTTTTTTAATACCAATATTATTATTTCAAATCATTTTTACTATTGATGGTTTGCTTTCTGAATCTCGAGGCTACATTTGTTTTTGTTTTTGTTTTTAAAAAACATCAAATTTAAAAATAAATGTGACTGTGGTTAATTTTTAAATGTGTTTTTTATTTATAAACATGTTAAAATATTTTTTTAATTTTAAAATTTATTTTTATATCAGCACATTAAAATAATCTAAAAATATTAAATTTAAAAAATATATAAAAATAAAAAAATTCAAATGTATTTTTGAAATATAATTTCAAACACCCCATACCAAGATTTTAAACATCCGAAAATACTTAAAATTAAAAACCATGGTTTAAAAGGGTTATCAAGTATTTATTTATTTATTTCCAACAGAGCAACAATAACATTAAAAAAAATATAAAATACGGTATTCAAGTCAATGTCTTTGACCAATATGATCTGTGTATATATACGTAAAGGATAAAGGATACTCTTTGTTTATTCAACTTAACTTTTGTAAAAAATTATGTTTATTAAGGTGCTTTTCAGTTAATTATTTAAAAATAATAAATAATTTATTTATTATTAAAAAGTACTTTTAAAATTTGATGCTTCTTTAATAAATTTATGAGAATTTCACTAAGCTCAATCTTGAGATTGTTTGAAAATATATTTAGTTATTTTTTAAAATATTTTTTGTTTAGAAATATATTAAAATAATATATTTTTTATTTTTTAAAAATTATTTTTGACATTAACACATCAAAATGATCTAAAAATATTAAAAAAATTAATTTAAAATAAAAAAATTTAATTTTTTTCATAAATACTCTCAAATACCCCGTCATGTTTCACGTGTTGTCCAAATTCATTTCATGGGATAAAGTTTTGCTGTTGAGGTAATTTGTTTTTGGTTTTGCAAACAACTCATCCTTTTTCTTTTAATTTTTATGAAATTTAAAATATAACATGTATTTTTTTATAAAAATCCAGGATAAATAATATATTTTATTTATTTATGTTGGTCAATAAAATATGTTGGTAAAAAAATGTTTACAATATTATATTTAAAATTATAAATGAAGCGGATGGTTCCACATAAAATTACTTTTCACCTTCAGATCTGATGAGAGGGGATTAGGTTAGGTTTGGTGAGACGTGGGCCGTGTGATTGGTCGTTGAAACCGGGAGAGGGGCATCCAACTGGGGAGTTCTCGGAGGCTCTTTTTTCCCCTCATTTAATTCACGAGACAAATTGTTAAATTTCAACTTTAGGGTTTAGAAGGTTACGAAAATGTTACAAATTTTGCCTAATTGCCACTGGATAAGCAGTGTGAAGAAGAGAAAATTGTCGAGCAGGTGCTCTTCACATACATACATACATATACATACATACATACATAACATACATAAGATAATGAAATCCTTGACTTGTAGCGTTTGAAGGCACGATAAACAATATATATGGGCGAGAATGACTCGTGCTATGATATTGTATTATATAATATATGAATTGTAGATATTTTGTTGAGGTAAAAAGGACCTTTGTGCTGCTAGAACACCATGATTCCAATGGATTCGGCATCCATCAATTCTAAATAAATCCCTGTTAAATGCTTTTAGACCACGATTCCAATGGATTTAACATCCAGAAATTAGTCGTAAACTTTATTAAAAAGAAATTGCCCCCAGGCTACCGCCACTAATTTGCTGCTGTCTCTTGTCTTACGAGTACTTTAAAGGGCATTTATATATATATATATATATATATATATATATATATATGATCACTGACCATCTATATTCTATAGTGTGTACAAATAAATAAATAAAATATTGAATTGTGTTGCGTGACGTAAATACCATGCGAAACAAGTTGCCTTGTACACGACTGGATTGCAATTCTAATTATTATTTTTAAATTTAAACAGACATAGGTTTCGTGATTAAAAAAAAAAAGAAGATTGATTGATAATTAAAGAGAGAAAATATCTGCAACCTAAGCGATTTACAAATTATTATTATTATTATTAATTTATTTTTTTAATACAACAAGTGCCATCCAATATAGTAATTAAAAGAAAAGGTGAAATCACTATCATATAACTATGCAGAAAAGATATTGCAAATGACGTGCTTGACAAAATTCATGGCTACGGAAATGAAGACACTTCTTTGGTGGTGGACCAAATCCAAGGGCTGGTGTCGATGACTCATGTCCTTCGAGGAGTGATGGGGCAAGCACTCGGTAGTTGTTTTAATAATTGTTCATGATAAGTGGTCTTGAATTTCGCTGATCTGCCCCCTAAATAAGGAGAACCCTGGATCTTGCTGACGTAACCTCTACTGGTATCTGTTGTTTTCACAAGTGGGAGAAGCAACTAGGGTTCGTCCAGGTGAAAGCAGACATGAATCATACGTTTGCTTGATCAATCACTTGACGACAACATCTTTTCTTTTCTTTTCTTTTTGCCTTCATTGCAAACCAACCCCCCACCAGCCCGAACCAAACTTGTTCCAGAAAAACTAAAGCACTGGATCCAAGAAGTTACCATCAAGCTTGAGACAGTTGAACATCAGTCAGGCAGTCATTTTAGCACGCGACAAGGTAAACAAAAGGGTGTTCGTTGTGATTTCAAGCATCATGGGTCAATATGTTAATCCTCTGATACAAATTTTAATTTGAATAACAAGTTAACCTGTGAGTTACTGACCTGGTCAAACCCTATCCAGTCAAAACCAGTAATTAACAAAATTATTTTCATAAAAAAGAAATGACCAGGATGGAACTTGGAATAAATTAGAGAATGCAAGTGGTATGTGGGAACATTTATTCACGAGGAAGACAGCAAGTGACTTGAGTTGAGACGGCAGAAATCAATTGTTATATTACTGTGTGATATTAGGCAAGCTGTAATTTCAGTTACTGGACAAGGGTAAACAGAAAGGTGTTTGCTGTGGCCCCTACTACTGAAGTCAAGGTACAAGACTGGGCCCATATGAAAACTTTTTCTTTCACAAACCGTCCTCTAATTTTTAATGCCGGGGCTGGATACCAGAGTGGCCATATGAATACATAGAATTGATTGCTCATGAAGGCACAGTGTAAGCTGAACAAGTTACTCGATATTGTTATGGTTGCTGTTTTAATTTTTTTATTAATATAAAATATTTTAGTTTTAAAGCATTATTTTATTTTAGAATTGTATAGTTCTTATATAATTAATTAATTGATTATATATATATATATATATATATAAAATATTAATTTAACAAGCATAATTAAAATTCAATATAAATTAACTTTAAATTATACAATACAAACATAAAATCAAACAAACATAATCTCAAAATTAAAATTAAAATCACAAGTTAATCAAAATAAAGAGAATTTTAAGATCGGAATGGTACCGAAACATTCCTGCCAAAATTTCTGGAACGGGCCAAAATTAAAATCGAGACAAAAACAATATCATTTTGTTTCAGATTTTTTAATGGGACAAAATATTTCAGCCATTCCTGGTGGAATGGAACAGACAAGTATGGAGCTGACAGCAGAATCTCGGTAGCTGGCCATACCACAAACATGAGCAAGAATTTAAATAGAAACCAAGACGGCCTTTAGATAACCAATCCAGCGCTCCATGAGAGGAAAACCATGTCACCGAGAACACTGTCCTTCTGGTACAGCTGAAAAGTTGGCAATGCTTGTTTTGGTTCATCTCCTTGCAATCACTCAACCAGCCCCATGAATTCCACAAGCAACGAGCTATTAAAAGCAGCAGACTGTAACCAAAACCTTTGGGGGGGAAAACAGCCAACAAAATTATGAAAGAAGGTATTGAGATACAATTCGGCAAAACATAAAGATAAAAGGATAAAATGCATTGTTAGACCCTATGGTTTGTTTTAAGAACAGCTAGTGGCAAAACTGCAAAGATCCAAGAAAAACATTGGAAATGGATGCAAAAGCTCACAGATTGATGTTTAGTTCCTGCCATGCACAGCCAGACAATTGGTACCACATGGTAGTTGTCTTTAGATTAGAATGCATATGGAGTTCAAATCACAACGTTCAGATGATACTTCAAATATTTTTGGCTCCAGGAAATAGTGAAAGATAGGGCCATTCTACTGTGGAATCAGCGGGAGTGCAGGATATAAATTAAATAGTTAAGGAGCTATAGATGAAATGACCGCTTATTTGCTGCCCTAAAATTAGTGATGCACGTGGAGCACAAAGCTCTATATTCAGGTGATAATTGGAATATTTCAGGCTCCGGAAATTGGTAAAGCTGGCAGTCAACATACTGTGATACCATGGTGGAATCAGAAGGGGCATGGGCGATAAATTAAGTAGACAACGAACTGTAGATGAAATGTCATGATAGTGGTATAAAACCAGTAATTGGCAGTTTGTGGGATATATATAACTTTCAAAAAGGTTTTGCAAGCATAACAGATACCATTACGCAACAAAATATATGAGTAGCTGAGTGTACTATGGGAGCTGTATCTGTTAAAATTATGACTGTAGATGATCACTCATATTCACCAGATACTTCAAAATCATCTATTGATACTAAACTGAAACATTCCTACGACAGAGACTGTAGAATTTATAAATGACAGGGACAGTCCATTAAACCAATATAATAGAATTACTTCAGATCAATTTGAAAACTATTTTGATCAACTTTGATCACAGATACGCACTGGGCCCTGAAAGTGAAAAGAGCTAAACCCTGAAAAAAATTAGAATTTGTAAGCAAGCAACACTCTGCACAATTTGAGGATAGACGAATATGCCAACTATTTAAGCAAATATGCACATTGATAGACACCAAAGCCAGGTAATGTACTAACAGTAAGCAAGTAACAGCCTCACGACTAATCTAGCACAGCAATTTTCACCATAGCTTCAGTTCTAAAAAAGGATAACATTATAATGTAACAATAATCAAGTAAGAAAATCCAACTTACATGGTAGCATAAACAGCCTCTAGGAGCAAACTCAGTTCTGATAACTGCTAAGTAGACATGGCAACAGCAGCCAAATGAAAGTTAAAGATCTCCTACACTCTGAAACAACACGAGCAACTTGAAGCACCAATAGTTTTCCTGTGAGATGAAGTCTTCCCTGAAGAACCCCAATTCCATATAACTTGCTTATTCTGGCATCTCTGATGCATATTTGGGATTCACTTCTCTGCCTAATCATCCCCAGGGGTAGTAAATTGGCAGTAACTATTGGTGCCCCCCAACTGGGTACCAAAATGGTTCGTTACACCACCAATCTTATGCAGTCACCGGTTTAGTTGAGCATTTTCTGCCTTTTCGATGTCATCAACATCATCATCCTCATGGACCTCATCTGTAAAATCAGAATAAACATCACAACTCAAGTCCAAGTTTAAATCACCCTCCCTCTCTCCCTCTTTCCCCTCCTTCCCACCTTCAAAACCATCTTCCGCACAGTCTCTCCTAAAATGTTCCATCTCATCCTCTTCTATATCCCTCCTATAACGAACCAATCCCCTATCCACATTTGCTTTCCTCGAACTCAACAACACCAACTCACACAACTTCCTCCTTGCCAGATACAAACCATTCGCCTCAACTAACTCACCTTTCCAATACGCCTCTCTAAGAAAAACTGTATGAAGCTTCCCATGATTACCTCTGGTTGAAACATAGAAAATCCCCTGATGCTGAAGCAAAAAGCCCTTCAATTTGTTGGGCAAATTCATAGCCATCCTGAAATGAGCGATTCTCTCCATCGTCATCTTCTTCTCCACCGTCAGCGACAGCAATTCATGAATACTAGCCACTGCCCTCTTCTCCATCCTCTTCTGAGCCTCAATTGACCTCAAATCATAACCTGAAATATCTTCATACGGTGACCAATAAGGTACTCTTTGCCATTTCCACACTGCAATCCTATAATACTTCCCTATCTTAAACCCCGGTGGAAAATTCACCATAAACTTAAACCTCACGTCCTCAGCATCCATTCCTTTCTCTCTATACTCTCTCTCCCTAACTTTTTCAATCGCACAAACCGTCAATTTACGGTCTCTATCAACCACCTCAATGTACTTATTCCTAGTCTCAATAGCATCAACCAATCTAAAAAACCGCGGATACTTCAAGACAACAGAATACTCAAAATCATCAGGTAAACCAAACTCGTACCTTGCGATCCTTACATGCTCTAACCGCAACCTACCCTCATTAGACATCATTATCAACTTCCTCAACCTGGTAACAGCATCAGGAATCTGAGCCAAAAGGGCCTCCTTTTCTTGCATGATCTGATTGATTGCTTTGCGCGTTAAGCGACAATACAACACTCGCTGAACTGGGTGCTCGTAGACCTCAAAAACATGAGGGAATTTGAGGATAAAAGCACCAGCTTCAAACTGTTTAAACCCCAACCTGCCAGCAAGATTATCAAGACGTGAAATGGGCAGTGTTTGGTTGTACTGAGAAAGTATTAAAGATTGAAATTTTAAGACTTTTCTCATCTTTTTTTCGATTTCCATGTAATTATCAAATCCATGGTCACGAACCCTTTGCTGTTTTTTGGGTATTGAAGTGGATTGGGACATGGTTCTTGTGTTTTTAAGGTTGTAGAGTGTGGATTGAAGGGTCTTGAGGGCTTTGTGCCTAGTATTTAAGAGATTGAGGGAAATGAAGATTAGCATTTTTGTGTTTCGATTTTTGGGTTTAGGGTTTTAGCAGTGACTGTGATTGAGAAGAGGGAGTGACGAATTTTCGGAGTGGAGGAGAGCTGGGAAGACTGAGAAATGCTTGAGAGGAGTAAATGGGAGGATTGTTAGAGAATGAGGGGTGACTATGAAATAGCAGAAATCTTGGAGGTGGTAAGTGATATCCGATTAGTGTGTAATGGGCCATCTCCTAATTACAATTTGCTAAGGAGAAAAGGGGTGGGCCTAATTGTGATTTGGTATTGAGATTTAGGTATTAAAAATAATTGTTTTTAATTTTATATCTATTTTTTATTCAAATATTTTATTTATTTTGTCCTGGACACTAACCAAATACAATCTTATATTTAAATTTGAGCATCCTATATTATAAGATCTGTATGTGATTACAGCAAATTTAATGCCTGAACTTCATATTGATTTATTTAAAAATAATTCTTAGTTTATTGCATATGATTATTGGTGATCAAACTCACCTGTCTTCTTGTTTTGTTGTTGAGAAAAAAATATATATAAATGTTAGTCCTCTTTGTTTTTGATATCTCAATTTCAATCTTTATTCAATTGATCTTTTTATTTTTTTTCTTTGATCTTTTATATATATAAAAAATATTTGTTTTCAATGTGACCATCTTATTACAATTTGCTAGATATAATTTTTTCGATTTAATCATTATTTTTTTTTACTTCTAGTTTTTTTCATTGATTTTTTTATTAATGTTTTCATTGATTTTAAATTTCATCATCCAATCAAAGTTTTATTATTATTTTCAAGCTGACCCTCATTCTTTTGAATTGTTTTTTTTTCTTTTGTTAAAATTATTTTCTTTTCAATCCAACCCTTTAATTGAAAATTCTTGGTTGCCCTCTAATTTGCTTTTTTATCTTGATTTTCATCCTTATTCTTTTTAATTGTGAATTTTGATTTAAATCCTTTCACATAATTATTATTTTTATTCAGGTCTATTTAGGAATGTAGTTGAAGATTATTTTTTAAAGTATTTTTTGTTCATAATGATTTTTTTCTTAAAAATATTATTTTTGACATAATCACATCAAATGATATAAAAACATAAAAAAATTATAAGTATTTAAGTTTTGAAGATATTATTTTGATTCATCTATATATATATTGTTTTATACATATGAACTTTGTTTTTAGAAATAAAAATATTTATTTCTAGATTATATTTATAATATGTTCAATTTTATCCAACAAATTTCACGTGTATTTATGTTTTTATCATATTTTATTGATTTTAACAAATAAATTCGGTAAACATAACTAAATAAATATCTCAATTTGCAGGATTAAACATCTTAATTTATATTTATCTCTTGATTTTTTCAGTTTATGTTTTAGTTATCATTAACAATTTTTTCATTTATTTATGTAAATTTCAGGTGTAAATTCATGCGAGAGAGAGCACAAAAATCAACCCCCAACACTTTTACATGCAAATATTTGAGGAAACAACCCGTAAAACCGGTGTAACTAAAGAGTTCCATAAAACCGGCCATTTTGTTTACTGTGAACTTTGACTTCGATTGTTTCTCTTCGAAAGCTCGCCAGACGTCTTTGATAATTAGCCGAACAAGTCCCAAAATGTTCGCCAGGCAAGCATGGAGGTGCATATGCTTGTAATTTTGTGTTTAATTACAAACATGCGTGGAAAGTCACGTCACATGCGAGAAGAATCAGGCACCACAAAGGAAACACAAAACACAAGAGTAAGATAAGCTGTCGAAGCAACAATTCGGTCCCATCTTAGGTGAAAATTTTGCAGCAAAATATATGAAGTTAAAATAGCAGATTGCCTAAGATTTTGAACAGTTTTCATCATACAAAAAAGTCAAGAGCCAGCAGTCTATCTTGTTTCTCTCTGTAAGAAAAAAAGGACAAAACTAAAACGTCTTCTAAAGCCAACTCTGAGTCAATACCCGAACCACGGGACCTCTGTCAAGACTAGCTTGGCGAGGACTGTAGCAACATCCATCATCCTGCCCAATTTCCACCCAGCAAACTTCACCCCGCATGCGGTTCGTTCTTGACTCGAAACCCTACTTGTGCAAAGTTCTCACCTCGAGCTGCCTCTATTTCACTTCCATTCTATTTGCCAAACCTTCTTCATACCATGTATTCTTGTGTGTCGAAAAAACAAGAGAAAAGAGATGAATTGAGTTAAGAAGCAGCCATTAGTTGAAGGCTGTTTTGATCCTCTGCATTGTGCAGGAGATGAGATTGTGAACTGTCTTGACTGACTCGACTGTGAGTTTGGCCGAAGGAAGGTTGCTCGCCAAAATCTGGAATCCGACAGTCAAAAAAGATCCGCCTCCATCGTTGCCATCACGGTCTCTTTTAGCTGGATTCCCATTGTAGCTGTTTGGCTCACCATTATTGAATGAATTGTCTGGAAGAATCACAAATCCTGATGGCAAGAGAGCCACATAGGTAGAGTCTCCACCATTCATCACTACACTCACTGATTGTACGTCGACTGGGGCGTACACTACTAAAGAACCTGAGACATCATTCCAGGTTTCTTGTAATATTAACATGTTGTCACCCGCGTTAACATCAACCGCCTGCAAAGTCTCAGAGAGCAGTGAATATATAGTTAAACTCTTGATTAGAATAAAAGAAACCTGGAAGTTGGTTATGTCCACTCACAGTTGAACGCAAGACAGAGACAGAGTTCCAATGTCCCTGGCCCTTGGGGATTTGGACCATCTCTTGCAACATTCCACCATTGGATAAAATGTCCCATTGGCTCCTTGATTGTTCATCCCTCAAAAAGTCAAATAACCTTTGTTGTGAAACCGGCAGCCAAACAGAAGTCGAAACACTCAGCACAATACCATCTGGCTCACCAGGTTCGTTGATAATTTTTCGGGTCAAAATCCTCACATCTTCACTCACACTTTCAACCACAAGGTTGCCCCAGTTATGCAAAGTAGAAGCACAAACCCCAGAACAGAAGCTATCCACCATTCTTCGTGCCAACTTTAACATGCTTTTCTTACCTCCCAGATTTATCACTGTAGCATTATAGTATAACAACTCAGAAAACGACACAAAATACTTCTGGATAAGATAAACAAATGAAGGAAGGGTAAAGTAGCATTCCTAGACCTGTCTGGTCTTCACCCAAAATGGTAGGGGACAAGAGTATTGCCATGCACTCGTAGTGCCGTTGAAGGGCAGCAATCCACCTCTGTGCACCAAATCCGGTGCCAGAATTTAGTATGTGTCGGTAGAGTTGATGGACTGCACTCTCATCATATTCAGAATGTTCCACACATGTAACCTGCATTTTACTATCAGTCAGCATTCTGGAACTCGTATGCGACCGCATCATCCTAGCATTTATCAACAGTACACCTCTATCTAGCAAGCAATCAAACTTGGCTTCACTGGTTTCCATTCACCTCAAATAGGAACATTTCCACAAAAAAAATTTCGAGAACATGTTTTAAAAAGGTTCACTTGTTTTTAGTCTTACCATGAAGCCAGCAAAATTCTAATGCTGCCGAGTCATCCTTGAGTGAAAGTTATTATGGTGCTGAAAACTTTTTTCTTGGATTAAAAGGGGGGAATAATAATGAAGAGGGGAGTGCATAGAAGTATAGACTTGCAACCAAATGATAGAACAAACTAACACGGTAATATATATCATACAGTCCCATACTACATTTTAAACAAGTCTGAAAGGGCAGGCCAGTAATAAACCAAGGCATAGTGTTGAACACTTCAAATAATATAAGATGGAATCCTTTCTTAAAACTTGAAAAGAAGATCTCATGAGAATTTTTAATTGGATAGAAAGGTGATTTTATAATAATACAAAAATGGCAGGATCATTACTTGAAATTAAAAGGTTAAAATATAATGATTAGATCTAGGTCATATCACCTCGTGGACAGAAAAAAACTATCAAGATAAACATCAAATGCATGAGGTATACAGCAAAGATTGAAAACTACAAGGCTTTACCTGGATAAGAAAATTGTGAATGTAATGCACTTCATTCAAGACTAAGGAATCAATAAATATGTATACATGCGCTAGTCAAATGCAAGTGCCATTGATTTCTTGATCTTCGAAAGTAGCGGCACACAATTAAGCACATAGAATAAGCAGATCTTGCTTTAGAATTGAAGAGTCTGAAATATTTAATTCAAAGAAGAATCTTATTTTAGTTAAATAATAATCAAAGCTCGAAGTTTTCAAGTAAGCCACTAGTATATTTCATTAAGAGAGAAGAGAGCAAAAACATAATATATTTAATTTGGGGATGCACAAAAGACTAATTGTGTAATTGCACATAATTCAAATTGATGTAGCACCAACTGAATACGAAGTTGCAGTTAATGCAAGATCCTTGTAAGGTACCTCTGAGGATGAAAAGGCAACGAGTGATCATAAGTATAACCAGCACAAATGAAGAATCTATACAAGTCATTACCTTGCAGCAACCATTGTTCATATCTTGTATAATGCAGCCAGAAGGAAGCCTTCTGCAGGTTACAAGGGTTTGTGCATTTGGATTTTCCTGGTTTCCATCAATAGAAACATCACCCACAGCCCACACACCCTCTGTTAGTTGCTTGCATAACCGAAGGAACTTCACTTGACGCACAGGGACAAAAGGAGAAATCACTTGAAACTCAGCATGTATCTGGAAAAGAAACATTCATAAATTCCTGCTTCACTGCAAAAGACTATAAGACACATAGGATAGGTTAATGGCGTACAATTTGCAAAGCTCCACTTTTTGTTCCGCCCATGCCACTTGATATGATATCAATGGTCGCAGCTCTAGCAACCAAGCTGGGAAACATTTCCACCCATCCATTCTGTATATGGAAAAGAAGTTAACCAACTGTTCAAGTACAGAACTAGAAGCAATGCACCATTTCTAGATTTAATAGCTGAAGAAATCAAGATTACTTTTGCAGCTTTCTCAGCGCCATTCTATCATACAAGGGGATTCGACAGGTGATAAAATGGTCAAATGTGAGATTGTAAACAAAAAACGTACAGAAGCTCACCAAACTATTCTAATCTTGATAAAGTGCTCCAAAATTGATAATTGCATTGTCATTGACATATAAATACACAGAAAAATGAAATGCAGAAATCAAGTCCCAATAGCAAGCTTAGGCTTAAGAGAAATCATTAGAAACTTCATAACGGCATTAAGATTTAGATAGCATACCACGTCCATCAATGTTTCAACCAGAGCCAAGCTGTCGATGAGTACTACACCACTCTCCCGAGTAGCCTCAATAACAAAATTGCTGGGTTTCATGCCAATACAAGGAGGAAAAGTCCTCATATACTCTTCGTGGTTCAGGACTTCCTTCCCTCCATCCAAGCTTTTGATCCAAATGGGACTTTCAATCTGAGCCATCTTAATCAATTCATCCATAGCAGCCAGTGCAAGATCTACAAACATTGATCTATCAAATGATACTTCATTGCCGACAGCATTGCCTAATGGTTTCATGAGATGCATCATAACCCCTCCATCATTGTCAAGCCCCATTGGCAACGTGTTGTCTGAACGGCCTAAATTGCCATAGCCATTTCTCCCGACTGCAAGGTCCAACTTGGTGTTTGAGCCAAAGGGAGGGACAGGACTGGCCGAGGATGCGAGAGGCCTGCCCAAAAATTTATTGGCTAGGGCACAAACACGGCCTAATTCATCCTTCAATCGAGCATTTTCAATTCTTAACTGTTGTTGCTCATAAGGCACTGGAACAGGCACCACAGGACCACCACAGTTGTTGCAAATTGGACCACTCATGTTTTGTTTCAACAACTCATTCTCAGCTCGGAGTTTATCATTTTCTTGCCTTAGGATTGCATTCTCATGCCGTTCCAACTGGGTCTGGAGTTCAAAATGACCAAAATCAAAATCTTCGCAAGTGAAAATGAAAAGAATCAAAAGGGTACGCAAAAGTTTATCAATTTACCTTCATTTGAGTTCTCCTATTTTGGAACCAAAACTTGATTTGCTTGCTTTCCAAGCCAAGCCTCCTGCTAAGCTCTGATCTTTGTTTTTCATCAGGATGAGGACATTCCTTAAAGAAACTATTGACATCAAAAACAGAAACAAAGCTCTTTTATATATAAAAAAAAAATCCATCAACCAAAGACAAGTACAAGTGACCAAATACATAAATCCCTAGACATAAACACAATAGCCAAACGAAGAATCATACGATTCAAGCTCTTGTATTTGATTAGCAGTGTGTCTATTGTACTTCTTCCTAGGCCTTTGATAATCTCCAGCATCCTGATCTTCCCCGGATGCACCTTCAATGTTATCACTTCCGGACCTGCTCTCATAACCATCCTCCCTCGTCCTCCCTACCAAACTTGGATCAAAATGTTCCACAAGTAGGCCCATGTCACCATGACTATCCATATTATTCTTCTGCAAAAAATAAAAAATAAAACACACAAACAAAAAAGGGTCATACATTATTCAATTTCAAGCACAACAGCATGCAAGAAATAAAAATCACAATCAACAACCCTAAAGTAAATCAAGAGAAAGTTCATAGAGACATGATACAGGCAATATAAAAAGAAAGGGCTGGTGATTTGGTAGAGAGGAGGGTTGTTGTTGTTGGCGGCGGCGGCGTCTAAGCAATGTCACCAACACTAAGGCATGGTGTTGTTATGTGTGCTAGGATTATATCTGTCACAAACGTTGAAACCCCACTGCCACCACCAAAACTATCAGCACTATTAGTACTGATCAAACCCCAATAATCAATCAAAATAGCCCCTTTTCACTCGCTTTTGTATATAGTTCTTATATAATCTCTCTCTCTCTCTCTGCTTGACCCTTGGTTACTCCTTCGCAAGTTTTTTTATATAGCTAACCCTTTCACAAGGTATGCTTGGACTCTCTCCCTTCCTCTCTCTCTCACTTGTCTAGCAAGTTTTGACCTTTACAAGATTTCCCACACCGAGCTAGACTTAAAAACCATTATCACATTCTTAGTTACATGATAGAAAAAAAGAAGAAAAAGCAGTTTCTCTGTCAACGTTTCATGGATGACTCCTTCTCTCTCTCTCAGAAAACCTTCATGTGTCAGATAATGAGGTGAAAAGGGCAACAAAAACCAATCTTTTCTTGATTTACACACTACTATTCTGACCTCATCAAGTTGAAAATCTACTAGAAAAAACAACCTGGCTCTAATATTTTATTTCACACATACGAGAAACATATCAAAAAATCCCAGTTGACCTCTCTCCCTCTCCCTCAATTTTTTTTTTTGTCGTAAAATAGTGGTCGAATACAGCCGATAAAAAAGGGTACCTTTCTCAATACTTGATGGTACAAAAAGAGTCTTTTGATAAAATAAAATTATGAGATCCTTTCTTCCATTTTTTTACTACTAAATCAAATAGGAATAAGACAAAGCCAATGTAACGTCAATTGTAGTGAGTGAGACAAGAAAAGCATATTACTTGACAGTAACACAAGACGCCATAAAAAACATAAATAACATGTTTGCTGACGCTGTCAAAATTCTGATTCAAGGAAAAAAATGATTAAAAATAATATTATTATTTGAAAGGCAGCAAAACGAGCAGACAAACGGGCACAAAAGCTGCAAATACTATGTGATCGCATAAAAAATAAATTGAAGATATGAAGCTTAAAGTAACTTACTTTCTCTTCTCTTCTCTTCTACTCTCTCGCCTGTTTTTTTCTAGGGCATGAAGCCTCCTTTCTCGCTTTCATGCACGAAAAGGATTTCTTCTTTCTTTGTTGTTCAAGGAGAAACAGGAACAAAAGGAGAAAATATGTAAAGGAAGAGGAAATATTTCTGGACCGAATGGTGAAAAGTCAACACGCGGGGACCGCTTGCCTTTTTTATTACATGGTTTTGTGAAATCCGCCACTGGGTTATTCCACGCGTGTTTTCGAGCGCGTGCGAAGCAGGTTATTTCTGTATTGGCTTGGTGGGTTTTGTCTGGTTAAGGTCAATTTTGACCCTGGTGTGGCTGGCACCAGTAGGAAGATAACACTTGGAAAGAATGGTTTGCCGACTGCAAAATTGGTTTGGGAAATTAAATTATTATTAATACATTTGTAAATCTTAATATAATTGCCGGGACAAAACCACCTTGTTACTTCACTTCAGTATAGTGTGTGTGTATATATATCTATATATATTTCTTTTAATATTGCTCGAGAAAGACACGTGAATCGAAAGTTGACTTAAAATACTTTTATTATCGAATAAAAGGTTATTTAAAATTAAAATTTGGACCATCACTATGCTATTAGTTTTAGGGTGGTTTTGAGAATGCATTCGGAAAGAAAGTGATTTTGAAGAAAAAAAAGAAAAAGTTTTATATTTTTAGATATTTTAATATGCTGATATAAAAAATAAAAAAAATATTATTTTAATATATTTTTAAATATATTTTTTTAAAAAATAACTTTAACGATACTGTGAACTAAACATTTAGGGGGTGTTTGGGAGGGCGGTTGTGGTAGCTTTTGAAAATACTTTTTGTGTCGAAATGTATAAAAATAATATTTTTTTTATTTTTTAAAAATTATTTTTGACATCATCACATTAAAATGATCTAAAATACCAAACCGTTAATTTTTAAAAATAAATAAAAAAAAAACAAAAATACCAAACTGCCGGTTTGACTGCCCTCCCAAACGGGCTCTTAAAGACTCAGTTAAACATACAAGAAGGGGGGGGGGGGGGGAGATATAGAAATGAAGATTATTTACCACATGGGTATTACTTGATGCGTGTAGTTAATTTCTCTCCTTTGAATTTGGTTAAAAAATAAATAATTTCACAGCCTGATTAATTGCAAAACATGAGAGTTAATTAAGAGCATTATAGATCAAAACATTAATTTCTTGGATTTAATTAAGATGAATATTCTTTTATCATATCATGAAAATTAAAAGCAATCTGCAAAATCAGCTGTATTTCATTGTGTCAAGGATCGTGAAATGATTGCTTTTGTTAATTATTTATTATCTCACTCATCTACTAATCTCTAGAAAATCTGCGATCTCTTCTGGAAATAATATGTAAACCATGGTTGGAAAAGATTAGGCATGAGTTATCCCTAGTTTAATAACCTTGCTTAATCGTGGATGAATTTGTAAAATCTCAAAATTAGAGGGGTTAATTTAAATCTCAAACCTACGAAGCAGGTAAATAATAAAGGCCCATAAGCACAAGAAGCAGACTCTTCATTTGTGGCCTGAGGTATTTCAAATGTATATTGTCGAGCCCATAATCAGAAATCCCACTATGATCTAGCAACCAGATTTATATCTCTTCAAAAACTAAACCCTAGGCTCCCTTCTTCCCTGCCAAAAAAAATCCGCCGCCGCCGCCGCCGCCATGGTTCTCAAGTACGTCCCTCTCTCTCCAATGTGTATTCGTTTCCATATCACTGAAAATGGGATATATTTTTGTTCTTTTTTTCCTTGATGGATTGTTGTTTCTTCAAGTGTTTAAGCAGTCTATGTATTGTTGGATTCGATTAGAGTCGTCCTGGCTTTGTTTGAAATATATTACAATCTGAACATCTGATGTTGAAATTTAGAACCTCTGTCAGATATGACAATACAAGGAAAAAAAAGTGAATTTCTTTTGTTTTATAAAGTTAAAAAAAAATGCAAGCTTGCAGAACGTTTTAAGCTTTTTGTTGCTGGGATTCACTTGAATAAGACCAAGTAGTTTGCTTTGTTGCCCGAATCTTCGGCTCCCTGGTAAGCTTTAATCTATAATATATGCTCGAGAGTGATTGACGCAGTGCAGGAAGATAATAAAGTGAAAACACAGCCAAGTAAACAAGGGAATTACCAAGGCTTAATAAAACTGAAGTTGGGACGACAAGGAGCTCAAGGTTTAGTGATGTTTGTGACACTTTATAGGATCTTCTGGTTGGAGTGTTGCCCTTGGGTATTTTTACTGGTTTGATTTTAAGAACATGCAACACTTTAACGCGGCCAAGAATAAGGGGCTTATTAGCCATTGATGTGACAGTCCAGAGTAACGGGTAGTTTTTTGGAGTCACATAGAGGGGTTTTATGGTTTGTTTGAGTTCTGAGATTTGTTGGATCATGCAAATAAAGTCAATTTAGTTTTGGATATGCAATCATGATCACCATCAAACATGCCTGCCCTGGAATGGAGCATATTTACTGACTTGACAATGGGTTTTCCATGCGATGGTTTCTTTTTCCTTGATTTCAGGACCGAACTCTGCCGCTTCAGTGGGGCGAAAATATATCCTGGCAAGGGAATCAGATTTATTCGCTCAGATTCCCAGGTAATGTGCAGTTTGGTATTGAAGGCATTGCCTTCTTTTTATTTCGGTTACTGTAAAATTCAGGCTGTGAAACTAATTAATCTTTTTTCATGCAATTAAGGTGTTCCTCTTTGCTAATTCTAAATGCAAGAGGTACTTCCACAACAGGCTGAAGCCCTCAAAGCTAACCTGGACAGCTATGTACAGAAAGCAACACAAGAAGGTGACTTTATTTACTAGTTTCCATCAACTTTTAAATGATGAATGTAGAATGGTTCTATATGCAGGATCGTTTTCTTTGAAAATAAACCCATAATGTACTAGATGTTGATTGACATTGCTTACCTAATATTTACAGGACATTGCTGCTGAAACTATTAAGAAGAGGCGTCGTGCAACAAAAAAACCTTACTCAAGGTCCATTGTAGGTGCTACTTTGGAGGTCATACAGAAGAAGCGAACTGAGAAACCTGAAATTCGTGATGCTGCAAGAGAGGCTGCTCTCCGGTATATTCTTTTACTGGTTGATAATCCTTTTAATGTCGGTACTTGCTGTGTTTTTTTCTTGAAATGCTTGATTACCTGTGCAGTGAAATTAAGGAAAGGATAAAGAAAACAAAGGATGAGAAAAAAGCCAAGAAGGCTGAGGTAATGGCCAAGGCACAAAAGAGCAGCAAAGGTAGCTTGCCAAAGGGTGCTGCACCAAAGGGCCCCAAGCTTGGCGGGGGTGGAGGAAAGCGTTGAATCTTTCTTTGTAGTGCTATCAACTCGTTGTTAAAAGAATTTTGTATCTGAGATCTTACATGGATCGAGGTTGAATGTTGAGTTTACTGGCTTTTTTCCTTATCATCAATCAGTCATGGTTTGATTGGAGAAATTCGATGAATTTTATCATTATGGTTGTGACCCGAGAGCAGAGAATGGACCTGGTTATATATTCTTTTGGTGTGCACAAACTGCCACTGCCTTGGACTGTTGTCTTCATAGGTTATTTTACTGAACTGTAGTGTCTATTACTGTGAAAAGAAATAGAAAAACATTGCTTCACGCGAAATCATCAACCTGACTTATTGTGAGATTTTGGAAGAAAAGGCTTCGATTTTCCTTTTTGATAAGCACCCTAAGCCCACTGATTGTTAGCTTGGTGTCTTGTTGGCAATGACTAGAAAATAGCCATCTATGCAAGGCCACCCTTGCACGAAGCATGTGGTCTTTGATTGGCGGTTATTAAAGATGGAAAAACTAGTCTTTGCCTGCTCCATGCCCTGCCTCCGTTCGCTCTGATCCTTGCCTTGAATGATATGGCAAAGAATGCAAATTTGCTGCAGGGGAACTATGTAAAATGTCACGAGATTTTCGAAATTACCGTCTTATCATAACCCAGGCGTCAACAACCTGCTCATCATGGGTGGTGGGCGTTTCTGTTTTTGCTTTACATTGTTGAATGAAAAATGAAGATAAGGTTTCAATTTACACAGCAAGGGAGGTTTAGCTTTCAAAATCAGCCCGTTTTCTTCTTAAATGCTTGTCAATTTCTCAAGATAAGAAAGGTTATGAGGGCCCCTCAGTCTATGCATTGGGTTGTTTCCAATCCGTTTCTTTTCCATTTTATATGCGAACCAAATACAATCTCAACCTACTTGAATAAATCTGCTATTTACAACTTCTTTTGGCTAAGCTGTCCATCAAAATAGCAACAGGATTTATCAGAGGGTGTACTTGGGGCCTGAAGCAAGGCTCCTGGATTTAATGGCAAACAAAGATATTACTGTATCCATAAAAAATTTTCTCCTTCAACCATACCTGAAAGCAAACAACAAACCCTTTTCACCATTTGAGCCAACCCCAATAATTGGGGATGATCAAACTATGATTCAAACCAACCAGGAGCAAAATAGATATTGAAGAAGAAGAAGAAGAAGAAGAAGAAAAGTAGACCATAGGATAGTGACTGTGGTGTAGGTAAGGGACAAATCATAATGCCCGCTTGGCAAGATAATTGAAGAGAGTACCTTCCAAGTAACAATGCCAACCCAACTGTCTGAACTCTGAACCAAACCTACCAACATAGACCACCACAACACAGACATAGGAAGAGGAAGGTTACTGTCAAATCCTACTTTTGATTTCTACAAGCTTCTATCTCAGTTTCTTCCTCTTTTATGCTCTTATTTTTATTCCTTTTCATTCCTTTTCCCCCTCAATAGAAAAGGCTAAAGGAGCTATTGAATTCTAGATGCTCCAACGCAAAAGAAAAGGAAATAATTAATAAAAAAGAAAGAAAGGGTTGCCAGCATTGATAGAGATCACTAGATCATTCCAAAATGACCATCAGCTGGTTGGCATGACTAACCTACTTAATTTGTTTAGCTAGGTTCTGGATATTCCATCCCCAGCACATCAGAAGAGTGGAATTTGCTTGCTGCAAGCCAGATCGAGAACAGGGAATTTAATATATGTAATGCAAGAGCAGCTAAAGAAGTCTTTTTTTTTTCATTTGTTTTCAAGAGAAGTGTGTGATTTCCTTTACCAATCACGTTGAGCAAATAATGAATGAAGTATTATAGTTTATGCCAGCCATTAACTGGTGATTAGCACTTATTATTGTGTTCGGTTCGTGTCCCATAGAATAACAATAATAAATATAAAAACAGTTCATATTCTTCTGAAAACAGTAACAGAAGAGAACATGTCCTTCGACAGATGGATCAGAGCTCAAATTAGCTAAAATCACACGCATCTAACGAGACGTAAGGCTATATATAAAAAAGAAGTTCTGAACATCTTGCCATCTCATCACGCGTATTAGCTGCAAGCAAGCAATCAAGAATGGAAAATACTTTTTCCAAGTAATTTCAAGAAGAATATTGCACCGCAACACTAAATAATCTCAACCCTTAATTTTCCTCGTTTTGGAAAGAGAGGTACTTGATTATATCTTTAATCTTTTAATTAAAGCCTAAGTAAACACGCAACACTAAGTTGGCAACTTTTCTTTTCTTTTTCGCTATTCCACAGGCATTTTCTTTTTGCCAAAAAATCACACAGCCATCAAAAGAACAGAAGGAGAATGAGACAGCAAGCACAGGGCTACAATGGCAATAAATTTTGAGTTTGGTGAATATGAAGTCGGTGCCTCCAGCCATGATCTTGTCGTTTTTCTTAGAGGTGGCACCAGGCCACCAGCTCAATAATTGTATGGAGTAATAACCAGAGGATAAGTGCTAACATTTTTTGTGGATTAAGATAGTGTTTGACACTGTATTTAAAAAATATTTTTGAAATAAATTAAATTTTTATATTTTTAAATTTATATAAAAAAAATTTTGATGTTCTTAGAATATTTTCATGTATTGATATTAAATAATAATTTTTCAAAAATAAAATTTTTTTATTTTAATATATTTCTAAACAAAAATAATTTTAAAAATAATCATAACTATCCTCCCAAAACAGATATCAAATAAGGTTATTCTATCATGGATAAAAATATTTTAAGACTACTTTTATTAGTATTTGACTTCTCATATTGATCATTCGAGAGCTATTTCCCTCTCTTTGTATATTGTTTTCTAATCATATCAATACTATTAATTGAAGTTTTAATATGATTTTAGAAACTCTTTTTTTTTTCACCTAAAGAATTCATTATTCCAAATAATAACAAGCTATAAATATCCCATTTTACGAACAACAAACTATAAATATCATGTTTTTAATAATGTGTGTGTGTGTATTTAAATAAACCCGTTGGTTCAAACATTTATAATAATAGAATGAGCTTTCCACGACAGCGAAAGAGCGCGTAGAAACAGCGTCGATCCACTGCTTCCATGACCATTGTTTTCGTATCTATCTACCCAATTAAATCCTGACACATCACTTGCAAAGGGAAATGCACTCACAACAATTTCACAAAATAGTTTCATGAATTAAAATTGATCTTGATGTCAACTTCCTTTTGTGGAAACTATATATCTTACAGTCGTGAATTTAAAAATAAAATTATATTTTAATATAATGGTTAAATATATAATAGATTTTATGAACGAGGGAAAAAAAGAGCCCATCTCTAGCAAAATAATTTCAGCCCCAGTACAAGGATCTGGCTTGGATCAAATTATTATTTTGGTTTCAATGATATAAATATTAATTTATTCATCAAGTGAAAATAAATTTATTTATTTTTTGATGATTTTAAAAATATTTATTTCATATCATTTTAGATTGAATATATAAATTTTATTTCTGATACATATGAGTATTTTACCTGATACTGTTTCAGTATGTAAAGTATTAAATTAAGATAATTTGATCAGTAATAGATTACTTTCACTTGATTTTTCTAGAATAAATATATACCGATTCATTGCAAAAAAAAATAATAATAATAAAAAATAGATAGCCAGCAAGTCAAACGAATGATGAATCGATAGAAACACAGAACCATGGTAGTGTTTGTACCAGATCAAACGAAAAATGTTCATGGGAGGAGGTTTCCTTGCTCACTGTGGCAGTTAGAAACCTGAAAATCCTCACCCACTTCCTTTTTTTTTTCTCTTCATTAAAAGCCATTGAACTCACCACCAACACACCAATTCTTGAGAGATAAAGCTGAAAAGAAACCAAAATATATTTCCTTTTAAAGAAAGAAACACCTGCTAGAACACCGACAAGGAACATCAAGCATGTCAAGAGAAGACATAGAAAGAGGAGGAGGAAGAGGAGTTAAGAGCAGAGGAAACAACAGCAGCAGCTACTTATCACCTTCAGCATATTCGATAGAAGACACAGAAGCTCATTACTGGACATCATGGCTTGTACCTATGTTTGTGGTGGCAAATGTTGCCGTCTTCATTGTTGTGATGTACATCAATAACTGTCCTAAACATTTACATACAAGACTTGAAGGGAAGTGTGTTGCAAGGTTTCTTGAGAGGTTTTCTTTTGAGCCTTTGAAAGATAATCCTCTCTTTGGTCCCTCTTCTGCCACGTACGTAATTCGCCTTTGCTCCTTGTATAATTTCTTCTTGTTTTTGCTTTTGCCTTCTCTGTTTCTTTCTGTTGCATGTCATTTTACTTTGATAAATAATAAATGCTGGTGGCGGTTTAAATTTCTGCACGAGTTAGCTTTTTAGATTCCTGGGGTGTTGTTTTTCAATGTTTTTTTGATGGATCAAGTGGTTTGGGGAGAAATTTTGATTCCCTATTGATTTGTGTAGATATGAATTTGGAAATTTGGCATTGCTTAGATGAGTATGAAATGCCTTGTGTGTGGATTCCGTGGGGGGATTCTGATTGATTAGATACTTGAAGAGAGAATTTAGTGGATCTGCTTTAGATGTTGATGTCCATATCTCAATTACTGCATTTCATGGCAGTGCTCTCTGGTTGGTGTTTATGGAGGCATGGGTTTTGTGATTACTGGTCTCAGACAATATATATTTTTATGGCGGATTTAAGGCTTCATTGGTGGAAATCTCACGGATCTATGTTTCATCAACATTTCTAGCACTGAAAATATTCTTTTTGTGTGTGATTATTAACGGGGATTTGATGTTTGGAGTTGAATAATCAACTTGTTGAAAGCTGCTATATCTTGGTTCATTATTTTCAACTGCATTAAGAAATGACAGGAGGTAGAAGAAACATAATGAAGTTAATTGAATCCTCTTCTTTTTGTTTCTTGAACTTGCAAAGATTGGAGAGGTTGGGAGCTCTTGAGTGGACCAAGGTTGTAGATAAGCATCAAGGATGGAGGCTTATCACCTGTATCTGGTTGCATGCTGGTATTATTCATCTTCTTGCAAACATGCTGAGCCTGGTCTTCATTGGCATTCGTCTCGAGCAGCAATTTGGGTTTGGTAAGTAGCTATCAAAATCTGCCTTCCGAGGCCAATACTATCACCACCAGCTGTAATTTATGCTTCTATTTATTTCTAGCAGCACGACTAACCTTTTAACAATCTGCTTTTTTTGTCACAAATTGGCAGTTCGCATTGGAGTTGTTTATCTGCTGTCAGGGTTTGGTGGGAGTGTGCTTTCCTCTCTATTTATAAGAAACAATATCTCAGTTGGCGCCTCAGGTGCCCTTTTCGGGCTTCTTGGATCAATGCTTTCAGAGCTAATTACAAACTGGAGTATCTATACCAACAAGGTTAGTGGTGTTTACACGTTGTTTGGCATTCTAGTGCCATGCCATTGTTCAGAATTCAGTCTGTTTATCCATCACTGTATTGCAACCATAGGAATATAATGGCATTTATACATAAACAAAACTTATCTGTATCGATTCCCCCCCTCATTTATACATAAACAAAACTTGTTGCTCTCGCAGGCTGCAGCTCTGCTTACACTTCTGTTCATCATAGCCATTAACCTTGCAATAGGAATTCTGCCGCATGTTGATAATTTTGCACACATTGGGGGATTTCTGTCGGGATTCCTCCTAGGATTTGTTCTGCTTCCCCGTCCTCAATATGGTTGGCCAGAGCGTCGAAATGTTCCCTCCGGTGGTGGTGTCAAATCCAAGTACAAGGCTTACCAATATGCACTATGGTTGGTTTCTGTGGTTCTGCTGATCGTAGGGTGAGTCACTGCCCAAACCCCAAATTATTAACTTAAACTGTCAGTTTCGTTGATTTATTATCTCTGTTTGTCATTTGAATGTTCTTTAAACTAGCCGTCTCGAACACAACCTTATTTTCTCATGATCGACGAAGTTTTACTCCCACTGATTCTGATGCTTGTACTTAAAAAAATGCAGATTCACAGTTGCATTGGTGATGTTGTTCAAGGGAGAAAATGGGAACGATCATTGCCATTGGTGTCACTACCTCAGCTGTGTCCCTACTTCCAGATGGAAATGTAACGATAACAACCTGTAGTAGTAATAGGGGGGAAAGAGAGCTCATGCTCTAATTTAATATTCCAATTTTTATATGTTTTTTAGGTTAGAACTACTTTGACTTGCTGCTTGCCTTCTTTTTCCAACACCCAAAAGATTTGCCGTCGTAATTGCTTATCATTTTCCTACAATATTATATTATATTAACATAAATATAATTTCCGTGGCTTTTTTACTATGCAGAGACTATTCACACAAATACATTGCACTGTGGACTGGATATCCGCTCCGGTGCATCGCGCGTGTATGTCTGTTTTTCCCCTCCTCGTTTATGAATAGTGTATTAATGATTCTGCCCCCCGAAAACGAAAAAAAGCGCTGCCTGGACTGAGGGGCTCCGCAATCATTTTGCACCTCGGTCCGACCCGGTCCGCCACTCTTCTGATTTTTTTTTTCAGGATTGGCTAAATACATATATAGTCCCTAATAAGACAAAAATCATGCATTCGGCACGAGGACAGACCAGTAATTGACCATATTTTTTTATTATTTCTTTCGGTATAATGTCAGTGCGTGTGGAGCACGAGACCGACGGGTTTCAGCCTCACGCCCTGTTTAGACAGCGCGTGAGGGGTCATACGGTCTCCGGAGATGGGCTACTGGAGTCTCTCCTGGTACGCCTTCACCTGGTCTTCCTCCTGGTGCTGCGCGCATGGGCAAAATACGGCCATGGATGTGGCGGTGACCGGTTAAAGCTGTTGGCCACCTTTCTCTCTCTCCTGCATGTAAAAGTGCAGGATAGTCCCCTAGTTTTTTGTCTTTTTCACTTTGGTCCCTGGACTTTGAATTTTGTGTATGATCCTGATTTTTGTTATATAAGTTTTGATTTAGTTCGATTGGGTCCTTGTTTGAAATTAATTCAATGATAATGTTTCATTTCGGTCCTCATCCTTTTAATTTCTGGATTGAGTTTAAATAACTCAATAAATTCGGTACAGCAGTTTCAATTTTTTCAATTTTGTTCTTTGATTGAAATTGATAATATATTTGATTTTCATTTCGGCCCTTATACTTTTAATTTTGGATTTTAATCCCTTTATATTTGATTTTCATTTTGGATGTTGTACTTTAATTTTTTGTTTTAATCCCTTTATTTCTTATTATTTCTATAATAATCCCTACTTTTGTTCATGTATATATGAGTGTACTCTTAGCTTTGATTTTGAATTTTTTTTTCTTATTTGTTGAGGTGATATTTTATTCAAAAAAACTAGCTCTTGAATTTTATTTTTTATCTGTGATCATTTGAAAATTGATATTTGTGTTTTTTTCTCTCCTTTTTTTCTTTCTTTTAATTTTTTATTCATTCTTTTATTTTATTTTTATGTCATGTGATTTTTTTTCACCTGATAATTTTTATTTTGTTTCTTTATTTGATCTTTTGTTAAAGTTTTTATGATATTTTTAGTCTTTCATTTATTTTATTTTTTTCATTATTAACACAATAATAATAATAATTTAATTGTTTTCCTTGCTCACTCTTTTGTTAATATTTTTTAAGTTTTTTTTCCCTCGAGATAATTTGATGATTTTTATTCTTTTGACAGTAATAACAATGATAATATTTATTTTTGTTTTATTGTTTTTTTATCTTTTATTGATTTTTTTAGGATTTTTTTAGTCTTTCATTATTAACACAATAATAATAATAATAATAATAATAATAATAATAATAATAATAATAATAATAATAATAATAATAATCATAATAATAATTGAATTATTTTTCTTTCTTACTCTTTTGTTAATATTTTTGAGATTTTTTTTCTCAGAATAATTTGATAATTTTTATTGTTTTGACAGTAATAACAACGATAATTTTTATTTTTTATTATATTTTTTTGTTTGATCTTTTGTTGTAGTTTTTATCATTTTTTTAGTCTTTCATTTATTTATTTATTCTTTCATAATAATAATAATAATAATAATACTAATAATAATAATTTAATTATTTTTCTTACTTACTATTTTGTTTATGCTTTTTATTTTTTTCTGTCGGTATAATTTGATAATTTTTATTGTTTTGATAGTAATAACAATAATAATTTTAGATGTTAAGACTCCAATGTTGCTATTGTTATAATATTTTAAATTAATATTGCTTTCTTTTTCCCTTTATTTTTTTTCCTGTTATTTTTATTTGCTCTTTGAATTAGATGATTTTTATGATTTTACTATTTACGCAACAATACGATAATTTTAGTGATTAATTTTTTATTTTTTTCTTATAAAAATATTTTTTTTTATGATTGTTCAGGTCAATTTAATTGTTTTGATTGTTTTGAAAGTAATGTTGATAATAATTTTAATTGTTATAACAATGATAACAACAATAACGTGAGGATAGATTTTTAATTTATGTTTTTATTTTTTTTTTGATAGAAAATTAACTATTTATATTTGTTATTTGATTATTGCAGATTTTTATTTGATATTAATTCATTTAGTTTTTTTTATAATTATTGGATAATGTTTATTCTTTATTCGTCTCTATGCATCTATGCTTTTAGTTTTTTTTTTTTTTTTACTGGGGTTTTATTTTTAATCGGTTCAGGCCTGAAATTTTTAATTTATATTGGTAATCATTTTAAAATTAATATTACTCTCTTTATTCTTTTTTTTTCTCTTACTTTTATTTGTTATTTGGATTAGATGATTTTTATGATTTTACTATTTGCGCAATGATAATGATAATTTTTGTTGTTTTTTTAATTTTTTTTTATAAAAATCTTTTGTTTATTTTTTTAATGTTTTTTCAGGGAATTTATTTATTTTAACTGTTTTTATAATAATATTTATAATAATTTTAATTGTTATAACAATGATAATGAAAATAACGTGGGGATGAATTTTTAATTTATGTTTTTGACTTTTTGTTGATAGAAAATGAACTATTTATTTTTGTTATTTGATTATTACAAGTATTTTCACAATTTATATTTTGTTTTTGTCTGGTTTAAATTGAATTATAAAATGAACTAATTTTAATGCAGTGAATTTAATAATTCAAATATTTGAATCTTCTTGCTTTTTTAAGGATGATGATAAATTAATGCTGGTTATTTAAATTAAAAATGCTAAGCAGATAAATTTATAGCGATTCAAAATTCATATATTTTGGCTAAATTTATAATACAATAAAAAAATACACATAATTAATATTTTTTATATTGAAAAAAATATGGTGCTGCGTGAGACGAGACATGGGGCATGTGGCTAGTATAAATATATACTTCTTGTCTTCTTTAAAAAAAAAAAAAAGCATAACTTGGATCCTAACCGGATATCTTGAATGTGTCAGTGCCCGTTTATCTTCTTTGTGATTTGTCGTGTTTCAAATTATGTTTTGAGTACCGAGACGTGGTATAATGATAAAAAATTTGAGATCTGCAAAGTAAGATTTGAGATCGAGTCAGAATATGTGTTTTTTTTATAAAATTTTAGAACAATCGAAATTTTACTTATTCATCTAGGCTCACAAAATATGTTTTTTTAAAAAGTAGATTTTCTTGAATAAAAAAATAATAATTATGTTTCGAGCCAAAAAAAAATTGAACCATGATTTTCACCATTGACAAACTGGCATTTAGATATTTTTGCAGTGTTTTTTTTTGTGTGTTTTTAGACTACTTATATTTATATTAAAAGATAATTTTTATAATACATGAAAGAAACATTGTGCTAAACTATGACGGCTTTTATTAAAAATGGTCAGGGTATTTTTCCAATTAGTTTTGAAGTATCGATTTATTTAAAAAGGTATTCATATCCAAATTTAAAAGATTTTGTTTAGATTTCCTTTTCTTCTCACTATCTCTTCTTAGATTAAAAGATTTTCCAAAAGTTTTTAAAGGTGTTTTTATTTTATTTTAAAATGAATTAAAAAATATTTTTCAATATCAACACATAAAAACTATTAGAAAACCCATCAATTCATTTGAGTTTTTTGGGGTGTGTGTGTGTGTATAGACTATAGACACACACATGATATATATATATATATATATATATATATATATGCACATGATATCATAGAAGTAAATACCACCCCTAGTTTATTTCCTTAAATTAACTTGATCTCAAATTGATGAGAGATAATTGATAAATCAAACTGATTAATGTGTTGCGGTATTATATGAGTAATTAGTAATTGTCTATATATTATGATTTCTTGCTAATGACAAAATAATTATTGTTAATCTTGATTTTCATGCAAGTTAAACTATAAATTAAAATCTTTTTATTCGTTTATTTAAATAAACTTAAACCTTAATATTGTATAAAACTATGGTGCAATTTTTCTATTATATTAATGTACAAAAAAATATATTTTATCATCTCAATATTATTCCACCCCTGCAAAATTAAATGTCGGGCTCCACCATTGCTAGAGGCTCATTCAACTAGCATGGAACGGCACGCATTCTTCATTTCACACCAACCCAGCTTAATCAACACTAATAAATTTCACATCGTGCCCTAAATAACTCAGCGGTTTGGGCTAATACAAGAGGGGTGGTCCAAATCAAGTTTTATAATATGGAGGTCCAAAAAATAATGACAGGAGTGCTACCGTTGCCGTTGCTGTTGCTATCATGGGCCGTGGCGGCCGATGTGGATTGCACCACCGTGACAGGGTTCCTCACGGCTTGCTCCACGTTCATCACCTATGGTACACCAGACCCACTTCCAGGTTCACCATGCTGTGATTCCATGATGAGCTTGGATGTGATAGCTGAATCTGGGAATAACAGGAGGTGTATATGTCAATGCTTAATGGCCCTCATCAACACCTATAACCCTAATGCTACAGTCATTGCTACTTTGCCAGGCTTTTGTGGAGTGAGTCTAGGGTTTGTTCTTGATCCTAATACAGATTGCTCCTTGTAAGCCTTTCTCCAGCCCATCTATTTTTTTCTGTCTCTTTACATGAATTATAAAACAGACTAGCAGTAGCATTAGTGCGATTTAGGAAGAGATATCTATCTTTTGTATATATCCCGTAGCAGGTTCACAGCTACCATCACCTGGTATCTGAAGAGTAATGCTTGTCATTTCATGTCATCTAAGACCTATATATATACATGGAAAATGCAGGGTGCCATGAGTTGAGATCAAGGAAATGATGGAGCTGGTTCAAGGTGATCCAGATGGGGGACTGAATAAAAAGAAGCTTGTCTTCGAGTACAGTCACTGAAAATTACAAATAAGAGCAGGTTCCTCATTTTAAACATGCATTGCCATAATGGCTTCATTGCTAGCAGTTATCGTTTGAACCGATGCATTCATGAATCCAACATATCCTTTCACTTAAAGAAGAAGTTTATATATATAATGCATAATCAAAGCAAATCCACATTGAAGGACCCCCAAAATCAGATAGGTTAAAAAGTTGGATATGTGATCAATTGCTCCTTTTCATTTCTTTCCACCGAAAGAGAGTGCATAACCACACAAAGTTAATTGGCAATTAGATTGGATTCGACAAGCTAAATCAGTATTCTCTCAAGAAATAGTAAAAGCAAATTCACAGCTCAAGAAATTGCTTTTTGTTGCCTCAAGATTTGACCTCACCTCACCTCACCTCATGTCATTTCATTCATGATCTGGATCATCGTAAAATCTATTTGTCTACGCATGATTAGCATTTCAAAGTGTGTAACGTCCATGTTTTACAAAAGAAAGAACTCGGGATTTCACAAACAAATTGGTACAATTCTGATTTAATACACTCTAAATATCAATAATTCTTCACACAATCAAATTTATTCCAGACAACCCTACGTTTACATACTAGTTTTAAGACCTAAATCCTAATCTTTTTAGAAAAAAAGAATCTTCCTTGAAAGTAACAAGGCTAGTACAGAATCCAGTTAGTATTACAATAAGAAGAGAAAATAAATAAAATTCCGAAACAGCAACTTTTGAACCTGTTTTGGACATGAGAACCATCCAAGCTAGTTAACATCCTATGGAATTAGTACTGTAGGATAAACTAAACCTGTAAAACTTCAGCATGCTCTTCTATTTCAGTCAATTCGTCCTAGATAAAAATCACATAATAAAAGTCTTGCGTCAATATAACATTGCGATTTCTAGGATCTGTAATTGATGACAGAAACAGATGAAACAGACAACTTGTACCATCACTTGCTGTTTCAAGTCATATTCCTCTTACTTAATTGTTCCTTCGATGTCACCATCACAATTAAAAATTTCACATCATCAGCATTCTTCAACACAATGATTCCTTGGCATGTTATGAGAATCCAAAGTTTTAGACTTGACTAATATAGGCCCTAAACAAGATATATAAGCTGTTCTTTTTAGCTGCGATGCATTTGTGCATTCTTTTCACCTTTTGATTTGTAGCCCTTTCAGACAACCATTGAGGGATCAAAGGGGACCATCCAATGTCCATAAAACAAGTGAAATGATTTAGTACCCGTGAATTCACAGTGAGATAAAGATACAGATTTTGCTTTCTGTCTGCATCTAAACTTGTTAGCTTTGTTATTGGTGTTGGCTAACATAGCAGAGGTTTCTGGCACCCGTGAGAAAATATTGGCTATGCTAAGGACAGTCGTAGATCTTAACCCTCTACAAAAATCAGTCCTGTTAACGGAGAGGATCCGTGCTACATGCGGTTACGACTATCTTTAGCAAAATCCTTGTTCAAATGAAAATAGTAGAGCCAAACATTTCTTTCATACGTTTCAGCACGGCACAAAAACTGGATCATATATTTAGACACGAGAAATATGAGAAAATGGGAGCAAACTATAATAACACTTTAACATTAAAAGAAGGTACAAGCACAATTTGGGGATATTACATCAATCTGAAACACTCAAAATGTTACCATTTAAGTCCTGTAAGGGCAAAGCTTGTCAGATCATGATCAAATAATTACAACAATAGCATTGCGCGCACACCGGAAAAAGAAAAGGAAAAACAGATAAGAAAATGAACAGTTGTCACCTTAAGTAGGAAGTTCCTATTCTATTCGAGTAGCCAGAAGCTACGTAAGCTTTGTTTTGAGGTTCGGTGTTTTGAGCAAAACCCCTTTCTGATCGAGTGTCTGCATCACAATACCCCTGAACAGATCTTCTGCTGTATTTCTCAAACTCAAGCCTCTGCCTTGGGGCACTTTGTGACCTAACCTTGGCTCGAGATGATTCCGTGTTAGACATGTAGTTGGGGTAACCTGCGTATCCATTAAAGAAGCCCCACGAGCACTCACTCCTTGTGGGTGTAAAATGGCCTCCGCCTTTTCTGCCACTACTTCCAGGTCTAGATGTTGCAGAAAACAGACAAGGGCTATTCTCAGCCGTCCTTGAAACTGCTTCATCATTTCCTATGGGTAATTTAAGAGAGTGCAAAATTTCTCCTGAAGGGATGCTTGGCATTGGATTTGATGCTTTTTTTGTTATTTTTGATGGGGAGTCAAATGTCATAAAGCTCTGATTGTTATGATCTGAAGCCAAAGCATGCTGTGAAGTCTGAAATGTTCTATTACTTTGCTGATATTTCACATGGGGCTTCCAAGTGTCTACTTCAAGGATCTTGTCACTCTTCTCATCATCAGCATGACGATTTCTCAGTGGATTGCTGCCATGGTCATTCCATAAACTTTCTTCCATCCAACGGTCAAGCCAATTTGAACCCGACTTTAATTTGTCAAAGTCAATGCTCTCCCTAAAGTTTGCATTTGAACCACATCTCTGCATGAATTGAAATGGAAAAATGAAATCAGAGTTCCGTAGTGAATTGCTATATCCTGAAGGCATTGGCATGATCATTCAAAAGAATTTATGAAAACAATCAGGAGGTACCTTGAGAATTGAGGGCCCATCAAATTTGGTACTAGAAGCACGAAACAGGTGATCCTTGGAAGGACTTGCATGGACCTGTGGTAAATGTAGTTAAAGGGTGGGTATCACAATAAAAAAAAAAACACATATCAACAATCATATCAAAGCTTTATATTTTTTCTTGTTGAGTCATATGGGCAAGCCTTAATCAGGTGGAGACCAGTTGGCTTGGCCTTATAAATTCTGCAACTCATGGAAGCGTCAAGATGCTTAATTACCACTCTCAATTTACAAATGAACTTGGGTTTGTTCAATGAGATGCTGAGCGGCAAGTGAGTTGGAAAATTGCTCTCCATAAGATAACAAATAAAATTGAAGGGATTTTTTAAGAGCACGCAAGGTGGTTCAAGTTAACAAGTAGGCCATCACTAAGATGTCCTCTTATGCTCATCATAGCTGTCTCTCAATCCACACCTGAATAGCATATACTGTTCTTAAGGGACTAATGTGACTTGAAATGCTGCAAAGCCAATTGCCCTTCAAGTTTAGCAGCAAGCATGGATAAGGCATTTTTACCATGCCCCATGCTTGCATTCTTGCATTCACATGCACCTTTTGTCTTCCGTGAATAATCAAAGGATAAATTATATTTTACCAGTAAGTTGCCATGTGTATCTGGCCCTTAAAAAATAAAGCATGGATGTGTATTTAGATTTGCGCAGGCTCGCGGCATGCATTTGAAGTACCATTCTCAATCACTCGTAGCATATTACAAACACTAAATATTTTTTTAAAGCCAGCAACTAAATAAAGAGAAGGAAGTATGCTTACAGCATAACGAGAATGGGAGGACTTGCTAGTAGTATGCCAGGAGTCGGACCCATGGCTGCGACTAGCACGGGCTCTAGCCTGCAGTCTCACTAATGTTTGCATACGCCTAAGCATGTCTGCTGTTTGCTTTCTCACAATATGGCCTCTCACTAAGGCTTGAAGCTTCACCAATGCTTTTAGTGCCCTTAGTGCCCTCCTTGCCTTCATTGTCATCATAATATATAAATAAATCCACTATACCAATCAAATGGATGTAAGAAAAAAAAAATGCAGAACACTCATCGATCACTTGTATTGCCACATGCCTAAACCATAACCAAAAATATTAATATAAAGAATAAATAAATAAAAGGGCTACATTATGGAATTATTTAAGCTTCAAGGATCGAGTTCTTTTGGCACCAAATTCCAGGAATTTTAAATGCAATGGATCGGATAAGCATGATATTTAAGAAGAATAAGAGAGGCATGGAGTTCTTGAAAAGGAGGTGTGGGCTTAATCATTATTTCAACACGCACAAAATCAAAAAAAGAAAAGAAAAAAGAACATGGCGGTGAGAAGACTTTAACTTTCAACCAAATAGGCTGTAAAGTTGTTCTTGGGCAGATAAAATTGGAAAATCATTGCAAATTCAGGGACAGTGGTGTGAACTTTGATAAGAAAATTTAAGTGTTAAATAATTGTTTTCATCAATCAAATAAAGTTTGAAGTTGACAAATAAACTAAAAGCTAAAAAGCTACATTTCCCTTAAAAACAATTGTCAGCTTGCAAAGAAACACATCAAGCCCTAGAATCCAGAATCCAAGAACACCTTCAAATTCAAGCTACAACAATATTAGAATGTTGGCCCTGATTAAATTGGCACTAAAAATCCTACCCAGTGGGAGCACTAATTACTTCAATACCAGCTGACAATGATAACTCGGTCTGAACCTAGCACTTGCACATCTCATCCATATTGGACCACCCTAACTCCATCCATATGTTTATATTCCTAGATGCATAATCTTGATAAACGTCCACCACAATACGGCTGTTATCATGAAACCATTTCTCAAACTAATACGGCTGAAATTCTTTTTTGTTAATTTAGCCCATAACTTTTTTTTATGATTGTTGAAATGATGGTGTGTAAAAAAAAAAGAAGGAAATTAATTAGAAAAAAATAACAGCAATTCTTAGCTGTGGTCTTAACTCTGTGGGCTCCTTGTTCACACACGCACTGTAGAATCATGAAAAAGCAGATACTCAACCCCAAAAGGCCATAACAACCACCACCTCCACAAGAACAGCAACAGAAAAAGGTAAAGACCATACACAGAGAAATCACTCTGAATATCAACAAATAAATACTATTATTTTTTTAATGATCAAGGGCATTAAACTTTGAACCAGAAATAATAAGAGTAGAGACCTGCTTACAACTTAGAGCCAAAGGGATTTAAAAAGAAGAAGAAATTCAGATAAGAGACTGGTAATCATGTGCTAGGGAAGAATGTTCATCATGTCATGAAGTCACAAGATGACACAAACACGTGTGAGGACACGAGACGCATGGAAAGGCAGATTTTTTTTTGAAATAACGAGTAGAATCATTTCTGTTTGAGCTATCGCTAAAAGTTTGATGGTGATATTGCTGGAGGGAGGGAGTGACCAAGTAGTCAAAAACAATAGTGTCGGTTACACCTTATTGTCCATACAAGGAACTGTTTTTTGCTTTATTTTCTTTTTGGGTTTTGGGCCACCATAAGAAAAGATATAGCCCTTGCATTATTTTTGTGAAGGGAATAGTTGTGATCACTTAATGAAACCAAGTGAAAAGGTAGTTGAATTTTGTTATTAATAATTAAAAACCATGAAGAAGCAATAGCTTATTAACTTAATTACTTCGCTAAGTGGGTTTTAATATCTTAATGGCCAAGTCTCCCAACTTGAAAAATTGATCTTGGAAATTGAATTTTTACGCACTCAACAACTCGGGTTCCAAAAATTCTACCCTTGGAACCTGATGAAGGAAATACTGTTCTTTCTTTTTTTTTTTGGCAAAAATCAAAGGAAATTAAATCTTTCGGCATGCATCCCCAGATATTTCCAATTCCCAGGTACCATCGACAATTCAAATTATTCATCTTCCTCGTCAAGCAGCAGAGCTCGAAAACAAAAAAGCTCAGTGATCAAACCAAAAGACCAAATCAAACAAAGAAACAAACGCAGTGACCCTCTAATTGAAAGGGTATTTATAAAACAAAAAAACTCACGAACATGAAGGAAAAAAAGGACACTCACCAGATAACCACGAAAGGCAGATTGAATTTTGACCGCCGACACCTCATCCGCAAGCCGGTGGTGACTGGCAGCATTAACATTACCGCCGCCAGTCAATCTAACAACCTCAGCAGCCGCTTGAGCAGCAGCAAGTGCAGCTTCAGCAACCGCAGCAGTAGCAGCTGCCACGGCTATTGCATGCTTATTAGCATCATAAGGAGTAGTTGATAGCAAAACTTGATCAGCCTTATTGGACTGTGACAAGGAGGGTGTTGTTTTTGAAGATCTAGACTTCTTCTTGGCGCCAAAAAGTCGCCGGAAAAAACCCATCTTTCATAGTTTAGAAAAGATGGGTTCTTAGAGAGATTTTGGTTAAAGAAAGCTTTTTTAAGACAAGAAGGATAAAGAGAGAGAGAATTCAGTCACTTTTGAATGTGTTTTTTTTTTTTTTTTTGCTGCTAATGTAAGAACATGAGATGGGAGAGAGTTTGGAATCTTTAGGACAAGAGGGTCAGAGAGATTGGATTGTGTGTACTGTGATGCTAGAGAAGGTGAAGAAATAGACGCGAGTGGGTTGAGTTTGTGGGGCACGTGGAAACTGGCAAGGGTAATGAGAGGAAATGGGCTAGGGTAGAGTACAGGGCACTAGTGTAGGCCATGCATGGCCCCATGACGGACAATTTACTGTTGACTGCTAATTAAAAATAGATTTTTTATCTACATTATTTCAAAAAATATATATATAGATATAATTTTTTATCCCTTTATTTTGATATAAAATTATAAAACTGGGTATAACTTAGGAATTGTTTTAAGATCTGTTCTATATATATGTTAATCGTGTTTAGCAGGGCACTAGGGTAGGCCATGCATGGCCCCATTTTTATTTATTTTTTTTTTTTTTGTGATGGAGGGTGAAGTTTTCAAATTGAGGAAAATGATTGCTCTCTGGGGTTTAGATAATTATGGGTGGATAGCTGCGATTTAAGTGGTAGCTGATGGTCATTAGATTCATCACTGTGTGCGATGATGATTGGTTCGTGAGCGATATGAAAGACCTGGTTGTGAATATATTTGGATAGTGTTTTTGAAGCTTTTATTTTTATTATTTTAATATTTTTAAATTATTTTGATGTTAAAGATAGTTTTTTAAAAATAAAAATATTATTTAATATATTTTTAAATAAACTGCCATATTTTTGAGGTGTAAAGTTTGTGAAAATCATGAAAAGTGCCTGAACTGTGGGCTTAATTGAGTTAATTATTCGGTATCGTTTAAATTCAATTTTTCACATGCTTTCTTTTACGCAAAGAATAATTATTATAACATTCTTAAATTTTTTTTGAATATCGGTTTTTTAGTGTGGTTGAAATTATTTTTAAAAATATTTATTGTTTAAAAATATATTAAAATATTATTTTTTTAATTTTTTAAAATTTATTTATGAAAATAATATAAAACACTCAATTTTTTAAACTTTTGATTACTGTTTTAAGACATAATATGTAAAAGTAGTAGAGATAAAGAGAAAATATCCCTTTGTGTTTTATATTTTTATATTAAATGTTTTTATTATTTCTATACATGTTTTTTTATGTTGATATATTAATATATTTTCACTGCTAAAAGCCATGATGATCACTGGAATTAAAAAGAAAATCGAAACATTTTCAGTGCAACTATTTTAAGAAACGACATCGATTAATGACAATCAACTTTATTTTACGTCCAGTAAAAGAAAAGAAAGGGCCTCTATTTTCTTTGATGCCGTTGTTGTCCTTTGAATTTTGAATCCCATTGATGGCATAAAGGTAAAAAAGGGGAGTCACGTTCTAATCCATGCAAACTTATTTTGACTTTCTGACCCATGCTTGCTGATGATGCCTTTTATATCAGCTATAATATTTCTATCCTTCAACAGGTTGTATTAATTGTAAATTTTTTTATAATCGAAATGTTTTCTACACGTAATATAATTAATTTTCATATTTATTAAATATTTTACAAATTTAATGAACATGTAAAATATTATAAAGATAACAGATATATCTAACAAAGCTTGAAACTGAAATGAGGAAAAGAAAATCCCTCTTAACTGTCAGACCAAGACCTTGTTGACGTATTAATTGTATCTTATTTATTATGTAGTTTAATAAAATTACCTTTTTTGTTTTAAAAACTATACATTGAATCTTTTATCTGTCTTTTTTTCTTTATGTCAAATTTGCATTTTCCAATTTATATATTTATTTTAAAAATAAAAAAAAATCATGTGAAAAAACTCGATGAAGAAAAAAAATGAAAATATTTTTTTAAAAAAATTGAAAATGCTCAACATTGAGCATATAATATAATTAAGGGAATAGTAGTGATGAGTAATAAAACATGTTTCAAGCAAAAGTATTATCTTCCATGAGATTGTGGGGTCGGTCCGAGCATTAAATGGCCAAAAACAAACCTAAACTGAGTTAAGATGGGTTTGGAGTCAATTATGGTCGACTTCAAAAATCTTTTTATTTTATTTTTCTAGTTTTGAATTTTGATTTAAGAAGATATGCTTTCGGAGACACATTTCAACTCTGTTGACCTACCTGCCATACCATGAAAGTTCATCGTGGGACTGCCTGCTTCAAATTCCACTTTGAAATTCGTGCTTTTTTTCTTTTATTATTTCAAACTCATATGGATGACTTTAGAGGCCGTTTAGATGGGGAGTTAGTGTTGTTTTTTAAATGTTTTTTTTTTATTAGAAATGAATTAGATTAATATATATATTAATTTTTAAAAAATTATTTTTGATATCAGTATGTTAAAATTATATAATTTTTTTTATTTTGAGTAAATTATTATTTAAAAAATAAAAAACACTTCTTGAGTGCTTCCCAAATATCCCATATGAGTTTCTAGTTTTTTTTTTTTTTTTTTTTTCTCGTCTGGTTATGTTTTTCTTCTTTTTTAATTTATTTATTATTGCTTCGGGAACTTGAGCATTAAGTGATGCACGCAAGAGCAGGCTGAAACAAGTACTGGGCTAACATGAAAGAACTTCCTTGACTAGAGTTTTGTCTGGATTTTGACTTTTATTTTGTGTTTGAGATTATAATATTTTTTACATTTATAATTTGAATAATAAATATTTTTTTAAATATAATCTATGCTTTTTATAATAAAAAGTCTTCATTGAATTTCATGCAAAATTTATACAAAATCCCAATACATGGCATCAGAGAGAGAGAGAGAGAGAGAGAGAGAGAGAGGATCTACATTCTGCTCACAATTTGTTTATTTGGCGCTGACAATTTGGATGAATGGCATATTGCTCTGTGAATACCCTTAAAATTGAAGAGGAATTCACAATCTTTTTTATTCCAAACCAAATTAATGAAAAAATGGAAAGAAATTAACCCAAATGCATCAACTTGATTCATCGAAACAAGATTCGGAAACCATCTATTCATTTATTTTCTTGTATCAGATCAAGCTATTTTTTTAAAATCAATTCTTAATGTTTTTGTGGTTTGATTTGATCTCGGATGATAAGATGGCGATCATACTCGTATCAGAAACTTATGTAATAATTCCATTGGTTCTGCATGCTGTTCCATTGATTTGTATTCACTCCAAGTGATTCCATATAGCGAAATCTGAATATGATTGTAACAGATTGAAATGAATTCAAGCACAAAATGCAGACTTATCTGCTGTCACTAACGAACAATCTTTCTTCATTTCGTTTGTTATAATTTCAGGGAAATCTTTCCGTTTCCTTCTTAGTTCATTCAACATATTTCTCAATATGATTGCATGGGTCACTTCAACCGTTCAAGAAGAACTCTACTTCGAAACCTGCAATCTCTCAGGTTTTTCCACGGATTGAGCTGGAGATCTTTCGAAATGCCAGAAACCCTTGTTACTGTTAGACACAACATCAATGATTTAGTCAGCAAGAAGAAAATAAAGACAAAAAATACAGATCGCCTGACATATATTTATGAATTACAGAATGGATTAGACTTTAGTAGGAGGTCTAGTCATATTAGACCAATAAACTATAATTTTTAAATTAATCGTTGGATCAAACTCAGATTTTTCTTGATAACTCTTGAAGTCAAGATCTGTAATGGAGTTTCCATGCTTGTGCAAGACTTTTTTTTGACAAGACACTCTCAAAGTAGACCTCAAAAATACTGGTCGAGTCAATTTTGTTATGTTTCCTTGATTTTTCTAGATTTCATATAATTTTTGAAGGGTTTTTTTAGGGGTTATGATTGTCAAGGTTGGTTTCTGATCTATATAAAGAGATGTTAGGAAACATAATATATCATTCTTTATTTTCAAAGTGAAACTCGGAATTAGGGTTCTTGCTGTACCAACCCTAGTATGGAAACTCGGAATTGAGGTGAATCAGGGAACGGTACTGTCGCTGTCAGCTCAGCTCTATGACATTGGCGATTCCGTTGAATGTGATAGTTCTGAACAATTAGTTGTGGATCTACCACTTGTTCACATCAGACAAATAGCCTGACAAGAAAAGCTCATAATTTTCAATCCAGCAACTGAACCTGACTCAAATTTTACTAGATAATTCTAGTTTCGTAAGGAGGCAGATTGTGGTAACAAATGGAGCTCCATAAGACCCTCAAATTAGGCTTGAAAAAAATACTGTTAAGCCAATTTTGTTATTGTCCAGATTTTTATCTTAATTTCAGATTTTACATGGTCTTTTGTATTTTACTTTGGGTCCTGATTTCACCATCTTATAAAAGTCAGTTTCTAGCCTATTTATGTACTTGTTAACCACTGAAGGAGACAGGCTACAATGTGAGAAACTATGCAGTAATAAAGTACGATTTATTTTGCTTACCAGTGAACGGCACTGCTGATGAAGATTTCAACTGGGCTTCATCTGCTGTGACATTTGCGATCTCAGCTTGGATAATACCTCTGCTGTTCTTATACCTACTCCACCATTTTAGCCACTTCTCTCTGTTCGCACTTTGCATTGAATATTCTGATTGCGCAGAAAAGGCAGGATCCTGTTGGAAAGACTGCGGTGATGATAGGCCAATTGTACAGTAGGCTGGACGACAGGAAACTCAGGGCCATCCTATCCATGCCCCCATGTAATTTCTTTGCTCTCCTATCATGTTTTGAGTTGAAGTTTTAGTGTAGGAGATTCTGATTAATCCGATACGAATTTATTGTATTTAGATCATGTAAAAAGCTTAGCGGATATTTTTGAGCTAGACAGACAACTTCAATTTCAAGAAGACGCTCAGTTATGTCAAACCAGAAACAACCGTAACTTTTGATTTAAAGATTTAATAGGGAGCCTTCAAATTATGTTTAGAAGATGCATTTTTTTGTTGATGTTATTATTTTTCTATTAAATTTTAATTTTTGTTGTTAGTTATACCAGTAACAAATTTCTTTTTCTAGATCAAAATATGTAGACTTACAAGAATAAGGACCGGTTTAAACAGGTGATAAATAAAAGGACTAAAGTGATGGGTGATCAAATAGACCCCACTCAACTCAACTATAAAATAAACATGTCATGTCAGAGAGTATTTAAAGAACTCTTACTTTCTTAAAAAAAAAGAACAAAACAGGGAGCACTTCCTTTTCTTCTACGAGAGCCGATGCTTTTTGTCTTCAGTGGCTCTGTCTCAAAAGTCATCGTTTAATTAAGCTGATGCCCTTTTGCTCTCGTTCTCACTCCGGTCTCTGTTTTTCTCTCTCTCTCTGTGAAAAGTTGTGCTGGTTGCTTTGGTAGTGCACGCCATTAAAGACTCCTGCAAGTGCAGGTAGTCCCTCTTCTCTTCTTTCTTCCTCTTTGCATGTTATTCGTCTATTTCTAGGGTTCTGTTTGCTCGTTTCAGGGTTTGAATTTCCTACTAATTGTCAACTTGACAATTCACAATCGCTTAAACTTCATTATTGTTACAGATTGTTTGGTTGATGAGAAAGTAAAGAAAGCTTAATAAATTTGATAACTGAAGCGGTTATTTTCTTTATGATTAACATTAAGCTACTGATGATCACAAGTGATTTTAGTTTTCTTGAGATTAAGGTGTTAGCAATCAGAGCAATTATTCTATTGTTGTGATAGTTCAGCCTACTTGATCTATCATCTAGTGGTCTGTCATCGATCATATGCATGCATTTACTTATAGGAATTGATGGCCTGTTGTCTTAGAAAGTTTTTGGTGGTAAGGAATCTGTGGGCTAATATCAATACTGTAATTCTAGAATTAAAATCGAAACTGAAAAGTTCTACAGATTTTTGTATGCGTTTACTTGATAATTTGTTTATCAAACTGCGTTCGAGTTTCACTTTGCGATTAACGTGATGCCTGAGATGTGTTTAATTATAAATCTATTAAGTAATTAGTTCATACAACAGGTAATTTCATTGAGATCAAAACACCAGTTGTTGACCTAAAAACCTGTCACCAGCCTAAAAGATGCTGCTTTTGTACGGATTTATAAACTTATTAAAAGAAATGGTATAAAATTTCACTGTTTATGCATGGAATATGTTTGACATCCAAAATCCTAGGAGGTTTAGCTTTTACTATGAGGAGGTTCTGTTTATGTGATACAAGCTTCTGTTTGTTTTGTTTTGTGTTTTATAAAAGAGAGCTCGGGTTTTTTTGTATTTATTGGTTGCTTTAAGAGATGGAGTCAGATAGGTCCGATTCATCAGGTCCGATAACGCAACGTGCTCATTCTTTGGGAGCTTCTGCTGGTAGTGCTACCGATACCAGAGGAAAACATAGGATACAAGCGGAGCTCAAACGAATTGAGCAAGAAGCTAGATTCTTAGAGGTAAGTTTTTTATGTTTATATTGTTTCATTATTATTTTCTTGGCTGTTTGGTAATTCCTAGAACAATGTTTTTGTGTTTCGAATTGTTTGATTATTTGATCGTATTGTGTTTGCATGGCTAATGAATGGTGATCGTGAAGTTTCTTTTGCTGTTGATAAATTAAAGAAAATTTTGCGTCTGCATCTTTATTTCTTGCTAGTGTGAACAATGCGCTAAGGGATGGTGCAAACTTTCTGCCAACCTGCTCTATTTTTAAAGAATGCAGACCCTAATTAATTTCTAAACCTACTTTCAATTTATATAAATATCGTTATGAACCTTGCCAAGCATAGGTGAAACAAGGCTTTGCCGCTAAATAATTCACTGTCAAATTAGAAGTCAAATCTCTTTGAATTTTCGATGGCAAATTTATTCTGTTCAGAACGGTGAATTACCATTTCTTTTATTTTTCTGCCAATCACGACAAAATGTTGCAATGTTGTAACTAGTTATTTAATCTGTCAGAGGTAACTTGGAATTATAAATATATTATACAGATTAAATAAATAAGATCAGTGTTTCATATACAAGCATGTTTTAGAGTGGTGATTAGGTGGTTTGGTCAAAACAGCTGTTTTGATCTTGATGAAATTACCTTTTGCATGGATTAATTTTGTAATTATAAATATAATTAAACACATCTCAAGCAGTTTTTCTTACTTTTTTGATATAGCATAACTTAAAGGGTTTGAAACAAGGCATTAAGTGAGGATAATTGCAGATTGAAACTTGAAGGAATTTATCTTGTTGTGCCTCTCTATATGTCCTCACATTCACTTTCAAAAACAAATCACTCAGCATACTTTGAGGAGTTCTTAGTTTCTGCTAAGTTGTGTCACTGAAAGCTTCTGATAACTAAATCTGCTTGCAGTTGAGATGGTATACCCAAACATGACAGCATATCATACGGTTCCTTGCATTCGAATTTCGATTGAGTTAGTTTAACTACTGTTTGTAGAAATTAGAAGAGTTGTCTTATATCCTTCCTCAAGCTCTGCATGGACCTGGACTGTAATACTGACTTTTCTCTCTCTCAATGCATCATGCTCAGGAAGAGCTGGAACAACTTGATAAGCTGGAGAAGGCTTCATCTGCATGCAAGGAGTAAGTGAAAAAATAGCTCAACTGATTCTCTCTGGCCTGTTGTCGAGAATACTTTTATTTGTGAGCTAAATTATGTTTTGTTCCTGTCAGAATGCTAAGCAATGTGGAGACCATACCAGACCCACTGCTGCCAATGTAATGCACCTTTTAAATTTCATATATATTTTTTCGTTCTTTATCCTCTTGCTGTCACAAGATGTCTAAACATCTCAATTGTTTTCTGGTTTGACAGAACGACTGGTCCCATGAACCCATTATGGGACCGATGGTTTGAAGGCCCCAGAGAGTCCAAGGGATGCTGCAGTTGCTGCTGGATTTTCTGATTTTGATTGCCCTTTAACATAGATTGTCATTTGTTGAAAAGAGTACTTCTGATAAAATGCTTCATTTTTCAAGCAATACTTGTGTGTGGCTAGAACAACAAAGTTTACCGCAACCTTTTCTTCATTGAAGGAAATGTTTCATCGCGCAAAATATGGCATTCTTTAAGACAAGCAAATGTAGAAACATTCTACAGAAGAGTACTGTTAGATGGTACACAACAGATACATATTTGGAAAAAAAAAGAAAAAAGCGCTTCACAGATCTTGCTTTCAACTTGGTGCTTTGCCAGTAACTCTTTGAGCAATCCACCCTAGACCATCGTATAGACCGTCTCCTGTAAGGGCACAACAGGCTTGGATATGCCAATCATGATTCTTGATGCTGTGAAGAGAAAGAGCATCCGTAATCTCGGCTGGTGTCATGGCATCCTTGAGGTCTTGTTTATTTGCGAAGACGAGTACAACGGAATGTTGTAAATCATCATGTCCCAGCAGCCTAAATAGTTCTTCCTTCATAATGGATATCCTGTCTCTATCAGTGCTGTCTATCACAACTATGACAGCATGAGTTCCACGATAATATGTTGCCCATGAAGTCCTGAGCCTATCTTGTCCACCAAGATCCCAGACCTGATAATATCAGCAGACAAACATGGTTAAGTCTTTAGCATAAAAAACACTAGCAAATTCACCCCATCACAGAATATCGGCATGATCACTAAAAACTCAAAAAGAAAATTGAATAAAACTCGAGTTTCCAAAGTCTCACGGGAGCGAGAAAATATTAGTTCTTACAGGCATATTATATAAATAGTACTTGAGAAGATTTGGCGGGTCTTTTAAATGGTCCAATACTCTAAATAATTATTTGATAACTGCGACCGCTGGCTCAATATGTTTAGATTACATCATATTCAGCAATTCAATTCAAGTAGGAAAAAACATCTATTCCAAGTAACACATGAACCGTGACTGAAATGACTCAATCAACGACAACATTTGAATCTAATCATATTACATAGCACCGTTAGGTGGAGTCAGAATAGTAAAACTTAATAGACAGCATCATTCAGTGATGTATGATGACATCTTTGTAATCTTTGCAATCCTAATCAGTGCTGCAGAAGAAATCATAGTTCGGTTTTCTAATTAATAGGTTTCGGAATAACAAGTGCATAAGATTACCTTGCAGTAACTGTTTCGATGATGAATGAGAATGAGAGCATTAAAAACTAGGCATAAGAACACACATGCTCGTCTCTCACAAGTAACTGTTTCACTGATGAATGAGAATGAGAGCAATGAGAACTAGGCATAAGAACACACATGCTACTCTCTCACAAACTATGAAACTTCTAATTATTTCTTCACTGCTTGATGGCTATTTCCCTGATTTTTTAGCTGGCCTTAAAAAGTTTGGAGTCAAGGCTTTTGTTGAGTAACAAAGTTTGGCATCAAGTCTCCATTGATTTGAGTTGTCGAGTTTTATAATTATTAATGCATTAAACATGCATGGTTTGTATGCACTATATCTACTGTTAGTAATTTAATAACACAGTACTACCAGCTCTCCCATCAACAAAAACTTGCATTGCAATAAAAGAAAGGCAGTGGAAGAACATATATGTTAAGGAAAACAGCCAGCTCCAAACATCCAAAAGCTAGAAGATTATTATGTTTGAAACCTTGGGTAGGTACATGGTAACTATTTCCTTGTAAAAATTTACACATAAAGATTACACATTTTGTTCAATTCAAGTTCCCAGGCACAATTGTGCAAATCCTTCCCAAGCTAATAAAAATATTACAAAAGCCAAGTTTCTCACTCAGCCGCTTAAAGCCCTAACCAAAACACATGCATGACCAATAGAACGAAGCTATGAATTCAACAAAAGACCAAGGAAACAACTTGCAGCACCTCCAAACTACAAGAGAAAGACCTTGGGAATTGGTATAAGTGATGAAACAAATAGTATGGTGTTGAGGTGAATATCCTATTCAATCTCACATATGCAAACAAACCTAACAAAACCAATGTTAGATCTGAACTTGAAAAATCCCATCTGAGTACATAACTACTATATACCTGCTCAGCTTCGGTAATGAAACCATAACTACTAAATGCATGCTCAGCTTCGGTAATGAAACCATTATTCCAAATGGTACCTCACTTGGTGAACTAGGATTACAAAGATTCTCAAGCATCAATATTTAAACCAGACACATTTCCCAGCTTCTACTTCTACTTTTCATTGAATATTAGATCCAGAAAGCATATCCCAAAAACTCCACAACCCATTAGTCTCAAAAACCCCAATCATCAAACAGCACACAACCCATTACTGCACAGCACACACCAATAAACTAAAGGCAAGATAAGTTATAAAGTAGCGATGAAAAATCAGTGGATACCACGCCAGGATAAGTTATGAAGTAGTAATGAAAAAAAAGTGGGTACCTCGAATCGAATATTCTTGTAGACAAGTTCTTCAACATTGCTACCAACAGTAGGGTGAGTAGTTACAACCTCCCCTAAATGCAATTTGTAAAGCGTAGTCGTCTTTCCGGCATTATCTAGCCCAACTACCACAATCTTGTACTCCTTTGCTGGAAACAACATGAACCAAAACCTTGATACAAACGCTCCCATCTTCTCTCCTTTTTGGTTATTTCAATTCAATTCAATAACCTAAAAAATTAAAACCAATTTCAATCTGATCAAAATCCCAGCAATTAAATAGATAAATAATAAAGCAAGCGACTTTTCTGAAACTTGAAAATTATTATAATAGGAGGATCAGAAAAAGAAATAATCTGATCAAACCTTGAGTTGTGGTGATTGTTGTACTTCGAAAGAGAGCTAATTTAATCAAGTTTTTGGTGCCAGCAATATCGATCTGCTCAGAGCAAATTCATTCAAGTTAAGCATTGTCAAATTGAATAATCAATAAGAAATTCAAACTCTAACATCAGCAATCAAGAAAAAGTGAAATAAAAACCCTAGAAACTCGAATTAGGAAGACGAAACGAAAACCAAGATATAGATAGATAGACAGATTGATACAGAGATAGGTTGATTGATAGATAGAGAGTAACTAGAGAGAGGGGGGTAGATTACCTAGCAGGAAGGAGGCTTAAATGGCGTCCGCTATCGAAGCTGCGAAGACAATTTTTGGCAGAGAGAGAGGAAGGCGAGACAGGGGGCATCGGGTTAAACGATGACGTTTTATAGAGAGAGCCACGGACGTGAAAAGGCACATGCTCCTCCAAGCATGGTTTTAAAACCCGAATGGGCTGACAGGTCGATCCAAATTAGGCTAACCCGGGCAGAAACCATACTGGATTTTAGAAAAAATAAATAAATAGATGATTGGATAAAAAAATCTCAAGTTAAAATCTGGTTAAAAAACGCCGTTGTAACTCGTTTATTATATATATATATATATATATATATATATATATATATATATATATATATAATTAAGGTAGTGACTAAATCAAAACTCAAACTCTTAACCTGCTGGATCGGATCAAAAACTCTGACTCGAAGGAGAAAGAAGTGGATTCGATGTAAGAAATATTAATATTATTGCTGTGACATTCAGTACTTTTCTGTTTATTTTTAATTTTAACATTCTTTTCATCTTCAGGTAAGAAAATGAATTGATTCCTGAATTGCTGTTACTTGTGGTTGCTTTCAGGGGAGTTTAGCGATAGATTCTTTGGATATATTGAAGACTCTACCCGGTCATTTCGGCAATGAAGCTTCTTCCAGGCAGTAGCTGAACGTAGGGCGAGTTTCGGCAGATGATCAGCGGCTAGATGAACACGGGCAGGTTGCAGATGGCACCGCCACCTTTGAAGTACATTTTCAGAGATGTCAATGGCGGCCCTGGTGCTGCATTCTACGCTCATATATATATAGACACGCATGTGTATATATATACACATGTTTAGCGAACAAGTCTAGAAGAATAGGAGCCAATTTTCCGGCGACCATGTTATTCCCGACATGCCGGAGTTGAGTTCAGCCTTAAAAACAATGCCTGGAAGCCCACCCAGCATTAAGCTCACAATATTACAAATGCTTTTAATATATTGCTAGTAGTCTATTATTTCTTGCAAAAAATAAACTAGATACTATTAACATAACATAAACAGTCATCTTATTTGCGCTTTTCAAATAAAAATTAAAAAAAAATAGCATTTTTTTATATAAGAATATTTCAATTGTTTATCTATATTTAATTAAATAAATCAAGAATTATAAATGAAATCAAAACAAATTATAAACCTAGATTTCTAACAAACAAAAATCAACCAGTCAGTCAAACTTACGATTGACATCAAGGGTTCAGTCAAGTTTAATAATTTTCTATTTAAATATACTATCAGAAAAATAAATGCCCTTTAAATTAACTAATAAATAAATGGAAAATAAATAGAGAGAGAGAGAGAGAGAGAGAGAGAGACAAAAGGGTCACTAATAAAAGAGGTCAGATGCATCTTGAGGCGATCCACATGCACAGGCTTGTTTAAACTTTAAGCAACCACATAAACTCATAAAATAGAATTAATTTGATGATAAAATCAATTTTTTTAGGTTAAAGTGGTGCCAATCGAGGCTCTTTCTACTACCAAAATCAGGCTACTATCTTACTCTAATGACTAAAATGTTTAAAAATTGTGATTTCATAAAATATATTTAGTTTATTTCTTTAACTAATATTTAATTTAATGAAATAGTAAAAAAAATAAAAAACACACAATTGAGTAAATTTAATATATATGTGTGTGTGTGTAGGGCGACATAAAATAAATTTCTAAAATCAGAAAATAAAATTAAGTAATTAATAAAAAATAATATTAATGGGGGGAAAACGAATGAAAAGAAAAGGAATGGACGCGCAGACCTAGCTGGGTTGTCAACGCGCGTGGTCTATATATTTGTTTTTTCTTTCAAGGGATGGCGTCATTCCTAAATTTATTTGAACATACAACGTGTCACCTGCATCTCCCGTTAAAATAAAATCAGTCTAAAAATAATAAATTCAAAGATACCAAATACCCGGTATAGACCAGCCACGTCATCGAACCCCATCAACTCAAAGTCTCAACATGGACGACACGCGCATCTCATTTGGATTGTGTTAAGGGCTCGACGGTTTGCCTTTGGTCTTTTCATGGACACCACGCTCTCTTCTCCCCTTCCTTATCCCGCTGACGTTTCATCCAAAATCAGATCCCACGTGGACAACTAAAAGCACAAACGACAAAAAAAGAGCACGTGCCAGCCTCGCTAGTCTTGATTCAATGCATCCAAATGGCTGGTGCTCTCCACGCTCCTTCCTGGCCCAATTTATCTCTTTATTATTACGTATTATTAATTAAATCGAACAAATTTCGCTGTTTTCTCTCGAGCTTGTCTTTCAGCCAACGTTGTTTAGATCAAAGAATTGGAAGCCCGTCTTTTACTTTTTCTTTCTGAAGTTTTCTCGGCCCTGATTTTGAGGTATAAAGCTTTGAATTATATGATTATTGATTATTTTCATCTGGGGTTTACGTGTTTGGTTAGGCTTTCTTTTTTTAATGAAGAATTAGTAAATGAGTGTGAAGTCTGAGTTGGGTTTTGTTTGTTTTTGAGAAATCACTTGAAAGGGAGGAAATTTGATTATTATTTTTTCTGATGGGGTTTTCGCTATTTTGTTTTGCAGATTTTGTTGACTGAGATGAGCATGGGCTCAGAGCCTGATGTAACAATGGAGGACGTGACTGGAAATCGGTAGGTTTTAGTTACTTTGGCTGATCTGTAATTCAAATCAGAATTATTCTTATTATTCTTCTTATTATTATTATTGGTGAATTAAATTGATGGTGTTTGTGGTGTGGAACAGGAGCTTTCCTGCGGGGAAGAAGGGGAAAGTTCCGAGAAGAAAGGCTGAGAGGGAGAAGCAGAAACGTGAGCAATTGAATGAGCTCTTTCTTGATTTGGCCTCTGCTCTTGGTAAATTTCTTTTCTCTTTCCTTTTCAATGGGAGTTTGTTCTTAAGAAAATAATAATTTGTGTCCATGAAAAATTGAATGAATCTTGAAGAATTTTCGTTTCTTGAACAGAGTTGAGTCAGACAAATACCGGAAAGGCTTCTATACTGTGTGAAACGACTCGGCTATTAAAGGACTTGCTTACACAAATTGAGTCCCTCAAGAAGGATAATGTAGCTCTCTTATCTGAATCTCGCTATGTAACTGTTGAAAAAAATGAGCTGAGGGAGGAGAATTCTGTCTTAGAAAATCAAATTGGGAAACTGCAGGGTGAACTGGAATCGAGAGTGGCTGCGCAATCAACATCTGTCCTAAATGTGCCTCCTCCAGAACTTCAGCAACCGCCAAATTTCCCAGGAGACTCGTTCAGATTGCCTGCTGTAGATGCTTCTGCTGCTGCTGCATTGCAGCGGACGCCAGCTGTCTTTGTGGTTCCTATCTGTCCTGATCATGTGCAAGGTCTTCCGATGTCCACCTCGAATGTGAGGAAACCACATGCTAGATATCCAACCGCCACTGATTCTTGGCCGTCTCAACTTCTTGGAGAGTAGCAAATTGCTAGGAAGGAAGTTCAGTTTAGAGACAAGGATAGCGGTATCTGTAATCCTGGGGAACGATGACATCCTTAACCTGTAAAAACGTGCTAAAGTGTAGTTATTTATAGTAGCGTCATTGCCATTGTGCTTTTGGAGAGTTGCATATGATCCGATGTGTCTGTTTAGCTTCTGCTATTGCTGTTCTGTTTTTCTTCTTCTTCATTTTTCCCTCTTCACTTGGTAGTATTTGATCACTTTGCATCAGTTTTCTGCATACTAAAATCCCAACACAATTGTTGATATCGGCATGCTGCTTTTAAAAGATGACATTGTATAGCTATTGCACGTGATGTTCAAAGTTATTGAATTTAGATGATTGCGTACAGATGATACCTGATTGATTAAAATCTTCACCATCCATTTTAATATCTGAAAAAAAGGCATGGCCATATCAGATTGTTTCAGTTATAACATAATTCAACAATAATGTGTCGATATTGTCTTTTTGGACTTTTTACGTTTTTTGGCAAATGCGTAGTGGTGGTGGTAACTATAGTTTTCATCATGACGAGGCCACTCAGTGTATGCCTCGACTTCAAGGGATCACTGTTCAAATGGTTTGAGAAATATGCCAGAAAGCATGTGCGCTGTTTTACATCGTGGAAGTCTCTGATTCAAGATAGTTTAAACCATGTGCGATGCGCATTATGGATTCAAGATAGTTTAAACCAGCACACTCACAGTGGATATTGATCCGGATGAACATGAGAAGGCAATGAATGAGATTAATGCAGTTGCTAGAATGAGGGTTGCAGCAAATGAGAAAGTTGAAGCAGAAGGATACTACAGTTTAAGCGAGCTGCGGGTGACTGGTGTCGGTATAGCTAGGCAGAGCCAAGCCATGTTTATGGGCTAAGACACAGCGAGCTGGAATTCTCGGTGAAAATACCTAGGAAATCTTCAATGAATGCCGCGGACATGGATCTGACTCAGTTCTTGGCTTCAATCCAATTCTGTTTTCATCCCTCACGACCCTCTTGTCTTCTTTGCAGACGTTGAATGAGGATAACATTCTACATGACACTTCAATATCGTGTTAGATTAAACTAGAATCGCTGAATTTTTCTGTGAACAGAACTTGTTGGCGAAATTCCAGATCGAGGCATGGCTGGTACGACGTTTTTTGAGTCATTTGAACCGGACAACTAAATGACTGGAAAAAAACCCATCTAGCAGGAAATAATTAATTTTGAAAAACAAATGAGAAAAAATTCAGTAGATAAATAAAAACCAAGGACCAATTTAAAAGCAATATGTTTGTTAAGAGAATTTATTTAATATATTTTTAATAAAAAAATATATGTAAAAAAAAGGACAAAAAAAGGACCTATCTGGAATTAATTTTAATTCATGGACAATAATGAGCTCTTATGAGTGGGACAAGAAAAAGGAGAAGGCAAGCAAAGACAACTGATGGAAGAAGATTCATTGCCATTGCCAACTTAAATGCACAAAAGAATCGCCTCATTACATGCTAATTTTCCCTCATGATCTTCAACTCTTCATGATATATCATCCCTAATACTGGCTATAAACAGTCTAAGCTCTCTTGCCTTCCTTGCATGTTCAGGAGACATTTCATTCTCTGATTCACTCAAATCTATCACATCACTATGTCGATCATTCACTCGCTGACATCTTGAAACAGTATGAGTCTGTGCTACAGGAGAGGGGCTCGAGAGATCAATGACCTCATACTGGCTTGTATCCGCAGACAAGGCAGCTCTACAACCAGCATTGTGTGGATCTTGTTTTGTAAGACAAACCGCAGTTAAAGCATTTCTATCTTCTGATATTGCTGCTTTTGATGACAAAGAGCTGCTACAGGCAGTATTGCTTCCTGATTCAATGTCAAGCAACAAAGTTTGGAGTTTTAAATCAATTTTGGCCAGAGCAAGCCTGTTTTCCGATTTCTTTGATGCAGGTTTGCGTTGATTTTGTTTCCTGCCCAAAGCTGTTTTCTCCTCAAACTCTGCAATCTTTTCCGGACAAGCACTTGAGATAAATAAGAAGAAAATTAATCTTCATAACAAGAGAGAGAAAAATAAAATAAAGATGAAAGACTTCGACCTAAGAAAAAAAGATAACCATGAAATGTTATGCATCAAGCAGGTCAGACAAAAGACTGAAAATCCATTTTATAGGTTTTTGCGTTAGTTTTTAAAACACTTTCTATCAATTGCAAAAGGCCAACAATCCCATTCCACTCAACACGAATATGCACACAAAAATCCTTCCGAAATAAAATTGATATAAAGGTGCTAATGAGAAAATGATAACAATAATAGATACCTCTCCAAGAGATCTGCTGGAACTATGGAGGTTCGAAGTCCATCATACCCTTCCCACAACACCTCAAAGCATTCTGTTCCCTGAACCTTTCTCTGTTTAATAACTCTAGAAACAGGGCACGTAACTGGTATCTGCCATTGAGAAGGTTTAGCTAGTTGTGTATAAGATAACTGATGGTAAATTAAGAGTCAAATTAGCATACCAATACCATAGTACACAATTTCATTATAAAACAAATTGTGAGAATAATGTGTTGACATATTTCTAACAATCATGTTTTGACAATAAAATTAGGGTGAATGAAGTGGTTACATTATGCATGACGTGTAAGAGATAAAATAAACTAATTTCTGTATTATTTTGACAACTGTACTTGATCAAAGGTATTTCATCACTACCTGTTGCAGAGGAGGATCAACTCCTAGCTCTGATGAAGTTGATCGCAGATTGGCAAATCTCCGCAAGTCTCTTTCAGCAATTTTTGGAAGGGTGTACTCATCTAAGCCAAGAAAAGACAATAGCATTAACAAATAAGAAGGACCAAGAAGGAGAAGAAGAATGCTAAAAAATGAATAAACAAATGACATCAGCTAAGCATACATCACTACATTAACGGGGAAAGCATTTATGTCAAGCGGACATTGTGTGTGATGCTCCCAAATCCATATATCCAGTATTCCTCTTCCCCACCAAGTTTAGAGCTAGGACTTTCAAAATTAAAATTTAAAAGACTTAAGAAAAATACAAGTTGAACTACTTTTCCAGAAATTTTATCAATATGAACAAATGCAGTAATTAATGAACTTGCTTCCATGAAACAAAATCAGCCACAATTTGATTTGTTGTCAAGACAATAAGCCACCACTTGTACACCATAAAGCCACAGGGGACACATTTTTAAATAAGAGAACTTATTAATTTTTCTGTTGTGCCACTATGTTTCATAAGACGACCCAGCCATCCAAAAGATGCTCGCATTAGAATCTTGCTTCAACATGCAACTGGGTAGTAAGGCAGATAATGCATAGATACACATGGGAGTCAGTGACTGTGTCAATCAACTGAGAGGAGAACCTGTTTTCTCTGGAGGCCACTCAAAGAAATGAGCACATTTCCTTTGAAGCTTGAGTCGTTGAAATGGATGCTGAGAAAGAACCCTGCACAAGATAAAGTAATTCATGAGCAAGCTTGCAACAGTAGGGGAAGCCCAGTTACATGGTTTCAGGGTTAATTTATGAGTTTTTATATACTGTTTTTTGAAGGCTCAAGTTTCTCCAAGAAGACCACTGAAGGCACCTTGAGAGCAACAGGAGGCTCATGCAATAACTTGAAAGAGTACCAAAAACACTGAATTATCCAAACAGCTTACCTACGAACTGCATCAGAATCTGCTGGGTGGCACTTGGGCTTTAGATATGCATCAATAACTCGCAAGCACTCATTCTTCCTTTCTGAATTGTTATCGTTTCCTGCAGCAAGCATTAAAGTATTTTATAACAACTTAAGCTGCACCCTTCCATCTGATAAAATCAAACTATTTTGACCTCACAATTTCCATGGAAAAACTAGTCATTTGATTTTGGATGCCAGGATAAAAATATGTTCATGTTGCCAACCTAGGTAATGTTAAATAACTAATGTAATACAAACTTAAAACTGAAATTATGAAAAGCAGCCATACAAAAAATCCACCAGATCAGTATGGGAGTATTAACATTAAGCATGTTGCTTTATCAATAATTTTGGAGTCTCAAACTATATCTTAATTCTAGAGACTATTCCTGGCTACTTATCTAGATCCACTTCTGAGTTATTGCATTTACTTCAAGCATGAATTTTGCAAGTACACTTGCAGATCATGGTAGCAAAATGTAGCTATAGAAAGGTTCTACCATTTACCATTAAAATGGATTTCAGAATCCAAAGAGTTTGTTTTTTTACTGCACATCTGCTTCTTTGAAGTTTTTATCTTCTTTGCAAAGGACAGTCCCTCTGATGCGATTTTTTGAAGAACATCGCTATCTCCAATTGACCTGACAATCTGGCATGCTGACTCCTGGAAGGGGGGAAATTGTGGAAGCATTTGATTACATATTTGCTAGATAATTGATAGGAATTTCGGAAAAAGAAATATGAGTTATTAGAAAACATGAAAATAAAAAACAAAAAGAAACAGAATAACCAAACATACTGGACCTAGACCATGAACTCCTGGAGAGTAATCACTTCCAAGTATAAGGGCTAGCGTGATCTGGAAAAAACATAAATAAGTTAAAAAACTCTATAATTGAGGCTTGCTGGTAAGACATACAGAAGACAGACTGAGCAATAGCTCCTAAATCATATGCTTTTTATATGTTCAACTTAGCAGAAAAACAAATCAAATTAAATTTTCATCGAGGCACAATTTATCATTGCCAAGGAACCAGGTCAGGACAACAAAAAAGAGACTATACATGGCACTCTTTCTCTGTCTATCTCTTTCACACACACACACATGGCATCAAACACATTGAACTGGGGAACAATAAATCCAAGAGATTAACTTGTGGCCATGGTAAAACTATCTTCATCAGAGTCCACTGCCTATTAATGAAGTTGAAATCTTTAATTTAAAGGAGCCACGAACCACCTCTGTAAATGCACTCGTTTATTAAGGATGCATGTTATAAGGAGTACACTCAATACAACAGTAACAAGATCTACTGCTAGAGATCAACATGCTTCACCTGTTAATTGAAAGAAAACACAAACTAGGAAATTACCAACGAGTTCCTCCCAAACCCAAGTTTTCTCTCTACTTCTGCCATTTCATAGCAAACAACATGTCCTTCTCCTAATTCAACATAAAATGGTTAGCAGTGTTAATATTCAATTGCAAGCCAATATTTAAACAGTTTAAGAGTGAAACTGTGAAAGAATCCCTACGCACCCACCAAGGCATATGTCTCTGTACACGGTCCTTGCACCAAAAAGGAAGACATCTGAATCTGAGCTGAAACAACCATCCTGATAATCATCATCACAATGATGAGAAAATTGGCAAGTATTTCCAAATCCAAACAGAACTCAAGATTATAGAATCCCTACTTACACACAATGATTCTGAGTTTAACAACGCACACTGTGCTTCAGCTTCCTCAATGCTGCATTTGAAAAGAGAGAAGTGAGAGTGTATATATATATATATATATATAGAGAGAGAGAGAGAGAGAGAGAGATTACTGTTCAGACCTCTAATATTACTTTCAACAGAGTAGAGTCAAGAAAGAAAAAGAACCAACCAAATTCATCTAAAATTACCTATCTAAGCAAGGGATCCCAAGTGCTAATCCAATGTCCTTTGCTTCTTTGATCATGCATGAGAACTCTGATCCCATGTTTCTCCGAAGTGAGCACGCATTTTGTAAATTTGTTTCATCTTGGGTAACCTGCAGCATAGAGAAGCCCTTTTCAATTCAAGAACCAAGAGAAACTTAAAAAAAATCCAACTGCGTACACATGAATCAAAGAAAGTGAACATGGCACAATGACAGTTACCTACCTCAAGTCCCAAATTCAAGCGCCGACGGTAAGTGGCTAATTTGATAGCAGGGATTGATCCATCTACCAGACAACAATACAGCAAAGCTAGCACAGTTAAAAATTCTTAAAACAAGTAAAACACATGCTCCTTAAATTCACATATAGTCAGCAGAAAATAAGATGCTAAAGATTCATTGGTGATTCAATAGCTGCTTTAATCATAATAAAAATATCACCAATACTATTTTCCAACAAAAGTAAATGTCAATTCCCATTATGAAACAAAATCACACCTTTAGACTAAAATCTAACCCGTATTATTTCACAAGAATTAAAGACCCAATTCTTGACGGGAAAAAATCAAAGAAAATAAAGAGCCCACTTAAACAAAGAAATAAGAATATATACCAGCAACAAAAATAAGGCTGCAATTCAAAGCAATGAGAGCTCTTAGGCGATGAAATAGATTCCTAATATAGGGCTTGTCTTTAACCAATCCACAGTGTGTTTTGGTAACATTTTGGAGTTGAACAATCCAACAAGACAGATCAATACAAACCCTTTTGTTCCTAAACACAACAAAAATAAGAAATTCAAAAAAGAAACATTAAGCCGTGGTATTTTTGGTTGCCAGGAAAAATAAAAGAAAAGAGAGTTGAAAACTTCACTGGAGATGGTGAAGCGGCAGGGTCTTCTTGCATGATTCTAAGATGTCCCATAAGTTCTTCACTCCCATGTATGTTAGAAACTTCCCAGAGAGATCCGTTAAAGAGGGAAAATTTCAAAAAAAAAAACACCTACTTTACTTTCTATCTACCTCTAGTCACTACTGACTTTTATCTGTACAACTCGACTCAAATCAGTGCTCTAAAACCCGGACTGACTGGTGAGTCGATCCATTGACCCACTAACTTGGAACGCGGACAGTTTCTTTCTAAACCAGGTACGTAGTTAACTTACACCACCAAGTCACCAACATCTTTGATGTTAAGAAACTATATTTTCCTCGTAGGAAGGTTGGATAGCCTCACTCACAAAGAGAACATTCCATTCCTTTTTTAACACATGTCTTTGAGCTCATGTAGATACGGGAGGAGCCGTACGAGATTCTTTCAACTCAAATTTATCTATTAAATCAACTCAAGATTCAAACAAAACCTAGATAAAACATTTTTTTTCTTCAAAATGTTTTAATTGTCCAAATCAATGCCATTTTTAAGTAAAAAATAAAAATTGTAGTGCCCACCCCACCCATGACCTTATTTTTAAATCAAATAGCATGTCTTTCGGGCTGAGAATAAAGATTTGATCTTTTGAACTTTTTGGATTTAAAAAAAAAAAAAATACATCAACGTTCACTTGATGTGTTAAAAAATAAAATAAATTTTCCAAAATATTAATTTTTGCAATGTTCTTGACAATTAAATGAACAAAAATGTAGTAGAAAATGTTGAATTGGGAAAATAATTATTGAGGTTATATCATTAATCCAACTCTCAGAATTATATGCCATAAGCTTCTGTACTCTATGCATGTTACCCATCTCTTTTCCATCTTTTGTCCCAAGGATGATAACGAAGAGGGTTTATTTGTAGTTGTTTTTTTAAATTATTTTTATTTTAAAATATATTAAAATAATATTTTTTTATAAAATTATGATATGAAAATATCAAAATAATATAAAAAATTAATTTAAAATAAAAAAATTCAGGTTTTTTTTTCAAAAAGCACAGTTTAAGTGCTTCCAAAACAAACCCGCAGTAGCCTCGAGTGTCACTGAACTATATATATATAATTGACTGTTTAGTATATAATAATAACCTACCGGTCAAATTTCCATATTAAAGTTGTTATGAAAAAAATAATCAGAAGAAAAATTAGGAAAATTTTGCCTTTTAATTAAAGTTGATATGGAAAGAAGATAAACAAATAGACTAAGCTATTAATGTTCTTAAAGGTTTGACAGGGCTAGCTGCCTAGCTCTCATCTTGCAAGATCATCAAGAGAGACAATTTTGAAATTTAGAGACTGTATCGTTAATCTTCTATCAAAACCATGGCCAAAAGCTTCTCTGCAAGGTGTTTCGAGATGGAGAATACACCAAAAATTGGTTTTTACCGCAGTGAAGTTTACATATACGGTGAAACAAAGCATGCATTAAATGTCAATCACTCTAATCTTTTTCTAGCACGGGAAGTTCTGATATTTAGAGATCAACCATTTCAGCCACAGAACATTTTAGGCAACCGTAAATTCTCAAAACCTTGTAGTCATCGTTGATTGAATCATGTCCAAATGCATGCTCGACTTCAACGATGTCATTGGATTCCCTGCAACCTTAATAGGTGCAAGCAACCCTTGAGTTTTTTTCCCTCCATTTATTGATGAGTTCCGCAAGGTGAAGTATCTGCCGTATGTATGTTTTAATAATGCAAATCAAGCCATTGCAAGAGCCCAGGATCGCGGTGCTGCGACCAGCTTCAAACGGCCCGGCATCAAATTCTTTTGTTTGCCTCTGGGAATAAGCAAAGGTACTGTTAGGAAGGACTTCCATTCCATTATGAAGAATGTGAATGACTTTGATATTCTTTTCATCTCTATGAAGAACGAGGCTGGAGTTGTAATTTCTCATACAAAGTTGGATAAAATACTCACTCGAAATGAGGGAACAAATTAGTTTGGAGATGCATTTGATTCTTAAAAGACTTTTCACTGGGAAGCTTGGATAGCACAAGGGAGATCAAGTCTGGTGGTGCAATCAACATGGATGGATCATGTTTGTCAGTTTCAAGTGTCTTAAGGTTTATGTTTGTTTTGAAAAGTGTTATAGGGTTTTCAGGGTTTTGTTGAGATTGATCTCTAAAAGGGCGTCATTACGGCAACTCTATCAAGTCTTTTGATATTTCCGTCTAGGCATTTGTGGAAAAGGATATTACCCTGTAAAGATTGCAAGGTCTCAGATTTTCTGTTCTTCTTGTTTTGGGTAACTTGCAAACCTATTGAATCTCGTAATAATAATAATAATAATAATAATAAAATCTTGCTGTTTATACTTATGAGATGGTTCTCTTATTCGGCAAGATGTTCTTTTCAAAATATGAGATGGACAAAACGTAGGAGATATGACCGTTGTGGTTACACTTACAATTTTCGTAAAAAAAAGTAGACTATCCAAATATACAAAATTCTTTCTATACATCGCAAGAAATTCACAGTTTTAACTCGGCAGCCATCACTACATGATTGCCGCATAACATACTGAACATGCTATTAGGCTCTCAGAATCTACCATTTATCAAGAAAATCACAAGCCAACGCTGATTGCAGCATCACGTGTACATGCATTATCTGGCTACCAATGCCCTTTGCACTTAACCAAAGTGAAAATTCCAAGAACAATGCTTTTGCTAGGAACAGAGGTACAGGGAGGGGTCCCGGAATCTTGTAAATTTGGCAAATGAGGTTGTGTTCTCAAGAATTGAGAAAGGGAGAGCGAGAAGGAAAAAAAACTGAGGTTAGCTAATTCCGTCTTTACTTCGTTAAGAATTCCTTTGCGATGCTCCTCGCTTTCTCCAAAAACTGGGAGCTTCTTGCAACGTCATTTTCATGTATTGCAGACTTTAAGTTCGAAAAGAACTCCCTGTAAGCAACAGTTGAGTCTTCAGAATTCTCGATTCTTCCATCAGGTCTCAACATATTCTCCTGTGCTTCTTGTTGATGAGCTGGCAGAGTTTCCAGCAACTGTTCTTTTCCCAATCTGCTGCTTAACACAGCCTCCAGCCTTGCGGCCATGATAGTGGCCCTTCTGATACACGACGAAGGTAGCTGCATTGGAAAAAAGTGTACCCAAGTCACATTAACGTCAGAATCATTAAGAGTGACTAACTGAAAAACCCAAAATATCAAATTTCAAAGAAACTACCCTCCTTTTCATCATAGAACTCAGCAGTTTATAAGGTTCAACTAGATCTACCAAGAAGGTTTTCCCTTTCAGTTTACACAAGATTCCGAGTGTGTGTGGGCATGAGTTAGAGAGAGAGAATACCTCAGCAAGTTGAGCAACATTAAATCCAAAACTCTTTTCTGAAACACCGGGCACCAGCTTATAAAGGTAAGTGACATCTTCAGTATCACATGTTGACTCTATGGCACCCTCATTTTTTTGCGAGGTCAAATATGAAACATGGTATGCCCCCACAGAGCCTGGAAATTCAGTTTTAATCTCAGCAATTTTAGGGTAGTGGGTTACAAATAAGACCATGCATCTTTTCTGATCCAGTAGATGGTATAATGTAGCATAAGCAATAGCTCCACCATCATGTGTGCTTGTGCCTCTACCAAGCTCATCAATGATTACCAGTGACTGTGCTGTGCATTTGTGGAGTATATGAGAAGCCTCACTCAGCTCTTCTAGAAAGGTACTTCTCCCTTGTTGAATACTGTCAGAGGCCCCCATTCGGGTGTGGATGCCATCTAACACATGCAGTTTTGCTGACAATGCTGGTACAAAGGAACCAACCTAGGGGGATCAGAGGGCACCTTTGAATGAATGGTCATGCGAGTGTAAATTATCCAACAAAAGCAAGAAAGAGGAAAAGGTGGCTTCAAAAATTTAACAGTCAGAAACTTCAGGGTTTCCTAAAAGACAAAGTGTGGAGACAAAGATGCATATTAATTAATTATGAAAATGTAAAATGGAGTTAATTGAGGTATCCATAAAATAAAAAAGAAAGTACCAGCATGAGTTCAGCAAAGAATACAACTGAATGCACACAACATTCACTAAGCATCCAGCCAGTGGCCTAACACTGTACAGATAAGAATGTAGGAGAGCGCAATTCTACCTGCGCCATCAAGGCAATAAGAGCAACTTGGCGAATGTAGCAACTTTTCCCTCCCATATTGGGTCCAGTGATGATCTGGCAATACTCTTTATCTGCATGCAACTTTGTATCATTCGGGACAAAATTGTCTTGTAAAATTGTCTCCAAGACCTAGTCAAGATAGGTAATAATCAGTAAATAGCTCACTATAACTTTAAAGCTATTATATAACACATACAGCAGATTAAGCTCAACAATCAGAATATAGGTCCTCACAAATTCAAGACACGGAATATTAAATTGATTTTGCATGAAAAATACATACAGGATGACGACCAGAGCAAATGTTTATCTGAGGAGGTTCACTGTCATCCACAAACGTGGGCCGCACATAATTCTGCAAAAAATAATATAAAAAAAACTTCAAACCAATCAGAAATTGAAGCAGCATTATCTTTGATTCTTCAAGGATGTACCTTATTTTTCAAAAGAGTAGCAAAGGAGAACAAACAATCCAAAGTTGCAAGAGCTTGAACAGCACCTCGGAACTCCGCATAATATATACTAAAACCCCTTAGAAAGCTATCCCAGGCAGCTCGGGAGACAATCATGAGCTCCTCGTTAGCGAGTAATAGTTGGTCCAGGGCAGTCAAAACTTCAGGCGGGTGATACCGAATCATTTTCTTGGTACTGTTTACCTTGACCCAATTTAATGGAACCTTGAAATCCAAGGGCAACTGCAGTTAAAACTACATCAAATAAGCCAGCTAACAAAAAATATTGTAGAAAAGATAACATAAGCAGTCAATTTGTTGACTTATGAAAAATACAATTCTGCTACTGGAAAACAGGCCAGGGGTGCATGCCAAACATACAGCCCAAAACATTCATGTTCGACATTACAGGATAAGTGGTTAATCTAAAAACAGGAAGCTACTGCCAATAAAACCCAGAGCTCCAAACTAATAGAAAATCAAATTGGCATACATTAATGTGAATATGCATGAATTTCTTTAACAAAATAAAATACATTTCTTTATTCCAGGGACAAGTTGACTGGGCTACCTTAACAAAATAAAATACATTTCTTTATTCCAGGGACAAGTTGACTGGGCTACCTCTATCAGATGTGTGGTTCCAGACACGCTCATGAATTCCAGGTTGCGCATCTGAAGTTGCTTGCGGTACATTCCGATTAAAGAGTCCAAATTCTCCTTTGCAAATTGAACAGCTTCACGAGCCCTTGCAACCTGTGGATCAACAGTCAAAGAAAAGGGATTCAGAAAGAAATTTAAATTTTATATCAGTCTAAACAAATCTCAATAGGGATGAAATTCAGAAGGTGAAGAACTTCAGGAAAAAAAGTACAAACCTCTGGAAATTGATCATCAGAAATAATGATCAAGTTTGCCAGGTCACCTTGTTCAGCTGCTTCTTTGTTTAGAGTAGACAACAGTTTTGCAGCATTACCAACTACATTTGAGGATGAAGCAGCCAAAATCAATCTTTTCAGAAGAACTGACTTCACAGTCTTTGATCCCACTTTGTCATAATTATGCCCCTCTTGAATGCAAAGTCGCTTAAGTCGTTTGCCAGCAGCTAATATAGCTTGAAAAACTGCAATGAACTGCCATTCAATCATTTAAATCTGTTAGCAGCAAAGCAGTAAGCATGGAAAAATCAGTACAAACAATTGTTATATCAAAAAACTACTCTTGCATGAATATCTGAGATGCAGGTAATGCTCCTCGGTCACCCATAGCCACACAAGCACAGCAATGGGAGGCAAGGATGAAGAAAGATAGGCAAGGTACATAATTAAGAGCATAAGCAGAAACTAGTCACAAATTATTGTATAAATAAGAGCATATATGACAAGTGATGTGTCAATAGTTACTTCAGATGCAGTTGCGGTTCGATGGAAAATTCTTGTTATTCCACGTTCAATATCAGGTGATCTTCCCAAAGCAGTCAAAACAGTAGAAAGCAGATAGTACAAGTCTGGTTGTACAATTGCTACTTCAGAATCATCCTCATCAAGTCCGCTTGCATGCTGAGAATCTTTATATGATCCCATGCATTCTGCAATCTCAGAAACAGCATCAAGACGAGCAGATATCATGTTTCTATCACATAAAGGGTGAGTCACCTGCACCATGAATCAGACTCAGAAAATGCATGGTGGCTATAACCAAAGTTGAAATTATATATAAAATTAAAAACAGTCCATACCCAATGTCTGAGTAGCCTTGAACCATATATTGTAAGAGTATGATTCATGATATGCAGCAAGGAACCAGACTCGGACCCATCTGAGTTATTTCTCAAAATCTGAACATGGTGATACTTCCATCATTTTAGCACAAACAAAGTTAAACAGAGAATAAGAAAGACTTGAATGAACAAAAATGAACTTAAAAATGATTGAGGTTCCATTAATTATAATAGATTGTTTACGCATTAGCTTTACAAAAAAAACTGCAAACTGAATTTACAATAATGTAGTAACGTTCCTAAAAACTTTAAGGAAGTTCCTCAGATTCTTCAATTAGTTATGACTAGTCAAAAATCATTTCTCTCTGTTTTCCACAATATTGTCCTTTTCATACGCTAAAAAGGATGGAATCGTGGAAGAATATCACATGATAAAAACTGATCCACGATACACAAACCCTCCCCACCATATGCCATGAGTTGATAATAAAAACCTGGAAGGAGGGTTACTAGTAGGAGTGTGCCATGGACCTTCAGTGACAACCACTTGCAGTTAAGTAAACCAATACTTTCATGGTTTCTCAGCAAATATTAAGCATTCAATTACCTCTAATTGCTGGAGTGTATTGGCTGAAAGATTCATCTCCATGTTGCTTGAGAAGGGCCGAAAAGATGCTCCAAGGAACAACATTCTATCAAATCCAAATTGTTTTAGGTGGCGAACAGTTAAGGCCAACGCTTCCACAGCCAAATCAGGCATTTTTATTACTCCCTTCATGACCCAAAAAAGAAGTTCAAGAAGATAAAACTGGCTAAGTATAGACAAATATATTCTAACTCTGCATTTAAAAAATTAAGAAATATCAAACCTCAATTGCCAGGCGATAGGACCCCTGTTCTTTGGCCTCTGTCATTTGCTTTTCATTATCTCCTAGATTATCTTCAATCATATTCTCATATAAAGACATCACATCAGCAAGTGCACCACCATCACTGAAACAATCTCGCAAGACACGCTCCACGCGAACATTTGAGGAAGGTCCGGAATATGCCAGTAGCAACTGGTAATAAACAGGCCCATGCTATTAGACTGCTTTATTTTTATTGCGATTGCTTTATGAAATTTTGATATATGGCAAAAATCTTTTCCGTGTTCATTTTTAACAAACAGTTGGCCTGAGTCCTTATTATATACAGCTAAAGCAACAGGCCATGCATCACATTTAACAACACATTCAAGAATTGAATAATCATCTCGCATTCAAAAATTGAAAGAAAACATATTTTCTTATACTTTTCTCCAATTGTTGCATACACCACATTCTAATTCTAACACAACTAAAAACTACCTTCTCTGTTTGTTTTGAAAGTGGATCACCAAGAAGCAATTCAGCAGGAGCCAAGCTTAAAACAAAAGCTTCCAGCCCACTCCTCATAAACCCATCATTAAACTCTCCATAAACAACATCCCCTGTGGAAATCTCAACCGCAACAACACCAACTCTCACATCAAAAACCCCAACCTCAACCCCGCAGTCCAAACCCTTCTCCACTACACAACACAAATAATTACTCTCACCACCACACTCCTCCTCTCTCCCTCCCACATTCTCCGCAGCCTCCAAGGTAGCTTTCGTATACAGTGAAGATAAGCCTCTACAAAATGGCCCACTCTTATTCTCTCCATGTGCCTTAATCGCCGCAGTCTCAGTCTGTTTAATAACCCCGACTTTATAACCTTCACTGACTAACCTTCTCACATGGACATTTAATCGGAAAGTTGGAATACTAGCGGTCATAAAGTTATGATCTTTATGTGCATAAATACCTAAAACTCTAGCAGCAATCTCGGCGTCTTCACCGAAAAATCGAAATTTGTAACCAACTTCAATCATTAAAAGAACATCGGGGTACTTTTGTTTCAAGTCAACTACCTGCTGCTCTAAAGGAGTGAACTTTTGAATGTTTTGAGGTTGTGGGGTTTGTGGGATTTGAGGTTCTAAGAGTTTGTCGAGGAATTTTTTGTGTAAAGAGGGAAGTGGGTTTTGTGTGTGAGGTGAAAGTTTAGGTCTTTTTGGTGTGGAAGATAAACGAGAAGAGAGAAGTTTGCGTTTAGATGGAGAGAAGGGGACTGTTGTTGTGATTTTTGGAGAGGAGGAAGATGAAGGGGCTGTTTGTGGTGGTGATGGTGGTAGACTAGTGGTGGTGGGTTTTGATTTGGGAGCGAAAAAATGGGAAATAATTTGCTGCTTTTGTTTGCCCATGGTGGTGGTGGTGGTGGTCGAGGAGGAGGTGAAGGGGTTTTCGTTGAAATGGCGCGCTTTTTGCTGTATCTTTTCCTAGACAATCGACCGCAAGAAAAAATAAAGTTTCTCTTTATGCTTCAGGCATTCTGATATGATCTGATGGCAAAAGTAAAACAGTTTCTCTTTGAATTGAACTTGGGCATGCCAAGGATCACAACAGGGAAATTATTGTGTGCCTTGGGTAAGAACCCGAAAACAGTTGCCTTGCATAGGATATAATTCAGTATAACCGGGCATAATTTTCTATTTTATGACTAGATGCAAAATCCGATCCAATTTTCCGTTTCCCGACCACTGTTGCACGGAGCATGAACAGAGCAGTTCACGAAAGAAAAATGGGCTGGACCGATCATTACTGAATCCAGTCGGATACAATGTCAAAGATACATGCTCATGACTAGATGACAACAATCAACATATTCTCAGTTTCCTTGTACCCCAATCACTGTATTCGTAAAAAAATATTCTTGTAATATACTCTTAGACATCAACCTTGAATATGAAGTTGCATAACAATAAATTTTGGTACAAAATATATTACATAATTTTCCGAAGAAATGGTTTTGAAAATCATCCATTCATACTTCATATTTTACAGAATTTACAGTTGTGGTTGAATCTGCACAATCTTGCTTTCTTACTCAAAGATATGATTCCCACCTCCACTGCAAGTTTCCTCTAGCTAACTTGAGCTGCAAAAAGGCATGGACAGTTTGGAAGAGTAGTGCGCCCAATGCGGGTAATCAAGCAGCCAGCAAAATACGTTCAGTTTTGTATAATGCTTTCAGTATCGAGAGTATTTCATCTTCCATGTTAATAATTATGGACTTCATCTTTATAAGATCATGCACTTGTTGTCATTGCATCTACACGCGGTGTCACCGCCACAACTATGCAACTTCAGAAATCGAAGCATATACCTCACCAAGACCTTGAGTAATTAATCATGGACATAGTCATATGCTGAGAAGCCACTGTACAGTAGAGAGCCATCCTCAGAGTGGTGAAGAAGGTAATAGCAATCATTGCAGAAATAGCAGGGGTTATCTGGGGCCCACTTGTCATCCACAGTCACCTTAACAGCTCTATAAATCTTGCATACCATGCATTTCTGGGTACGAAATTTTATTTGAAAACTGACTATAGGATAAGCTATGCGATTTTGTTGATCATCAGGATGAATCAACCTCATGTCTCTGAATACAATTGTATGCTTACAACCCCCCTGGTCCAAGATAGACAAAAAGTTGAAGTATCATGATGATGTCATGACTCTTAGCATATACACGCAGCAACACCCATCAGCTCAAGCAAAATATGAAATGGAAATCACAGAACCCCTGATGGAACTTGAGAATTTTAGTTAGGAGAATCACAAGTGAAAATATGAGCATACAGAGGCAAATATACAGTGTAAAAAGATAAGATTTGCATGTTCATGATCCCAGCAACATATGCAGGAAAAAAATCTACCTGATGGCAGTAAAGATATCCTGCACCGAGACAAAATCTCAAGTCACAAAACCGTGTGTTCTGCATCTCACAACGTCTAAATTGAGGCAAGCAAGGAGTGGTTGATTCGCCTACAACTGCTTTCTGCTTTTGTTGCAAGTCACCACTTATGATACACTCCCATTTTCTAAAAGCATCAGCTTTTTTGTTTCTAAGCCAATCAATTATTGGTTCACTGTAATCTATGGCAGATGTATCTCTCAAATCATTGCAAAATACATCCTACATAAATGCAGTGTATCATTAGATATAGTGAAAAACTTTCTTTGTAATGAAATCAAACTAGAGTGCTTAGAGGTTCATACTTCTACAAGAAAATATCCCGAAGGATCATGCTGCCCTGCCTTCTGCATCATCTGGTCTGTCAAGCAATAAATCTTGTCCCTCATTTCAGTCAAGGTTTGTCCTCCTAGAACCAAGAACTCTTGAGTCTGCAACAAATTCAACATGATATCAATGAAGGAAATGGAAAGGGAAAGAATAAAGGCCTAGCCAAACATGAATTGCTTGAATAAAAGAAGTTGTAACAAAACAAAATAAATCTAACAAAACCAGTTCACGATGCAGAACAATAAATATATAAATAAAAAAGTTAAAAAGCAAATGTCACTGTTAGAATTTGATGGGCGGAAAGTGCCAAAGTTATACCTTTAACCATTTACGTATGCAGTGGTAAATCTCAACGCAAATAACAACCTCTGGAAGCATCACAGCTATGTGTTCTTGAATTTCTGGGGACTTCAGCTGTTGTGCAATTGAACGAAGTCAACTTTAGCACAATATTAAATCAAGCAGAATAGTGGCATGCACTATGAGAAATGCATATTTAGAGATGAAAAGCAATAGAAATCAAAATAAGAACTTCTAAAGAGAACCTGTTTTCCAAAATTTGTAGACCTGAGAGATTGCATCGTTTTGGTTGTATTTGAGGAAGGAATACCACTATGATTGATCTTGCAGCTACAAGAGACAAAAATAAAGGTAATAATAAGGGCAGGTTAAGAAAAGCATTATAATTATTGCAAAATAAAAAATCCATCAATTTGAAATGCAAACATATATCCAAAAACATACTTGAAGGAATGCAGACAAACCGTTGCTTTGTCTTGATCCTGTTTTTCTTTTATTTTTACCAGATCATCCACTTTCATCAGGTAACTCTCCTGGCCATGAAGAAATATAAAATACAATAATAGAATAAGAATGCATAACTAGTTCTTGTAAGATGATGGAAATTTTAAAAATATTAAACCTAAAAGTAATCTTTGTTGATACAGTTACCAAGTAAATAATTGTGTGCTTCTTTCATTAATCTAACTAAATTCACCTATTTAATTCCAAACAAGAGAGCATGTGACAATTACTAGCATATTTTTAACATGCTTCTTTCAATCTTATGTGTAATTTTACTTAGAAATTGCAATCTCAGAGCAACTAACAAGTATTACAGAAACAAAATTATATATTTTTAGTATTAGACAGAAGCATTTATAAGAAAAAGTTTTCAAGATGAGGAAAAGCAAATGTTCTGATTTATCGGAGCCTGAAGTTTGATTTTTTTCAAATTTCAAGGTGATATTGTGCACCAACCTAGGTATTGTCTAAGCAGAGAAAAAACACATTAGCTGCAAGAGGGGAAGTAAATCATATATACAGGAGAACAGGAGAGTGACATACGTTAACATCATGCTTATTGGAGCTTCTTCTCTTTCCATTCTTTGAATTGTTGCTATTAATAGTAGCTCTATTACTATTGGTGCTAGAATGAGATCCATTTGACAATTCCAGAGGAGCTGAAATGTCCCTTCTTCTAGAGTTTTGTGAGCATGAATCTTTATTGCTGCACATTCTAAGGTTGTCTTCTCTTCTGAAAACAAAAACTCAAGTGATTTAATAAAAAAGAAAAAAATCAAAGAGATGTTTGCTTAATGAATAGAAGGTCAATATTCCTAATATTTAAAGAATCCTATGATTCATACATAAAGAAGAGGAAAACAGAAGGGTGCAGACAAGGAAGTTGATTAAACTCAATCAAACTGATCCCAATCCCAAACTAGAAGAGGTTAGCCATTGACAACAATCATGGTCCACCATTGCCCTAATGCAACTATTCTTTTTTGCAGCAATGTGACTTGACTATCACCAATAAGCAGAGCAGCAATTCATAAAATACAAAAATAGCATCCCATGATGTTATGACAATAACAACTTTTCTATCATTCATACAAGGTAAAACATGAAATATAACCAATTGCTCTTGATAGACATTTCTTGGAAATGGACAGCAGCAATTTTTTTAGCCTGGTCACACTAAATGAAAGATCACTTTTACCTTGAGAGTCTCAGTTCCATTTATTTTCATTTAAAATTAAAAAACTAACTCCCCATTAGCAAATGGGGAAAAAAAAACAGCCCAGATTTTTCATCCATATTCTGTTTTCTCCCTCTCGCTCTTTGAGAGATGCGTGAAAGCAAGTACTAACTTAAGCACTAAATGCATCTACATGCATGCATGCATAACATGCGACTCAAGGGTATTTGATTTCAACAGTACCATAATAAACCTGAAAGGACATAAATATAGATAATAGGAACCTACAGCAATGAGTTTTTTATGTTGCACAGGCGTGAAAGGGGGAAGTTTGATTAAGAAAACAAGGAGAAAAACAAATGCCTACACTAACCTTGCATTTGAATGTTCTACAAAGGGCTCTGGTGAACTTCCAGTGTTCTCACCATCCTGTTGCATTGCTCATTTTAAACCAAAGTAGTGGTATATTTAAGTTTGATTTTCTCATAAATTAATAGATTGACATTAGAAGGGGGGAAAGAGATGAAGAGCGGCATACCTTAAAAGCTTCTTTCAAGGCCATATCTACCAACTCTTCCTCGCTAAAAATCTTAAGCTCATCAACCCTGCATGCAGCAATTCAATTTGTGTGATTAAAATTTAGTGAAGAAAAGACAACAAAACATCAAGAAAATAGATCATCATCAGGTTTTAATCAATAAAGAAGATGATAGAGGACAACATACGAAAGATCAATATCATCGCAGAGTTCTGAAGAATCCAAAGACAGTTCAGACTGTAGATTCTGCAATAATTGTATGTTACAAATAACATATATAATTAAACAGGGGGTTGTCAATGATCCATAATGATGTATAAAAGGAAGTGTGACAAAATAAAAAATATAAACCTGAAGCTCACTAAGAAGAGCAGCTTGGAAGTCAGGAACCCTAGTGAGAGGACCCACCAAATTGGGAATGTAAATGGGTCCACCATGAGCAATTGATTCATTCTCCCCTTCAGTTGACTCTTTCATCTACTCCTTTTTTGTTCTTTGTTTTTGGTTCCTGAGTCCCAAATCAATAGGGGGGATTCCCAGAATTGGCAACTAGGATTTGTAATAATTTAAGTAGGATAGGGAAAAATTATGACAATTTCTTATTCAAGCTGGATAGTTCATAAATTTAATGTGCCATGAACAAAGCATGGCATGCCACAATCAAGGTATACTGGCCTTTTTCTCCTGAGATTGTTGAGTGACCGTCTCCTGCAAGCTGGGATTTAATAAGGCTCAATAAGTTGGACATAAAATGAAAGAAAGGGAATCTAAGATAGTCCAGGCTAAAGAAAACCATTGCCTCACCAGAAATCCAACTTTACCATCCCATTACTCAAACCACAACTTAATATATGCAAAAATTAAATAGAAGTAAACCCAACAAACAAGTAGGGGACGCGATTATGCTGCGTAATTTCTGTATTTTGTGTGAACCTACTTGCACAATATCTATCATGTCATTGCAACACCTCAAAGAATTTGTATCAGATTAAATCAGAATCGTTTGATAAAAAGACAAAGCCAAACCACCACCTTTTGTACTTATGAAATATCTCTAGTTTTTCTCCCATAATCCCATCTCTGTACAAAGTCAAAAGTCAACAAACGTAGAAATCATCAAAGAACTCAACAATCAACAAATGTAGAAATCACCAAAGAACTCAGCCATGAGTTTGCCAAACTATTCAAGTTAATATTATTCATGCTCCAAACCCAATTTACAACTCCTGATTCCAGAAGTCAATTTTGATGAGATGTCAAACAAATAGCTCAAATGAGAGTTAACTGCCTGCCCATGCCCTTGCAAGAAAATTCTGGAACTGAAGGATGATTAAGCTTAAACCTCCAGCCACCCACATCGAGCACCAAACCTTGGTGGCCACAATCAAGTAGCTCTCTAGGGACAGGCCTAACCAAATTTTTCAATACTAAATGTTCTAAACCCCTCCCCTTTAGTAATAATAAAAAAAAAAAAAAAAAAAAAAAAGTTTACACGATATAATCAAAAATTCATGCTTCTCCAACAAATTTTGAGTGCATTGTTTTTGTGATCTGATGAGCATCCAAAACAAAGAGCATGGCTCTATATAAGCACTAGCAAAAGAATACGCAGTAACAACAATAGAAATAAAACTTTCAGTTAACACAATTCAAAAAACATAGTTATCTCCCAAGAGAAAACCTTGATATTCAGCCAATTTTAATTACAGTCAAAAAACTAACTAAGATCCAAAAAAGACCACAAATTTAATCAAGTTCCCTTTAATTTCAATTAAAAATAATCTAATTTCCTAATTTTCCACCAAAAAAACCCTAGCTTTAGCTACAAAAGCAATACCAACTGACTAAAACCCAAAAAGACCTAAGCTTTATCAACATGAAAACCCCTAATATCACTAATTATATATTATTAACAATCAACTAAGCTTAAACACAACTTAATTACTCAAATTCAAAATCAACTTACCAACTGGAACCAACTACAACTTCTAATCACTATAGATCAGTCGTCAAAACACATGGAATACCACCAGTTTATTTTTCAGTTTCTAGCAGCCTAGTACACAGATCAAAGTAGCCAGAGAAAATGGCACCAGATTGAATGCAAGGGAAGCAGTTCAAATCAGAACACGGCCAACCTATCAAATAAAAGAATCCTATGCAACCAAGAAAATGATAAAATCGTACTTTAATAACCTTTAACTAATTAAAGAAAGGAAACACGCCAATAAAAGTCGCAAGGAAAAACAGGATGCATTCCCAGACACTGAAGTATTTTCGTGCAACGAAAGATGGGTCTCCCACTCGACTCATTTTTTCGTCCATTTCTCCTCCAATTACAGCTTCCAGTTTAGGCCAAGTTTACAAAAGCTCACCTTACCCATTACAGACAGCTTGTTGATGTCGAGGTGCACACCTTGTGCATGAGAAGATACTGGACTTGACTTTTACCGGATTTTTCATCAACAAATATGTCGAATTTATTGCCAGTAATGTTTTTGCTCTTAATGACGAATTTTCACACAGAGTTTATCAAGAGAACAACTATATGCAGGTTGTTTCTTTCATCATTCTTGCTATTAGTGTAAGTGACTTGCATCATCACTTCAAGAGTTAATGCATGCATCTACAAATTATAATATTAAATGGAATTAATCTTGATGTTATTATGACAGATTCAAGTTTGCATAAACAAGCAAATCAAGACAGTTCAAAGCAAGGAAAACTAGATCAATAAACTGCAAGCAACCGGGGAAAAAAAGCCATGGCCATGAACAACTTGCCTGAAATTGAATGTCAGCACTCTTCTGCGCGTGGATTAGGAGCAAGAGGCTTGAATTGAAGGGAGGTGGGGAAGGCGGGAATAAGAGGATTCTTTTGTCTTCTCCGTGTGGCTGCTGTTTTGTGAATCAGGGGTTTCTATCCCTCGTTCTAAACGGCAACGTTTTACATCTTTTTAAAAAATATATATCAGGTGCTCCCGGTTTCGTTGGGTTACCCGGGTCCTGGTTTTACCCATCATGTTACACGGGTTTTTCTGTGAATTTAATAGCGGGTTTTATGTGAACCCGGGATCCAGAGTTGGGTCACCCCCAGTCTCAAGGAAGGACTGAAAAATCAAATGAATTAAAATTAAATAAAAAAATAAAAAAATAAAAATTGAAATGAAAACTAAAATATATTATTAATTTAAATTAAAAGACAAAACTATAACAAATCAAAATCTAGAGACCAAAAAAAAATTAAAAGGAATTTAAAACAAATAAAAACTCAAAAGAATAAAAGCCAAGATGAAAATAGCATATATGATTATTTTTAATTGGAGGATAAAATTGAAACAAATCAAAACCTCGAGATAAAAAAAATTCAATGACATAAAAGCAAACAAAAAATCAAAAAAATAAGAACTGGAATGAAAAATAACATACATACTCAATTTCAATTGAAATGTAAAATTGAAAGAAGAAGAAAACTTGTATAGAAAATTAGGAAGAACAAAAAAATCAAAGATCATATACTGAAATGAAACATGTATAAATAAAAAGGACTTGTATATATCACGTTATTGCACGATAGATAAAGGGAAAGAAAAAGAAAAACAAACATTGGTAAAACTTCACTCATCATCCGTCAGCATGCACACCTTGTTCGGAAAAAGATATGATGGCGTATCCGAAGACATGATAGTTGGATATTTTCAATCGCCATAAGATACCACACGTGCTATCTAAATAGCATGTACAAAAGAAAATTATCGTCGTGTTTAGAAGACATGCTTGTAGTTATTAAAAAAAAAAAAAAAGGATACCTAAATATCTCCGGGAGCCGGTGACCATAAAAAAAAAAATTGGGCATGACATGCTCCCATCGGCCCTCTATTTTTGTAGTTTTTGAGGGTTTTTAAATGGTTTATTTGTTCTCCATACATGGAAAAAATAAAAAATATCTTCACTATCAACTCTTTATTTTTGTCCCACTCGAGGGTAAAACTGTTTATTTTACTATTTATGACCAGATAAAAAACCTCATGATACTCTTGCACATCTTTTTTTTTTTTTTAAGGGGCAAATCCATAATTATACTCTTCAAATAAAAATGAAAAAGACGCACCCAAAAAAGAAATCTGCCCATGACACCTATGTGTAGTAAAAAAGTCTAAAATATCTCCAACGGAGAGTTAACTTTTTTGGACTAAAAGCAAAATGACAATTATACTATTAAATTTCACAATAATTTAATAATTTATATCTAGAGATACAATAAAACATCTACGCATTTTGTTTTTATTTTTTATTATTATTTTAGGCATGCACGATGCTAATTCCTGGTCCAGCTTCTTCAGGGTCTTTCATTGTCAAAAAGTTGAGATATTTAAGCTAGAAATTACATTGTATGTTTTGAAAATATATTAAAATATTATTTTTAAATAAAATTATTTTTATATAAATACAAAAAAAGAAAAAAGTCAAACAGCATTTCAACCTCAAGATACCCTAAAAAATAAAGTTTAAACCAAGTTTGAAATGACAAAAGCCTTCCAGAGAGACAGCGGCAGCCCATGTTTTTGTTTTAATTTCAGACATAATAATTCCTTACCGCTATTTATTTTATCCTGTGCTCGTTAAAAGTTTTGTTTATTTTTAAGGTTGACCCACGATTTGACGCCATTGATATTGACTATAGATGTTTTTTTTTTATGGTGTAAATTGATTCTTCAAAAAATCTGAAAAGAATTATAGTCCTCCAACCATTTTCATTTCCCGTGGGCCACAAGGAATCATTATTGCATCAAATATATCTCGTGTGAAAACAAATCAAAGACAAAAAGATAAGATCTTGCTTTTCTAGGCATCGCTGGACAGACCAGCGAGCTGTGCTAATTATATACATCAGTGGTCCATGTATCATTCAATGCAACTATCTCTCTCTCTCTCTCTCTCTCTCTCTCTCTCTCTCTCTCCCGTCAAAACATTGAAAAACTAATAACCGGGTGAGCAGAATGGTTGAGGATGTAATTTGAATTGATATTTTTTATTTTTTAAAAATTATTTTTATATCAAAACATCTAATTATCTAGAAATATAAAATAAATCATTTAAAATAAAAATAAAACTAAAAAAATGCAAGCAAGCAAACAAACTTTCTATTTAAATTTCTAAAAGTCCGAAACAAAACAAAAACTAAAAAAGAAAAGAAAAGAAAAGAATTGCTGCAAATGGCATATGCATCATGCTTGATGTATGCTGTAGTTTCGTACCTAGATCCCACTTTAGGCTTTCAATTATTTTTGATCAATTGCAAAAGTTTACAAGAACCTTGCCGTGCGAGACCCCTCCTTCTGTATGGCTGAAACAGGAATGAAACTTGGGAGAGACAAAAGGTTTGGATGGAACCACGTCGTTGAAGGGACAGAAACCAGCCTGTATCTTCCACGCGTATCAATTCTTCCAAGGCACAAAACCAACCACCAATCCCCTATCCACTTGAATAATGACTCATAAATTGGGTCTCGGTCCCCATGGAATGTACGAGCGAAGAACGGCTTTGAATTATATTAACCTTCCTTTTCCTTATAGTAAAATATATTGCTTCGTCTAGAAATTTACACGAAAACATTTGCCTGTGATGTTTGGATGGGAGGAAGAGGGGCGAAAATGAGGCAGACAATATCACCGGCAGCTCAAGAGAAAAACGCTGAGCTTAGAATGCAAGATCTTATAATGAAAAAAGGTTTTCTATTGCTGAGAAGAAAAGGGAGCTCTTGGAATATATGTGTGTGTGTGTGTTCACATTGATTAATTAATTGTAATGATTATATAAGGCAACTGTTCCTTGTTTTTTTTAACAAGTTGCAAATTAATAAATTTAGACTATTTAATCTGACCTGTTTTCAAAGCACGAGTGTTGGTTTTGATGCTGCTGTGCTGTACTTTTAAGAGCTATTTTATACCTGAAGCAATAAAGAAGATGAGATCTGTTTATTATTTGAAGATCCAAGTTCAGACACTCTGGACATTAATTAGAAGATTGGAGGGAGAGATTTTCTACCATGCATGGTGAGATTTTCTGCATTTTTTTTATCCTGCATTGCCATGAAACCACACACGCATTGCAGACTCTTTGTTTTCTTCATGTTTTTGCTCACTGTTTGGTTCCTAGATCGAGATTTGGCTATGAGCAGTTGAGCACCAAACATAGTTTTTCAGTAAAAAAAAAAAAAGTATAGACAAACAGCAATAAATCAAATTTAAACCTTTTCCCCTTGAGGAAATGGGAATATTGTACGTATATGCAAATACTAAACAAGACACGCGGTTCCCTCGATGGCATTAATTGCTGTACGTAGTTTGTGGCCACAGTGAGCGAATTATATATATGAGAAAAGGAGTCAAGAATTTTATAAAGATAACGATGAAAGGGAGAAGAGAAATGAAAAATCCAAATAACAACGACCCTTGTTATCCATACTCGACTATAGAGAGCTGAGGTAAAGTTCATGGAGCTAGCCTTTTATTGGTCCACAAGACAAAACCTCCAAACATACGCATCTCCACCGGATATCCTGAATGGGAAATGAAAAACTTCTCCACTAAATTCCATCCTGATAGTCATCACCACACACAAGAATCTCAAAACCAAGAAACAATTAGAAAACAAATCAAGGAAACCATAGAGGAGGGGGGGAAAGCAAGGTGTGAATGGGATTTCAGTCTCTCCACAATCGTTTCATCGAGAAACAACAGTACTGCATCCATATCAGATGCTTTAGGGGTGATCGAATTCGACCAGACGAACAGCATCGTTGCCACGGGTGGAATAGCAAGAAAGATAAGGATTTATAATCTCGAGTCTTTGCTGCCACATGAAAGTACTAGCCAAGATGCGCACCATACTATCTGTTTAGACCATGCTAGGGCTGGTGACTATTATATTTGTACCCCGGCTAAGCTCAGTAGTCTCCGATGGAAACCCGGGTCAGACAGTCGGGTTCTAGGGTCCGGGGACTACGACGGGGTGGTGATGGAATACAATCTCGAGAGGAGAATACCAATCTTCGAACGCGATGAGCATGGCGGGCGAAGGGTTTGGAGTGTGGATTATTCACATTGCGATCCGACTATGGGTGCATCCGGGTCGGATGATGGAACCATGCAAATGTGGGACACACGTAGTGAGAGTGGGGAATGTGTGGCTACGGTTCAAACTAGCGTGAGACGCAGTGCCGTCTGTTGCGTGGAGTTTAATCCATTTGGTGGACCAATAGTAGCCATCGGATGTGCTGACCGCAAGGTGTACGGGTATGATCTTCGAATGATGGCTGACCCGTTATTCATTCTTGATGGGCATAAGAAAACCGTGACATACATCAAGTTTCTTGACAATGTTACGTTAGTATCTGCTAGCATTGACGGGTGCTTGAAGCTATGGAACTCGGATAACTCGAACGTAACTCGGACCTACCACGGGCACGTCAACAATCGGAACTTTGTTGGATTATCGGTGTGGAGGGACGGGGGGCTATTGGGTTGCGGGTCGGAAAACAATAAGGTTTTCGTGTATGACAAAAGATGGAGCGAACCAGTATGGGTTCACGAGTCTAGCTCAGCGGGTAGAGACGGGTTTGTTAGTAGTGTGTGCTGGAGGCAAGCTGGGGAGGACCAATGCACGCTTGTGGCAGGAGGATCAGATGGAATCCTGCAAGTTTTTCAAGGCAAAAGGAAGTCACAGACTGGATAATAAAGAAGTTTTCTTCTTAAGGTATATCAGGAACTCACAGATGGAATCTTGCAAGTTTTTGTTTTAGCTAACAGGTCAATTATTATGAATGCAACTGTTACCTGACACATCTCAGATACATTTCTCAAATTCCAGTAGTGCTTTTTGTTAAGAACTCTGTCTTGAACGTCCATCTTAGTTTATTTTCTTTTCTTTTGATCCACGTTCCGCCACATCCCATGATATATTTGTCTGTCCTGTACTTCACGGATAGCTGCTCGAATGGTCGCCGATCAATCCATGTTGATGCAGAGATCTAGCTTTCCTGTCGCATGGCTGCTCCAGTATTCATATATTGTTCACGCACCAGATCACCAGAACTGATGGTTGCTTAGCAAGATAACAGGCAATCAAAAGATTTTCAATTGTGCAGACTTGGCTTGTTTTCCTTTGAAAGGATAATACTTCTCCCCGAGGCCACATCTCTTGCAGCTGTTTTTGTTCTTGATTCTCTCTCTGTGGGTTGTATTAAATCAGATGCTTGTGTGTTGCGCATATCTTCCTTTGGGTGTTGATCTTTCTTTCAAGAGTTTTAGAGATATGGATTTTTCTTCATTTTGATGTTGATGTGGAGATATTAATAAACATATAAATCTTCCATAACTATTTTATTAATAAATATGAAGTTCAAGACTAAAACTGTATGGATAATAAACCTCGTAGTCCCAAGCATCTTAGTAGATGGATGGTGATATATCATCTTTCTCGATTTTGCTGAGGGAGAGAGAGTACTTGTGATGAGAGCTTGTGGGTTCAATTCACTGTATACCTCTCGCAACACAAGGAAATAATTGTGAGCAGAATTAAGACCCGTTTGTTTATTGGAAAGTAGTTTTTTTTTTTTAAAGTGAATTCCGGGGAAAGTGAATTCCGGGGAAAGTGAATTTTTAGAAAGTGAATTCCGATATTTGACAGTGTTATGGAAAATAAACTGGAAAACACTTTCCAATGTTTGTTTATGTTATGGAAAATGATCTGGAAAATAATTTATTAATAAATTAATTTTTTTTCAAGTTTATTAAAATAATGAGGAACAAATCTTACAAATTAAAAAGTTGAATGAGAATGAAATTGAAAAAAAAAATATAATTTCATAAATTATCTCAAATAAAATAAATAATAATCAAAATAATAGAGATCAAATCTAAAAAATTTAAAAAAAAATAAAAGGTGAATAAATTAAAATAATAATAATTAACATTTCCTAAATTATTTCAAATAAAATAAGTAACAATAAAAAAAATGAGGACCAAATTTGATAGATAAAAAATTTCAATAAAAAAATGATAAGAAAAAAGCAAATAGCAATTATAAAAATAAGAACCAAAATTAATATAAAAATTAAATTTTAAGAGATGGAATTGAAAAATAAATATTCAAAACAAATTATATATAGCAATCAAAAGTTTGAGGATCAAATTTGATATAATCAACAAATAATGACATTTCTAAATTTTTCACAACTTCCGGAAAGTGTTTTCCGCCCAAATTTTCCGGAAAACACTTTCCTGAAAACCAAGTCAAATTCTTCTTTGACTGGAAAGTATTTTCCGTTGACCGGAAAGTGTTTTCCGTTGACCAACTTTCCAGAAGACAAACAAACACAAGAAAATTTGAAAAGTGGTTTCCCGGAAAATGAATTCCGGGAAACAAACGGGCCTAAAGATTAATTGAAATTAAACTGTTTTCTAAAGTTACGATTATAATTTAATACGGGCATGCCATGGAATTAGAGGCTCGGTAATGTATTTTTTTCTGGAAAAAAAAATACATTACTTTTTCGTTGAATTTATCTTTAATTTTTTTTAATACTAGATTAATTGAAAATTATAATTTTAAAAGTTTGTTATTCACGAGATTATCGAATTCTCATAACCTCTTATGTTATTGTTTTAATATTTTAAAAAAATATCCTGGTTGTTTTTAATTAAGTTTTATTTGTAATTGTTATTCAAGTAGGTTTTTTTTTTTACTTATCAAGTTAACTAAATCACATCAAATCAATTCTTACATGATTTAATTTTTTTACCCCAAAAAACATATTAACAACCCTCGTATATCTTTCTACATAAAAGATAATCTAACTTGCATCATGTACAATGATTTGGTGTCACAAAAAATCATAAACTAATAATTGATAGAAAAAAAATTAGCTTAGTTATTAACCATGTACTAAAAAAGCTCGGCATTTCACCATAACAATTAACAATGAGATCCCGATGTCCTTTTCACCTTAGTCCTACAAATTTCAAGGACTTCTTTCTTGCATTTTTTATTTAAATCATTTCATTCCTGACCGTTGAATTTTTTAGATCTTGAATTTTATAATTTATTTTAATATGTATTTTATGAATTTATCATAATCTCATGATATAAAATATAATTTTTATGGGTTAACTATGTTGAATTTCCTGTCCTTGTTAAATTATTTTTATCAACTTCATAATTCAATGTTGATTTTATTAGAAGTTAGGCTTGATTATTTTTTTTAATTGTTTTATATGAGTTCATTACATGAGTTTTGCCGATAACTAAGTTAAATTGATGTTTTTGTTGTTTTTTGACTAATTTTTTTTTATCATTTGATATTGAGTTGATTAAGAATTTAAATTTATTTATTGTAATTTATTTACCATGAGTTAGCTTGATCTCCTAATCCAAGTTTGACAAGTTAATTTAGATCGACTCGTGTAATATATATATATATATATATATATATATATATATATATATATATATATATATATATATATAACATTGAGTTGATTGAGTTTTAAGATTACAATTATTGTTTTTTTTCTTATACGAGGTTGTTACGGTTTTCTAAGCAGGGTCACAAGTGAGGTTAGTTAATTGATTTCTTTTTTGTTCTTTATTTAATTGATTTTTTTTCTAATTTCATCATTCAATAATAAATTGATTAAAAATTAGTCTTTATAATTTATTTGATCTTTGTTCTCCAAGGTTATCCTGGTCCCATGATCTTAGTCACGGGCTTGGTTGGTTAACTCAAATTTTTTTAACATGTTTTTTAATTTTATATTTCAATACTGAGTTGTTTGAGAGTTAAACTATATATTTTATTTTGATTTATTTTATTTAGGATTGTCTTATTTCATAACTTAGTTTTGCCAAGTTAACTTGTGTTAACCAAGGTTATTTTTTAGTTGAATTTTATTTTGAATCTTGTCTTTCAACATTAAGTCAATTGAGAATTGAGTTTAAGTTTTTTTTAAAAAAAAATCCTTCAAAGTTATCATGTTTTCATGACTTGGTCGTTGAATTTGACAGGTTAAACAAAGTTAATTTGAGTTGATTTAATATGTTATCATTTTATTGTATTTTATTTTAAATCATATTGTATTGATTTTTTTAGTTAAACTATATTTTTTTTATCAATTAGATTGTATATATTAAATTGGTCAATTCATATCAAGTCATTTTATATATATATGCTAAAAAACACATTAACAACACCTTGATTTTTTTTTTCATATTGAAAAAATTAGATCAAACCGTAATATAGTGTTAGCAATATCATAGTACCACTCTATTCCTTCATTCATTTCATGTTAAAAAGATAAAACAAATCAAGTCGCTAAAATTTTAGGAAAATTAGACAAATAATTGCCGTTTTCTTTTTCTGGGTTGTGATTTTAATTTTTTTTCATTTCATCATACTGGGCCTAACTGGGATGAGGGAGGAGTTATAACCTTAATCATCTGGAGTTATTCACAGGCCCAAATCAGAGCCCACTAGCAGTAATTAGCAAACTATTCTACCTACAAACCCCCAAATTAATCCAAGATTAATTTTAAAATTCACTCTCTAATCTCCTACGACTACACCCTTCCCCCTGCTATCTTTGTTTTTTTTTTTTGGTTTTCTAAGCTGAAAGATCTACAAAGAGGGAAACACAGCTTTAAGTCACAGAAAAACACCAAAGTCAGAAGCTTTTGGCAATATAACGGGAGAAGAAGCTGGGTTATAAAACAGAGAGAAAGAGGGAGAGATGGTAGGGGCAGGGTCAGCGGTGGTGAACACATACCCTTTATCGAGCTACACATTTGGTACCAAAGAACCCAAGATGGAGAAAGACACTTCTGTGGCTGATCGCCTTGCTCGCATGAAAGTCAAGTAAAAAGACAGTAACCCTTTTGTTATTTTTGCTTCTTTTGGAGTTTTGGTTGGATTTTTGGAATTCTTTAAGCAAACCCTAGATAAACCCTAGATTTCCTGGTCTAGTAAAAACCATCATGGAAAATCTGATTTTTTGTTTTGTTGTTGACAGTTACATGAAAGAGGGGATGAGGACCAGTGTCGAAGCTATTTTGCTGGTAAATTTTGTTTTATCTTCATTCCCTTTTAACTAGTTTTTGTGTTTGAAATTTATAATTGTTAAATTTGTAAAATGAAGTTGTTTTTGCTTGTGTTCTGCAATTATGCTATCTTTGATTGTGTTTGTAGTTTATTAGTTTGAAGGGCATGATTATATTTCTAGTGTTAGTGTGAGAATATAATCTTTGGTTTACTTGAAATGAAGACAAGAATTGCCGGCCATTTTCTGTTAATTGATACCTACGCACAATGACCTCTCTATCTCTTTGATTACTGGATAATATATTTTCTCTTGTGCTGTTTGACAATTCGAGGACCTTTTGGGAAAATATTTTGGAATAATTTGTATAGATTAATGATAGATTCATACCATCTGGAGCCAGTCATGCTGTTATAATTTTCCTCAAGGATAGCTCAACGTCTCCATTTTAGGTGGTTGAAATATGTCTTCTATCCAGTTTAAAATCGAATTTCTTTGATGTGGATACTTAGGTTGTGTCATGTCTCCCTGAAAGTCTTTTATATCTGTCTGTTTGTGATAGCAACTTGTTGTTGCCATGTCTTCTGTATAATTGCTTAATTTCTTCTCTATGATCTTGTACTTACCAACCTTAATCACTCATGGCCTCATCTGTGAAAGCTCCATACATCTCTTTTCTAATTATCATGATCTGTCTTTTGGTGCTATATTATCATCTTGCAGGTACAGGAACACAATCATCCTCACATACTTCTTCTGCAAATTGGAAACACATTCTGCAAACTTCCTGGTGGGCGTTTGAAGCCTGGAGAGAATGGTATATTTTTCCTCTTCATTGTATTATTTTTCAATTTCGTTAGATATATCCCTTCATTATAGTTTTAGTGGAATGAGCTCTTCCTGTACAGTTTGGGAGATTTCTGTTTTATTTTTCCCGGGCTTATGTAACAGAAATTGAGGGTTTGAAAAGAAAGCTCACAAGCAAGCTTGGAGCTAATTCAACTGCTCTTGTGCCAGACTGGCAGGTAACTTTTTTGGGCTAACTTCAGTTCTAAGTGTTAACTCATGAAGACAACTTTAAGGAACTGGTGCCTATAGGTGAAAACTTTAGGAGAATACGATTGGATTCACACACAAAAAAATTGCACAACAAAAAACAGAAATAGAATGCTTCTATGGTGCATGTTTTTGTGATAAGCTGCATTTCTTCCCTGCATTTTGTGGTGATAGAACTTCTGCTAAGAACTTATCCTGGAAAAAAAATTGTTGATGCCTCAGGGGCATTGCCCCCTTAATTCTGTGTGCCCATAGATGCTCCTTGAGTTTGTTTTCTGATGCATATTTTGCCGCATGTCATTTGCTTGCAGATTGGTGAATGTGTGGCTACCTGGTGGAGGCCAAACTTTGAAACCATCATGTACCCATATTGCCCTCCCCACATAACAAAGCCCAAGGTTACTATGAATATTTTCTTGTTATTAACTTATGTGGACCTTTCCTTTTCCTCCATATAACTAGCTGTATACACAATGCTCACCCTTTTTCTTTCTATGGTCTTGATAATGCAGGAGTGCAAGAAACTCTACCTTGTTCACTTATCTGAAAGGGAGTACTTTGCAGTGCCAAAAAATTTGAAACTGCTAGCTGTGCCATTGTTTGAACTCTATGATAATGTGCAGGTGTGTTCACGTGGATTGTTCATCCACTGAGTTTAGAGTTTGATCTGTTTTTGCAATTGTCAGAGATGTTTTTATGGTTTTGAATGCTATATTTTCTTTGCTTTAACTAATTTATGTGTAAAAATTGTTTTTTTAATCAAAGGGTAATGTTCCAACTAATTCAGAAACTGAGGATTTAGCTTTTTGGTATTTTGAGGTAGTTGTTGCTTTTTAAAGTGTTTTACTCTTGAAAATACATTATAATAATGTTTTTTTTATTTTTTTAAATTAATTTTCAACGTCACCACATCAAAACAATCTGAAAACACTTGCAAAAATTAATTTTAAACAAAGAAAAAAATATTTTTTTTTTCAAAAGGGTTTTTAAAGTGTAAAATCAAATAGGCTCTTAGCAACCGCTATTGATTGTAAGATGGTAAAAATTGATTTCTTCCTCGCATTTCCTTAGTCAGGTTTCTGAAAAACCAGTCATGATTTTCTAGCATGCCTTTTTAAATTAATGATTTTCTAGTATTTCTTCTTACAATATGTTTGCTTACTTGATGCAGAGATATGGACCAGTTATATCAACCATTCCTCAACAGCTCTCAAGATTCCAGTTTAACATGATTACTACTGCGTGAACTTTGCGAGGATTTGAGAAGCGTACACCTTTGTGATAGTACTTGATTGGAGGAGGCTATTGTCAACATATAGCATGAGTCTCAACATTACTTTAGAACAGACTCTTAATTTGGTTTAGACTGGATGTCCAAAAGTTGTGTGGATCTCATACCCTGTGGTGTTAAGATTTTTACCGGACCCTTATCTTCATGGGTTTAGGCTATTTGCTAATTATAGATCCCTGTCGTATGATTTACGAGTTAAACAGTCACGATCCAGAATGTGAGGGTGCAGTGTGGCTGGTTCTGCCCAGCAGCATTTGAGTATCACAGCCATTGTATGGGGGTAGCAAGATGGAAAACGGTGGTCCTATTTTGTCTTTGAAACCTTCATTTTGGTGCAATGGTTGTGATTTCTTGTACGTGATTGTAACTTGGAAGCCCAAGATTTTTTGGTTGAATCAAGAAAGGTCCTCCAGTGCTCAAACTCTAAATCACCTAAATTAGAACGTTGCTCACAAAACAGACAAAAGTATAGCCATCTGGGGTCACACCTTCTGATTGCGGTTGGCAAAAAGATCCAAACTCTCTACTATTTTCCCATGTCCAGCACAACTTGGAATCATTGAATCCTACGGAACCACATTCCTCGGACGATGTCTCAGAAAAAACTCTTGGCTGTCTCAAGATCATCCCTATCGGCATGTGCTCCCATCATCAGAGTCAATGAAATAACATTCATCTCTGGCATTCGCGAATGTGGCATAACCTGCAACCATATAATTCCAAGAAACAATCTCTCTTTTATGAAATAATATCAATCAACACTCTCGCCGACTTGACACCACCTATATTTACTCACATAGCTATCATTTGATTATATAATTCTCCGGTCTCACACACAAATCATAACAGAATCTTGCAAGCATCATCTAACTTGCAAGTATTAGCTAAACCCCCATCAATAGAAGCAGGCATTTTCAATGACATGTTAAAAAGCGAATTGGCAACCACATCGCTTGACTCAAATCCACATTTCATAATCTGCCTGGTAAAAACAAAGAGAGCAGAATCTCTGCGTCTTTGGGGATCTATTGCAAAAATTTCCATCCCAACCTGAGCAACAAAATGGATCTTTTAGCTTACACTTTTCTTTTTTGTTTTAACAAACCCGATCCAACGATGACTCGAAACACCATGCTTACTTCATGTTTTAGGGACCGTTGTTGATGTCTAGGTAGCAGCATTTTATTGGTGTTATAAGACGTGAGATGAAAATAATGGAGACAGCATGATCTCACCTTAAAACTATAGTTTAAAAATATATTTATGTTTATGTTTCTCAAACGAAACACGTTTTTATTCTTTTTGAATATTTCATAAAATACCAATCAAATAGTCTGATGGAGAATATTTATTTTTATTGTTTTTTATGTGAGCTGTACAATGCATAGCCAACAACAACAACAACAAAAAACCACAATACAGAGCCTGTCCTGCAATAATTGTGCGTGAGACAAAAAAAAACGTGTAAAGTTTCAGAAAATAATGTATAGAATAGTACATATGTGACGTGTAGCTTAGAAAAAATAGAGAGAGTAATGATGATAATTAAAAAATAAATAAAAACGGGTCTGGTCTCTAGCGACTCTAGAGGTGGAGTCGTCAAATAGACAGGCTGTGAGCATGGTCATCCAAAAATAGGGCGACCACGCTGGTCGCCCGAGGCTTAGCCGAGCTGGTCACCCAGAAGGAGCGAGCTCAAATGGGCGACGTGTGGGCTTGGCCTAAGATGATTAGTAGGGCCCATACAATATTTAAAAAAAAAAAACTTTGGCCCATCAGTTATATATGCATCATACCATTATTCACATAAAATATAATGTGTGGTCTAAACAAGCAATCGCTGAGATAGGTTGTTTAGTTTGTCGGTATGGAAGAATGCAAGCTATAATAATTTGATGACGTGTCCTTGCATGTCTTAATTGATTAATTATTGTCCTTTCATTCGCCATAATTAATTAATTAATTTTGCACTATAAACACCATGCCCTGAAAAATCAAACGAAGTTTAAGAAAAGGGGTATTATTGCGATCTTCTCCACTTTTATCAGCCAAAATAAATACAGCTTGATGTTGAACCTGCAAAAAAATCTTTTATGGTGTATCAAAGGATTCTTAGATGTTTAAGTGAGTATTGTTATTGAAAGAGAAATTGCAATGATATTTTAGTATGAGATATAGAATTGAGATTTTAAACCTCATGCTTGAATAATTCATGGAATATTTTTAATTTACAAGTCTTGTCTTTTTATAAAAAGAAAAAATTGAAGCGTAATTTTATCTAATAACAATGATGAGCAATAAATATGTTTCACGCAAGTACTAACATGGAAAAATATTCATCACATATGCATACTCAAGAGTTCATGTAGAGATATTTATGAACTTTTCGATTGAATGTGAGAGTTACACGAGTTGCGAGAGCAGCAAGAGATGAGCTCGAACATATTATTTAGATCTAAACTTGCTAAGCTCAACCACAAGCCAATCCCGTGGAGATGTTGAGGTACATTTTGAAGCCTGAACCCACGTGTATTTGGTATTTAAGTAGCGATCTGGGTCATTATTTAAATTAATTGGTAATTAAATTCTGCCTTAAGGATTAGAATTTTAAATTATGAAACCACAATGTAAATCAATTGATTTTTTCAAGTAATATTTGATCTTGGAAAAATGTTAATATCCATGCTTAAATAAGCAGTCTAGCAAGACAAGGACTATAAGCTACAAGTGGAGTTTAGCGATTTTGATTGATGATTGATTAGGGCTAATCATATTTTTAATATAATATTTTTTAAAACAAAAATGAATTGAAATAAACACTTTGACTGCGTTACCAATTAACCTTAGTATAGCACTGGCAGAGAAAAGGATTGTTTGCCACTACTGTCGCTTCAGAGCCCAACAATTCAGGATTTAATTACTAGTAGTTGATGATGCAAGCCTTAATTCTTAATTAATTAATTAATTCAGTTTTTTTTACTAATGAGGTCAAGATCTCAACTTAGTGATAAACCCTATCACAGTAGTTGAAATTGTAATAAAAATTATTTAGAAATACATTAGAATAATACATTTTTATTTAATCATTTTTAGTTTTGACATCGATATAATAAAATACCCCAAAAACATAAAAAATAATTTAAAATATAAAAAAAACATAGTTGGATTGCATAAACCAACATAAAATAAAAAGAATCGAATTTAATAATCGAGATTGCTTTCATTTGATTTAAAAGATTTATTTATATTATTTTATATTATTATGTTTAATTGATAGGAAATATATTCACTAACAAAAATCAAAACGTCAAATACGAAAGAAATTTAATTATAAATAACGATTGTTATATCTCGAGACTTGAAGTGTGATCATAACATTTGTTGGTTTTTAATTTTATAATTGTTATAGAAGTTGACATTTTATATTTACTCGCTTATTTAAAACACTGAATGATTCAGCGTGTACGGACTTGCATAATCTCAACATTAAATTATCCAGCTTCATTATTATTTAAAAAATAAAAATAAAGTAACGCTAATTTCACCAGAAATCACTTCGTCAAAATTACAGCCTGAAAACGTCATGGAGACACGTTCAATTATTCGGACCTATTATTGATCCGATGAATGTGAGTACAATATACATATAAACCTCAATGTCGTGGAAGATGAAATCATATCAAGGGGCAGCCGGGAAAGATTCTCACCGGCGGCAGCCTGGGAATCCTAAGAAAAGCTGAGGTGAACAGTGGTACAAGGCGAGAGAGGGGTGGCTTGAGTTTGATAAACAAGATTAGCAAGGAATAGAGGGCATTTAGAGACAACTAAACTTGCATGATTAATCATCGCGGCTTGGAATAAATCTGGAATGCTTGCCCTTTTTACGAGTCAAATTTCTAATGCCTCGTTCATTCCATCACCTTTTTATTTAAAACAAAAATACTTCTTAAGGGTCATTTGTTGCTAATTAAGACGACTAATGACACGATTTAGTGTTTGGAAAATACTAATCAAATCAGATTCCAACACATTGCATCTCTCCATTGAGCAGACGGCTTTTCAAGATGTAATATATTCACGAATCCCGTTATCTAAACGACTATCATTTAAATGATATACAATATTCCATGTGGAGGGGAGACATGTCATTGGTCTTCGAGATGGATTAATTAGCTTAAATAATTAAGAAGTGGCACCAAAATCAATACTCAAATTATTTTTTTAATGGCGGAGTACACGTAGACATACATCTATATGTAGATGTACGTACTTGAATAAATTAAAATACTTTTTTGTATGTGGATTGATAAAAACAAATACCCGATACAAAGATTTAGTGTATCTCCATTTAATAAAAAATAATAATTAGAAAAATGAATTAGTATATTTTGATGGGCGTGTTTCATCTACCCTAACAAGGGTCAAGAGGGTAGTTGGAATAAAATATTAGAATTAATTTCTCTTTACCAACTTTTCATGATATTTTAATTTACTAAATCATCAATTGACTCGTTGTGGTAACAAAAAAATTAATCACGTAGATAAATACTCCCTTTTGGTATCAAAGAAGCTGGCCTCAACCAAATCAACCCTTAATATAAATTCAATTAACAAATTCAATGATCCTTGGAGAAGTCGTCTAATTTTTTTCACCCAATAGCATTGATTTTTAGAGTCCATTTGACCTCTTCAACTCCCCTATGGTTTACTTTGTTCCCACTTTATATTCGACAACGGTTTAACGTTGCATTTGGTCCCTTTGATCTGCTCCCGGTTTCTCTACATTTTTATGTGCATTTCAGATTAAAATATTATGGTCCGACTTATTCTTACATTTATATATATACATATTAAAATTATGGTAAGTCACCCATCATTTCACTCTCTTTCTCGTAGAAGAGAGATCGATCTCATTTAACAATGGAAACCAATTAACATAATCAATTAATAGATGATTTCACTGCTTCTTTATTAAAAAAAGAAAGAAAGGAAGAGTGAATACTTGGCCATAATTCAGCCACATATCTCATTAATAACCTTATACTAATTATACTCATCTTCTTTCATATAATAATAAATTAATAATCATTTTTTTTTTAAAAAAAAACAAGCAGGTCCTAAATAGAACATTCCTATCTAATAATGATTAAAAAAAATCATTAATTAGATGGCAAGAATTTTATTTTCTAAAAACCCTTAAAACCCCAATAAAATTTGGGGTCAACATAATTATTATATATCGACTTGATCAACCACGCGCAATAATCAATTTATTTTATTTTCTAGACTTGTATTCCATCCAATTTCTATGTGTGAACACAGTCTGTCAGCACATCCAATCAATGAAGACATTTGTTTTTTCTAGAAAGGTTTCATAAACTGGCGAATTATCAATGAACAAATGATTTCCCTTGGCAATCTCAACAAGCTATTGATTTTCCAACAAGCGAATTCTATTTTTTTTCAAATAAATAATGCAGCATGTTATAATTAGGGCACGCTACAGTTTGTTTATTGCTGCTCACTGTCAGGCCAATTTTAGTCAAGGTTTAGCTATCAAGATCGGACATGGACCTGCATTAAAATAAAAATAAAAATGAGGACCATGGTTATGAAATGATTGCCTGATTAGAGCTGGGACCAACCTTATCGTTGAGGTTATTAATAATAATATATTATACTCTAAAAAGCTGAGATATTTGGTTACCATGCAGCTGTAATTTAACTCCATGATCTTATTATTCAGGCATGACTCGAAACCCCATCATAATAAATTGATTTTCTTCTGCAAGTATTAAATTTTCGACCACCAATCATTTGTTTCATCGCATATTAACTATCCAAGCACTTAAAAATCATGTTGTTTGAGAGCATTGGAAATTATTAAAACAAAGGCTGTCTTCTTGTGAATACTTTAATGGCCAGTTGCTTTGCTGCGAAGCCATACGTAACAATGCAAGTGTCATTTTTTTCCCATTATAGCCAACAGTCACCCATCTTACATAACAACAGCCAAAAAGTCCAAGCTTTATTGTGTTTGCAGCTACTAGGTCAACAAAATTAATAGGATTTAGCACACTGTAATTAACGGGATTACCAGTTCATGCCTTGTACTTGTAGTAATAAGAAAATTATCAATATATATATTAATGAAATTATTATCTTAAAAAAAAAAACATAGTTTACATCTTAAGGATGGGTCGGTGGGAAGGAGAAGATAATTTTTTTTTTTTTTAAGATTAACCCTTCACATTTGGAGTTTATATGTATCTACATATATGTATTTATCTTGTATACATATAGTTATTTTGTATAGAATTAAAAGAGACAACCTACGGCGGCTTCGAAGTCATTATTAATCTATGACTTTGATGTCATGAAATTGAGTTTTGCCTTGTACAAGACGAAGACCTTAATTATCTATGAAATTACTTGAGACCTTTTCTTTTCTTTTCATTTTTCAAACTATGAATTATTATTTTTTCTTGTTTTTAATTCAGCGGGCAAACTTTGCTCATATTTTTTTAATATCAAGTTTACTCTGCAATTGGTTTTTTTTTTTAAACCCACCCCTTAAATTATTAATTTTCTTCTCTTAGAAAAAAGAAACCAGAGGGTCGACCTTCTCCACCGGTTATCCAGGCATGGCTGCTATTGATTCCCGAATTGGATTTTACAACTATAGCCCTGTAAATCAATGTGATTATTCACTTGGGATTGTAAGTTACCAATGGGCCCTGACTGCCAAAATAGTAGCAGCCGCAGCAGATGGTTTCAAGTCGACTGCCCACAGAAACCGTAGACAGCCACAATGAATTAGGTGGTCCATGGATTATAAAATCCAAGACATGCACAATCAATATTTAGTTTTTGTTTTTTTGGTTGTGAGAAAATTTATTTTTAAAAAAATATATTTTGTGGGCTAGAGTAAAATTTCAGCTATTTAAATCTTTTATAAAAAATATATAATTTGACTCGAACTATATAGATTATAATTTTTTTATTATCACGTCGTGTCTTTCTTTTGATAACATAAATATTTACTTGCCTGGCTAATTATCATGTCTTAATTAAAATTAGTTATTTAAAAAGTAATTCACATGACAGTAATTTATTTGCACTCTTCAATTATTTTTATTTCTTCATTTAACCGGAACAACACTCATAATTCAAGACATGTGCCCTATTTTACCAACAACAATAACAAAAGAGTGGTTTTGTCCATCCGACTGAATTTGTTTCTCTCATATGACATCTACGCATCTAATAATACAGTTAGAAAAATCATAAATTTTTATTATGTTTTTTCATATTTTATTTAAAATTCAAATATTGATGATGAAGAGATTCTACCGTTTTAACCATTTTGCTAGCGAGTATTTATAATATTAGCCACAAAAAAAGAAGATATATTTAAAAATTATCGGCAGGCAATTCATGCGTAAATTTTATAATATGGTAGACTTACTACGAATATTTTTGCTTTATATACTAGAGCTTTCATGGTCAGCTGTTCATTGCACCCATCACAAAGTCTTTTGCTCTCTTTCTCTTGCGCAAGGCCTCAGTCTTCCTTTCCTTCCTGTGGCAAAATGGGGTGCAAGCGATCTGACAAGCCGAAGCTAAAGCCGAAGCACAGGAAAGGCTTGTGGTCACCTGAAGAAGATCAAAGGCTCAGAAACTATGTCCTTAAACAGGGCCATGGATGCTGGAGCTCTGTCCCCATTAATGCTGGTATGTATTCACTGCAAATTAGCTCATGATTGTTCACCGATCAGTGCGTTGCAGAACGAAATGCCATTTTGCTAATGTATTTGAATAAGAAACAAGCTATTACAAGTTGATTATAGGCACATTTTAACATGGTTCTCAAGACTTTGCTGTATCATATAGCGTTGTTTAGTTGGGATGAATCTGCTCTTGTATTTCGGGCCTTGAATTTTTCTCGAGCATGAATGATTCAACTTAAAAGTATGTATTTTTTTTCCACGAACGTTTTTATTGTTGGACAAAAGGTTTCGTGTTGATGGGATTGAATTAATTTATTAATGTTGAGTATCTGTTGTATACTTTTGATTAATCAATATTTTAGGATGACTGTTGTACAAATAATTTGTTAAAAAGCAATGGCCAAGTACTATGTAAAAAGTCATCAAATTACTGAAAAGTCTTCATGACTCTTGAGTTAAGCAAAGCTTAAGATTCAACAACCACTCGTCATCGATTGGCTACTTCAGTTGGCTCATTCTTTGGTTAACTAGCTGGTTAGGAGTTTAGATGGCAGCTTGCATCATCTGGACGGCATTTGTAGGAGAATCTCTAAATTTCACGAGAAAAGGATTGATGGCTGCTTCCACTTAAAATAACTAGAAAACCTTATGAGCTGACTTTTTTTAGGTCTTCATGAAACAGTAAATATTGTGCTAATGCAGGCTTGCAGAGGAATGGGAAGAGCTGCAGATTAAGATGGATCAATTACTTGAGACCAGGATTAAAAAGAGGGTTATTTTCTGGACAAGAAGAAGAGACAATCCTGGCCCTTCATCGCACGTTAGGCAACAAGTAAGCAGACTTAATCCCAAGTAATTATAATCACTGTACTAAAGAGTATCGCTCTTGCAGAGTTGAGGACCACCTCTCTGCTATTAGGTGGGTGACCCCTTCAAGAAAATTAATTAGTAGGAGTTCGGACTTGGATGATATGACCATTAAGGTCAAATATTATAAACTCACAAGAAAATTATGATAATATAGATTATTGCTCTGTGCTAGCCTAGCATGCATTCTCTGAACTGTCTAGCAAGGCAGCTGCCTCCACCAAATCAAGCCTGCATTATGCTATGAGGGCTCCCGGGGGACCCTTTTTTATAAATAGATGACAGACCATTGCAGGTCAACTTGAGTTTTCTAACCTAAACAATGATGCAAGGAAATATGAGAATATGATTCGATCTCATTCTTTGCGCCGAATTCGCAGAAACGTTGTAGGATTAATCATTTAGCATTAATTAACCGCTGCATTATTCCCGATCAAAGCAGAGATTTTATGTCTTTTACGCAATAAAGCGGGACTAATGGAGACAATCTGTTCTGAACTGACTAGGTGGTCTCAGATAGCACAGCATTTGCCTGGAAGAACAGATAACGAGATAAAGAATCATTGGCATTCCTATTTGAAGAAGAAGTTTTTCAAAGATGAAGGAACGGAGTCTTTGAAAAGAACTCAATCTGACAGCTCAAACTCAGACATCATGGAACTTTCACCATCTCCCAAGAAAATCAAAATGCAAGCTTCAAGTTTTGAGTCATCAATGAGTATGGAAAAACCATCAGCTGAAATCAACCGGCCAATTCCGCAGATGTTCGAGTCTCCTAAAGAGCCTAAAGGAAGCTCCTTATTACCTAAGATTATGTTTGCAGAATGGCTTTCACTTGACAGCTTTGCGAGTTTAGGTGAGCCTATGGACTCAAAGAGTACATTTGATCACAATACAAGCTTCCAAGACAATTTCATGCATGATTACTTACTGGATGAAAGAGCATTTTGTGGTGAGTATCATAATTCACTAAGCGATGGTTCGAGCGGCGACATTTTTAGTTCAGAATTCAAGTTTGAGAGCCAGAGTCCAGGAAATGAGTTTGACTTTTGCGCTGGACAGGATCTATGTATTGATTTCAACTTGAGCAATATTAGTGATGTGATGTACATATGAGGGGGCTTGGCTTCCAAAAGCAACTACGAGGAAGAATAATTTCCGATCATACAACAACAGAAAAAAAATATATATATTGACACTCAAATAAAAGGGCCTGCAGGGAAAACAAATTGTAGATGACCAGGCCCCTTTCAATGCTTTCCACAAAACCAGGTGTATAGATGATGAAATAGGCTATAGTAATCATTTGAGTTTGTGGTTATTCTTCCATGTAGTTGCTTTTGGGGACACCGTGAGAATAAATAACCTGTCAATTTCTTGTCTCTTGGTTATGCGTAATGCCTACAATTTCCACGCTCTCAACACCAATTTTTCTGTTTGATCATTACTTGCTCCTTCCCCCAAGGATCATTCTCCTTGATTATGCAAATATTGAGAAGTTTTTTTTTAATCTCAATCCATCTCCACAGTACTGAAAGCGAGAACCTCTTTTTCAAGCATTTGATAAAGGAAAACCACAGCAGAGTTTAGGGCTGATACATCTAATAACCCTCAGAGTGAAGATTCAGTACCGACACTTTGAGCAGGCATGAGGATTTGCATGGAGGCATAAAAAATTCCTGGGATTTATGAATGTGCATTCGAAATTAAGACATGTATATTATTCCCAAGTAGGTACTGAATCACAATGATTAGTATACAAGTTCACAGTATTACTTAACGAAGGGCGAGGGCTTACACAGTTTCTTCTGCATAAAAGAAATCTCGACAGACATTGATGGAACATTAAATAATTGATTTGGTTGTAAGATATTCAGCACGGCAATGCAAGCTTCACTGTTCTCTAAGGTTTCAGATTATGATGGTTTTTTTCCCTCTTCAAATTATAGTTTGAACTCTTCCGAGAATTCTAAATGATGAGATCATCTGCGAGAATTAGGTGTCATAAATAATATTAAAAGTTATTTCAAAAGTCTATCGTAGTATATTGGAAAAACATAACTAATCTTTTGATTATAAACAGTATATGTAAGATTTATTATCTTATAGAAAAAGAAAGGTTTTCATCTAGTATTTATATAATAAAATAATAAACAACAAAGAAAATAGAAAATAGAGTAAGTTCATGTATATAAAAATAAATCAAATAAAGAAAACTTATGATTTGTCCCTGCACGCGAGACGAGGCATATACTCTCCAAAGCTTTTGAGAAAAAACTTATTAAATCCTAGACCATACTTTGAGAAAATATCTTTAGAAACAATGCTGGAACATGCCTCAAGCTGTATGTTTCTGCTGGTTACCTTCATTTATTTACAATATTAGGAGGGTGCCCCATAACAGGAAAGTAGCAACTGCAGCGATGATTGTGATTGGTGTCCATTTCAGTGCAATCACCTGTCGGGGCAAAAATATTAAAAGGCAATTAACCTTCCTGGATCGAGCTAATAAAATATACAGTTACATTATTTGTGTATTTGATGCATATAATATATCCTTGAGTGAAAAATAATTTGAAAAGTCATAATCACAAAGGGTCTAAAAGTCAAAGATAAAACTCAAACTTTAGAGTGATTGAAACCTTCAAGCTGCACAGTTCTTCTCTGAAACCTAAGGGCACGAGCACGAGAGTGAAGGGCTGGGAATTGCTGATGGAGAGATGGAAGAGTGGAAATAATTGCATCAGACCTGTATTTACTGAGTCGAGTTCAAGAGCCTGTAGATAGAATGTCCTTCCTTTACTGAGTCGAGTTACCGAATGGGCCCCATAAGAAGAAGACATGCTTTAGTTTTAGTGTACTGTAAGTAAAGAAGCATTGAGCATTCCAGACCAGATACCAAACTCATTAATGGAACTCTATAATTCAAGACACACTCTGGCCTCGTTCCATTCGGCCTGTAGACCCTCTTCTTTTATCTAGCCTTTCTCGTATAGATAGTGAAACACCACTGGCCCCATGGCGTGCAAAGATAATGGCAATTCTGAAATATATAAATTTTAAATAAATATAAATTTATGTATTTAATAAATTTTAATAAAATTATCAATATAAAATTATCATTATCATTAAAAAAGTAAAAAGATTTTAATATTTAAATCATTAAATTTACTGTATTACGATTAATTTATTTTATAATCTAATTTAAATTAAATATAATAATAAAATATAAATTATGAAAACACCTAAAATAACTAAAATAAATCGTTGATTTTTTGTCTATAAAAAAAACATTATTGAGAATCTATCGCAAAGTTATCATCATTATCATGATTATAATAGCTAAAATTATGATTAGTATTATTATCAAAACAATTAGAATCATTAAATTGTCTTAAAGAATAATAAAACAAAATATTTTTACAAAAAAAAAGCAAGAAAAAAATAAAACAAACAATAACTTAAATTATTATTTTTATTGTGAAAAAAAATCATAAAATTATCTCAATAAATAATAAAATTAAACAAACAAAAAAAACAGATAAAAAAAAATACCAACATAAATTTTGGCGATTTTGGAGCCAAAATAGTACTATTAGAGAGAGAGAGGTTGCTATTCGATCAACCGTTCTAAAACCAATTATTAGCTCGGCTGATCGATCGAAAGAAGAGTTGTCTGGTCAGGCCCAACTCTTGCCCGCTAGACCAGTTTGACTGGTCGTATGAGTTAGGCCTGACAAAACAGCTAGACAGGTCACCAGCTACTAAGCTGTTTGGTTTAATGGATGGGCCCAGGCCCAACCACAAGAACGGTTAGCCTAGCTAGCCAGTCAGCAGTGACCACCAAACCGTTCGACCTTGCCTTAAGCAGCACTGTTTGGGCCTGGCTCGGTGTCATGAAGATTTAAAAACGCCCAGCGCGAACTTATGATCACGCAGGTTCGGTGTCCCGAGATGCGATCAAAGAGTGAGTGGCAGTAGAGGATCAAGTCTAGCCATGTACAAGCCTTGACCTCCAAGACTCAACCCTACTCCAAACTTTAGTACAAGCTCAGTTGACCACCTTTTTCTTTGTAAACTGTTTGTTTTTTCAGCTTTGCTGTATTTCTTTGAAAAAATTGCTTAAAAATCAATTTTCAGGTTATTTTATATATTATTATCAAAAATAATTTTTAAAAAATAATAATAAACTGCAAAAAATATTGTAAAAAACAATATACACCACAATAATTATAACAAATATGTAAAGAACCCTAAATACAAGATAAATAACATTATTTATAACAAATAAAATCTTTCTTAAAAAGTTATAAAAGGAATCCTGATTAACTAGAAAACTAATAGAATTTCTGCACAATAACTTTTGTACCTTGTCGTAAGTTTTTCACAATATACGATTGCTGTACAATGTTAATCACTTCTGCATGATATTCAACTGAACTTCTGTATGGATCTTGTGTCACGGAGAGGAACTTTTGTATCCAATGGCAATTCCTTCGCTAGGATGAAGAAACTAGTCTACGCATGGATTTTGCTCTCTGGTTTACGGTGCTTCTAATGGAAAACTTTATATGGGGATAGGCTAGATCTAGGATGCACAGCTTTCTGCCCATCCATCAGGATATTCATGAATTGCTTCAAGATGCTGATTTATGGATTTTGAATGAAAGTTTCAAATGGTTAGAATTTTCCTGTTTTTGCCTATCAGTATGCCTCCATTTTTTATAGTATCATATAATTACATAAAGCATGCCACATCTTTTGATCTTTCTACATTTCTATTTTGTACTCCATGCACCACTTCTCAGGTGGGCACACATTGCATCTCAATAACCTGGAAGAACAGAGTGAGATAAAAAAACTTCTGGAACTCCCAGCCGAGGAAGTGTCTCACATCCATTGGTCCGAAGTTGCAGATCAACCAGTCCTCCTCTTCTGATCCTATCAATATCAAGTGTGAATCTCCTTCTTCTTGCCATATGGTACAGTGGGAGAGTGCTAGTTCAGGCGGAGGCTCGTTTGTCAATGCAGTCCTTGCCCGTAAAGCATACACCAACAGTTAAGGGCCATCCTGGTATCTTTATCCAGTTATGAAGTTGGAGAAACATTTCACAATATCAATGGAAAAGATGTTCAAACAAGTGAGTCTTGTATCTGACACCCATCCATGTGTAAAAAACGAACCTGTTTTGCTTGGCAACACAGCTCCAGCAATGCCTAACAAAACAAGTACCTCCATTGACACCACTCAGGAACAAGAAGATACCTGCAAACCAAGTGCAGATGTTATCTCTGTTTCAGATTCCATCGGTTCCAACGAATTGATTTGCAGATTCTTCAGATACAGCACTGAAACTATTGTTGGATTTCCCAGGAGGCTGTGGTATGGAATTCATAAGAGAAAACTTCCTTGGTTCTGGGTCTGACTGAAACAGCCTCTTGCCTTTTTGCACGCAATGGCGCCACTCTAAGAAGGAGCTGATGGCGGTTTTTCGGGTACTCTCCCTGTTTAGCCTTTTGGTTTCTAGTATTTAGGCTATCTAGTTTCCTATTTTGGTTGATAACTCTCTGCTTGAAATCGAAGAAGGTAGAGGCAGGTTGGTGCGTTTCTAGTTTTCATTCCATGCCTTCTTTGGTAAACTCAAATGGGGTCCGATGGAAAAGAATGCCGGATAGGAGAGAAGTTTTTAAGGTCTACAGTTCTTCGAGGAGTACCAGAGATGTTCTTGTCTGCTCTGTTACAATAGTACCAAGTGATCCTTATAGTCCACAGTGAGTATGAAGTCATGAAGGGTGCCTTTTGTGTGTAAAACACCATATTAGCTTAAATATAAGTTTCTTTCTGGTTTTCATCTACATATATCTGATCTTTCGTAAACGCGATAGAAACGCTAAACTTTGCGGCTGTTGAAGTGGAACTTGCTGTAAAGCCCGTAAAGAAACCTGGGCTCATGAGTTTTTATTTATGTATAAAGAATTGGTGTAGATACATATAGTGTTTTCACCAGACTATTGGATTGCATAATTTTCTTGAAAATATCATCGTTTTCTCTATCTATTTCCTTGGTGTCTTTGGCCGTAACCACAAGGCTTGATAACCTTGATCTTTATCCACGCCAAAGATTGCCTCGCATATAGTAAAAGGTTGGTTTGCTTTTCTTATCTTTGCTGATTTATTGCAATATTGCATAATGTGGTATTTTTTCCCAGTCTGCTGAGGCTGCAAATAAAACCTGCTGCGTGGTATTCCTCTGTCTGGATGAGCTATGAATAACATGGCCCACTCCTTGTCTGGTCTGAAATCATCAAGAAAACTAGACTTGCTATTCAATTGGGTCCATTCACTAGGGAGAGAGAACGCCAGAGAGTATCTTAATCTTTAATGTTCTGATAAATTGAGGGCTGTAAACGTAGGCACGCAGCAGAACCACACTTCTTTTGTCTCTCTGAATTGCTCTTGCACATCAGTTTCCATTTACTTCATGATTCATACAAGCTTCTTACAAATTCATTTAGTTATTTTTCCAAACAATATCTTGAGATGTTCTGTACACACAAATACACCAACATGGACACACAGAATAAATGAACAACTCTCAATTCTCCCCTATTGAAACAGCAAACAAACACTAACAAATGAAGGCTTGAAAATAAACAAATAATACAATTTTCAATCAAACCTGAGAAATCATAGTCTAAAAACATCCAAGAAACTTCGTCGGAGAACTTCCAGTGGCACGATATTTCGCAGCCATCTCCTCAGCCTTGAGAAGATCCTCCCCACGTTGAGCTTCGACAATCGCCTTCTTTTCTTCTGCTTCCTTGTGAATCATTGCTATCTTGTTCTTCATTTTCTCCATATATTCTGCCTTTTTCTTCTCAAGTTGTTCCTGCTCATATGCAAGTATAATCAATGATGTCAAACCACAAACTTTACCAACTACAACCATTAAACAGCCTGCATAATTTGGTTGGCATCCGAAATATGGTTAATTGCTTCATATCAACAAAAATAAAACAACGAAATATCCAGGGGACCATATGGATAATCAAGACAAAAAATTTACAACCCTCTCTTGAAACATAAACTGAGACTTGTTGCTACCTCAATCTTCTTCAACTCAGCCTCCACAGATGCTTTCTTGCTGTTTTCCCATGATGTAATGGAAGAAAGTTTTTTGTGAGCCCTGCACAGTATATTTACCAAATTCAATTATGTAGAAAAACCTTCATTAAAAAAGAAAGCACTACAAGTACAATAAGCGCATCACTATATCAGAAAATATTTTTTTTACAGCAGAGGAATATCATCATCATCATGGCTTTCATTTGAAGTCTGAAGATTTAAGAATCATAGCTCGGTAGTAATTAAAATCATTCTGAGATATCAAAGATAAAATTAAGAACTTGGCTATGTAGAAATAAACTGGAAATTACTTGAAAGAAAGAAAAGGAATATTTGCTCCGGTAGAAAGCTCTTACTTGTTTTCTGCTTTGGACTTCTCACTCTCTTCCCATGCTTTGATAAGTGATATCTTCTTCTCTGTTGCAACCCTTGCAAGAACAGCATCTATACCAAAAAAATATATAAAAAAATTGATTACTTAAACTGCTATAAATTGATCGAAGAACAGCCTAAAGATCTAACAATAGGTACCTCTATTGACAGAGTCCTCTTTTTTCTCCTCGGCAGATTCAGAAGCTTCTGTCCCAAGAAAAAAAAAAAATTAATTCAAGGTGATAACACATACTATATATCAAATAACAAAGCGCGCAGAGTTTATTTATTTATTTTAATGTCTTGAAGATTCTTTAAATCATAGTATGAGCAGAATCAAAAAGATCCTAAAAAAGAAGACAAACATAAGGTTACGAAATTACCAAATACCAGAAAATTTTAAAATATAGAGTGTATAAATGCAAGAAGAAAGAAAGGAGCATATTACTTTCAATAACGGCAACTGCTTCTGACCCCTCCACCTTCTCTTCAGAAACAGAAGGAGGGATCACAGTTTTCTCCTCAACCACATCTTTTGAAGCCTCGGCTAAAGGTTCAGGTTGAGGTTCGGCTGGTGGAGGAGGAGGTGGTGTTTCTGATGGGGTTTCAGTTTCCACCTTCTTTGGCTCCTCCTCTGCCATATCCTTCAACACAAGCTACAAAGAGAATTATGGAGCCAACAAAAAGTTACAAGAAGATAGCTGTAAAGATACCAGAGATGGCTAGTAACGGTGAGAGAGAGATACGAGGGAGGGGTAGCTGGTGATGGTTGAGATATTATAGTTGGAAGAGGGCAACTGTATCTTGAAAAACTGAGCTGGCTGGTAGGTCTACTCTTCGTTTCTCGGCACTTGGCGGGTTATATGCGCAGGCAGAGAGTGACACCGACTCTCCTACTTGAATATTTTTGCGTGCGTCTCGAAGCAACCATTTTTCATTTCTTGTATTCCTTATCTTATTGGCTGCCCTAGCTCGTACGTATGTTTTCTGAATTTGTATCCATTTATGATTCTTAAATCATGTTCTTCTCTTACAAAGGTGTTTTGAATTTCGATAGACAATATATCAAAACAATAGTTTTTATAATGTATTTTTTGTATTTGATATCATCTTTTTAAATCATTAAAAAGCATGAATTTAATGTTCTTCTCTCTCTTTTTTTCTTAGTATAGTGAAGAATATCCTTAAAGTATTTTATTTGTCCATTAAGGATAATCTTTTTGTTTGGACATTCTTAAAAACATGTTATTTATGTCGATTTAATGCGTTTAAAAATGTTATTTCTGAAATTTGAACTAATAAAAGCAGCAAACCTTATCAACTTCACCTACCTTTCACTTAAATAAGTATTTGTGAAAGATTTTATGATTTCATTACCAGAAAATCAACAAATCTATACGAAAATAGAGATAATTATTTTTTATTAATATTTTATTGACAGAATTTTTCTTGTTTTTTTATTAGTTGGTAAACACCAATAAAAATATTCTTTCGATATATATATATATACACACACACCAAAAGAATTATAGTGAAAAAACATATATTAATTTTGTATAGACATGATTATCGATAGATAGTCACCTACAATAATTTGGTGCGTGCGTGTAGGCAGAGGTTGGGTATTCAAGAGACAATAATTGAACATGTTGAAAGAAGGCAGCCATTTCTTTTGGGCAAAAAAAAGCATGGCAAATAAGAAGAGAGTAACATTTAAAACGACTGGTCGTGGTCGAAAATTCCAAAGCAACGTTGTCCCCGTTCTATTTGCTAGACATAAAACGGCGCCGCTTCCAAGCCTTCAAAAGCTTCAACCACAGAAGGCTGAGGAAAACTTTGTATTTCGTGTTAGCCAAGAGATCTTCGTGGACCAGGTTGTAAAGTGACTAAATTAATATATATATAAATATTTCTTAATCAATCCAAATGCGATCCCATTTGCATTTTTCTTCTTCGTCTTCTCTCTCTCTCTCTCTCTCTCTCTCTCTCTCTTTTCTTACTGGCAATCAATGGCCTCGAAGATAAGATTACGAGAAGACAAGCTGAGCTCGACTAGTTAATTGAAATGTTGGTTGAAAGTGGATTTATATAATTTACGAGAGACTCCATGTTTTAATCCCACTGTAATTATATAAATAATATTTCTCATTATCAATATACTAGTATGTGTGTGTGTGTGTGTGTGTGTGTATAACTGGTTTATTCAGCAACTAATGAAAAATATAGTACATATATATATATTAAGTTGAATATTGACACGTAAAAACATGCTAACCCTAGCTCGTTTATACATGAGGTCACCGGATTTACTTAATTTATTATTCTATATCTTAAAATTACTTTAATGACTAGATTTTTAAGGGGAGAAAATGGATTGACGAAAATGCTTCTGGTCCCCGGGGCACACAACAAAGTCAAAACTTTAAAAGTGATAGCGAATTGTCCATGCTAATCCCACAAAATTTCTTCTTCTTTTTTTCTATTTTGGAAGCACATACATATGTATATTTGTTTGCATCTACAATCTAAGCAAGTAACTAAATTTCTAGCAGTGATTTTAAGCATGATTTAATTAGTAAGTACAGCAATTAAGATCAATTGTTTTTTGAGCCCCTTATTTTACTTATAATTAAGGTCCATGATATGGTTAAATTTCCTATATTTAATTTTGGAAACGTAGAATTTCATTTAAAAAATCAAAGAAATATATTATATGATCATATCATAGGAAAATAAGCAAATATAACCTAACCTTGGTGTGACAGGACAATCTATGATATGATGATGATCATCATAATAATAATAATGTAATAGAAAACAAAAATGAGATACGACAAGAGAAGAATGCACAGTGAAAATGCTTGCAATTGGGGGGGTTAGGTGAAATGATTCATTTTTATTTTTTTTAATTTCATTACACTGTTATAATATGAAGAAGCGAATTGTCCGAAAAAGGAAGCCAAGTGTCCGAGTTCATAGCTCATCGTACGATGAAGATGCGGGGTATAGGCATGCAGCTTGGAGGTTACTCAATATATATATATATATAGAAATGTATAACTAATGATCAAATGGAAAAAATATTGTGCTCTTTAATAACGTAATATATAGGAATAAATGAGATAATTAAAAAAAAAAAAAGGTGGATGCGTGTTAGATTAATAAAGTTGCTTTGCTTGCAAGTGCTATACGATGGACGACTTTTCTTGCAATATAATTTGATGGCGATGAAATGTATATATAAACTATATAATAGTATTTATCAATTATCGGGCCAAGTTCAATTTAGTTTATATTGGACACTTATGTCAATGGATTTCAGGTGGGCAAACAACATAGTCTTCACCCTATTGATCCAATGCTCTTTCTCCACTATTTTTATTATAAAATATTATATATTAAGTATCTTATAACCTAGATATTTTAATAAAATATATAAATCTTATCTATTTTTCAAGATATTTATCTTAAGAAAATATATCTCGTCTCAACATAAGACCCAACACAAATTGAATACAACGTAAATCGTATAAAAAACTTAGACAAAAGCTGGAGGACAATTTAAGTTTAGAGAATATATAACGCATTCCCTCTGCACGCAAAAACAACTCACTCTTCTCGTCAACTATATAATTATTACATTCATTTAAACATCGAAAGTTTTCCAGCAGATATTGCCAGGCCCATTAAATTCTATGGATCCAGTTTTAAAAGCATCCGATCTTTTTCCCGGGGTTTTTTTCTTTCCATTCTTATCGCTAGCATAGCCGCCGCGATGTTAGGTTTCGTGGGAGATGAAAAGAGCCAATAATAATGCTGAATCATTGAGAGAGCCCCAGATGTTATTGCATGATAGATCAATCATAAGCTATTTATTGAATTTATTCATGTAACATGCATTTACTATTAGAGATATATCTTCAGTTTAAATTATATATCTTCAGTTTAAATTCAAATTCAAAAATGTAATCCCGAATACATAGGATACTAGCTTTATCTTATCACTTGGGTTGATCAAACCCATTTGTAATTCTGTATTTAAAGTCCAGTTGAGATGAATGATAGACACAAGATTGAATATCAAATTCTATTATTTACATCTTTAATTATTTAATTCGAAGGACTTCGCTGGAAGTGTTTGGTTGACCGATGTTTGCCACCGAAGTGTCTTTTTCAGTCACTGAGCATCAATGGATGCCTTCCACTGCTTGTTGTGCATGAGCTTCCTTAGTCTTGAGTTTTTGCTTTCTTATCCTCTCTAATCTTGCTTGAATGATGAACCTCATATAATATTTTTATTAGCATGAAACAAATGTCAAAACAACCCTCGTGATGGGCTGTAAATGTAATATTTGTATTATGTTTCTCACATTCATGCTGTCTTCCATACCAAAAAAACGCTCAAGGAGCACAGAGAAAGGAGGCATGGCGTAATGTAAATGTAATGTAACATCAAATTTGCCTTCACCCTTTTTAACCCCGGCCGTTTAAGATAAATGCTGCTCACCTTTGATGATCTTTCTCCCACCTCATCCATCTATTTATAGGAACAGATTTCGAGTTGCAAAAGCTCACCAAGTATTTTCACTCCATAAATAATACGTTGAATCATAGAGCGTGGCTTACGATGATTTATAAATTTTCATAGAACCGAGAGTAGCTTGCTCCATTTAGAGATCAGGCCGATTGCCTTTCTTGTCTTGGTTCTGGAAAAGAGACTTGAGGGTAGCTTGCGATCCAAAGAGCTAGTAGAACCTCTTTAACTTTCAGTTATATAGAGCTGTTTTAATGGAACAGAACGTCCTGACGTTCTTCTTATTGCTTTCCTTGATGAACTTTCTCCCGTCTCTGAATCGGACGAGCCCATGCTTGATTGAAAAGGGAGCTAAACCCTGACGCCTCTGGCCCTAGTCGGAGATGGCGCTTGACTTTCTATACGAGCATTTGCAGCTCAGAGTCCGGGAAAGGGGGTCTCAAGTGAAACCCGAAAATCCCCTGGGTCTCCAACCTCATCCACCTCTAATGCTGCATCAATTTCGAACAGGCATGTCAAATGAATGTTGCATAAGCCCACCCTTCATTTTAATGATTTTAGGAGGTCATACCTGATGCTCATGTTAAGTGGTTGTATCGAATGCTCTTCATCCTGAGCGAGCCCTAAGTTTGAACCTGGTTAGAACGAGTGTTATTGCCTTTAGGGTAGTTGATAAGGAGGCTGATTTTGTAGATAATTTTCACAATGAAGGGAAAATGCTGGGCTAAACATTGATTTTTGGTGACCCTGTTCTTCAATATCTAATTCATCAACTTACTCCTCCAAAGCAAACCTTTGTTGTTATTTTAATGCTTTTGCTATCAGTCACAGTTTCAAATAGCCGCTTAAAAACGCACGGCCTAATACGGTCATGTGCTTACAATTCCTCTTTTAATAGTGGATTGAAATAAGCTTTAGCCCTCTAATTTGACACACACCGAAGCTGCTAAAACCAATAAACACCCGCCCAAGTGATAACACAGTAATACTGTACAGGAAGGCACAAGCTCCATTATCATTTTAAGGATGATCATAATTCTACATGTAGAAATACAAACAATAGATACACCAGCTTCCATAAAAATTCAGCCAATGGAAAATTTGTTCACTTGATAGCTGATAATATATACTTATATATATAGGCCTCATATGGCAGTATAGCTGTCGTCATCTTCCACAGGAGCCTGGCCGAGAACTGATAACATAACAAAGGCACCATATAATACTGTAATCACCGCAGTGAAGTTGACAAGCAAGGCCTCGGGCCCATACTTGGCAATTCCAGAACTTTCAAGGAAGGTAAGCTTCTCCAAGAACCCCAAGGCAGCATTTCCAACTGCCAAAACATACAAAAAGATACCAAATAGCACATGCCAAGGGAGGGACTCACTCCTTAGTGTTGGTGACCCTTTAGGGTAAAAGAATACGATGAACCCATAAATCCACTGCAATATAAATTACCATATGTAAGACAGAGATTCGACATAAAATCAAAAGAAAGTCACTGTAAAATTGGTTAAAATGAATGATTTACCTGAATACCATAAAGGGAAATGATGGTTATGCCAAGCCATGAATGCAAGCTGTATAGGTTGGCAATGTGGCTCTCATTATGATTCTTGAATGCAGCCGCAATGCCAACACAACCAAGAATTATTGCAATTGCATGGAGAACAAGATGGATCACTTTCTTAACTTCTTTCTTCAAAGAGAGGGACTTGTAACTTATGATGGCTGCATTTTATTTTCCGGGGGGGTGGGGGGGTATTTGTTAGAAAAAACATGCAAGCAGATTTCTACTAATTAGCTGCGGTGAAGATTCAAAATGTCGTTCAATTACCTTCGCCTCCTATGATAATGAAGCCAATTAGCATCAGAACAGGATGAAGCTGTTACACGAAAACAGATATGAGATTCACATTACTATATATATATTTTGTCCTCTATACATTGTACCATAACCAGTAATCATACTAGCTGCCTTTGGAAATGACAAGCTTCAAAGCTGGAAGTTAAATTCAAAGCCTCAAACCATAAGAGCTTTACCCTTATGCCTTGTTTTGGCTACCCATCCAATAAGAATGTGGTGGCCCTTGAATCCAAGACGCAAGAGGATGCTAATAACAGTTTCATATGTGATCAAACTCGCTTGTCTACTCTTTCTTGCTTACAAATCAACGGTACTTCTTTTAATGATTAAATTAACACATTGGATAAGGGTTAAAAACTTGAAAAAGATTGTTGTTACTTAGTTTTTCTCTTGATTTCTTTTAGAACACTCCTTCCTGATTGTAAGTAAATGATCTGTTTTCTAGCCAAGGAAAGCAAGCTCCAGGTTTATAACAAGTTAAGATTTTCGAAAGTCTTAGACCATGGAACTATTGGACAAACCAATTGCTGTTAAGAGCATGACCTAGAGAGAAAGGTGTGTGCAAATGACTGAGATATTGGACAAATCTTGGAATATTGTTCATGGATACAAGTGCAATTTTCCAGGTCCACACGTGATGTCCTGATCCACTTATTTTCCAGAATAAAACAAAAGTCATACACACACACACGACTACTACTGGATAGGAGTTGCGCAAGTCATGGTAACCAGAGAATTCCACAAGTTAGCATCATATGTTTATGAAGATATTCATAGGGATATTTTATGGTACCTCATGTGGGAAGTATAGGTAGGGGAGTTGTGGGTAAGGCCGTGTGGAATGATCAGAAGGTTATTCTGATATGCATTATATTTCTAATTTCTTAATTTTTCCTTGAAGGTTATAAACTTCCCCCAAAATAAGATCAAGACTTCAATAATTATATTAAGGATTACTCTTGGATCCAGTAGTTAATGGTGAGATATTGCAGGCTGGCTGGCTTTTATCTTTGGTCCCGGTCAAGTTCTGTGCGCTTTACTGCTTTTCTAATTAACTAGACTGAATATTTTAAAAAAAAAAAATCTAATGAATTAAACCAAGTCACTAAAAATATATATATATATATATATATAAAAAATCTATTTCAGTTCAATTCAATGATCTCACAGCAGCCCTGACACTTTTTTTTTGTTTACATCAATTGGATGTGTAGCCATGTTCATACAAAAGAAAGAGGGGGAAATAACCTAAAATGGCAGCAATCATGGAACACACACATCCTAAGGCAATCTCTTTTGATATATTCCAATGCCTTGTAAACAGCCAAGATTCTCGTTCCAGTAGCCAACTAAAGCCTATTGGTTATTTGTATTTATTTCAAATTAAATTTTATATTTCAAAATTATATTGATATAAAGAAATAATATATGTGTGTTTAATACATTCCAAAATAATAAATAAATAAATTCTAACCCTCATCCCGAAAGGCACTAAAACCAAAGCCTTTTACCCCAGCCTTTCAGCAATGAAACAAAAAGCCTTAAATTCTGATGATAAACATAAACCTAGATAAGATCAAAAACTAAAGAAATCAAGACAAGCACCAACACACAAGCAAACAAAAAACAACCAAGGATCCATAGAACCAGGAACCAGGAAAGAAAAACAGAAAGACACAGGCATGAGTATAAATGAAGATGAGGGCTAGAGACTTACATTGAAGATGAGATTCTTATTGGCAGAGTCCCACGCTAAGCCACCTCTGTAGTATAAATTCCAGACCAGGACCATAATAGCACCAGCAATTGCAAGCACGTGTGCTACAAAAGTTAATGGCAGTGCTCTAAACTCTATCGCCATGGTTGAGTCGTCGTCTCCTCCTTTTTCTCCTAGTTCAGAGCTAAGCGAGTGAGAGAGAGAGAGAGTGAAGACTCTTGGGGACACGTCTTAATTATATTGTTTCTACCAGATATTTTACACGATTAATGACCGTTGGATGGAAATCTTGTTCCCGATATGGTTGTGCCGCGTGGGTCTGACTGGTCGATGACTGCCTTTTTTATCGTGTCTCGTGTTACCGAGAGCCCAGGCTTCGTGTCTCGTCACGATCCCTTCATTTTTAGTAGTTAGATTGGTTGGTGTAGATGTTAGTTTTTAGAATATTTTTAATTTATAAAAATATTAAAGTAATATTATTTTATTTCTAATATATCACATCAAATTAAATTAAAAAAAAATCCATTTTTTTTTATATATAAAAAAACACTTTTAATCGCTTTGTTTGCGCTCATTCTCGCATTTAAAATATCCTCCTATAATTTATCAAACATCATTTATTAGCATATTCTTAAAAATACATTTTAAAAATTGTAAAAGTGTATACATTTTGAAATAAAATTCGAAATAGATTAAATACTTGAAGATTTTATTTTCATGTGTGTTTTGCTTTTTTATACATTTAAAATAAAGTTAAAATTATTTAAATAGTTAAATTTAGTCTTGTAAAATGATGGCGCATGAATTATCTTCATGGACTTGAATTCCTAATATTATTATAAAAATATTTATAGTATAAAAGATAAGACATTGAATTAAATTTTAATTTTTATAATTAATTTTAATATCCATAATTGTTGGGATAAAATTGAATAACATCAATTTAAAGCAAATCAAAATATATTTGTTGCAT